>JALMQS010000075.1:6262192-6879819 GCA_024734495.1 Forficula auricularia
CTGAATTGAATCTCATGTAATTATTAATTCTATATATCTCTGAAAATATATTACTCTTATAGTTATTTCCCTCAACAGGTTTAATATATGTTTAGTTGCTTCAAGCAGAAGACATCCTCATTTTCCCTCTTATAAAAAAATACATTATATACTAAATTGAAAGTTTCTTTTTGCCGAGAGTACCAGAATTTTTATAAATTGAAGGAACTCTAGGTATAATTTTATAAAGAAATTCATAAATATGTCCACTTGAAGGGTTGAGCATTAGTGTGAATAAAATGCAACAGTTGTTCTTTTGTGGTTCGATAACTTGTGCATCTAAGAACAAGCTGTAAAATTTTCCCATGTTCTTTAGCAGAAAGAACCCTCCATGTCTTTTGGTCATTCCAGAGAGAATCATGGCTGCTATTACAAAACCCGATGAACATAAGCTGGACCTTATAACACAGCAATAGGAGACGTTTAGCTCCCTCATTGAATGTTCATAATTTCATAATGTCAAAAAATAAATGCTTTTACATGAGATCTATGTAATTTTGTCTTGAATGTAAATGTAACTAGTACAATAGATTTTCTATACCTCATCAAACTTGTAAAGATATTTTTCGAACACCCTCCAACACTCCTAAACAGAACTGTACTCAGAAACCGTATTTTTTTCGGAAATATAAACTCGAATTTAATGCTTATATCAGTTCCATAAACATTTTTTTGTAGCATGTTTTTACAAAAAAGAGTCAATTTAGTAAAATATTTGATGTGCCATCTCATGACTTTACCATTTTTACTGCCCTCCCCCTCCCTATAAGGGTCTTAAAGAGAAACTGTTCAAAATTTGATCCAAATAGGACAATGGGTTCAAATATTTAAAATCTTTCCCTCCCTAATTTTTGAACCTGATTTTCATCAAAATCTAATCTTAATCGCCGTATAAAATTTCATTTTGATATCTTCATTGGTTTTCGAGATAGAACGTACACTAAATTTGATAACTCAAACTCTAACCAACCAACAGACATTTGGACAAAATAATTAATTTCTTCTAAAATATATATTTTTCAATGTTTACTATGCCAGGTTTTATTGTAGACCCTAACGCTCTGAATTCGCTCCTTTTTTTATGAATATGGTATTAGTCGTTTTTGGGATATTTTGAAAATAATAAGTATTAAATAAAACAACACTTTTTTATGCGCAATCTGAAAAGTAGTCTAAAGTCAACTATATAATTAAACACCCTTATTATGGACGGAAATGATATTTTATTTTAATTAATTTTTCATATAGTATTTTGCTTTCGTCATAATATAATTCGTTTAATTTATAAATGTTATAAATGATTTGCTTTAAAATATATATTATTATTATATATTTATTTAATGAATACCAACATAGATACATTTACTAAACTTGAAACTATGTAAAATTTCAGGTAAATTTATATTATTTTAATCGTAGAGTATATTTCACATTTAATTGGAGCGATGAAACGAAACCAAATAAAAACCCGACAAAGCGAGCCAGCCATGCATTCCCATTTCGAAGTTAATTTTTCCCCTTTATTTCTATTCAAATATTGAACCTTCATTGACTTTTTTTTTTTGTTTAAACGGTTAGATTAAATATTTAATCTCCGTTCTAGTTTAATGGAATTTGAAGTTTAAAACTATAGAAAAAATAACCTATCTCGGTTGGATGTCACGAATTTTTATTAATCTAACAACACCTTTGGTGAAGAGGCCCAAAGAAAACCGTCAGTGGAAACAAAGAATGTATTTTTATTTATATTATTATTACCCACTTTTAATTAACTTGGTTAGCTTTTTTACTTGTTTGTCTGTATATCGTAGAGGTATAATCAGGAAATAGAATTTCGACCCATATGGAAATAAATAGATTTTTCGAAATATGTTTTTTATTTATTTTTTGAAAATATATTAAAAATATAAAAATTTTATGTTAAATTTATATAAATTTATACTAGAGCGACATAAAAATGATTTTATTTTCAAAAATAATATAAAAAATATATTTCGAAAATCTATTTATTTATATACGGGGACCTACTTCTAGTGAGGCAAATTTTTAGAAATTTTTTCACATTCAGCGGATTACGTTGCGACGACATAATTCATCGATTTTAGGAATTAATAGGAGAAAAATGTAATTTAAATTTTTCGTTAAACTGTAATACACACAAGTACGTGAATATTAACAAGAAATCTAAATTGAAAGTTTTTTTCCGAGAAGTAGGCAGAATTTTTATATATTGAAGGAGACAATAAAAGAGTGTGTCTTCTGCTGGAATTATACATTTTATTTATAACGAGACTATAAGTTTCGAGAGCTTTGTCCTCTTCATCAGTCTATTACAATTGATTTACAGGATAGTCTCGTTATAAATAAAATTTATAATTCTAGCAGAAGACACACTTTTATTGTCTCCTTCAAAACAAGAAACCTATCGTTTACAATAAAGAGTGTGTCTTCTGCTTGAATTAAAATTTTTAACTTATTTATGATGATCCTTTCGAAATTAGCATTATATTCTAAAAATAAAGGTCAAGTTTTGTAAGTTCAACAAAAGGTAAAAAATCTCTTCTAATTCTTTAGAAGTGGATAAAATATTCTATACAACTAGTTGTATAATCTTCAAGTTGTAAAGATAATTTTCGAGACACCTTATCATTAAAATTTAAATGTCTTGGATGAGCTTCTGATTGTTTACAATAAAAATTTGTGAAAAATTTGTCAGTCGTGTATGGGCTTCTAAGCTGCTCACCTCACACGTATCAGGATCAAAACGTTATTTAAAAAAAATTACGAGACTTTCTTCTTTTGTAATCGAACTGTTGTTATAGATGATTTTTAGTACATGTTAGAAGGGTTTTTGAGACATGAAACCAAGAAAATCGAACCTACTTCTCTGGAAAAATTGAATTTTAAATAAGTAGTGTTAATTCCTATATTAAACAAAAATTCAAAATCTCGTTTGGTATTTAAATTTTTGCATCAAAAATAAAGCTATAATTTATCTATTCAATACTAAAATGACATTTTAATTTTGTTTATTGGGCCTCCGAGGACCGGGCCGCCTCTTACAAAGATAAAAGTTCATTACACAAACTTCACACTTTCAGCTTCACACAAATAAATTCAGATTCAGAGCGGGTGGATGAGAGAGGCCAGGATTAATCCTGACTCACATTTCACATTCTCTTTTTGTATTTGCAATTAATAATCGCCTTTCTCCACGCCACTCTATATGTTCTTCTGCCGAAAGTGCTAAAAATTAAGGAGAGATCCCCTCATCGCTCCATATGTCATATTATTTATTGTTTTTTGCGACATACCCAGGGCGATGAGGGTGCCCCACCGCTTTATGCCACCACACTCCCTTCCACGAGAGTGTGATGGCCTCGACCTGACCGAGCCCGCCCCGACGCCAAATCGCTCCGCAATATTGTAACAAGAATTAATATAATGGACAATTGAGTTGCATAGTGAGCCGATGAGGAAGTCGAAAAATAAGCGACGACAGCTTGTCCGACTCATAAAAAAGTAAAACTCTGTTTTGAATTTGAATTTTCCAGTTTCCTACAATCCCAACTAAATGAATATAATGTTGTTTATTAACAAAGGAATAAAGCTATATTTGTAAAACAACCTGAATATATTTCGTAAGGACAACTATAAAAATTAAAAAGAATTGTTAAGCTTTCCATTTGAGTTAATGAAGCTATTTATGTTTTAAAGAGTGTCTTCTGATGGAAAAATGAATTTTTTAATTTATTTATAACGAAACTATAGTTTCGAGGGCTTTGCGTTCTTCATCAGTTTATTACAATTGATTCACAGTTTATTGTCTCCTTTAATTTATAAAAATTCTGCTACTCTCGGCAAAAATAAACTTTCAATTTAATTTATTTATGTTTTTAATTATCGGATACTTGTCCATTTTGTTCAGTATTAACGTTTCTACATGTGTGCATGTTTATATTATAATTTGAGGAGCTGGATTATAGCGGTTCAAATTCTTCAAGACTTAAACTTGTGTCGCCGCCGTGGCGATAGGCAACCCTCTCAACTAATTCTATTCCCTATTCTTTAATTTTAGTTAATAGAGTCAATGGTAGGGTTGTAAAACATTTTGTATGATGCTAGTGAATATAGGACGATAATAATATGTACAAAATTTCTCTGTGACTTTAATTGTGTGACATCCCTTTGAAATGAAGTAAATACTTCTTTAGAATTCATTTTATTGGGATCTCTTTTATTATGATAATCACGTTTCATAAAAAAAAATGTTTAACAAGTGTCTATGAAAGATGGAATATGTTATAAAATGATGTCTTGTCTGTCTAGATTGAACTTCATACTCAAGAGTTGAATGGCTTCGATGTTTATTTCTTCACTGTCAATTTTTATTGTATTTGTCACGATCCTAATCCTTTCTGTTTGAATTTGAAGCAGCACAATTTTTTTCACAGTCACGCGCTCTATTGTAATTTCAAGCATTCCTTTCACTAAATAAGTGTGATCTGGATAATTTATTGAAAATACTTCAATAAGAATAAATTTATTTTCATTTTTTCAAACATCTACACAATAGGACCAATTAGAGAAATGTTTTTTTTTTTTTTTACTTTATTTAAGTTTATTAAATGTTAATAGGTACATAAAAAAAATCGCCAGTAACGTTTTCTATTACATACATAAAAAATTTCGTAAGAAATTATTTTTTTGTCAATTATAAAATGTATACATTTATTAAAAGGAGAGAGAAGATTCGAAAATCTGAAAATAGTGAAGGGTTGGATTGTAGTCAAAATTGTTTTTTTTTAAAGATTTTATATCAATTAGGATAGTCAAATTTACGGAGAAAACTCAAGGTTTATATTGTAATTGAATGCTTTTATTTAGTCTTAAATTGTAAAAGGAGAGAAATTCGTGGCTGTTATAGAGTCGCTCCTTGAAGAAATTAATGTTGTAAGATTTGGGAGGCAAATTTAAGGGTTGAATTGAAGTCGGAGGATTTTGAAAAGCTGAGGTTTAAAGAAATTTAATTTGTAAAGTAAAGGAGAAATCTTCAACATTTTAATCAGAGTTTTTTGATTGAAGAGATTAAGGTTGTAAGATTTGAGAGCCAGCCAAGGTTTTTGTATAACCGGGTATTAAAAAACTTAAAGTTGTAAGATTAGAGAGAAATATTCAAGGATTGGAATCAAGTTTAAGGTTTTTGTATAGCCGTTTGTTAAAGTGGATGTACACTGTAGAGAAAAATCTAACTAGACTCGACTTTTGTTCATTTTACATACATATTATTTAAAGAATCTTCCATAACTTAAGAGAGTTCTTGATTAAAAACTTATTTTACACAAAACAATTTAAATTCATCTGTTTTATTAATCTAAATGTGTATTCTCTGCTCCAATAACTCATTTCTAGAAATTACAGAAAGAACAAAATTAAATTAATCTAGCTTTTGCTCCTGCTGCTCTATTCAGCTGGTTTGTAGATTTTAGAGTTGCCTATTTTATTATTCTTTGTATATGTTTAGACCTATGTGTTATGTTCTGTTTCCTGTTTATGTATGGCTACCTAGAGCAGCTTTAGCAAGTCTTCAGGTGTACAGGCACCTTTAAAGAAATCAAAGTTTTAACAAAGTGTAGTGGAGTGCCAATGGATCCTGTTATGACTTGGCGATGATACCTCTGTAAATTATACAAAATAATTATTTGAAAGATTTTTGAGGTGTTTAGGAATTTTTTGTTTACTAGATGTGATGGAATTGAATTAAAGAATCCAATTTAATGTGTCTTAAAAGATGTATCATATATATATATATATATATATATATATATATGTTTCGGTTCTTTTTTCGAACCTTCATCAGCACCTGAGAAAAAATGAAAATTGTGTTTGCTTTAGTCTAAAGAATAATAAGTATGATGAAATTTTTTTTTGTAATGCACGTTAGTTTGAAACACGCTGCTGGTTATCAAAAGTGTAAAAAAGTTTAAGGTTTTAAGAGAGTTGGATTCGAGTTCCCAACAGAGCATAATTAGAATTCGAAGCCCACCCTGATGCTATTACAGTGTAAACTCCCAGTCTTGTTACACTTAAAAAAAACAGCACGCCTCATTGAACGGTAAAGACCCAAACGTTAATGGTATTGTGCTTCATAAAATCAATCTAAAAAAACGATTACAGGTGCTTGATAGTAAACTAAATAATTAGATAACGACGACCCGACCATAATTAACGCTCCTCCATACAAAAGTAATTTTAACATTATTTTTCCTACAACACACTAACCCCTTGAAAATAATCTACCTTCAGAAACGGATAAAGCTAGGAATACAATTCTGAAAAAAATTCTTCCCTTGCTTAAGATTAACCACCAACTCACTCAAAAAAACAAACCCAAGACCGTAAACTCCAAACTCAACAAAGTGGTTAATAAATGTTTACGTCAGAAGAAATTTATAGAGCCAGGTTTTAAAGATATTAAAGTTGGGAAATTCAGAAAGAATATACTTGTTTGCTTGTTGCACTTGAGTTGAATGTAAACTTCTTTCAAACACTACAAGGCAAAGAAGGCAGTTGCTCAGAAAGCAGGCTTAAAGAAATTAAAGTTTTAAAATTAGGAAGGAAAATTTGGGAGGGGTATCTATGAGCTGTTTTGAAGTCGAAGGTGTTTGTAGAGTTGGATCTTGAATAAATAAAGGTTTAGGAAAAGAGCTAGAATAGAAGATAAATATATTCACGCTCCACTCCTAATATGCAACATGTACTTACATGAAATGAGGCCATATGTTCATTCAATTTAAACATGCACATTTGTTCTAACTACTTGGGAGGGCTTCATGACTTTTTATTTAGTGAACCACAGGAGGTTACGATTATGAAATTAGCAATAAATTCAATCTATCACTATCAGATGTCAAAGGCGAAAAATCACTTAATCTCAATCCTCTTCTTTTGAATGGTTAAAGTGATTGAAGTATTGGAGAGTTTAATGATTTTTTCATATGATTTATAAGAAATTTTCAAATTAATGTCAATATAAACATAAAGCAAATATCATATTAAAGAGATTTTTTTTGTTTTCAGATACTAAAAGAGATAGAAAAAATATCTCCAACTTTCGGCAGCTTCAAACTACTAATAGTAAGTAAAACGAACATTTCTTTAATATTCGTATAATTGCAAAACTTTTAATGGTTTAAGGTAGTTCTTTCCCAACAATCAACACAAAAAGTTTTAGCCTCATAAGCACTTTATAAATATGAACGGTACTAAAATTTTAGGTTATGTTTTTTAACATGACTGTACTTCTCACACTACTATATCCTCTTCATGAATAGATCGCTTCCAAGCCATTGAACTTATATCCCTTCCACTAAAAATAATGGCCCAAATATGTTTTTTTTATTTTTTAATAAAGCTACGAGGTAAATAATTTTAATTTTTTTTTTTAAGTTACACTGAATATATTATTCTAACAAATATTAATTTTTCATCAAGATGGTGAAAGTCCTTTAATGAAAAAAAATAAATATAATAATGATCATTTTCTCACCCTTTCCCAATCTACCATATGTAAAAATTTAATTTTTAATTGCAATTATTTCATGTTTGGTGTCGTAAATCGTCTTCAAATTTTAAAAGTCTGTTTATTATGCTTTTAATAACTTATATATTCCAAGTTTCGAAGACATTGAATTTTTGCATTTGTGAAAGAACTACCTTAAGAAAATATTTTGCAAAGAAATTTTATTTTTTGAACGATCATGAATTTTCATAAGCTGTTTTGACAAAAAGTAGAATTCAAGGGCATATTGTAATAATATGATAAGTTACAAAACTGAAAATCTAAGATAACCTAAATTAAAATACCTACTATGGATTTTTGGTAGCAACTATTTTTATTGTGTGCTTTTTTTAGATTCAAAGCAGCTTTATAGTTGGATAAAAAAAGGCTAAAAATGAAGTGAAATTTAAAAAATCATGTGACTTGTCATGTTATTACAATAAGCCTTTTGATTTTGAAAATAAATATATGTTAGATCTCAAGGTTTACTCTGAAGTACTTAGACGTGGTTACTAATAATATCACTTTCATTTCTTCGATGATTCAATTTTAATTTTTTCTATAAATCTCAGATTCCAAGCATTATATAATCGATCGTAAAAAACCTCTTAGCTCCTATAATAAATAATTTTAAATACCTTTTTATTTTAATCGGCACGCGGAAAAAAATTGTTTTCCATTGAACTTCATTCAAACAACAATTTGACACAAGAGTATGTAATAATAAGCTGTATCTTGAGCCAAATTTCATTTTTCTAACCCAGTTCATTCACAGGTAAAATATTGTCAAAACACCAAGGTTTGCAAAGAACTTATCCTAAAGTGTTTTACTATTCAGGCCAATTAATTTATAAATTTCAATATAGGTACCTACTTTTGCCTTAGCAAAAAAATTTATGGTACCAAAACATTTATAGTAGCAAAATGAAAAATTGATCAGAATTTAGGTTTTCTAGCTCAAAAACATCCGGTTGAAAAATGCAGAAAATCAGAACAAATGAATTATTTTAAGGAGAGCTCTTAAACTGTTGTAACTACAATAATTTGGCACAAAAGTTAATATTAATTTTGTAATAAGATTCTAGATTGAACCTCTTGCAGAATCAAATCACCAAAATGATAAAAAGCTTACCAAGACTTGAAAAAAGTTTTACTTATTTCTTCAATTGCATTCCTTTATTTTACTTTTGCCTTGAAATTCCATTGAAATGATAATTTTTTCTTTAATAAGCTGCTAGAATAGAGGATTATGTCAAATGTAAGTTTATAATAATAGTCATCAATTATCATAATATTATTGTAGATACCAACTAAACACATTAGAAATTAATACGGGTATAATATTTCTTATGAAATATGTATTTAAATTTATAGTAATTGGATAATATATTTTAACCTTTAAGCATAAATGAGATTGTAGTAAATATAATTATATATTGATAAAATAATTGATCGCAGCCTATGCGATATTTATTATAGAGGAAGAAGTATCTCTTGTAGTAATTTATTGCAATATTCTCGGGATTTCAAGTTTATTAGCAATGGTTATAAGATTTAAATAAAATTTAACGGCCCTAATTCTTTTCGTCCCTTTTTTTTAATGAAAATTTGAAATGTTAACGTTTTAAACGTTACGTTAAAAAGCTTTTCCAAGAAACTTTTTTCTTCATAATGGTACCCAGGCACGCAGCGTTTGAGTAGTATTTTTATGGATACTAAAATTCATTTGTTTTTATTATGAAAAATCGTTGGAGGTAGAGAGGAGAGGATTAGCATAAAAAACGTGTGTAAGCCCGGTAAATGAGCAGGCCGGCTGTCATAAGAAAATGAATTGGAGTTAATTAGCAGGATCTTGGATGGCTCGTTCCGGAATCGATGCCTCTGATGGATGTCTCTGAATGCAAATTGAGCCCAACATGAAAAACATGTTAAAGGTTAACAAGATCTTCTGTTCTCTGGTCTCGCCCTCATAAGTACAAAGGAAATTCAATCATTCTTCAGTCGAATTCAAAGAATTTAAACGAATGGTTAAAAACTTTCAAGAAATAATAATTGTATTATTTGTTATTTGGCTACACCTTTTCCAAGTGTAAAATCACAAGTGTATTTCAGAATTTTCAATTGAATAATAGAAAATCACAATTGAATTTAAGAAAATAAATAAATATATATATATATATATATATATATATATATATAGGTATATATATCTATGGGTATATACCGAGGGGTGAACCGCGACCTAATTTGATGTACACCTACTTCCACTTATCCAAGTAATTCCAAATATTTCCAAGTACTTTCAAATATTTCCAAGCACTTCCAAATTTTTCCAAGTACTTCCAAATATTCCCAAGTACCTTCAAATATTTCCGAGTACTTCCAAATATTTCCAATTACTTCCAAATATTTCCAAGTAGGTACTTCCAAAATACTTCCAAAGAGGTGTACACCTACTTCCAATCGCGGATCACCCCTCGGTATATACCAATGGCGTGCGGTCCATGGATGTTGTGGATGCGGCGTATGCCCCAAATTTCAAAATATCAAGAGTAATCTGCGTTATATTTGAAAATTTTAAAAAATCTTTCAATAAATAGGTACTATACAACTAATTCATTTAAAGATATATAAAATTTAAAATTTACGGAGCTTTTTAAAGTTAGCAAATTTATTCCAGAATTCCTATTTTAATCACTTCAGCTATCTTGTAGAAAATACTTTTATTTTATGAGGTTAAAAAGTGAATTAATTGTATATGTACTCGTTCCATGACTTTCATTTAAAATATATAAATTGCATTAAAAAATTGATGATGATTGATGAACTAAAATATGTTTGGGCAAAATTAATTGCTTTGGTGAAGTCCAATTGAATATTCTCTCTCTCTATAACGAGTAATCGTGTTGGTCCAAGTGCAAAAGGCCATTCCTAGAATAATAGAAATTAAGAAATTCATCTCTATTAGTTTGGAACAGGCTTGAACTTGTATTTAGCATCTTTGCAATGAACCTTTAAAGAAAGAGAGAGATCTTATTCTATCCTCGCTCTTTGTCGTTATTTTCATCGATCAGATTCTAATGAAAGAATCGCTCACCCGCACATTAAATAATAAAAAAGTGAAAACTTTTTCAAGACTCGGTACACTATAGAGCTACCTTAGTAATGATTAATAAACTTAAATATAAATTGTTCACTTTTGGATATACTATATTGTGCTGATTTACAATTCTTAATGTATTTTAGAAAACCATAATTATTATATTTCAGAATTCTCAATTGAATATTAAAAAATCACACTTGTATTTCAGAAATAATTTTTAAGGAACTTGATGTTAGTTCTAGATAAAACATTTTAAATAAGCGTAAATTAAAAATACTTGGTAGGTTTCACGTGTCACACTTTTTGGATTGTTTATTATTTTTGACTATACAATCAGATTAAAATCTCAATCAATTCATTCAAAAAATTATGTTTTCTGCATTTTTGAACCAGAAGTTTTAATGCTAGAAAGTCCAAAATATAAGCAATTATCGGCATTAGAACTATAACTATTTAGCACAAGAACGAACTTTCTACGACTTTTTGTTCTTAAGTTATCGTGGGTATCTGAATCCAGACACACAAATAGACAAACATTCATATATATTACATGCATGGGTGAAAATGATTTTTCTCCACCTTTCAGACTTTTTAAACACAAAGAACAATTTTTTTTTCGTGAATTCGATACTAGGCTATTTCCGGAACTAATTATTATTTCATGTTGAATAAAAATGATAGAGACATGCTAAAGAATAAATTATAGATGCAATTATATAATAGAATCATATAGGTATAAAAAAAGAAAAACCCATTAATTTTTCAAATATTCCGAATGCTGTAAAAGAAAATTAAATCTCCATTATGGAGAATCTATTTAATTGTAAATTGCATTTTTTTCATCACTTTAACTGGAGTTCGATGCTAGAGGCTACAATCAACTTGTTAATGACTTTGACACCTATGCATTTGCATCTCGTGATCGAAAAAAAACTTCATTCAATATAAATTCACAAGCCTAGTTTAGTAAATTATCCATACCGTCTTATATTATTTGTGAGAAAATAAAATAAAATTTCATATTTAAATGAATTTATTTTAAAAATATCAATTTTTCAGTACAAAATGCAAATTCTTTTTGTATCAATATCGTTATAAAAAAAAATAAGCTGACGTGTTCTGATGTGCCCATCCACTTGACTTTACCATACAACCTGGCCCCTAAAATTATTTATAATCATGTAAGGGGGGGGGGGTTAGTTTTTGAATTTTTATACTTCTGGGGTTCCACTGATTATGTATACAAAATTTGGTTGAGTTTGGTCAATGGCCAAGATTTTCATTTTTTAACCCTATACCCCTCCCCCCATTTTAGGCGGTTAGTTTTTGCATTTTTAGACTTCTGGGATCCACTGATTATGTATACAAAATTTGGTTGGGTTTGCTCAAATGGCCTAGATTTTTAATTTTTCACCCCCCACCCTCCACCAGCCCCCCCTTAATTTTGGGTCGATATGCACCAAAATCTAATCAGCTCTTTATCTCAATGGGCCAAAGCTACTTATGAAATTTGGTTTCGATATTCAAACTAGTTTTGGAGCTAGCTCGTTCGCAAAAATTTGGTAACGCACAGACTAACGGACATTTTGACAAAACAATTATTATCTCAAAAAATATAATTTTTTCGATGTTTACTTATTAGAGCTTTTTTGTAGAGCGAAATACCATGGTTTTGCTCAATTTTTTTAATCAAAATAGTTTCAGCCGTTTTTGAGATATTTTTTAAAAAAAGAAAGAAAAAAACATTTTTTTCATGCACGATTACAATACTTGACCATACCCTTAATGGTAAAGTAATAAACTTCAAATACTTCTAGAAAAGTCTTAACACTATACATTACCTATACAATAAATACGAGACTTGTTCATTTAGTTTGAATAATTTTTTAACTGGTCCTCACACTGAAATAGGTTTTTAAATGCTGCTGAGTTAAAAAGAAACTAAGAATCTGAAATAAAACTTGTTCTTCTGGTTGCCGCTAAATCAGGCGCTTGCGTGAATTCATTCACGATCTTATATCTTAATACTGCTTTAGGGTTTTCTAGCTATGCTACTAAATAGTTGAAATGTTGCTAATTTAACAATTCTCCATGCCATACACTCTAAATAGTGCTTAAATAATTAATCAAGTGCTTCATAAATAGAGCTAATCAAAGTTTTATACAATTCAATAGAAATCTTGAAAATTCAAAAAATAGCTATTAATGTTTCATCATTGGTATCCATAGTAAATTAGTAACAGGAATAGTAGGGAATTGGATAAAATTAAAAATACAGAGTTTTTTTTATCCAATGAGCCAGACTTATCGTCAGTTTATTATGACTTCCTCAGTGGCTAGAATGATAAAATCAGGAAAATTAGAAAAAACTTATAAATAAATAAATTTAATATTAGATAAGGTTATAAATACTCCATTTTATCATTCTTTGTAAAAAAAATTTCACTATAAGACAAAAACATCATTAATCTTTCTTTAACATATTCTTGGCTTAAATTAGTCAACAATATTGGAAGAGACTTTTTTTTAACAATTAAAATTTTCGCGAATTGTCCTATAGGTGCGATGACGAGTTATTTGGATATAAGTTTTATTTTACACATGTTATCTCTGAATAAAAACGACGAGAAAAAAAATTTAATTGTTAAAGAAAAGTCCCCTCTAAGATTGTTGATTAATTTGAACCAAGTATATGTTAAAGAAAGATTAATGATGTTTTGTATTATAGTGAAATTGTTTTTTGGCAAACAGTGATAAAATGGAGTATTTATAATCTTATCTAATCAATTTATATATAAGTTTATTCTAATTTTCCTGATTTTAGCATTCTAGCCACTGAGGAAGTCAGAAAAAACTGACAAAACGTCTGACATTTAATAAAAAATTCTGTGCTTTTAAATTTATCCAATACTTTACTATTCCTGTTAGTACCTATTAATATTTCAAATTATAATAAAAAATCTAAGTTGTTTATTAAAATAATAAAAAATATTGTCTTCAGCGTAGTCAAATATTTTTCAAATTTCTTAATATGTTCAACATTAATACACAAATTATCAGAATTATTAAATAATATAATTAAGATATAATTATAAAATTTCATACTATATCTATCTAATTGATTGACCTCAATAAAGAACATTAACAATTAATTAAATTTTAAATTGTCAATTCAAAAAACATTACATTTTACTCTCTATCAATGGTAATAACCATAGGATATAATATTATTTATACTCATAATTCGAAACTAAATTAAATGTCAAAAGTTCTTTCATTTAGGAAATAAATAGAGATAATGAATATATCTAATAAATATAGAAAGTAACATAGAAAAAAATGGTGATTATTATTAAATAAAAGACGAGGAAGTGAAAGTATGGAATTTTACAAAATTTAATAATAAATAAAGAAAGAGTAAATTAAAATTTTCGTTAAAAAATTTAGTTGGTTAACTGTGCTTTTTTTTAATTAGAAGAAAGAGGAAATAATAAATAAAAAAAAATAATAAATTTTTAATAGCCCAGGTATAGAGCGTTAATAAAATATAATGACTTAGTACGTTGATCTTAATGACGATGACGACAGAGAAATGTTAAAGAAAAAAATCCCATACCAATGAATAAAATAAATGGTGAAATGAACAAATTTAGGTAGTAAAAAAAAATGGAAATTTTTCTCATATAAATCGTATTTCAACTTGTTTCTCTAGATAGACTAATTCCAGGCGCGACCACACAAGGGTTTAATTAATTTTCGAAACGTTTGCACGGAGGCTACACGAAAAGAACATTAGAGGAGCGCTTATCTCAGCTAATGACTCGTTGATTAGAGATTTATTAGGCGTTTTTTTTTTATTCCTTTCGCGGGATCCTCCAAATCACATTCACGTATTTCACTCAAAAGAATAAAAACAATTCTAACTCTTCTCTCTCGCTTACACACACACACGCTTTTTTGGAAATAAATTCTGTTTTCCCCAATTGATTTCCCCCGAGCTATTTTTAATTATCCAGCGAAGAGGAAGAAACTAAGTAAACATTAAACGAGAGAGATAGAAAAAGAGGGGGTTGTAGGAACCTCATTGGTTTTTTTAGAATCAGAAAAATATTTATAGTTAAAACTTAGGATTCAATGGAACGCAATCCAGAGATAAATAAAAAGATGATTTCTGAAGAGTATTTATTGGAAATATTTCTTTTTACAACTTTTTAACTGACGTTTCGAAGGATCTTATCTCTTTCTTTAGTGTTCAAATGGCCAATGAAAGAACCATGTAATAATTTTTCTTCAGTGCTCATCGGTGTTGAGAAAATACTTTTTGTCTTTCCATCATCACCCACTCTATTCTATTGATGATTGGCCATTTGGACCCTGAAGTCAAAGCGCTTTCGTTGTTCCAAGGCCCACGATTCAGGCGCAGATAGGCAACCCGCTCTGTTGAGTGCTCGCAGTCCAGAAGGCATCTCGCAACTTGCTGCTAACACTGGAGCGCTAGTTCATTTCAAAGTGCGTGCATAGATTCTAATCATAGTATAAGTTTTGAGAATAATGGAACTTTTTTCAATCTATACTAGACATGTATGTATTTTAAAACTAACTAATTTATGAATCCCCGTGAATAATTTATTTTATTTTGGTGTATTTAATTTGTGAATTTAACTTGAGATTAAGGAAAAAAATGTGTAAACCTTTTAAAGACACGGTACGCTCTCCATCGATCAAAAATCAATAGCCAAGGATGTCATTTCTTGTCACGAAATATATCTAAATACCTTATTTTTTTTTCAATCTCGTCTGTCATTTTTATTCATTATGTTGTAAATTGTTAGTTACAAGAAAAATGTAAAGAAGTTTTATGCAAAATTTTGCGATCATGAAGAATTACTTTCTTTTTACAATGGGGCTTTGGCGCCTATGGTCATCGCTACACTCGCCATAGGCTAGTTATGCCCCTGCACAATTCAATATTTATTTTTAATAGTTTACTTATCGTTGTACGGCCTGCGTCGGCAAATTATATATCCTAAGGGATAGAGATAAAGGAACCGAAACTAAAACTGTTTTCGTTTAGACCGTACTAATCAATTTCAGAGTATTATCCAAGGAACAATCAAGACTTGGAAGGGCTGTAATAAGCCTTTAGTGTTCTGGGCAGTCATTCACTCAAGTACCAACAAAACTAAATGCTACTAAACTTTCAAGATATATATGAGAATGGGCACTTTCAACTGAGTAGTAAATATTTCTATAATCAGGTATTATGAGGCGTAAAAGAAGAATTGAAAAGAGTACGAGAAAGTACTTAAAATATGCACACAATAGTACAATTGTTTGGCCCATATATATGTATTTATATGATTTATTTTTTAGATATAATAGTTTTGCAGTGTGACCTTCATAATTAGTCATTTTAATTATAAATATTTTATTTGATATTTCTCATGGGTTCAATTATCCAAATGAATGTAGACAAATTTGTTTTGTTATAATACTATGCTGGTCACTATTTTAACGAATATGCACATCCAATCAGGTATTCGAATCCATGATAAATATCAGATAGAATATGTCTATTTAATGATAATGGTCAAATCTTCCAAACTATAGCTTCTAAGATATATTATATAAATATACATATTAGTATTTGTTTATCAAGCAGAAGACATCCTTATTGAATTCTCCTTATGAATTATCAATTATAATACTCTCGGCAAACTAAATATTTTAAATACTATATATTTATAATGACTAAAGACTTTCCTTCTCCAGTCTTGCAATTCCCAATATCCTCCTTTAAGCTTGTATATTAAATTTCCCCAAGATGTATATACAACGCAACTGTATTATTCTCATTTATATTTTTAGAAAAATGAATAAAAATGGTTTTCTTTAAAAAAGTACACCTTATAATTCAAACCTAAACAATTTGTATCAGAAAATCTCTTCTCAGACACTACATTAATCTAATTAAGCTTTATAAATGACACAATTTATAAAGTTAAATTTACGTAGCTAAAAAAATCGTACCTTCGATTTATATTCTTAATCCTCCAATTCAATATTTGAAACCAACTCCTTTTTAAACATTTCCAAAAGCTTAAAATTAAATTGCTTAAACGAGACAAGATACTTTTTTTTAGAGAAACGATCGTGTCTATGTGTGGGATAAGATTAATAATAAAAAAAAAAGATCAGAATAAAATGGCCTGTGATATTTTGACAATAGAGCGATCAACAATTCAGGTGGTCCACTCGAAACTTGGCATATCATTTTACACATTATTAGAGAAGATAAAGAGAACTGGTTTATGGCTGTTCAGACGGGACGTTTCTATGTATACACCATTATATTTAAATATATCAAGAAGGAAGATAAAGCATAAGATTATCATTTATTTTGTTCATGTAAAGCAACACATGTAAATCCTCACCTTAAGTAATAATTTTAGAGCTATTTTGTTAGGCTTACAAATAATAAATGAAAAAAGAAAAAAAATTAGTGAGAAAGTTAGAAAAATTGTTTGTTTTTTTATCTCATATCATCATCAGCTGCTTTATGCTTCAGGATTGAGATGTCGTGTTTTTTTCTGAAAGAACGTTCATGGGAAAATAATTTCATTCTCATATAGATCGTAGTTGGAATATTTTTGATATCGGTGCTTCCCAACACTTTCCTAGTGAAGCAACTTTAAATTCCCTGTTAGCACACTTGGTCTAGAAGATGTTTTCTAGACACTAGGAAATTTTTTAGGCGTCTTAAAGACAATAAGAGCGAAATAAGACATCTTCTAGATCAGGGCTACTTAAACTTTTTTGATTGGCGACCCCATTTTGACTGAAAAGTCATTGTTGCCCTATGTTTCGCTACACCAAAATTCAGTTTCGAGACCACACAGTTTAAGAAACCCTGTTCTAAAGCGAATGTGCTGTTTGAGTTAATATCGGGAATAATTGATAAATAAGGTTACCGCGACATTTCAGCCCCCGATAAAATATCCCCGAAAAAACATCCCCCGACAAAATATCCTTCAGACAAAATATCCCCCGACATAATATATTCTGACAAAATATTCCCCAGTATAAGGGAGAATACAAAAGAGATTAAGTGAGAAGCTTATAATCATAATTTTGAATAATATAAACAGACTTTCATATTTTAGCGGCTAATTAGCCGTTTGAAAGTGCTGCTGTCTGTCGTTAGATTTTATTAGATTAATTATTATTATAATATTGTGCGAAAATATAGCGCCCCAAACACACCCCGCCCGACGATTGGCTGGTTCGGTTTTCAATGTGTGTTTGATTAGAAAAAAATGGGAGCCCGAAACACACCCCGCCCGACGATTGGCTGTTCGGTTTTCAATGTGTGTTTGATTAGAAAAAAATGGGAGCCCGAAACACACACCGCCCGGACTAAACTTTCGGAGGTTCGGTTAATATATATTCAGTTCGGCTCGGTTGGGTTCGTATAGCTCCTTTTCGGGCTGGTTTTTAGACTGTTCGGTTGGCGTCAGCTATTAGTAAACTATTAACAATTTATTTTTTGATTTAATTAATTTAGGATACATTCAATTTCTTAATGAATTTTAAAATATAATTATTTGTAATTAACTATTAGTGACTAAATTAATTAATCAAATAAATTGAACAACACTTGATCCTTTTTGATGCCTCTATCATGACAACGCCTGAAAATTAATATTTTCAAATTGGAAATTCTTCAATTAAAAAGCCAAAATCTAAATAGTCCTATATATTGAAAATACAAACATTTTAGCAGAAGAGTGAACTTTTTAATCTAGACATATCGATGCACAGAAACATTAATGGTTTGAAATAGCTTTTTTCCATGTTTCTGAGATTTTAAAATATAATAAAAGGTGTAAGAAAAAAATTGCAGACAGTTCAATTATATGGTCGCCCAGAGACAGACAGGTTCTAATTTCATTATTGTGATACAATTTGTTAATTCTAATTTAAAATTTTGTATTTCCATTTTGAAATATAAATTAACCGCAAATTGAAATTTCAAAGAAATTATTGTATTATTTATTTATTAATTAGATATCTTTGAAGAAATATTTTATATATTATCAGAATATTCAACGTTTCGCTATCTAATTCTGGATGTAATTTCAAGTGCTTAATATGAAGTCATTCCATTAGGTCAATTGAGAGCGTTAATGACTTTACTAGCACCTGAAACTACTAAAAAATTTCCAGTCGAAACGTTAAGCATTCTGATAAGAATTGTTCATTCCTATTTTCGAATTAATTATCCCAATTTGAAGTTGAAAACGTATTGGTACTTGAACCAATCAAATCATCTATCTCTTGGCATTTAAACGATGATCTAAACTAAAAGATACACTCGTGTAGTAAATTAACATTTCTAGAAAGAATTTTAAAGAAATGTAAATTAAATTATATTTTCCAAAGAGGTAAATATTTTATGGATAATTTATAATCTGACATACATCATATTATTCATCACCGTTAGAGCTTTCAGAAAAGCATTTGATGAGGAACTCCGTTTTCTATCAGATCGTGTAGAAATAAAATAAATTTGATATGTAGTTAATTGCTGTTAGTTTATCTTAATCTTACTATTTATATACTTTGGACAGTGATCTGAGTAGTGCTCATTAATTTAGTTATCTTGCAGTAAAACTAGGTAGATGAGGAGGGTGTACTAGATTTATCTGATCTTCACGTTTCTTGGTTGATAATTTCATATCATTATGGAGGAGGGTTAAGGCAGGCCATGCTTTTGATGTATCATTTTTATGCTGCTTCATAAAACAAACCCGGAGACATGCAGATACAAATTGTCTAGCAGGCTTTGCATATTTTTTTCCGTCAAACGGACGGCTCAAATATACGGCTATTGCCATTTGTGGCATGTATGATGTTATCGGGAATGAAAGCGATGCCCGAAGACAATCCACCTCTAAGGTGGAGGAGATTCAGTATTGCGATGCTTGTTTATTTATTTATTTTTTTACTTTACATACTAAGGGGAAGTAATGTTTATAATCGTGGAGATAAAATTGGTATTTTTGCTGTGTTTTTTTAACTACCTCAAAAACTATTTGGATTAAATAATTAAACAAAAAAGGCATAGGGGCCATTCATAAAATACGTTCACAACCAGGGGGCTGTTGCTTAGCGTAAAGATATGTGCCAAAGTGGATACAAAATTTGACCCACTCAAAGACAATTTTAAAAAGTAATACATATCTGTAAAATTATTAATTTTTCTTTGGATTTTTGTATGGATCCATTCATAAAATATGTCACGCAAAATTTCGCCATTTTGGAGCCCCCTTGGTGAGTCTATGTTAACGTGGCGTTCGAACTTTTTTTTTCTTAAATTGCCAGCAACAAATCGTTTATAGGTGGGGCGGTCTAGCTTTTGTGACGTTATATTTGTTAGGGGGTTCCAGAAAATGTGACAAGAGGGGTCCAAAAAGGCGAAAATTGCGTAACGTATTTTATGAATGAGTCAATACAAAAAAGCCTCATTTAATGACCAAAGAAAAATAATAATTTTATAGACATTTTTTATTCTTTAAAATTGTCTTTGAGTAGGTCAAATTTTGTATCCACTTTATCTAATAACTAAGCCCCATAGTTGAAGTTTATTTATTAAAATTTTCTAAAAATAATTAATATCTGTTAAAACATTACGAAAACATTATGATGTTTTTACTAAATAAGTTCAGAGAAAAACTCTTTTAGTTATTAAAAAATCATTTTCGGATGAATACGACTGGAGTGCACATTTTGTGAGATAAACTCATCAGAATACACGACGTTTTAGCATATACTTCTAGGGTTGTTACCAATTGTTGAGGGAAGATATTATTTGACTTAGAGCTTTTAAAACGCTGTATCTCAGGTAGATAATTTCAAAAGTTTTAAAATCATAATTTTTTGTCTTGCCGAGACAATGTGAAAATAATGTCATTTAATGCAATACAATTTTGGAAAAATGAGTTTGAGATTTTACACATAATATATTTCCCCTGAAGATTCTTGCTACTTTTTAGTAGGCATTAAAGCCTTGTTACGGCGAAGCCTGGCCTAGTACTGAAATCACTCAAAAATTTTATATTTTTTTTTTTTTTGCTGATTGTGTTAAAAAATGTTTGGCTTTCTGTCTGTGTGTCTGGATTCAGATACTCACGATAACTTAAGATCAAAAAGTTATAGAAAGTTTGTGCTAAAATGTTTGTATTTTCAATTCGGATTAAGCTTTTTAACTATAGATCTTCCGGTTAAAAAAAATGCAAAATTATTTAAATATATCATTTTTTGAATACTTTTTTTGATATTTTAAACCGTTTCTATAGTAAAAAATCATACTCAGTGTGTTTTGAAAGACCAGTTAATAAACTAATTATTTTCTAATTCACTGAAACTGCGAGCAACGTACCAAGTCTTAAAAAATATTTACTTGATTAATTTATAAC
The DNA here is from genome assembly GCA_024734495.1 of Forficula auricularia. NCBI lineage: Eukaryota > Metazoa > Arthropoda > Insecta > Dermaptera > Forficulidae > Forficula > Forficula auricularia. The sequence goes on from JALMQS010000075.1 coordinate 6,283,374, forward strand.
TAAATTGAAAATTGGAAGATCAAGTGAATATTTTTCAAGACTTGGTACGTTGCTGGCAATTTGAGTGAATTAGAAAAATAATTAGTTTATTAACTGGTCTTTAAAAACACACTGAGTATGATTTTTTACTATAGAAACTGTTTAAAATATCAAAAGAATTATTCGAAAAATGATATATTTGAATAATTTTGCATTTTTTAACTGTAGCTAGAAAGCCTAATCAGTTATCCGGATTGTAAATACAAACATTCTACAACTTTCTACAACTTTTCGTTCTTAAGTTATCGAGGGTATCTGAATCCAGAGGTATTTTGAAATAAACGTCAACGGATCGTTGCTAAACTTTATCCAATGTACTATCTTATTCTAGGGTAAAGTATTTTAAAAATATAATTTTACAAAAAAACTTTATATGAGCTTTTTGGTGGTCCTCATGGTACTTAATTACAATATTAAATTTCATCAAAATTTAGTCATTTTCAAAATATTTAGAAAAAACTCAAAAAGTATTGAAATAAAGTACTAATTTTTTTGCAACGAAATTTTCTCTGGAGAGAGACGGACTGGTAGAAACTTTAATTAATGTAATGGAAGGCAGCCCAGAAGTAGTGAGCAAAGAAAAAATTAACACATATCAAATAAGGTGTAATTTATTGGAATCCTTCCTCCTTTCCTTTCAAACCGACGTTTCGTAGGATTTTTCCCTCCTTCTTCAGGGTTTCAAAGGGTCAATGAATGAATGAAAAGCCATTTAGCTATCAAATTAAGAAAAGGAGGAAAAAAATTGTTTTTCTATGCCTTTGTTAAAAATAAAGAAAGTTTTTGAATACTACTGTGGAGAGAAGAAGGAAACATTTTATTTGTTTCATTCATTGACCCTTTGAAACCCTGAAGAAGGAGGGAAAAATCCTCCGAAACGTCGGTTTGAAAGGAAAGGAGGAAGGATTCCAATAAATTACACCTTATTTGATATGTGTTAATTTTTCTTTCCTCACTCCCTTGGGCTGCCTTCCATTACATTCAATTAAAGTACTAATGTTTGTGGGCCGATATGTACCAAAAACTAGTCAGCGCTTCATTTTGTTAAAATAATGGTAGTAGGATTTTAATTTCATTTTAATCGGTTCAAAAGTATGGAAAAAATCGTGGATGAAAAAAACGATTACATACATCCATCAGCACAGACTAAATGAAAAAATCACACTTTTTGGGGTCTGGGCGAGACCCCATGTATTTTTTGGTAAAACCGTCACATTCTAAAATTGAACCTAAGTGAATACTACAAATTGTGACTTTAATTGAGACAATGGGTTCCGTAGTCTTTACCTGAGGACCCTTTGAAGTCGCGCTTGCCACGAGACCGATTACAATACTTTACCCATGCTTCGCATTGGATAAAGTAAAAATCAAAAAAATACGCATGTTAAAAACTTAAATTTACGAGGTGGGGGAGTATGTTTATGGTAAAGTCACGCCATATTTTTTTAATTGCCAATCGATTTAGAGCTTCGGTCATGGTTTTGGAAGGTGTTACTCCCATTTATCCGGGTCTTCGACATCACGATCCTCGTTATTGTTCTCTCCGGTCGTGACTTGGGCTGTCGAGAAATATGGCATCCAGTTTCGGTTAGCCTTGGACTTGAAAAGTAGTTTGCGTATTCCACTTAAATATATTTTTCATGAATAATGAAACAGGAAACTGAGGTATTAAAATATGAATAAGAAAAAGAAAAAAAACAATAATCCTGTAATTATATCTGATCGATTTATTATTAGTCGATAATGAATGCCTTTTTAAAAAACAATTAGAGTCAAAAAGAATGAAAATCTCGTTAGGCGTATTGTTCAAGATTAGAATTCAATTTTCGACGGATCGTCTAGACAAGGGGAAGTAACCTGCGACCTTTTAAATAATTTGCAACAATATTTATGGAAAGTGGTAGACAACAACAAAACAAAAAAAAAAGTAAAAATGGCCGTCATAATACAAGAGAGAATACAATGCCTGGAGATTTATTTCAATAATTAAATTTTAGTTGCAATATTAAATCTTCTACATTTTCAGTCAGATTAAACGAGATTAAAAGTGGAATAACATTTCAAATGTGAGGAACATTAATGATCTGTATAGTAATCAGTTCCACAGGTGATTTATATTTGTGGCATTTAAAAGTTTTCTTTTCATTTAAATCTCTAAAGGTATAATCATAAAAAGGATGCTCTCGAATTTTTATGCTTTATTTACTGCGATGAGATTGAGGACTTTTTTAGAAATGATTTTTTAAAGTATTTCGGGTACTAACTTTATAGATAATCCGTTGAATAATGTCTTTAATTATTTAAGTATAAATTTTATTAATTTTAAAATTATATACATATATTTATAACAGTGGTCTCCAATCTGTGTTCCGCAGAACTCCGAGGTTCCGTTTTACATTTCTGGGGGTTATGCTAGTCAAAATAAAAATTCCAAAAAAATAAATAAATAAATAAATATACATTTACTTATATTTGAAAATTAATCAGAATGTTAGTGTGTGGACTCCCGATTCGTTCCTAGCGTCGCAATATTTAATGATAATGCTAATTTAATGAGTAAATTACTTTAATTTTAACATTTTTTAATAAAAAATACAATATATTTCTTTAATGGTCTTTAAACATGGCAAAGTACTTATAACATATGTATAATGATTTACATTTAAATATTATTTTAAGATTTTTTTAAGGGTGGGATGGGATTCCCCGAAAAAGCTTATAGTTCTAAGAGTTCCGTGAGTCGACAAAGTTTGTTAAAAATCACTGATTTATAGTAAAAGATATAAAATATTTATAATTTATATTAAATTTCGAAAAAATTTTATTTTATTTCATTCACCATCCGATATTTGGAATCTTGCTACTACTACATTACAGGATTTGAATAAGCCGAGCAATCGTGAGTCGAACAGTATTCAATACCTTATTCTGTCCAAAATACTTGAGATCGAATTCGTTCTTATTTTTTGTTGATAAGGAGAGAATAAGTGAATTTGTAGAATTTTTTATGATTTTAAGTCCCAAAAACACCTAGAAATTGGTCCAATTGGGGCTCTCACACAAGCATTTAAAAATTTTTAATTAATTTAAAAAAATTACGCCTAATTCTAAATAAAGAAATCTTTACAGGGATATATAAATCTTCTATTACCTACAGAGGTTTACAACCTTTTTCTTCCAATGAACTTCTGCAATTTTGTAAGAATCCCATTCCCCCTTTCTGGAATTTTCTAACTCAAAAAGTTTATTTAAAATAATAAGCTTTTAATATTGAAAATACATGAAATCATATTTTAATTTAGAGACAAAGATAAGTAATAAGTATTAACCTAATGAGAAATCTGAGGTTGTTTTTTTACCAGTTCTTTATACGCTCTTTTGAAATTTGTACAAAGATTAATTCCTTCCTTGAAATACTGAAATTCTCCCTTGGGAGGGAATTTCACCCCTGTTGATAACCCCTGTTATATTAGGTTCATAACAATTCGGAATTTTACTTGACTTACCATCAAGAAGAGCCCTCACGATACTCGATGTGATGTCTTGATTAGCGATAAAATTAGAGAGGCTAATTAAATGTATTATTCTTATGGGGAAAAATATTTTGTTCCTTCTGCCAAAAGATTTCAGAACGGATGAATTCGCATAATTTTCACACTTCAACACTTGAACAATATTTTAGACTTTAAGGAAAAGACACTAAAACTTATGATTTTAATCGAATATTTGAAATAATTTTCTAATTTCATAAACAGTGATTTAAATATCTTAACATCACAGCTCTTAATCTATGACTTATTAAATTTTAAACAATTTGACAATTATTTATTAAAATGCACGTCCTTTTAAGTCGCGATAAAAAATAGCAAGTACACCACCAGCATCTAAAATTTCAACTCTTAAAAAAAATCTTTAATTAAAAGATAAGATAATTTCTAAATTTGCTTGGCTGATAAATAAAGTGTAGGCACGTAACCAAATAAAGTGCTTTGCAGGAAGTGAGTTAATCCGGGAATGAGATCATTGTTTATATGTTAGGTTTTTGGCCTCAGCAGCACAATTTTTTGCCTTGTTTGTCGAGGAGGAGGCTGCGACCTCGACCCCCACGCGAAGACAAGGCCGCCCAAGCCTAAGAAGCCTTGGCTTTCTGCATTTTGGCTTTGCACCCGCAGAAACAACCCACACGCCACTGCCTATGCTAATCAGCTTTTCGAGAAACATCGATTATCACATCGAGAGGTTTATTTATGATTTGCTCAACATGTTCTTTTATAAAATGTAATCTAATTCATTTTTTATGGACCGTTAAATAAGTATATAACTTATTTGAATTTTATGTTAAAAAAATAATAATAAATAAACGGGTTGATTTGAAAAATGTATCTACCAAATTTAACATAAATACAAATTTTTTATAAAACAATCTTTAAAGTTTAGGGAAAGCGGTGTTGGTTTATAGTGAAACATATTAAACAAAGGAATTAGTATTTAACGGGTTATAGTGGTGTTTCACAAAAGGAAATAAAATTAAAAAAATTAAAAAATCTTTTAAATTATTTTGGAGATTTTTTATTTATCTCTATCATATTTCGGGCTATGAACCCTTCATCAGGAGGTTAAACAGAACACTGAATATAAAAATTTTACATTGTATCGATGTTATTATAGTACAGGGCGAGTGGAGGGGGTGAGCCAATGGGAGTTGAAAGAATTGAGTGGTTGAATTTAAAGGTATGTGGCAGGTAGAAAAAGGGTTATTGAACGAATTCTATTAATAAACCAAATCTAACCGAAATTCATTCATTCCTTACTAAACATTTGTTCTACTGTTATCATCTTCGAATTAACCTTGCAAATCCGCTTCTTGTGTCTAAATTTATATATTCTAAAACCCTTAAACAAATTCCTTTAACAGGTATTCCCAGAATTCTATACAAATAAATTTCGAACTAAGACATCCTATTTGAAATGTACCTGACCTTGTCCAGACAATTCGTTCAATAACCCTTTTTCTACCTGCCACATACCTTTAAATTCAACCACTCAATTCTTTCAACTCCCATTGGCTCACCCCCTCCACTCTCCCTGTACTATAATAACATCGATACAATGTAAAATTTTTATATTCAGTGTTCTGTTTAACCTCCTGATGAAGGGTTCATAGCCCGAAATATGTATCAGAGATAAATAAAAATCTCCAAATAATTTAAAAGATTTTTTAATTTTTTTAATTTTATTTCCTCTTTGTGAAACACCACTATAACCCGTTAATAATAATTCCTTTGTAAAACAATCTTGAAACGTTTAATCCCACCCAAACGTTTCGGGAGAATTTCTCCCTTTATCAATGCAAAATTTTTAATTAAAAAATAAAATAAACACCCTTCACTCTATACAGTTGAAAAAATAAATAAATTATGCTGTAGGTTGTCTAAACTCACTAGAGATTGTCAGCTAATAAACCCTTCTGACATATAATAAAAAATTATTTATAATAACTATAATTTAGTGACAATCTCAAATGATTTCTTTTATAAATCTCAACTCAGTAATTTAATCTTTTATATTCATTTAAGGAGTAGTAGTCATTCCAGTGAACTTTGATTTTCAATAATTACTAAAAATTGAAACACTTCCCTAATTTTATTTAAATTATCATATATGGTAAATGATGGCCAAATGGTGTCACCAAGGCCAAGGAAGAAGAAAAAAAAAAAAAAAATCATATATGGTTTGACTGTATGTTTAGACTTAAAAACACTTGATCGTGAAATTATTGTTTAACACTAAGGTCCAGTTGTATGTCGTTTGGTAAAGTCTTTGTAAAAGTTGACAAAGAGTAAAACCTTAGAATTCACCTTGTGCCCGGCCGGATGGGCAATCAGATGACACGCACTTTCATCTGATTGGCCATCCCTCCAGGCACAAGGTGAATTCTAAGGTTTACCCTTTGTCAACTTTTACAAAGACTTTACCAACCGACATACAACTGGCCCTAAATAGACACTAACCAAGTCTATTAGTAATCATATCAAAGGAGACAAGGAATTGGGGTTTTCTAGAACAATCACAATTAATTGATAATTTCTCTTATGGACTAAAACTTTTCAGGACTTGTCTTTTAGATCTTTGCAGGTGTCAATAGATAATGGATAATAGCCAGGGATTATTAAAAAAGAAATTATCATCCCTCATATCCTTCTTGAATCCCATTCCAATTTAAGCCAGGGCTTTAATTTAATAACTCAGGATTGGACAAAGGCACTCTAGAAATAAATAAGAGACTAATATATAGTATAATGTACTAGTATTTATTGGAAATGTTTTCCCCTTCTAATATTATTTTGAAACCTAAGTTTTGGAGAATTTTCTCTTCTTCTTCAAGGTTCAAAAGGGTCAATGATGGAAGTATATAAGAAAATGAATACCTATAGGTAACTTGAAAATTTCAATTTGGTATGTTAGTTAGTTCACGAGTGACCATAGTCTGACAGGCAAACAGACATTATATTTACACTAATAGGGTCTTATTTTACTTTTAAAAATGAAGTACACGATTAAAAATTATTTCTCCATAGTAAAAGTAAAAAATTAAATATGTTAATGTATAATTTAGCAATAGAGAAGTTTCGTGAATAGATAGATGTAGAACAAACGTTAAATGAAAAGAGCATGCGTCTTTAATTTGGCGTCTGATTCTCTAGAATGGCGCGCCCAGGTCATAAGGCGTGGACTAGTTCGTCTGCGCCAAACAAAAAGCAATTCGTGGCTTCGCCCCAACCCCAATTACAGACTTTATTATTCGCCCCCTGCGGCTTATCGTGCTTTAATTTAATGATATTCATGCATCGGGTTTCTTATGATAAAAGTAATTAGATCAAAAAAAAAAAAAAAAAAAGAAATGAAAAAAACATTCACACCAATCTAACTAGTATGGAGCGTAAAACGCCCTGCTTCTTAACAACTCCATTAAAGAATAATTAAACCATTAAATGGTCTAATCGGCGAGAAGCATATTCATCCACTTTAAATTTAAAAAGAAAAAAACTTTTTTTTATTAAAGGATACTCCCTATCCAATGGGAAGATCAATCTTTAAGATAAGTTTTCTTAATCTTTTTTGGTTTCACAAACCAATTTAACTCGGATTAAATGAAAATTCGTTTTTTTTTTTATTTTAGAAAATACTCATTTATTTTTTAATCTTAATTATTAGATCATTATTAAAAAAAAGAAAACACATCACACACCCTTTTAAAGATGTTCAGTTGTAAGCTTTCGTGACCATCGGCAATATTTGGGGAGATGGAGTGGTCAGGTCGGTTTTAGTATACCTTTGGATGCGCCCGTGAAATAAATTTAAGTGATCGATTGAGAAAGCAGCTCGAATCCCTAGAAAGTTCCCTAGCACTCTACCCACTTGACTACCGGTGCATTGGCGCCCATGTGAGTTTTTCAAAAAAGCCGTGGGCGGATGGGGTACCATCTGCCAGCAGTGTGCTCCTCATTCCCTTTATAAGAAGGCAAAACGATAAAAAATAAACTAATATGGCCATCCACATGACTTTACCATACACCTGGGTCCTCTTTTATATTTAATATTTTGAATTCAAATAATTTATAATTATTTATGAAAAAAAAACCGCTCGTAATTTTGGTTACATTATCAATTAATAATATTTTCTTTTAATTATGAGACTATATTATTAAAAATAATCAGCTTTCTTCGATTTTTGTTTGAAAATATTTTTACCCCCCCACCCCTCTCCTTTTTTTGGTCACTATCAATTTCACATAGTGAGTCATTTTCATAAGGTCATATAGGGTGCATATGCAAATTTTTGTACAAATAGATTATATTGATAGTTTTATTTTTTGAACCTCCCACCCCCTAATTTTGGCCTCCGAAGAAAATTATAACTCTATTTTTTATTATAGGTTCATTTGATAGTATATTTCATTTTTCTTGTTTTTTACTTTACCATACATGGTATGGACAAGTAAGTATTGTAACCGTGCATGAAAAAAGTGTTTTTTTTTTTTGCATTTTTATTCAAAATATTTCAAAAACGCCTGAAACATTTTGATTAAAAAAATTGAGCGAAACCATGGCATTTCGCATTACAAAAAAGCTCCAATAAGTGGAGATCGAAAAAATTATATTTTTCGAGATAATAACCGTTTTATCAAAATGTCTGTTAGTCTATTAGTCTGTGCGTTACCAAATTGTGTGGACGAGCTTGCTCAAAAACTAGTGTGAATATCAAAACCAAATTTTTTATTTTGAAAATCTTATAATTTTAATTTTTACCCCTCTCCCACTTAATTTTGGCTTCGATTTCAAACAAAATCTAATCAGCTCTTAATCTCAATGCAACAAAACTACATGTGAAATTTCGTTTTGATATTCACACTAGTTTTTGTCCTAGTGCGTCCACAAAAATTTGGTATCGTACTAACAGACATTTTGAAAAATAATTAATATCTCGAAAAATATAATTTTTTCGATGTCCACTTATTAGGACTTTATTGTAGAGCGAAATGCCATGGTTTTGTCCAATTTTTTATAATCAAAATAGTTTTAGCCGTTTTTGAGATATTTAAAAAAAATAAGCAAAAAACAAACACTTTTTTCATGCACGATTACAATACTTGACCATATATGGTACCTGTATGGTAAAGTAAAAATTGTGAGCGTCGTGAGGCTCCATGGAAATGTAACTTGCAAGCAATTGTTATTTATTTCTCTCTAAAAATATTAAATTCTTATAATTGCAAAGGAGTTATATCAGCCAAAGTGGATGCACCGGGTACAATAAAACTCTCAGAGTTTCAGACTAAATTTTATTGGCCCATCCTCAGTTATTGGCCTAGAAAAATATATAAATCGTTGTTAACATAAATTTAATAAGTAAATATCATTATTATAACAATTTAAGTTGTTAAGGTTGGTTTTTAACTTACAATTACAGACTTATTACAATACGCACATGTGATTGAACCTAGTTTTGTCAGCAACAAGAATTTTAGCTTCATGTAGTTTATGTCGTACTTAATATTAAACATTCAAATTCAGGCGCATATAATATTAATCGAAACCACTCTAATTTATACAAATATATCTACTAACAAAACAGGTTTACGATGAAAAATGCTTAAGTAAATCACCCCATATTTTTGTTTACGTAGCTCATAAAAAATACAAAATTTAATTTCTTTCTATAACATTTTTATAATAATTACAAATTATAGAATTTTCATAAAAATTTCGATATATAAAAACAATTTGCATTTTATATATTAAATATAAGTTAACGATGCTATTATAGACACCTCATAAAAAGTTTGTGTCTCATTATAATGCTAGTACTAATTGAAATGTAAATAAGTTTAGATTCCGTTATTAGGATTTTTTTATTTGTTGGTTTTGATAATATATTTATTTATTCAGTGCGAATTATAGGTAGGTATATTATGATTAATAAAAAAAAGAAAATTGTTTCGATTAATACTTGCTAGTTCAGTAAAAAACGACTTTGTGTGAATAATTCTTGTTTTTATTTTGCACTTGGATAGTTTGGAAATAACTCGATATAATTTAAATGTAAAAAATTCTCATTTTCGATAGCAAACAATTTTAAATAATTTTTTAATTTAATGTTAAAATTTAGATATCTAATCATAATTTATTTAAATTTCATTAAGTGTAATTCTATACTACTGATGTTTAAAAACGCACTTAAAGAATTGGCTTTTATTAGTAAAAACATCTTCTTCTTTAAGTACAATATTCATATTCAGCAGGAAGTATTCTTTTCAATTACCTAAAGAGGAAAGCTGACACAAACGAGGCCTAATTTCATATTGAATTTCCACTAGCTATTTATGATGACTTGATGTTTTACTCACAATATTTCACATTTCACTTAAAGATTGAGGCTTCGTGAACAATGATGATAACTCACCTGAAACAAAAATAAAAACAAAAATTATAACTTCTTGAAATAAATCGACTAATATTATGTTAATTTTTTTATAAATAATTAAAAACTAATGATTTTTTTTAATTTTGAAATAAGATGGTATTTTTTAAAATTTCATCCCTAGGAAGGTCCGCGTAATCGGATTAATATTACATTTATAAAATACAATTTTAAAGGAGTATTAGATATGTTTAAATATGTTTCAATTTCAAGAAGGGATCACGGGTAGTCGAACCCAAGTACCAGACTTGCGATCCGGACAGCCATGGATCCTAGGGTGGTCCTTATTTTGTGTATTTTCTAATTTTTACACTGACAGAGGCACATATGGTTCGAAATAATTAAAAAAAAAATATCCCCAAAGTTTCAAGTCTCTATATTAACCTGTGCCGAACAGTGATGCAACTTTCCCATCTAAATAATATGAGATTTTTGGCATTGAACGATCAATTTTTTATTCCGTTCAAAAAATTTGAAACTAATTAGACTTTATCCTTATAATAGTAGCTATCCTTCAGAATTTTTTACATATATACTGGGCCAGATGCTAGAAAAGTGAAAAAATTAGCTTATCCATATGAAAAATAGCGCTATATATAGCCCAATGGCATGAGTTATAGGTATATAATCCAATTTTTCAAGTTGGATAAGTTAATTTTTTCACTATTTTTGCGTCTGGCCCACTACAGGTATACAGGCCCACTACTGGAGCGTTTACATTACTACATTTTGTATAAAAAATTTTTTATTTCGATTACAATCAAGGGAGAGGAGGGATAAGTGAAAAAATATGTTTAGAAAGAAATGTTAAAAGAACTCAATAATTTAATTTCAAAATTAAATATGTCGAAATTATAATAATATTTTTCTCATAAATAAGTACTACTGTTTATGGACATCTATGGTTGATCCACTTTGGTTATAGGCGCTCTTAAAACTAAACACTCTTATCATATCTTAAACTAAGCAAACCAGGTTCTTTTTCAGGAGGAATGGTCTAATTTACTAAGATTTATGACTATAAAAAATAGTTTTAAACATTATTCAATGATGTAATAATACTTATATCTTATCCCTTGAAAAAAATTATTTTCTTTGAGATACGCCCAAGTGTTCACCATATTTAGGGGAAACCACTTTCGTGATGAAGATCTAATAATAAATAACTAAAAAAACGTCTCATAGGTTCACGTCTTCAAACCCCCTTTGTCTTATCTGAAGATAACACAATAGAGGACTGAGTGAAGCGGAGGAGGGTAAAAATGAGCTTTTATCCTCTCATGCTTAAATCAAAATGATTCTCGAGGCTTTTCTTATTCTTTTTTGTGCACAGTTAATAAGTCCACAGTATATGAAGATTTTATTGCGACCGTCTGTCTAGACGCCCGCCTCTTCGCACTTGAAGAATATGTCTTCGGAGCCAGCACCTTTTAATGCACTAGATACATTTGATGCAATTGAACTAAAACCCACTTAGAAAAGCAATTTTCCAAATTAAACCATAGTTGAGGCCATCAAATAATATTTTCTTTTTAATATAGGTAATAAGAATTTTTATTCTTGTGTAATTTAAAGTAATTATATAACGGTTGGATTATATGTTATTATATTTTTATTAATCCATGAAAATTTCACACGCTTGTGTGTTTAATATGATATTCTGGATGTAATGTAAAAATGTGATTATATACTTCTCACATGAACGAATGAAATGAAATGACTGAGATTTCAAATAAAAAGAAGAATTGCATAAATTGAAAGAAGGTGAAGAAAATTATGTTCAAACATTTTAATTACTGAAATCTTACTTGGAAGACAGATGGTTCCAGGTAAAGATCGAAAATGAATTTTCACTATATCATCCCATTAGATCAGGAGTTCCTCAGGGCAGTATTCTCGGGCCATTTCTATATTCTCTATATACTGCCGACATACCAACTTCAGAAGATATATTCATCGCAACGTATGCAGATGATACCGCTATGATGATTACAAATCCCGATCCTGTCTCAGCGTCAAATAAACTACAAGAAAGTCTCAACATCATTCAAGACTGGCTACACAGATGGAGAATTCATGTAAATGAATCAAAATCTACACATATATCATTTACAAACAAAAGAATCTCGTGCCCTCCTGTATATTTGAATTCGAGAATTATTCCAAGTGGCGACTCGGTCAGATATTTGGGATTGCATCTTGATTCACGATTAACTTGGAAAGAGCACATAATTAAAAAAGAAATGAATTAAATTTAAAATACAAAAAGATGTACTGGCTTCTTGGGAAAAATTCTCAATTGGCATTAAAATCTAAGGTACTGCTATACAAATCAATTCTTAAACCAATTTGGACATATTCTTGTCAAATCTGGGGAATTGCCAGCGAGTCAAACATTAGTATAATACAGAGGACTCAATCCAAAATACTAAGAAATATCGTCAACGCTCCATGGTATGTCACCAATGCTAGCATACACAACGACCTTATCGTTCCATCGGTCAGAAAAGTCATCCTTGATCAGTATAAAAAACATATCAAAAAATTGGAAGATCATTCGAATTCATCAGCCATCACTCTTTTGGACAACAGTTTAACTCTAAGGAGACTAAAAAAATACCACATTTTGGACATGGAAGAACGTTCTGCCACATACAGCTGGACTAATAAATTTAATTGAGGGATCCTTCACTGGAAGAATAACCTCTCAATTGTGTGAATGGGATATAATTGTGTTGCGTGAATGTAGAAATTTTATAAATTTTACTTATAGTCAAAATTTTATTGACTGATTGTAAAAATTCTCTTCAAACAATAAAAAAAAAAAAAAGAAAAAACATTTTAATAGAATTTTATAAGTATATTAGAGTAAGAAATACTACTCAGAGTCGGCATTATTTGGCGGTGAAATTATCTTTCTAGAGAGGAGTTTTGTATTTATGTACGCTATAAACCCCTAGACCCTTTGTCCGATCTGGATTAAATGCATGGTCGTAGTTAGGGGAGGAGCAAGGGGGGCCGTGCCCCCCACAAAACTCATTGCCCCCTTAGAAAAATCGAAACTCCATTATTACACTTATGTATTTCGTACACTTCCAAAATTTGTCAATTCTACTAAAAAGTTAGTTGATCTCTAATCGGATTACACAAATTGAAATCTTGTAGTGGCTAATCAGCTGACCGGCTGATCCCCCTAGGAGCCTAGGAAAACTCCTTAACTATGGCAATGATTAAATGACGTGCTTTAATCATTAGAACCCTAGAAAACTATAGGTATCGACACCTTGTCAGGATGACAGAGAAGTTGTGGAAACTTGCAATTTTAATGGGAACTCCACATAGTGGTTAGAATTGTAGAATAATAATAATAATAACAGAAATAATAGTTAAATAATAATAGTTCCTGAACCTTCCCTCAACAATACAATAATAATAGAAGCTATCATCTCTACTGTTTACTGCCGATGTATAGTAAAAAATAAACCTTCTTCAAAATATTAGAATAATAGTAATAATATATAACAATCATAGCAATAGCATCAAAAATATTTTCTCAATTTGAAGACAAGATGGAATAAAAAAAATATTGTCTTTAGAAGTCATAGAGAATCATGTTTTTATTTTAGACAAAATCTAAATAAAGAATTATGAAGAACCAAATAGGTACATACAATTTATATTCCGGTTAAGAATCATCTTTGAAATTTCTATTATCTCAAACTTTTGTATTTTTTTCATTAATATTTTCAATTAAATATTACTTTTAAAATTTAGGCCAGACTGTTCTTTAAGATATACCTATGCTTTAAAATCAATTCCTATCCTCAATAATTAAATCATTAATAAATTATTCTCGCAGTACTAATTAAAATCAAATAGTAAATTTGATCGCTCACTGTGTGGTCTACTAATTAAATTTATGGCTATTGCATTTTAGATAATATATATAAATTTTTGAGGCATACTAGTATCCTAGAGTTTTGAATATTTTATTTTCCACTCTTCAGTTTCCATAGAACTTCAATATAACTCGATTTTTTACAGGAATACAATTCTTTCAAATCTTGGGGGTTCTTCGCCTTCTGGATTAACTTCTTCTTGCAACGTAACATAGTACAATCGGCTTTAAATTCATTTTAATAATTACGAATAACTTATCCTTAAATTCATTAACATTTTTCTTTGTACCCAATTCGAACCCGAATATTTTTCATTAAGTCTGCTAAAATAATTAATAATTGATGCAACCTCGAAGTCAAGTATTTCTTCTCTCAGCAAATGAGCTATAATGTGGTTTACGAGCCTCTATTTTGATTAACAATCCTGTCAAAAGAAGAGCGTATGAGAGTGTGTTTTAATTAAATACCTGGCCAGTCCGCATCAAGAATATGTCCTTAATTAAATAAAATTTTTAATTTAATATCCAGTTCCTAACCACTTTTTCAAATAGATTCAAATAAAATTATTATAATGAACATCTACTTTTTAGTATGTGAATTATTATGTTACAACTTTGCCAAAAATAATCGAATTGAACATACCTTTGTATGACAAATCGTGTTACCTGGTGGTTCATATACTGAGCCCATAGTACTATATATATGTGTACAAGTCATAAATAAAATTCTTTAATGATGGAATATTTAAAATCGCCTCTCTCTTTCTCCCTTGGATTTAATTCTAAAAGCTAAAGTTCTCTTTTGATATGGAAATTTCTATTAAAAACTAATTTTCAACTTTCATTTCAAATTTTATTAATAAGAAATCAGTAGATATTGATGAGGGATGAACAATTCAATAAAGTAAAAAATAAAATCAGTTATCGTTAATTTTTTTTTTAGCTTTTTAAATTAATCTTAATTTTTAATACAAATGTATTATAGAGTGATAAATTGATAATAAAAATTGGTGGAAAAGTAAAGTTTTTTAAAGACTTGTAGGTACATTGTCTGTCTGCAGATTTGTTGATTTTTCAATTTTCGTCTGGTAACGGATTTAATTAGAACGCTGAAATCTGGATCAATTGTGGAGTTTATGAATCCAAACTCGAGTGTCAAATTTCAATTCATTATACATTTTTTCTCATTTCAGAATTTAATCTGTAAATACCTCCCGCTTTTCGCCATGAAAATTAAAAATAAAGGCCTAGAAGAGAACTTTCTACGTGCTTTCGTTCTCAACTTAACACAAATAGCAGGGGTAATTTTTTTCAAACAAAAATTGTACCTACAAAGTTGATATTTTTAAAATAGTTTCAGGAGAAATTATTAATTGCTAATGGCCCCAAAATTAAAAGGGGGTGGGTTTCTTACATAAATAATTATAAATTATTTTATTTAGTTAGAATTAAAAATATAAGAGAGGGGCCAGGCTTATGGTAAACTCATATGGGTGGACACATCAGCTTATTTTATATTAAGTTTAGTAAAAAAAAATCTTCTTTCACTTTCTAATTAGGAAAAAATAGATATTTATAATATCTCAAAAGCTCTCAGAATATAATATGAACCAACAGTTTTCGAAAATTGTTGAAATATGAAGAAATAATTAGTTTAAAAATCCCTGTTATCCTCCAAATTGTGTAGAAAAAAAATGGAGCGCCGCCTGGTAGACTAAGGTTATGCATTCGAATGGCACATTCTTATAAGCGGTTGTGTATTCAGGCGCGAAATATTAAAACGTTTACTTTTGATAATTTTTTTTAAACTTAAACAATTTGATTATTAACCTTCAAAATACATTTATTATTATTAATTTAATAATTTTTCAAATAGAGAAAAAATTATTTAATTTAAATCTATATCTATATATATAAAATTAAGGTTTTGTCTGTACATTGGTCCAAATCACGCCAAATTTTGGTTGCACACGTTTCAAGCAAAATTATGAACGAAAACACCCTCAAGAAAATTCCTGTCTGTCTGTATGTATGTCTGTATGTTTCCGTCGTTTCCAAAAAGTTGCTCACGATTTACGTAAAAACGGCTGAAGGGATTATTATGAAATTTCATATTTACATCAGATGTCTTCTAACGTACGTTTTTAGCTATATAACGTTTTGATATTGTGACCCCAAAAGGGGTTTGGGGGGCGCACGAATGAAAATTATCAAATAACTCCTAAACTATTAACTCTACGGCAAATTAAAAAAATTCCCCCCAAAAACCACTCCAAAAAGGGGGCGGGGTCAAAATATGAAAATTCTTGCTCTTTGACCAAACTCAACCAAATTTTGTATACATAATCTGTGGGTCACTAGAGGGCTAGGCTAGGGTGGAGGCACGGGGATGGTGTAGTGAGGAGTGAGGGTTCAGATGAGGATCCAGAGGCTTAGTGGGGTGGGGCGGGGGTGGAGAGGGCGGGGTCCGGGGGTGGTGAGGTGGGGGCGCAGGCTGGAGTGGGAGGTTCAGGCGAGAGTCCAGAGGCGTAGAGGGGTGATGCGGGGACTGGGGGTCCAGGGGGCGTATTCCCTGGCTAGCAAGAGGGCCGCCGAAGGCGGGCCTTGGAGCTAGTGTATTAAAATAGGAAGCATAGTTAAGTGTTGTTTCCATTGTCTTCTCTGGTGGAGTGCTAACAACTCACAACATTGACTGGTTTGTAGTACATTAAATTTAAATGATTGCACTCATGTTCTATCCAGGTCTCCCTTTATCACTGATAAAATGAATGTAACTGAGATATGGTCTTCTGTCTTAGTGAGGAAACTAACAAGAATCTACATCAGAGCTTAACTTCTATAGTAAACTTCTTCAGTTTTGCTATTGGTAGTTGATCTGAAGAGAATAAAATCAGCTTTCGGGCGGACTACTATTCTTACATATATTTAAGTCACAGGTGACCAATCCAAATTATATTGTGGGGCACTTTGGAAATGCATCATAACTCTGCGGGCCGCATATAAAATTAATACCCCATATTAGATTTAGACCTAATATAGACATTGTTTTGTAGTGAAAAATTGAAACATAATGATCATTATTATTGTGTGTTACTAGTATTCTTACATGTAAACATAGATAATAATAATAATTAATGATACTAAACGCACATTGTAAAAAAATATATACCACTAAAAATTAAATATAAAAAATATATAAATATAAATGAAATAAAAAAAATGAAATCATTAAAAAATAATAAGTTTTCTCATAATTTCGACAGTTAGTTTTTGAATATATGAATGCACAAATAATGTATTTTTTTTAATACATTGGTTTTCACTACTTTGGCCAATATAAAATAAATATATTTTGTAAAATTTTGATGAATCTCGCGGGCCGGAGAAATGTTCAAGGCGGGCCGCGGGTTGGCCACCCCTATAGACCAAACTCAACCAAATTTTTATACTTATTCAGTGGGCCCCCAGAAGACTAGAAATGCAAAAACTAACCCCTAAAATGGGAGGGAGGGTCAAAAAATGAAAATCTAGACCCTTGGACCAAACTCAACCAAATTTCGCATAGATAACTTGTGAGCCCTCAGAAAACTAAAAATGCCAAAAATTACCACCCAAAATGGGCGGAGAAGGGTCGTATGCTGGTATTAAATATAAAAGCGTCAGCTAGTATTAAATATAAGAGGGGCCAGGTGTATGGTAAAGTCTTGTGGATGGCCACATCAATTTATTTTTTTAATTAATGATTCAAACATTATATGCAAATGTATGAAAATGTTGAATAATTTTTTATTTTTTCACGAAATCCTTTATTTATATTCGTTAAATTTTCTCGCGAATTTTTTTAACTTATTGCTAAAAAAAAAAAAAAAAAAAAATAGAAAGTGATGATTTTATTTGAAAATACGAAAGATTGTACAGATAATTATCTTTACTATTTCATGAGAGTGATTTTTTCTTGTCTTCGTTTTTTCTCTTTTTATAAATTGCCAGGCAGCGCAGATATTTCAACATTTCATATTATATACTTCTTCTTCAAGTTAATAAAATTTCGAAAATATATCGTTGACAATATTTTGCTTATTTAAATGTTGCATATATTATATAAATAAATAAGTGAGATTGGTTTATTTATTAGCTTGACACAATAGCCATTTATTTTCTATTTTATGGTAAACAAAAATTATTAGATTGAAGAGATTCTCATATTACCAGAATTATTATTTTTTTTATATTTATGATCCATCTTTTAAATATATTTTTATTCATAATTTTAGTAATTTCTCATCATAATAAAAAATCAGTCAGAAGACTGGTTTGACGCAACACTGCTCTAATTGAATCTATCCTGAATTGTTTTATAAATATAAAGACCAGTTCATAGCATCCATTTAAACTTGGTTTAAAGAATGAATATACGATTGTGATTATTTTTGACTCTAATTTATATATGACGGTTAGATGGTTAGGCTGGCAGTCAAAGATAACCGGCAGCTTTTGATCTGAATAAACCATACAATCCTTAAAGTAATTTGAGCCGCGAAAGTTAAATAATGTAATCAATAATTTTTTATGTTAATTCTACATATTTAGAAAATTATTTTATTATTTTTTGAAAAGGAAACATGAATTGAGCATCCGACGGAATTCGAACCCGTGTCTCTCTCCTTTACTCGAAGAGCGCCTTACCAACTAGGCTACGGATGACCTCCCCCAGGAAAAAATTAAAACTAACGTTTAAAAGTTAATTTGTCTAAAACATAAGTAACTATACTTTAAATAGAAAAATCCGCGAAAAGGAAAAATGAAATTCAATCTAAAGAGCTTTTTCTGGAGGGATCATCCATAGCTGGTAAGGCGCTCTTCGCGTAAAAGAGAGAGACACGGGTTCGAATCCCGTCGGATACTCAATTCATTTTTCCTTTTCATAAAATAATAAAATAATTTTCTAAATATGTAGAATTAACATAAGAAATTATTGATTACATTATTTAACTTTCGCGGCTCAAATTGCTTTAAGAAAAAATTAAAACTAACGTTTAAAAGTTAATTTGTCTCATACAATCCTTCATTATCAGATGAGTAATTTTATCTAGATCTTATATTTCATTTCTTATTTATCAGTAACTTTGGTTAATATGTGGGCGTCACCTTAAATTCTAGTAAAAATTATCCGCACTCTGACAGTTATATTAACTTAAAGGATAAATCATTTCAGTTTAGTTTAACCGGAGTTGAACAAACTAAATGTAAAATTTTTCTATATCTACACATTTCAAAGGCATCAAACTTTTATTTATATGATACATAGATCGATAGCTTGATTGATTTTAGCATTCATAGTGACGACTTCAAGACTCTCCGGAAGTAGAGATCTAAACATTGCCATAACAGAAGATTTAACTATGGGAAGC
This sequence comes from Forficula auricularia, assembly GCA_024734495.1. Classification (NCBI taxonomy): domain Eukaryota; kingdom Metazoa; phylum Arthropoda; class Insecta; order Dermaptera; family Forficulidae; genus Forficula; species Forficula auricularia. The sequence continues at coordinate 6,302,704 of JALMQS010000075.1, forward strand.
CTGAACACTTCCGTCTAATTAATTAATTTGACTAAAAGAGAAATAATTAGTATATGTTCTAATTAAATAAAAGCAAAAACCACCCTTGAAGGCCCATTGCGATTCTATTGAACATTTATAAAGTTCAATCACCCTTTCTTTCCTTCTATAATGCAAGCTTCCGTCTTGATTTATAAATAGATGTTTCACCAAGCGTAGTCTCTCTTACTTGAAATAATCTTCTAAAGTTATCATTGTCTTCACATTTTTTTTATTGATTCATATTTCAGAAGACAATTTTCAGGTGTAACCACATTTTTAATGAGATTCGTTCATCAAAATGCACAGCGTTTCGGCCTATAATTCTAAAATCGTTTTCATGTGCTGGAGAATCCATTATTAGATACTCAAAACGTTTAAGGGTCGAAACGTTGTGAATTTTGATGAGAGTTTCTAGACTATGTAATAAAGAGCCAAAGTTTTATGTCGAATAATAAAGTTATTTCATTTTTATTGAAAAAGATTTCCTTGATCGAACATAAAATGAATATCTCCGTAAAAGTTTCAATTACTAAATATAACAGGGGTGCTCAACCTTTTGTAATACGCGAGCTACCTTTTTATACCAAGGTATAAGGGGATCGACAGGTTATAATACAAATAATACAAATAATTTGCTAACAAAGTAAATTTGGGTATTAAGTACGAAAAATTTATAAAGTTACATTCAAAAATTGAATTAAATAAATGTAAATTCAAGGTTGGAGATCGACTAAAAACGGTCCCGCGATCGACTGGTCGATCGCGAGCTGCGGGTTGATCACCCGTGAAATATAACTTTTTTTTGCGACGAAATTTTCCCTGGAGAGAGACGGATTGGTAGAACTTTTAATTGAAACTAATGGAAGGCAGCTCAGGGGTAGTGAGGAAAGAAAAAATTAACACATATCCAAATATAAGCAAGGTATAAGGGGATCGACAGGTTATAATACAAATAATTTGCTAACAAAGTAAATTTGCGTAATAAGTACGTAAAAATTTACAAAGTTACATTCAAAAATTGAATTAAATAAATGTAAATTCAAGGTTGGAGATCGACTAAAAACGGTCCCGCGATCGACCAGTCGATCGCGATCTGCGGGTTGATCACCCGTGAAATATAACTTTTTTTTTGCGACGAAATTTTCCCTGGAGAGAGACGGATTGGTAGAACTTTTAATTGAAACTAATGGAAGGCAGCTCAGGGGTAGTGAGGAAAGAAAAAATTAACACATATCCAAATAATGTGTAATTTATTGGATTCCTTCCTCCTTTCCTTTCAAACCGGATTTGTTGCCTTCATTGGCCACTTGAAACGCTGAAGAAGGAGGGAAGAATCCTCCGAAACGTCGGTTTGAAAGGAAAGGAGGAAGGAATCCAATAAATTATACCTTATTTGGATATACGTTAATTTTTTCTTTCCTCACTACCCGTAGGCTGCCTTCCATTACTTTCAATTATAAGTTTTTTTTGGCTAGTATCTTTATTATATATAAAAAAAAAACTTGTTTTTATCCAGAATCAAGGATTGTTTTTTCTTTGTAAGAAATATGCCCTGAACCGATTCGGGCTCTTGAGAATCTGTCAAATTCTTGGTCTTCTGCTAAACATCCTTGAGACAATAATTTCCTCCTGTGGAATTTGGGAAAGAATGTTTTTGTTTGTTGTTCATTCTGATCAAGAACTTGAGATATATACGATCCAGCCCGGGATCTGATTTCGAAACTATTCCATAATAAATAAAATTAAAACGATCTAGTGGGTTTTCGTCTCAAAACCAACTCATTGGTTATGCATGCTGCAGACGCCATGCATCACGCGACTCCTCACGTACCTTGCTTGTTGGTACACACACACACACACAGAGATAGACAGACAGACAGACACGAGCACAAGCCAGGTCTCTAAAATAGCTGCTCGTACCAAAAGGAACCCGCTCGCTTCTATCATTGTGTTATATCCGTTTTGCGCTGCTGTCACCGCATAAAGAAATAATCATCGCAGCCTTATTCGACTCGTAAATTTCCGTCTGGTATGATGATTAGACAGTTCACGTTTACTCCAGTTCACCAGCACCTGATCTTTTGTTCGCTGTTTAAATTGTTCGGGATATAAAAAGAGAAGGGAATAAAGAAGGGCAATCAACACCTCGGGATGAAAATAAACAGAGAATAAACACATAGGCGAGAAGAATCACATAATTGTATCAAGAAGAAATTGAAAATATATCCTAGAGACGGAAAAAGAAACATTTATATCTAGGAGAAGGCTCGGATGATTTTATATGAACAAATACTAGTCTATAAAACAAGATGTACCTAATAACGTTTATAAGAACATAAAACTCTTTGAGAAATTTTTTAACTTTACCATTTATATATAAAATATGAAGCAGAAGTGATTTAGGAATATTTTTAAAATTTTGATTAAAGTACAAATTCTGGATTATGATGGAGTTGAAACCATTCTTTTCGAATAAAAATCTTTATTCGATTAACCTTTGAGCTTTTTGCAGATAATATTTCTTACTCCTTCGGGATTTCAGGAATTTTGTCTGTTTATGTTAATATTTGACAAAATTCAAAAACACTGATACAGGCGAGTATGTTGTATTTATCTATATGCTTTTTTTCATTTACCCTTTTGAATTTTAAGGAAAGGAGGACAAACTTATGAAACATTGTTTGAAAAATGTTGAAGTAACTCGCAAATAGATTTTTATTTGAAAATAAAATGGTTTCATTAATCTGGGCTGCCACTCCATCATAATCCAGTTTTAGTTAACAGCAAATTCATTTGAAATGAAATCTAGATCAGACCTTTATTTTAAATAAGAAAAAATTAAAAATATATTTTCTTAGTGAGAGTAGAACAGTTGATTCTTAAGGAGAATTCATTTAGATTGTCCTCTGTTTGATGCAAATAAACATAGACCTATATGACTTACGGCCAGTTGTATGTCGGTTGGTAAACTCTTTTTAAACGTTGACAAAGGGTAATAAAACCTTATAATTCACCTGGTGGCCGGCGGGATGGCCAATCAGATGACAGGCACTTTCATCTGATTAGCCATCCCGTCAGGCAGAAGGTGAATTCTAAGGTTTTACCCTTTGTCAACGTTTAAAAAGAGTTTACCAACCGACATACGAACTGGCCCTTAAGATTTGAGTTTCATGATCAGTCTTTTTAATTAGAAATATTCCATGTGTAGTTTCTTATGAGTTCAAATACCTGATTGAATGTAAATCTATTCGTTCTTTTAGAAAGTATTTGATTGCTTTCTAAACAAAATCTTTATTGCTTAAAATTTCAAATAATTCATTGTCAATTAATAAAAGATCAGATATAGTCTTCTTTTTGAAAATTTAACAAGATTTTTTGTAAATAAAATATTATATTTGAAAATGATCTTTATTTTCCCTACATTTTGAAGTATTGTCAAGGTTTCCAAAATATTTAGGTAAATTTACTTGTGCTCTAAATTTCATTATTTTGTAAATAGTCATTTTTCTTAAATGTTTTTCTGCTAAAATAAACGTTATTAATAATTGTTAATATTTCTTATAGTAATATAATTGATACCCTTAATTTATAGTATAAATGTTAGTAGAACTTCATTAAGAGTAGCAATTAAATTAACAATGTATCAGAAATATGGCGTGATCAAAATGTCTGTTTGAACTTCACTGAGGCAATATTCACTAAAGCTCTATTCAGATGGGCCAGTTTAAGGATAATCAACAGCCATCTAATTGAACCTCAATAACATATTTAGATGAATTTATGAGATATTGAAACTAATATTGATACTGTTGACACAATCATAGGGTCGGTATATCAAAGTGAAATTGGAGGTAAAATTACAAATTTTCAAGACTCGATATGCTTTTTGTAGTTTCGGTTTTAATTAATAAATATCTAAATGTGATAATAATTTTCTATGTAGGATGTAGAATGAAATGTAGAATTAACATAGGAAATTATTGATTACATTATTTAACTTTCGCGGTTCAAATTGCTTTCATCTAAATGTGATATTTAGTTTGATTTATAATTTTCTTACCTGGAGTCAAAAAGCCATTCCTAGATAAATAGAAATTATGAAATTAATCTATAATACTGTGGAACAGGTCTGAACTTGTATTAGACGACCTTTTATTGAAAGAATCGCTCCGTTGCATATTTAGTAAATAATAAAAAAGTGAAAACTTATTTACGGTTGAGACGCCTTTATAAGTAATTAAAAATAAACTTAAATATAAAATAATTTTTTCATTTATGCTTATATAATAACATTGTCTTAAAATTTCAAAAAAATCTTTCAAGTTCTGAAGCTCAAAAGCGCAAAATCCAATCAGTGCTTTGCATTGGAAAAAAATACAATCATTTTAGCATAAGAAGAAACTTTCTAGGACTTTTCATTCTTAAGTTATTGAGGGTATCAGACATTCAGAATGGTAGAAAATGATTTTTCTGCACGTTTCAAACTTTTTTAAACAAAATGAAAAATAATTTATTCGGGTGAATTCAATACTAGCTCGTCCAGAAGCATGGTGGTTCATTTTGATAGATTTAGGAAGAAAATGAAAGATCAAATATGATTTCTTTTAACACCAATAAACCTATAAATCACAAAATAATTACTTCAATCTCAAATTCAACATTTTTCCAAACCCTTTCACGATGAATGTCTTTTCATAAGATTTTTTTTACTATAGACGATCAGGTGTATAAAGTAATTTTTCTTCATTTATTATAGAGGTAATAAAATGACACTTTTTTTTATTTTGTATTTTATAGGCTGTCTGCGAGGAAAGAAGAGACGACAGCGTGGCTTGAACCTCGACTTCTTCTTGGCCTGCCACTGCAGTTGAAACTCAATCCTGCCAGAGTCAACGTAAGTAACACTGACAATAATTTCAATCAATAGAATCAACAGATTCCTATTCTCTTATAATTATTGCTATCTATTACTGATGATCGGACAATTTGATATTGCAATTCGGTCTATCTGGTTTCGTCAGAATTTTTTGAAGAGTAGTCGAATTCATCGATCTTTCCTGAATCCCCTCGAAATCTTCTCTCTACTCATATCTAATAAGATTTATCTTTAAAAAAATATATTTAGCAGAACATTTACTAGGTAGAATAACATGTTTTCATTATTTTTATTTAAAAATGTATTTTATTTTCAGTATGATAAAATTGTACTAAACTGACAATGACTCGTTTAAATATTCAAACACCACAACATTCTGAGGTATATGAGGAGGGTTTCTGACGTATATGGGAGAAGTATCCTGTGGCAACCGACAACTACATCCTAGTCAATGGTTTGACTCATATATCTTCAGAATGTTGTGTTGTTTGAATATTTAAAATTTATTTTTGTAATACCTGTGGCGAAAGTGCGATTTTCGAGAAACTTTTGGGGAGGATAAACCGACTGACTGACTATTAAAGAAAATTTAAAAAATTAAAAAAATATAGGTAGGTTTCACAAAAAATAAAAGACAAGATGCTTGTTAGCATGAGTTTATATATATATTTCAGGGTACGAGCCCATCTTCAGTAGTTCACAGAGAAAATTTGAGTTCAAAAATATAAAATGCTTTAGAATTAAATTTTTTTAACTTTAGCAATATTTAACAATTTTTGTGAAACCTACCTAGAATTTTATATTTTTAAATTTTTTAAAATTGGGTTGGGGGTGCAGGGGGTGGTGCGGGGTCGAGTCCAGGGGGCATAGCGGGGGTGGGTTCCAGGGGGCTAGGCGGGGGTGTGGCGCGCAGGGTTGGAGGGCACGGGGTGGGGTCCGGGGTGGATGGGGTGCGAGGTCCGAGGTGGGTGGGGTGCGGGCGGGGGTTGGGAACGGGTGCATGGTGCGGGGGAGGGGGTGCTGGAGAGGTTTGGGGTGGGTGAGAGGTGTTAGTGGGTTAGGGTGCGGAATGTAGTGTTGGGGTGGGGTGCTGGGTGGGTTTCGGGGGGGGTCCAGGGGGCGTGCTCCCTGGCTACGAAGAGGCCGCCGAAGGCGGGCATTGCAGCTAGTTATATTATATAATCAAGTATATAATATATTTTAGGTTCATAGGTAGATTGGGATAATGAATTAGTAAATTATATAACGTGTCGATAAATATTTTAAAAATAAATAAATATTAAATAAGAGAAATCAAATAATGTTGATAATTTAATTTCCAGTATCGAAATTCAAAGAAATTGATAATCTGGCCGGGCGACTTATCTCATTAACGGGCCTCAGTCAGCCGCCTGCTAACCCAAAAGAAGACATCACAGCGTTCAAGTAAGCTAATTATTTCGCATAATCTAATTAATTTGATTAATTAAATATAATATTTACAATCCTATCTTCATTTCTCTTTCTCTTATATATCAATATCTTTAAATTGAAAATATTTTATTATAAATATGATATTTTCTTTATAATGAAAGTAAAAAAAAGATTGTATTTATTTGTGAATAAACTAATATTATAATTTTCTTTTCAGTTTTAATTGAATTGATTGAACTGTGATGCTGAGGCAGACAACACGTTCTATTCATGCACTTTACGAGATTCTGTTTTCATCTCTCTGGACTCAAGGTAGCCTTTACATTTCTTTTTTTTTTTTTTTAATTTTAAGTCTTTTACTTTAAAACCGGTGTAATTTGCTTTCGAATGAAGGGTGTAATTTAAAAAAAATGCTTATTTTTAGTATTTTTATTCTAATTAAGTGTATATTATTTTCATATATTTTGAGGGTTTGCATGCAAGTTGATCAGCTTATACAAATGAAATGAAAACAGATTGATATATACATAAGTGGTAATTTGATCTATACATAGTAATAACTTTTAAACACAAGGTTACAAATTTTTAATTACATCATTCATTCTAATTAAAAACATCCAAATCCAATAAAAGTACATTGATAATTTGTTTTAATTGAAAAGTTTTTATTTTGCCGAGAGTATACTAGATGCTATAACAGAGTTGTTGATTCATAAAGAGAAACAAGGAGGTTGTCCTCTGCTTGATGCAAATAAGTATACACACATATATATCGAATATATATTATATTATAAAAAAATACAAATCTTTTTAAAACAATCTTGGAACTTTTATTTTGAAACTAGACGTTTCAAGAGAAATTCTCCTTTTATCAATAGAAAATTTTCTATGCTGCTAAATGTATAATTATAATTATTTTTCTTCAATAATCAGCATGTTAAAAGCGCCCTTGTATAATTATAAATATTTCTTTTCAATAAATCATCAGTTCACTTTTGCCTTAGTCTACTAGTACTGACATGTTTCGCTGCAAGTCGGGACAGGTTGCGGTGGTCAGGCGGTATCTATTCTTATAAACACGACCTTTCGTGAATTTATTATTTGTCCTTAACTTTAAAATTATTTATTTATTTCTTCAAGCCCTTAGACCCATGAAATATATAGACACGCCCTCTGCTACTCTCCACACAGAGTGAAGTGAGGCCAACATCGCCTACAGATGACGTCACGTTCTCGAATAAATATTTGGTTATATTAATTTAATATTAATTTGCGATTATTGGAATCAAAATAAATAATCTAAACTACGATAAATTTATCTCAATGTATAATAATTCCTATAGTGGCCATGCTATTTCTGGTTGTTCCTACCTACAGAAGACGTCAAGTTCTATAGGAGATGTTGGCCTCACCAAATCGACACCAGGGCGTGTCTATATATTTCATGCTCTAAGTTCAAGCCTATATGATTTGCGATAATCAAAATAAAATTGATTTTCTGTTCTATTAAATACATATGATGTTTCTTAAAATTTTCAGTATTCTAAGGAAATTAAATCAATAAAAAATCAAATAGTTTTCGTTGACAAAGCTTTAGTTTTGACGAGAGCGTTTGTAAAGTCGAGGTTTTGAAAAAGTTTTTCATTTTCCTCCAATAAATTAATATTTTTTGGATATTTTTAAAATAATGTATTCTTTTTACTTATCACATTACATATAAATTATTGTTTCATTGAAAACATTTATTTATTACTATATAGTGATACATCTACACAAGCTTTTTAAGTAATTTTAATTAATTTTTTTAAAGATGGAGTGGCTAATAGACTTCGATCTTACTCGGGATCGAATCTGGCTTCAGCTAGATTAATTTGGATCGATGTCGAAAATATGAAACATTTAAATAAATCCAGAGCAAGACAACAGAACATCACTTTTTGTGAACAATTTCCCCTGGAATCCCCTCTCAGGTACGTTTTTATTACCTATATTTATTTCTATAATAGTAATTTCAAACTTAATATGTTTTTAGATTTTTCGCATTAAAGTGTTTTCTTTTCTTTTCCAATTAAATATTTAATTTTATATATAGATTGTTTAATTTCAAAATTTCCTCTCTCGATATAATATATATAGTATAATAATTATTCAATAATTTTCTTAAAGGTGACAAAATCACTTGAGCAACAAGATCATCGGCTGCCTGCGAGTTTAGGCTTTTCTTTTAACGACGAGGTTAGTATTTATTCTATAGGAATATCTCTAAGATCATGAATATTTCATTATTTTTAATTATCCTTCAAACCTCCTTGAGTTACAAATTAGATCCCCCTTATTTCAGAGAATTCAATGCTCTATATTCAAAACTCTTATAAAAAATAATAGAGTAGAGTAAATTTCTCACTGATAAATTAAATTTCATTCAAATTTTTAATTCACTTCATTTAATATTATATTTATTTACTATTTATATAATTTCTAACTTATTTTTCTCTTCTTTTTCATGGATCCTTCACTTTGGTGATGTTTCGCTGCTGTCTTTTATCACATCCGACGCATTTATGTGCTTCATACCAAAAGCGCACCAAATATGAGTATGTTATATTTTTTAGCATGGCATTTAGTTAAACCTTTCAAAGATTATAGTAGGCAAAGAATTAGGATGTATTTCTTTTACAGCATACCCTATAGCTACAATCAGTAAATGTAATACTTAACTTATTTTTCATATTATATTAAAGTTTTTCCTTTCAATTATAATTTAATAAATTTTTAATTAAATAACTTGGCTATTAAATGTTTCATAAATGCAATTTTATATCAAATTAATCTCAATCATAATTTAAATTGATTTTCATTTTCAATTTTTTGCAATTCTTAATATCAAAAATAAATTAAAATCACTCTAATCTTTTCCTTTTTCAATCAATTTTTTCTTGAAATTATTCAATTTTTAACGTAAAAGAAAAATCAGATTAGGAATTTTCAGATCCCCATTTTCACCTTCATCTGTAGTGAAGCAGAAAGAGAACCACTGGAAGAACTTCACAAAGGAGAATTTATAGAATAATAGATTTTGCGTAGGGATTTTCAGATTTCACCGCCTCGACCACCGATGGGATTCATCGCTATTTTAATATCATATTTAATTCTTAGATTCAAAATATGTGATAGAAAATTATTAAAATTAAATTCATATTTTAGTAGATATAGTATGCTATAGAGTATATAGTTTAGAGGGAGTGTGGGATGATATGCCATGCCAACGATGACGGGCTCTCTTTCTGTTTTGGGGACCTGCACTCTTCTCTTTGATTTCGTTCTTGGAAACAGTAAATGCGGTGTCGTCTATCTTAGGCCTCTTAGGGATATTTTGTTATGTGTTTCCCTCTCTCGTGCCCTCCAATTTAGTTTAAGGTTATTTTAGTATAAAGACCCACAAGAGAGCTAAAATCGACGCCACCCATTTGTTGGACCCATGAACGAGTTACAAGGGAAGTGACCGATTCGATCTGATTTCTAAAGATCGAGGTCCAGGTTCTTGTATGTGTTTGCATGTTTTGTGTCTTTCCGAAAAGTCGTCGCTTGACGCCTTGTTCAAATGGAACAATGGGGTGGTAATGAGAGTCTGGTGAGTTTGTGTCTTTGAGGACGGGTTTGAGGTGGCTCTATGGACTAGAACGAAGACCAGAAGGTTGTCCGTTGCTTCCTCTGGATTAGCCTAAGGAAGAAGAGCGGCTGCCTTGTGGCTAGGGACACGAAATTTTCGATAGGTAGGATCTCTTTCAGCTCGCCCTGGTCTCTCGTTCTATCCGTATTCCAAAAAAGCAGGGCCACTCTCACTGATACATATTTCTTCAGACTCTCTCGAAGTCCGATTATAAGAATTCGAATTTTACTCTGATATTTCAAATTATAAGAATTTGATTTGGATGAAATAAAATTTGAATTTTACGCGAATTAAAGGGATTTATTTCGTTTACTACATACGTCTTGATTATTAAACTAGTATGTAGTAAAAGGAGGTGGGGGGGGGGGATTGCTACTAATGTTTATGTCTAGTGTTATAGGTATTCATCCAAAAAGAATTTTTGAACATCTGGAGACAACGAGAAAGATAAGAGATAGAACGATCCCCCAATGCATCCCATCGAAGGTGAATATATTTATAATATTTCATAATTTATATTTCTCTTTATTTCTTAAATAATTGAGTGTTTGCAAAAATGATTCCCTACTAACTAAACAATATTTTAGCTAGGGCATTTGAATGATTCATTTTTCGATATTATATCATATATAATACAATTTTATTTTTTATTGTATTTGGTAATTTTCCAATCATTAAGTGTTTTCATTGCAATATTTAAATAAATTATTTTTGATCGGCTTAGAGTATGAAAATAATCTTGATGACGAAAAATCGCCGAATAGACGTATTAGAAATATTTAGAAACTTTTTTCTTCCCGATTCCTAAGAACCAATGCTTCAATTTGCATCATGGAACAAGAGTCAATAATTTGATTAGTATTTATTTTTATTTTTAAATAGAGATACAATTTCATCAAATACATGTATTGAAATCATTAGCCTCTTTGAATACCTACTCTGCAATCAAAAATATTTTTTTTATACATTTCTGGAGAAGTTTGTCCTGTTGAAATTTATATTTAATGAAACAATCATTTTTGTTATTCAGCTCTATAATAAATATAAGATATATCCATTTTTTTGAGGAAAAGGAAGAGCCTGAAGAAGCTGTAATAAAACACCGAAACGTGCCAATAGATAGTTCAATATAACACTTATTATTGTTCTTTTTCTTCTAAAAAAAATCATATATCTAATATTCTATATATTAAGACATTTGAAGTCCCAAACAGGAGACCCAATACGTCCGTGTTACGAAGTTTAAATTAAAATAATAATAATAATATTTTGATTTTTTTCCTTTCAGAAAACAATCATCCTCAGTTTGTGGTTTCGATTTTTTTCAAAACACCAGTTGCCCAACAATTCCGAAGACCAGATCCAAAGGTTTGTACCGATTCTATTTCTTTTTCATTACTTAGTGAATTTTCTTTACTTTCAATCATCATTATTGAATATACAGTTTTAAGACTGGTTTGACGAAACCATCCTCTCAACTCTATCCCAAGCCAACTCTTATACTTCTCTAAAAGTCCGACATCCTATATCTTTCATCTGGAAAAATACTCCTGGACTCCCCATTTCCATTTTCTTTCCCAATTAACCCTATAAAATATCCTTTAGCAATGTCACATATCTTAACTTGTGTCTTACCATATTCTCTTTTTAATTCAAATTCATTAATGGAAATAAAATCTAATAATAATAATAATTTAGAAATTTTTTTTATAATAGAAATTTCAAATTCTAATATTACCTAATTCAAATCACGTCATTAGTTTTTTCAAATTAATGATATTAAATCTCTTATCTAAAATTTTTGAGTCTAGATGATTAAATTGTTTTGGGTTGGGCCATCAATGGTGAAATTATATAATTAATTAACAATTTCTATGGTTTTAAATATCTTTTTGTTTTTAATGATGAAATTGTTTGGGGTTGGACCATCAATGGTGAAATTATATAATTAATGAAAAATTACTATGATTTTAACGATCTTTTTTTTAATGGTATAAATAGCTTTCAAATCAAGTTAAATCATGGATCAAATTTGAACTTTAGTTAGCGAATCCATACCATTTCACCAAGTGAATTGATTTTATTATTTATTTTTAAATTTATTGAAATCAATACATATAGAAATAATATTTGTGAAACCTACTTAGTAATTTAAATATATTTTATATTTAAATTTTTAATTTGATTATCCTCTAAAATTATTATGAAAAAAACTTTGGTTTGAGATTTGCAGCTTAACCACTTTTTTCTAATGATTAATTAGAAGGTTTATTAAAACAATCCCTATGACCGAATTCACAAAAAAACGGGTTATCTGCTTCCAGAAGACCGATAAAACAAACAAAAATGAAGCGGGTCACTGCATATTTTTGTTTATTTTACGATGCTTTCAAAAGGAATCGGGTAACCTGCTTTATTTTTGACGATACACCCAGTATTTATGTTTAATGAATGATTAAATCCATTGATCTTGGCTGAAAAATAAACCTTATAAACTTTTGGTGATTTTGCATTGCAGTAATTATTCATTCGTTATTATGCATCAATTCAAATAAAGTAATGGGACTTAGAACCCTTATAGTAGAATCTTAGAGTTATGGGCAAAAACTGACTGTATTTCGTTGCTTTAAATGGAATAGATGGAAGAGATTTATTTTAATTATCTAGTATTTCCATCCATGTATAATTCTGAATCAATATTCCCAACTGTCTCTTTCTTTAGCATAGTCAAGTCTTCCGGTTTATAGGCTATTCATTTGATAGTGAATTGATGACTCCAATTTGATCCAGGTTAACTGTTTCCTCTTTCGCTCATAAGAATGATGTCATTACTCTGCCAACGATGACATCCATTTCAAGAGAAAATTTATTACTCGAGTCCAGATGATCTATAGGGAAAATCAAGATTCCAACACTTGCATTCGGATCATTATTAATTTTCATTCGATTATAAATTTTATAAAAAAAGATGAAAGTAGCAATGAAAGAAAGAGTACTTTAGCTATATTACTTTCTTTAAATGAAAAAAAAATATTATTCTAATCAAGAAATAGAGTGATATTATTTGTTCATTAATTTATTTAAGCTAGTTCTTTCGCGACAATCCACACACAAAGTTTTAGCCTCGTAACCACTCTATACATATGAACGGTACTAAAATTTTAGGTTATGTTTTTTTAAAGTGAATGTACTTCTCACACTACTATATCCTTATTATGAATGTATTGTTTCCAAGCGACGTTCTTATATCCCCTCCACTCAAAATAATTGCCCAAATATGTTTTTTTTATTTTTACTTTATTTTAATCAAAACTACGAGGTTATTAATTCCAATTTTTTTTTAAGTTACTCCGAATATATTATTCTACCAAATATTAGTTTTTCATCAAGATGGTGAAAGTCCTTCAATGAAAAAAATATAATAATGATCATTTTCCCACCCTTTCCCAATCAACCATTTGTAATAAATTTCATTTTTAATTGCAATTATTTCATGTTTGGTGTGGTAAATCGTCTTCAAATTTTAACAGTGTGTTTATTATGCTTTTAATCAATTATGTTTCAAGTTTCGAAGACTTCTTGAATTTTTGCATTTGTGAAAGAACTACCTTAAAGTAATTTGAAATTATTCAAACGCCTCCCAATTGATCATAAACCCAAGGGTCGAAAATAATTTTTTCTCTTTGCCCCGGGGCGCAGTCACAACGAGGCCTCGTCGAAAGATAATTATTAATTAAATTAAATTAGGGAACGAAGAAAATATTTTTATATTAAGACAAACCCGGCTGATCCTTTTGTCTATAATATAAAAATCTTTTCTTCGTTCCCTAATTTAATTTAAGTAATTTGAAATGTTTATTAATTTAGAATACAAAGTTTAGAATAAAAAATAATTTCGAAAGAATTTTTCTTCTTATAAAGGGTGATGAGCCATTTAAAGTTTACGAATTTTTAGGGATAAAATCGGAATTTGTAGATCTTTTTAGAATGGAAACATTACAATTTTGGGAAAGAATAATAGGACAATATATTAAAATAAAATTCTAATTATATATTTGAAAATTATTATAATTACTAACTATTTATAATGACTTCATTAAATTTTATAACTCACGATTTTGTACTTAATAATTTGGACTTTTCGAAAATGGAAACTCACCTGAAACAAAAAGAAAAGCAAAAAATTAATTAAAAATTCTTAAAATCAATAATTTATTCCGTTTTTAAATAGATGCTAAATATGCTAATTGGGTGTATTAATTTGAACAGAAAAAATATGTATTTTTTCAAAGAAATGCAACTTTTTATACAATTAACACAAATTAAATTAGAGAATATATAAAAGCTTTTATTATAGACCTTAGGGTCAGCCAGGGTTTGGTCGAATTGGAGTGTCATGATTAATTAAATGTGCTTATATACCTATATTTATCATACATGTTTCAACATTTCTGTTTACCTCTATCTAAGAATTTAAATTTCCTAAAAAATGTGGCCTAAAATACAGGTTTTAATAATACTACTGAGAGTAGCTTTGTGTTAGCATGATTCAAATTGATAAATCCCCTTGAAAATAAACTTAATTTAGGAATAGCCTGTAAATCGTTCTTTTATAAATACTTATTTATTTCCGATGTTTTGTGATTTTTTCTATTTTTTCAAAAATGATCTTTTATCTATTTATTTATTTTTGTCTACATTAATCATAAAATCATTTTATTTCCTTAGGGGCCGTCTATAAATTACGCCACACAAATTTCGTAATTTTTAGAACCCCCTCCCCTGTATTGTGACGTCACATTATCACTTTTATACCCAATAATTGTAAAAAAAATTTGTTATAAATTAAACTCAACTAAATGGAGTCTTTTTGCTAAAAATTGCTTGCTTACAATTTTTTATCTAGGTTTATTTTACCAACATATTCAGTTTGGAATAACCTGAAATCTAAAATTGAAAAAAAAAAATTATTTGACTTTTGTGACATCACAATTTTTAAGATCCCCGAGGCCCCCTGTCGCATTTTGTCACAAATCTGAGATGTCCCTCGCTCCTTACTCTGTGACTTCATTTATGGACGGCCCCTCATTGATGTTCAAATAAATGCGTTATTTTCAAAAAATATGCGAAAAATAGAAAATGGAGGTGGGTGGTTGCGTCAAACCATTCTTAAGACTGTATACTCAACGATGATGATGATTTATGTTATTTATTTAGTTTATTTAATTGAAAAGATTGTAGAGAGTAGCAGAAGAATCATAAAGAGAAACAAAGAGGTTGTCCTCTGCTTGATGCAAATAAACATACCTATAATATCAAATATGAATATATATATATACTTTATTTGTTTGAGACTATAGTTTCGAAGGCTTGGCCTTCATCATCAGTCTTTTTAATTAGGAATATTTTATCTATTATTTCTCATAGGGTCAATCACCAATTGATATTGAAAATTTGTTATATATTTGCTATCACAACAAATTTTCAATATCCAATTGGGGGTTGACCCCATGAGAAATAATAGATAGAATATTCCTATTTAAAAAAACTGATGACGAAGGCAAAGCCTTCGAAACTATAGTCTCAAACAAATAAAGTATTTCATTCATATTTATATTTTATATAATATATTATGTATGTATGTTGATTTGCTTCAAGCAGAAGACAACTTCTTTGTTTCTCTTTATGATTTAGATTATTGTCATGCTATTACATTTTATTTACCTTCTCTGATGCAAAGTAGTTATTTAAGAAATAATATTTTATTGCAACAAAATTTTCTCTAGAGAAAGACGGACTGGTAGAAATTTTAATTGAATGTAATGGAAGGCAGCCCAGGGGTAGTGAGGAAAGAAAAATTAACACATATCAAATAAGGTTAATTTATTGGAATCCTTCCTCCCTTCCTTTCAAACCGACGTTTCGGAGGATTTTTGTCTTCTTCAATTTATAAAAATTCTGCTTCTCTTGGCAAAAATAAACTTTCAATTTATATTTTGATTGTTATAAGAGAGCGTGCTCTGCACACGCTTGTTTTTATTATTATTATTATTAGTAGTAGTAGTATTTTGGCCATAGACGTGTTATTCTACGTTGCTTAACTTCCGTGATTTAAATTCTCATTAAATAAATAAAATATAATTAATCTTGACTGATATTTACTTGTTCCGAAAGAGCTCACATTTCGTATAAATAGATCTGATTAGTAATCAAATCTAAAAAGTTTAGTCACTCTTTTGGACGTTTGGCCATGACAGAGAAACACACTTTCAGTCCATGGCTCAGACACAGGCACCCACCTATACATTCTCTTTTCCAAAAGAAAAAAAATCCAAGCTAATTTCACTTTAATAATAGCAAAGTTCATTATATAATAATTTCAAAATTCATTCCATTCAAGCATAGAGACTTGGAAATTAAATCAATTTCAAGAATAATAGTAAGAACATAAAGATGTAGAGTTCAATTTTATTTATTTATTTATTTATTTTTATTATTAATCTATGTTGTAAGTTCAATTAAATGCGAATTTTCTAAATTAGCCTAGTCATTCTTTTCGACATCTTCTTAAGTGACATGTTATTAAGCATGTGGAAAAAGAACCAACTAGCCTTGAGTTCACTTTTATCCTTACATATTGCTTTTATATAAGAATTCTTAATTAAGTTTAGATAATAATTTTTGCATTGAATGGCATAGATTGGAATGAAATATTCTAAACAAAAAATACAATTTATTTATTGATTAAAACATTGTATCTTTTTTTACTTCATTATATTCTACTCAACTATTATTAATCAGGCGGTTTTCTCGAGAAAATTAAGATTAATGTTACGAGTCATTTATCTATATCAAGTTATCACGTTAAAATGTCTACATAAATAAATAATGGTCAACCGTTCATAAAATAAAAATTCTAAAAAAATACAATATTTTTGGTGTATATTTACGCGTTGTTTGGTTATAAAATATTCCCCCAACGTTTTGTCTTCATTCTAGAGTTTTAATGTTGATAAATTAATATTCCAGGTCAGGTTGATTTTTTTTCAGTTAAAATAATGCAACTTGTATTTAGAACAAAATATTTTTTATTTAAATAAAAATAAAATTTTGGAGTCGTTATTACGGGTAGTTTGATATGAGTATTAAGTTAATAGAAGCTTTTTAATTACAATATGTAAATGACTTGTGGCAACTCTTTTATTACAATTTAACATTTTTATGAAAAAAAAGAATAATAAATAAATAAATAAATAAAATAAAATTTTTATAAAATGTAAATTAAGTAAGTAGTCGCTTCAATCCGGAACTAAGTAGGCGTGCAAATGCATAAAGTTTGAAATTATTATTTTTTTTTTACTTTCCACTCAAAAACTTAAAAACTTGTATTAATTTTAACATTTTAATTATTTATTTATAAGAATTAACAAAGAAAGAATGAATTTCAAAAGCGCCTGTATATCGGCAACCAGAAACACAAAGCTTTTTAATTTTTTGTTCCGTTAAAACGCTAGGATCGTTTCTATGGATTTCGATAACTCCATATAAGCATTTTCCATTTCAAAAAATATTCTCTGCAGCTTATTTGTGAAAGTATAGTATTTTTTTTTACTTTTAAGTATTTAGTTATTAGTATTTATCTGAATATTTGAACAAAAATGGCTAAAAACTTGAAAATCAGTCGAAGCAAACATTTAGTACCAAGTAAGGCCAATTTGGCCAAAACTTAGCTATAGAATTTTCAAATGGCTAAAATTTAAATTATATTCCAATGCAATTTAACGTTTTTAAGATTCATTTTATCCACCACAGACTATAATTTAACTCGATTAATTCATTCAATTCGAATTTTTACTTTACCATACAGGGTATGGTCAAGTCTTGTAATCGTGAATGAAAAAAGTGGTTTTTTTCGTTCTTTTTTTCGTAATATCTCAAAAACTGCTGAAACTATTTTGATTAAAAAAATTGAGCAAAACCATGGCATTTCGGCCTACAAAAAACTCTAATAAGTAAACACCAAAAAATTATGTTATTTGAGATAATAATTGTTTTGACAAAATGTCTATTAGTTAGTCTGTCTAGTTGTCTGTTAGTCTGTGCGTTACCAAATTTTTGTGGACGAGCTAGCTCAAAAACTAGTGTGAATATCGAAACCAAACTTCACACGTAGTTTTGGTCCATTGAGATTAAGAGCTGGTTAGATTTTCGTGCATATCGACAGACGGGGGTGGAGGGGGTTAAAAATTAAAAATCTAGGCCATTTGAGCAAACTAAACCAAATTTTGTATACATAATCACTGGGACCCCAGAAGTCTAAAAATGCAAAAACTAACCGCCCAAAATGGGGAAGGGGATTTAAGGATCAAAAAATGAAAATATAGGCTCTTGTACCAAACTCAACCAAATTTTGTATACATAATCAGTGGGCCCCCAGGAGTGTAAAAATGCAAAAACGAACCCCCCTCCCAAACATGATTATAAATAATTTTATTAAATATTAAATATAAGTGAAAGGCCAGGTTGGATGGTAAAATCAAATGGATGGCCACATCAGAACACGCCAGCTTATTTTTTGACTTTTCGGCCCTTCTAGCCATCAGCCAATTTACGATACTGATATTAAATTAAGACTTCTATGAAGGGATCAGATTTTTAGCCGGTTGCCTCGAGTAGGATTTTAACCCGGGTCCACTTGATTAGCAGGCTGGTGCGCCAACCCCTCGGCTAACCCGACGCCCATTAACCTCGACTTATACATGAACTCAAATTCAGTCCTAGATTGTTAATAATATTCTCTTTGTATTCAAGAACAGCCTATTTCAGGAGTGTTTGGATTTAAATTTTTGAGACCTAAAAAATATTTCAGTTACCATAAATTATATATTATACACTTGGAAAATCAAGAGACCTCTTTAAATTCAAGCTTATAAATACCTTCATCTCCGACCCAACTCTTAAATTTTATCTCTTTTTAAAAAGTATTTGGATAACTCTTTGATCTTAGATATCATTATAAAACAAATTGCGAAAAATTCTTCTGTTTTTAAAAGAAATCAATAAACATTCCCGGCCCACAATTAACAAATATAATTATAGAATTCTCAGCAAACAAATATTTGATTAAAGAATTCTTTTTGGATCACATTTATATAATTATGTAATATTTAGTACGATTATTTTATCATAATATTAGACAAATAGTACCTATATTTAAAATATACCTTCATCCTAAAAGTAGGTATATGAATAGTTAATTTCCAAAAACAATATATTCTCCGAAATTGTACGCATACTTGTACATTGTACAATAATTAGTCTATAATTTAATAAAAGGGTTAAATTTAATTCCAAGTATAATAATTATTAATATTTCAATTAAATAATATATTCTGGTTGAATAGTTTGATTCGTGATAGATAAATTCACTTACAAAGCCTATTCAACCGGTTAATCGCAATTTGTGGTTTAAGTAGAAAAATTCTAGTTTTTATTTTATTTGTTTAGTTATTTATTTTAAATTAATACAAATAAATTGAACAAGTGTAATGATTTTTCGTTCTTATAAGACAGAGGATTTAGTGACCGAAAAATCAAAAAGTAAACATTTCAAAGTTTGAACATTAATAAGTTAAAAACTGTCTTTTCTGCTTGGGTAAACTTCTATTTAAGTTTAAGACTAGTTTCAATGAAGTATTCTATTTTTTCCAAAGAGTAAATTCAATTCTGACTAAAATTCTATTAAATTTACATCTATAATATTTCAATAAAAATTTCATCTATATATTATTATCTAAACTTAATTAAGAATTGAGTGGATATTGATGAGGCAGTTCAAAAAAAGAAGATAATTTATACTATCTTTTTATTCATAAACCGACGTTTCGGAGGCTTTCCCTCCTTCTTCAGTGTTTTGAAAAGTCAGTGAAGGAAATGTCGCATTGGATTTCTTTCACTGACTTTTCAAAACCTGAAGAAGTGAGGTTTATGAATAAAAAGATAGTATAAATTATCTTCTTTTTTGGACTGCCTCATCAATATCCACTCAATTTCAGTTATCAGTCCATTTCCAAAAATTTCTCCAATCTTATTAATTAAGAATTCTTATATATAACAGAGTTTCAAAACTTTTTTTAATTCAAGTATTATATTTGTATTTTAAGTATTATATTTGTCACTTTTATTTGAGAACCTTTGTATTCTCAAATTCTAATTAAAAAATCATCATTTTTATTTTAAAATAATTAATAACGTAGCTATTTCGAAGAAATAAAAACTTTTGAAAAATTATAATCCCCGAGCATACAAATAATAGGTAAATTTTGAAATACCTACGCTTTCTAAAATACAATTTTTGATACTTTCTGAAATACAACGGGAAATGTTATAAACTAAAAAAATGCAAATATTTATATTAACAAAGAGAAACAAAGAGGTTGTCCTCTGCTTGATGCAAAAAAACATACACACATATATATCGAAATTATATATCTGTATTTATATTATTTATTTGTTTGAGACTATAGTTTCGAAGACTTGGCCCTCATCATCAGTCTTTTTAATTATAAATATTATTTTCGTTGGATCAATATCCACACGATACTGATCCAATGAAAAATAATATTTATAATTAAAAAGACTATAGTTTTAATGGAAGTTATCTTCTGTTTCTCCTCAAGATGGGTTAGTCACCAGAAATATATATATCGAGATTAAAGATTCTCCAAAAATAAATTCGTTTTATTTTTTATATCTTAATGTGAAACCTACCAAGTATTTTTATCTAATAATATTAAAAAGACTGATGATGAGGGCCAAATCTTCGAAACTATAGTCTCAAACAAATAAATAATATATATATACAGATATATAATTTCGACATATTTGTATGTATGTTTATTTGCATCAAGCAGAGGACAACCTCTTTTGTTTCTCTTTGTGAATCAACAACTCTGCTACTCTCGGCAAAAGAAAAACTTTTTAATTATATTTATATTAAGCTCTTTAATTGTTTTCCTTATAAATTACATTACAAATTCTTCTTTCTAGTCTCATCAAAGCAATCAATAAAAATAATTCTCCTAGAATATTTTAATTAATCATTTTTTCTTTCAGTCAAGATAACGCTGACGTCTTCTGAATTCTTCCAATGCATCATCTTCGAGAGGTCTCCACACATATAAAGGTAAATATCGTTTTCTTCGCGATTTTAATTTCTACGATATAATATCCTTATAATTTTAATTAAAATAATTGCAACGATAAATAAGTCCTTTGATTCCAATAAAAAAAAGATAAATTAAAATTCGTTTCGCTAAGGATAATTAAAAATATAATTTTTATATTGGGGTACTCAGTCGAGATGTGTAAATAAACTGGTGAATTTGTGCACGGTCATAAACACTGAAATTCATTTTATATTGTGGCTTCA
Source organism: Forficula auricularia (assembly GCA_024734495.1). Classification (NCBI taxonomy): domain Eukaryota; kingdom Metazoa; phylum Arthropoda; class Insecta; order Dermaptera; family Forficulidae; genus Forficula; species Forficula auricularia. The sequence continues at coordinate 6,324,115 of JALMQS010000075.1, forward strand.
CACCATAACTCTTGAGGAAAACATAAAAAAAACTCTGACCATTACCCGAACGTTTAGATAAATTTCTAATGCGAGCTGCTTGACTCTCTACCAACCCCTCTACTCTATTATTAGGCATATAATAAAAAGAAATATATTTTAATAGGCTAATAATTCTCGCTCCCACCTACGTTTAATAATATCTTAATTAAACTTTAATAACCAATAATAAAAAAAAATCAGCCCTTAAATATAAGTAATCACTACATTGTACTATTTATATTATTTATTTGATGAAATATTTTTTTTTATTTATTTTTTTACTTTCACTAATAAGAATGAAAATATTTTTCGACCAAAAATAATCGAATTCGACTTTTAACCTGATATAAGTTTTTAAGTTAACTGATTATTATTAATTTTTTAGTTGTATATCTATGTTTCTATGAATAAAATTAGCTCTATCTAGATTACTACTTAACAAATAAAAACACCATGTAATTATTATTTATATAAGATTGGAGTAATTTTTGGATACGGAGTGATAAGTGAAATTGAGTGGATATTGATGAGTAAGTCCAAAAAAAGAAGATATTATAAATTATCTTCTTTTTTGGACTGCCTCATCAATATCAGTAAGTCACTGACTTTTCAAACCCATGAAGAAGGAGGGAATAGCCTCCCAAACGTCGGTTTATGAATAAAAAGATAGTATAAATTATCTTCTTTTTTTGAACTGCCTCATCAATATCCACTCAATTATTATTTATATTTAAGAAAATCAAACGTGGCTCAATTTACCATATACATGCTTCCCCGTTTATTTTATTTTCATTACTACGCGACAAATAAGTATTAAATGAAATATTGTGGTTTCGCTAAAATTTGATGCTGTGATTTTTTAAAATCTAAACTTGAAATATCCATACTTAAAAACAACACATTTTAACGTTCAAAACACTTTGAAACTTAAAAAAGAATAAACTTACTTCCCCATACTGAAATAGACCGCTCTCATTGCGTAATGTTATAGAAATTCACCTCATGTATTGGGACCTCCTTCTTACTTATTTAATTTATTATTATTCTTAATTTTATATAGTCAGAACTTTGAGTAGTAAATTTTTCTATGATATAGGTGGAGGTAATCAATAATTATACTTGAAAATTCAATTTGCAGTACACATGCAAAGATCCCGGGTTCGAGCCCTGGCTGATCCTTTTTGTCTGTAATAAAAATAATCTTTTCTTCGTTCTCTAAATTTAACTTTACATAATATTTTTTTTATAAATATGGGATAACTTTTCGTCTCAACTCTTCTGACTTGCAAGAGGAATTTTAACAATTCCATTAAGCAGAGAACACACACAAGTGATTTTCTCAATAACATCGAACTCTTCAAAATAAATCTTTTGATCCATGATTAAATTAAATCCAGACTTTTTTTCTTTTATTTTGTTTCACAGTCTGGTTCTTTGTTTTGTCTTTTAAAATAATGAATTTAATGAAAATTCTTTTATATATCTGATTAAAAAATAATCTGGATTAGAGTTTTTTTTTTTTTTTTATTTAATGAATTTTATGCTTTATGAATCCATCGTGATAATAACAAACCAGTGATTTATATTTTGCGAAATGAAGACATTTTAATTAGCAAGAAAGAGTCTGTTTTTCTGCAATCCTTCTTTTGCGCTGACAAGTTTTTAGTTCTAGTATGAATTCCGAATCTAGCCAGACGTACAGTCAGCAAGAGCAAACAGCGTCCGGTACTTTGTCGCGTCGTCTAAGACCATATATGGGAATGAACTGGCTGCCCGGGCCGGATTAATTAGCCTGGCTCTCCGTCTGGGGCCGATCACCTTCAGGTGCATCGCAGCACCTTAACAAGCTGATAACTGGTTGGAGAGAGAACCGCGGATGTTCCTATTTTCACCTGGGATCTTCTTTTTCACTTACGCGCCGTTATATACCGAGAAAAGATATGTTATGAAATTATCTCGTGACTGGAGGGTATTAGTCAGGGCCGTATCATACGAAAATAAACAAAAGTCAGCTGGAGCTGGAATGGTGATGGAAAACAAATTGCGCTTGGGTTAGAAAAAAAATACAGGTATAAAAAAATAAATAAAAACTTCTCGTAGGAGATAAAGAAGGCAATGAAAAAGAGGAGAGTGTGAGTCATATCACGTTTCGTAGTTTATTTGCCAGCCATTAAAATGAAACTTGAGTATTTTTGATGAGAAGCCCAAATTGTCTCGGTTGCCTAATATTCGCGGGGTTGGTTCGTAATTGAAAGTGAAACCAATTGAAAATGACTCTGATCATTCTCCCGATAAGCATATCGGTCAATCAAGCTAAAGGTGCTTTAATACAAAGTTGTTGCAAGCGATTGAGGTCAATTCAGAGACAATAAGGACTACACTAAGCACCTTGTAAATGGATGCAAATAAAATTGCAAAAAGCGATAGTTAAAAGCATTTCCCAAATATGTTAAGCGATGATGATTCAAAATAGGGTCTTAATGGAAAGTGATTGCTTTCGATGAATTTGGGAAAATCCCCCTCGACCCCCCCCACATTCACCAATATTATAGATGCAACCGATTGATCTTTCATCATTAAATAATTCCTTTCCAATGATTTTCGTTATATAAATTCTGAGCAGGCGTATTTTTTGGATATTCTAATAAACCAATCAGAATCAATTATTACTGAATTTGTTACTAAACCAAACCAGAACATGATTCAAAAAATATCGATGCGTCACACTGGCGAGAAATTTATTATTATTATTATAAATTGACCTTACCCTTTAGAACATTAGATAATTATAAACATATTTATCATTTATCTATTAAGTATTAATTTGAAAGTTTATAATAGGAAAATAAGGACAAGTTTTTATGGGTGACATTTTTATTTATCAGCCAACGTTTCGTCGACTTTGCCGATTTTTTCAGGGCTTCAAATATGTTAGTCATGACACACACATTCGTCTAAATTTTCTTTTTATTCAAAATTACTATATTTATTAGTAGGCTGTGAGTTGACCGAGTCTTGAAATATATTTTCTTTATGATAAAAAATAAACTAGAAGCTTTCTTGATTTCAATCGTAGTTGACGCTGATACTTTTGATAAATTTATTTTGTTTTCCAACGTTATTATTGTTAAAGTAAAGAAAATTTTGAAAAATTTAAGAAACTTTTTAAAATTTAAAATAAAAATACCTACTATAGGTAGGTTTCTTAAATTTTCAAAATTTTCTTTACTTTATTTAAAATGTTTCACCAAGAACCCACACCACTCTCTCTTAACAAAATAGTTATTATTATTATTATTAAAATAGTTATTATTTTAATTATTTTAACTTTTTAATGAACATTTCTTTTCTGCACATGTTTGCTTATTTTTATTTCGATTTTTACTATTAATGAAATATAAACGTTGTTTGTTGTTGTTGTATAGTTGATAATAATTACCATATTTGTTCTAAAAAGGTAAGGAGGAGGGAAAGCATTTTTCGGGATGCGAACAATGGGCTCTTTTGAAGCAATGAATGAGCTGTTTATTTAGTTCCCCGAGTGAAATGTTTTGTTAATCCAATGAATAGAGAGAAGCTCAGTTATCTATTTTTTTCAAAAGAACATTAAAGTTGACTGGAATATAATAGAAAATTAATTTAAAATTTTAACTAACTATTGCATTATTCTATATAGGCAGTACCGATATTTGGGGGTGGCGATAATGACTGTCGCCAGAGGGCATTAAGTGTTTTGAGCAACCAATTTTTATGTCTTGGGGCCAGTTGTATGTCAGCTTGTAAAGTCTTTGTTAAGTTGACAAACGGTTAATCCTTAGTATTCACCAAGTGCCTGGTTGGCAAATCAGGTGAAAGTGCGTGTCATCTGATTGGGTATCCTGTCAGAGCACATGGCGAATACTAAGGTTTGACCGTTTGTTAACTTTACAAACCGACATACAACTGGGCCCTTAGCGATTCAAAAAAGTAAAGCTTAATCATAGCTATTTTTCATTTCTGAGTTAAAGTCTCTTGCATTTAAACATGAATAACTTTTTTCTAATCTATAAAAAACAGGGGGGCCCACAGAGGGGGATTAGTTAAGACTCGGGGTGAAATTTCTGAATGGGGAGGGGGTTGAAATTTGTTGCATTTTAGCATTAAATGCTAAAAAATAAAAAAGGCCAAGTCTTATAACTTCAATAAAAGGCAATAAACCATCTTTCCTGCGACTTATAACCTTCAGCTACTTAAGACCCGTATCCAGAGATACCTTCGACCCCCACCCAGCCCATAAAATTCTTTCTTCTTCTTTTCACGATGGAGGGGCCAACCCAGGCCTTTAGGGGTTGCACCTTTTGGTGTAACTCCTTCTCTCATCTTTTTTTCATGAAAAAAAGCTCTTCTAATTCTTTAGAAGTGAATAAAATGCTTGAGGGGTACTTTTCTTAAAACTGGGGAAGGGTACTTTTCATTAAACATGAGAGGGTGAGTCATGAAGCTGGGGGCTGCTACCCCTTTTAAAGCCTTAAATTAAAATACAAACATTTCTATTAAAAAATCAAATGTCTATAGAATTTACAAAATTTGTTTTGGATATATTTTATGTGTTTTGGTACTAAAAATAAAATATTTATGTTTTCACATTTTAAAAAGGGCGCCATGAAAAACTTCGCGATACGCCAAGAGGGAGTGTCTTTTATAGGAAAGGCAAAATTGTAATTTTTCAAAATATCAATTAATTATATAACTTGAACAGGAAGGACTGAAATAGAATCTCTATATTGATAGGGTGAGTCAGGGGTAAAAGCTTCAGGTGTCAAGGGTGGAGCATAAAAGCCCTCGATCGTTAAGATAAGCAGAGGCTTAATTCCCTAACACCCAAATGAACACATCCCAATGGAGATGACTGTGGGGAACTGGATTGTTTAATTAACTAAGTCGAAGAACTCAACCCTTATCCTTCTCACCACTTTTTTAATTGTCAGTCACTTTTAAGGACCTGGGAAATTATCCTATAGTAAAGATATATAAAAATGCTATTCCGGTATCTTTCAATTACTTTACAAATAATTCAACTTTGTCTTCGATTGGCAGGGAAATTATTATTTTTTGCTTAATTTTCTTTTAATTCTTATAGACGGTTATTTTCAGCTTAATTTTCTTCTAAGGATAATCACCTTACTTTGCAAATCTTTTGTGGACATCCAGCCGGTGTTTTTAAGCTTATTGAATCTCACCTGGCTAATTTTGTATATCTTTCATTTAACATTTTCAACGTCTGCCTTTTTTACCTCATGGGTTTTCTAAGTAATCTGAATGGACTAATGCTTTATAAAAATTTTCCAGTTTTTTCATTTTTATTTCTAAAATGTTCGTTCAGCGCTGATTTCAGCTGAATCATTGCTGTCATCATTTCAGATATTCAGGGATTTCTCTCGTTTTCATAATTTTATTGAGTAGATACCTAACATAAATTATTTTTTGTTGAAGAACAAATAAAACAGCAATAAAACAGATTGTTTAAGAACTGATTAGTTTTTAGGTCAAAAAGAGTGAGAATTGAGTAGTACTTTGCATAAGTTCGCGAATTTGTAGAGTTCTATTTAAATTTACGGGACACTATTTGGGTCAATAACTGTCTGTCAGTGCATTACTAAATAAGATGCAAAGATTAAATTTGCAAATTATATGTATTTATTTTCTCTACTAATCGTATGAAGACGGTGTAAGAGAGCCCCTAAATAGCATTTTTAAGTGGTTTTTATATCTTTTCGGCGTTCACTAGTGGCTAAACTTAAAAAAAGGAAAAATTCAAAAAAATTAAGTTATTCTATTCCTATCAACGACAAATAAGTATTGATTTAATATCTCAAGTATTTTGGATGGGATAAGATATGGAACCCTTGATATGCGAGCCCGACTCGCACTTGCTCGGTTTATTCTATAACTTAGTATAACACTAGCTGCAAGGTCCACCTTTGGTGGGCCTCTTACTGACCAAGGTGTTTCGCCCCCTGGACCCCCGTCATTTCAACACTCCCTCTCCTCCATTTCCAACCACCCCCATCCCACTGACCTTATCCCCAACATTTATTTAGGCACAGGCACAAATGCACTTTAGTAGCCCTCTGGACCCGGCACGGCTGGACCCCACCTCCCAACCCCTGAGGCGACGGACATAGATAGTTACAAACAGAGACACCACAAATGCCCTTTAGTAGTATGTGATGTATAAAGTACTTACTCTTAATTAATAATTTGACTTAGGTATAACCTGTCAATATGGTTATTAAGGTAAAGCATCAAAAATAAAGTCCGACACGGAAACTTTTTAGATTTTGTTTGAAATATTAGTTAGATTATTAATGAAATGAAAGTTGTGTGGCGGCCGCACATATACCATATGTTTTCCATTTCCAACGACACGTTATAAATCTTGACTTTTATCAAAGTATGCAAATCAGGTTCTGAAATGAAGCAGGTGTCGGCCGCTGGTCTGCGCCACCCACGCACACACTTTCCATCCGACTAAGATGGCCACCGGCAACCCAGCAACCCCACTTCTTAAATCACGATTAATTCTCAACTAGCAGCCTATAAAAACTTTTATTACTCACCATTTTATTTATTTCTATTTACCGAATCCGTTTTATTTTATTTTAATGATGTAAACTTGGGAAATTCTTTGAAAATTTCATTGTTTTTAGTATAAAAAAGATACAAACAGGTTCAAGGTAACCAACGTATCACCATATATCAGGGATGGCAAAGTTCATGCTGGTAGAAGTCGCATATTACATTTTAGATATATTAAAGACCTGCATTAAAATTTATTGATATACTTGTTTATTATAATCAAAAATTTAAAAAATAGATTTCCAACAATTTTTCAATCAAATATTTGTTTAATAGAGAAATAAAAATATATTTTATTGGTAAGCATAAAGTATTGAATAGCGAATTTAATTGCAATTGCGTGTTTATATCTGTTTTTTCGAACTTTTTGATAATCCCAATTCAGGAAAGGGTGATGAAAATAACTATTGTCGATTTGAAATATTTAGTTTTAATTTTAGGGTCTACTACCGAAGGTAGCGCTCTCTTGTGTTTATTTATTCAAATAATTTGGGAGATTTAGGGAAAATGTATTATAGTAGGATATATATAATAGAAATATAATAGATTATATAATAGATATATAATAGATATAAATATAATAGATATATAATAGATATAAATATAATAGATATATAATAGATATATATAATAGGTAAAAGAGATCACGGAGCCTAGGAGGCCGTGAGCGAGTCTCTTTGCCTTGGACGTTTAATAAATCATCCCCCAAAGCTTACACTTTCGTCGCCAGTTGGCGCTAAAGTCGTGACGCACGGCTCTATAGTTGTGAGTAGAAATTTGTTTTATAAAATGCTTCTTGAAATATTTATTTTTTTGGATTAATTAAAACTCGTTACACTTGTGTTTGTCAAAAAACAGTGTGAGCTAAAAATTTACATTAAGGCTTGTCATAACTCATCTTATTAATACAAACTTTTGGACCGAATTCGACCCATAATGCAGCTCGTGATCTGTAGATTGGCTATAGATGTACCTTTAGGATGAGTTAAAAAGGTTAAAGATATCATTTTATTAATATATAGGAATTATAATTAGAGAGCGAGGCCTTTCGGAATGTGTTTCACCATTCTAATATCTCCTTAATTGCAAAATAGACGAGCCTTTTTTATTTGACTTATCAACTGTATGATTTCCGGGAGTCAAATTAACGGCGATTCATCAGATGCAGGCCTTCAGGCGTCCCTTCCCGTCTCCGTCCCGTACCCGTTCTGCCCCCTTCATCAGACCCAACTGTACCTTTTGTTAGTAGCATGTCAAATAGACTCGCATATTAACATTATATTTATATATTAATAAAAAAAAAAAAAAAATTAAACGGATGATATTAAACTATGAAATATAATATAAATTAAATAATTTAAATGAGTCGTCTAACGGGAAGCCCCTTAACCTATTTTCACTCGGATTATAAAAACAAATATAAACATTAAAGTTATTCATTATATGATATAATTATATCGTACCCAATTGGGAAATATATATTTACAATTATTAAACATTAAGTAAACTAGATTTTACTGAGGTAAATATCCTGAAGAAAAATCATATAAATAATTTTTTTTTTAATAAATCAACAAATCGTTCACTCACGTCTGTCGACATTTTGAAAAAGTGACATTGAAAACCGCTTTCACAGTAAAAATGCTCACTAATAGACACTAATATTAGTCTAATAGGGTGGATGACACACACTCACGCCTGTCAATATATTTTTGTATGTTCAACTCAAATATGGATATTTATGACTATTAAAAAAATGGGCATGTTAACAAAAATTGGTATAAAATAAACGCGATGAATAAATAGATTGACCCCAAAAAAGATAGAAACATTAAATAAATTTTACGCGTTAATGTTTAATATTTATTTATTTTGTTAATGGGTAATCTTACTGACCTATATATATTTAACGATTTTAAAATATGTAAAAGCAAATTTAGTTATTCATATAAATGTATGTCACAAATATTTATATTCATTTATTTGCAAATATTTAATTATGTCATTAATTTAGATCGAAATGAATGTTGAATTGGTAATCATTTGAGGTGTTGCTGGTTATCATATTAAAAGTTTTTGGGGGTTTAGTGTACATAATTGTGATTTGTAAATAGTTAGGGAGCTACGCATGAAATTACCAGGATAGGAATTTTTAATGAAATATTGTCATTAGAAACATAACGTTTTGATCTCTTATTCTGGATCAAGAACTGACTTCTATTTTACTTTAATCTTATTAATAATTAGTTCTTGAAATTAAAAATAGTATGAAAGCTTATAATAGGAAAATAAGGACAAGTTCTTAGGTCTGACTTTTTTATTTATATATATCAGCCAACGTTTCGTCGACTTTGCCGACTTCTTCAGGGCTTCAAATTCGTCTAAATTTTCTTTTCATCTTCGTTCCCATGAAAACCACCAGAAACACAAATTTCAAAAAATATTTGGCATATTCCATTAACAATTTGTTTTCTATTCTTTATATTAATAATTAATTACACTAGACAAAACAGAAATACATAGAATGAGGCAATACTATTTTTTAAAACAACAGAATAGAATCCTTTTTTTTATTGATCTTTATATTTAAAAATCTCAAATTTTTTTTTTTTAATTTGAGACTTTTAATCAATAAAAAAGGATTCTGCTCTGTTGCTTTAAAACACAGTGTTGCCTCATTCTATGTATTTCTGTTTTGTCTAGTGTAATTATTAATTTAAAGAATAGAAGAAAAAATTGTTTATGTGAATGTGCCAAATATTTTTGAAATTTGTGTTTCTGATGATCTTCAATGGTAACGAAAATAAAAAGAAAATTTAGACGAATGTGTGGCATGACTATTTGAAGCCCTGAAGAAGTCGGAAAAGTTGGCTGATAAATTAAAAAGCCACACATAAAAACTTGTCCATATTTTCCTATTATAAACTTTCAAATTAATACAAATTATAGACGGAAATGATAATAATAATTTAGTAATTTAGAGTGACTGGAACTCTCTTTAAGCAACTGACATATAATCTTTAGTCTTTTAAGACCCGCATCCACAGGCTCTGTTCCAATCCATGACATTTCTTTCTATCATTCTCTTTCTTTTCAAGATGCAAGGCACTTTTTCGGTACATCTTCTTGCATCAATATCATTAAAAAAAAATTGTAAAAATAATGAACGTGAAAGAGGTGTTGGGTATGAAGTGTTGCCTCTTTTTGGAAGTGAAATAAATTTGCACAAGGCTTATAGAATTTAATCATCTTTTCAATTTATTATTTATAGAGCGATGACGGAGATGTTCGATGATCAATCAATCCCATAAAAATCACGAAGCTACAAGCGAAAATCTCCCAAAAACAATATTCTGAAAAGCAATCTCTTTTTCTCTGTTCCTCCACGTCTCTTTTTCTCTTTGTCTTCCCGCCTTCTTGCAAATTACTTCCAATAAATGTCTGATTCAATATCTATCGATAACCGGAAATATTAATTAACCTTGAAAAAAGTCTACCTTTTTTTCCCCCACCTTTTGTTTGTACCAATTGGAATACACTTTACATACATTAAAAATTTCTCCTGATACCGAAATCCTAGTGCAACTCTCGAACGTTCGCCTACATATGATAATAAAGGTAAGATTGGGCAATACTGACTGACTGAGTACCTCTACTTGTGCATCCCAGCAAACAGACGGACAGACAGACGGTGCTGGATACCCACGCGAGTCTGCCCACGCCCGGCTCTCACGCGCACCTGAATGAACCTACGCACCTGAGGAGAGCCAACCAAACGCCCACAAGCTCAATATTCAGACACCATGTCGCCGTCCCGTTTCGTTTATCAATGGACCCAAAAGATCAGCATCCTTGAGCTTTCGCCCAACATCTACTTCACTTTCTTTCTCGTTATCAAACAGTTAGGCAGTCGCATATTAATTAATAGAACCACCATTTGATTACTTTCATCATTGACAGATAATCGGTACTTCTAGAGTAGTAGAAGCTGTTCTTGTTATTGTTTTCAGCTATAAAGCTATTATCTTTAGTAACCACTCATTGGAACATAAATAGAAGAGAATAACGCTCTTTTTATCAAACCACGCAATATTAAGTCTCTTGGAACTCTCTTATATATTTTGTAACGTGGGTATACATAATAAAGTGGAAAGAGATATGTTTTTATACCTATATTTCTCTATTTACCGATCTAATATATTGAAACCGGAATTAAGTATACCTAATCGCATTTTTTTCGTAACATAATGCCATAGTTTGATATCTACCATACCTATAGTGATCTGACGTTTTTTAAGCGATGACCATCATATATTTTACTGCACGAAAAAGCTCAAATTTGTAATTTGAACTTGTTTCAGAAGAATCCGTCTTGATCCAGTCTTTCAGATCTAATTTGGAAATTTTTTTTAGTTTTTTTGTAAGACTGGTGAAGACGAATATTTTTTCAAGTTGGACCAACTATAGTTAACAAAATTATTTAAAATTTTCTTACTTAATCATTAGTAATTAGACTCAAAGAAATATTTAGTTAAAGTAAAGAAAAATTTTAAGAACTGTTTAACTAAGAACCCACACCATTCTCCCTTAACAAAAATAAATAAATAAATATTTAGTTCATCAGATTACCACCAAAATCTCTATATATATTTTAAAAATTGTTGCTTTATGAATGAATTCTAAAGCAAATTTATACTATCTAGTAATTTTAACTTAAATTAGAAAAACTGAAAAAATAAATAACGACGAATTGAATTCTCTATAAATACAAACCAAATAGTCAAACATTTATAACGAGAATGCATAAATTTGGCATAGATTAAGTTAGTTTATAGATTTTAATGCCAGCTAAAAGAATTCAATACTTCCAAAGTGAAAGTATTCAATATGATATACTAGAAGAGAAAAGAAATTGAGGGAAGATGAATTCGAATCGGACAAAGAGAAGAAGTGTCCGGCAAACTCCACGGGAGATGGATTAGGAGTGTCTGTGTGGTCGAGGATTAATTACACACCAAGCCTAATTGTTTTCAACTAAACAATCATCGATCATCAAATTCGTTTTACTGCACTGTAATTTACTAACAACTGTTTTAAATGAACAATCAAATGGAAATCAACTTTTTAACTACAGCATCAAATCAAATTCAAGACAATAAAAAAGTACTTATTGTTCAATTTGAAAAGTCAAATCGATCATTTATATTTACTTAATTACTGATTAATTTGATAGTTCAGGTATTTTAACGATTGAATAATAGTGGAATGTGAGTGTCGAATTAGAACTTGTGCAGTTTCTATTCGTTAATAGCCACCCAGGACATCACATATACAGGTACAAAATTGAAGATTTTGTACTTTGATGGATGAGTTGTTTTTCAGCAGCAAAGTTCGTCTAAAACCATCAAAATCAGACATTTCCCATCAAAACACTACGTTTTCATCCCTTAATCTGAAGTTTAGAATGACTCAGGGACTGAGATTGCAATTCTAAACCACTTGTCGCATGTTTGGTAGAACAAACCAGCCATTGCTATGTCGAATGAGGGAAATTACTTTAAAGTTAAGTTTTATTTTTTGTGTTCTTGAGGAATATATTTAACAAGCTATCTCGCTGTCTAAGTATTGCATTCACTTAAAATTTTTTAATATTCTATGTTTATTCGGGATTTCGAAATACCTCTTTGAATTCCATTCTACAATAGCTTGAAACTTGTAGAGTTCGGTTTCCAAAATGCTTATAGTTTAAAAACAAAGAAGTAATTAGAATTTGGAATTTTCAAAACTTTCAGATGAAAAGTTTCAGCCCCATTTTTGAGACTGATTACTTAAATGATTTTTCATTAAATGAAGAAATCTTGAAGCCATTCTTGTGGTGATAGATATTTAAAAAGAGGCGTAGGGAGGCTAAAATTCTAACAATAGACACCATTTTCAACACTGTTATCAGTAGGTCTCTTGAAATGAAGAAATAATCTTCCAGATCATTGATCACCAAAACATCAACAAAAAATATATTGGTATATATTTATTTATTCATTCTTCAGGTATAATCCAGCTTTTCGATGTAATCTTGTTGACGTTTCGACAGAATCTCGCCTGTAAATAAGAAGACCTGTTCTTTTTCTTTGATCTTTTAAGACACTGGAGGATGTATATTCATGTCCCTTCATCCGATATTAGGACCTATTATGAAAGGCCTTTTTTTCTGATAATTTTAGGGTCTGGATTTATTTGACATATAATTGAATCAATCATCTAATAATAGTACTTTCAAACTTCCCATCCGATGTTTTTTCTGCCCCTTTGGCTAATAAAATCAAAGGAAATATTAATCCATCCATCGAATGAAGATTTATCACTTCGATCGAAGATAAGAGTTTTTTTATTCAATTCGACTAATATGACGAAATATAAATTCAATAATTCCGATGTAATGTGCTGGGTATTATTATTGAATATTGACTCGGGTTCAAGTCGTGTTTCTCTTCGGAAGACAATCAAGGTCTGTCCGATGCAAGAGAAAATGATTAACCTCGCCTGGCAATAGGTATATGTAAAGAAGCGGAGTCGATCACATTTGAATAGCTCATTTGCCTTTCGATGTAATTTACGTCTATTTTGTGTAAAAAATCAATAAATTAACTACGATGGAATTAATTTCAACTTAGCCATGAGCGAAGATTGTTCAAGTATTTCATTTCTCTTCCTACTACTACTTGTTAAAAAAAACTTCCTTAATTAATAATATTTTTTATTTTATTTACTGCTAAATTTCTCTCACGGACGTATTCAATTTCCACGCGTGGGTGAATATTTATTTTTTTATTTTCTGTATAAAAAGAAAAAGAATTGTGAATGGATTAAGTATGCTAACCAGTTGTTTGTGAATTAGGTAGGTCTTAAATGAGGTCTGGCGCCTGGCGCCGTCAGAACTTCAATACACGTCATTCTTATTAGTTGTAATTACTAGCTATAGTTTTTGCCTGCTTTTATACAACTTCGTTAAAGTCAAATTTTTTATTCCAATTTTGACTATCCTCCGAAAATGGACTTGAAATTTTGCCCATACCCAGTTAAAAATTTCTTATCTAATTTTACTATTAAAAAAAATGCCTCAAAACTTTTTAGTAATATTACCAGTATTGTAATCTTACACCATATTTATTACTAATACGTATAATACAAGAAAAAAGTAAAGTTATAATTTATTTTTGTATTTTTGCAATAGTTAATGTGATTTTACCATTATAATATAGCTTTTAACTTAAAATGTAAATAAAATAAGTAAGTGCTCACTCTTTTATTTTTACTTTCACAATTATATTCATATAATATAATGTGGAAATATTGCGATGGCCTGATGGGTCTTGACTCTAAGATCTTGTTACTGTTCTGTTTATGGAAATTGTTTGGGAACTAAGAAAAAATTTATTTTCTGATTTTTAGTCTATTTTAAGAGAAAAGCTTGTTTTTTAAAACGAATTGTCAATGAATTTTTTCAAATGATTTCTCAATGACGTTTTATATTATAGTGGTAGCAGCATTTACCTTTAAAATGTCAAAGCATTCAATGATTTTATTCAATTTTATATACGTTGTAGGTACATAAAAAAGATATCGTAAATTATCATTGAAATTTATTCATATGAGTTTTTTTTATTAATTAATGGTTTTTATTCTTTATAATAAAAAATTAAATAAATATATGGCAAATTATTAACAAAATTATAGAATATAATTTATATGTAAAAAAAGTTGTAAATTGAATTTATTTTATTATAATTTTATGTCTATCTAACTATAAAAGTATGATGAAGTCTTGATGAAATCATTTGAAACATTACGACTTTATGATTTATAATTCCATTTGAGTAGGATGCAAGCAACTTGCTTAAGATTAGAGAGACTGTTTTACACAGAACTAAACTACCGTTTCGAAATAGGGTGTGTTTAAAAATTTTAATTTAAAATTTTTAATATTAATCAATAGTTTAATTAAAAATTATTAACATTTATTTTTTGAGAATTTATATAATTAAAATACAGATATGATACCCGGAAGATGTTCATTTTTGGATAAAAATTTTCCATCCATTTTTCAAAAAAACAAGACAGTAAAATTTTCATATTCATTTTTTTTAAATATTGATCAATTAAAAAAATTAAGTCTATCAAAAACTGAAAAGCGATTGAATTAGCTTGACGTCAGAGATCTGTTATGATATTTTTTGGATTTCGTTAGTTGTTCCGCCAAATGAGTTTTCTTAGGATTTTTTTGAAATTTAGACAGATTATTATTTAAATACTTCTGTATCAAGTAGTGGCAAAACGAAATTTATGAACAATATAGTTCCTTAGATATTAAATTCCAAAGATAGAGTTTTTCAGACTCTTTAACATTGCACTATACAGGATATCGGAAAGTTTACATACAAATTTAATGAATAATGAATAAATAATAAAAAATTTACACCAAAAACAAGCTGGCAACAAAGCATTTGTTTAACCTAAAAAGTGGATTAACTTTAGTAATTTTTTGACGTATTTTCGCTTCAGCCATTGTCGCAACAGCTTTCAACCGCTTATAAAGAACTTGTTGTTTTATAAATCTTCTTTTATAATGTACTTGTAATGATATTTCTAGGATAAAATATATACAAGCTCGGACAGTGTCGCCAAATTTGTTAAACGAGCTCGGGATTGGCTAGTAGTTGTACATAAACAGCAAAAAGTTTTGGGCTTATGAATTATGAATCCTTATTGTCTGTTCTATATAAACTACCAATAACTTTTTGCTAGTATTGTCGCGAAACAACTATCTTAAAAGTAGAACTATTTGGGTCTATCTGTTTGCTTGTCTCTCCGCCCATCAGAGTATTTTAGTACGGAAACTTAATAAGATACATATAATCTAAAAAATAATATTATGTATTATATGTATATGTATTAATTTAAACCAAAAAATGACTACAAAATTCGAGTTCGAAACGTTGCCAATGACATTGAAAAAACTTATTCTAGGTGTTTTCATGGGTAACTTTACAACCTCTATGAATTAAATTCATTATTATCTAATTTTGAAAATTTTATTGCAATATTTATTATATATATATATATATATTTTTTTAAATAAATGATACATTCCAATTTTTCCAATCCATTAGATCTTATCTAGAGATATGTAAATTTATCACTCTTAAATCATTGTTTATAGGCGCTTGAGGTGATAGGTTTTAATATTTTTATTTATTAACTAAATTGATTTAACCAGTTCTGAAGTAAAAAACGAGTGTGTAGTTCGTATTTTTTCTATTCTTAAAACATAATCTTCTAACATTTGAATTAAGATTTCTATTATAATACTTTAGTTATCATGTGGATGAAAGTTTATTTTCTCTCATATATTAATTAAAAAAATATTTGAAAATTTGAAATTTCGGACTAAATTTTACCTAGTATAAAAATAACTGAAATTCGAGGAAAAAGTAAAACCTTTTTCAAGACATGTTAATAAGTTTTCTGCAAATCATTTTGGTGATTTAGTATTTTTTTGCCACCGAAAATTTAGAGCTTATTATTCGAAACTTTACACAGAAGTTAACTTTACTAATAGAAGCTTGTGTACCAAATTTCACCTCATTATAAGCATCATAAGCTTCTCACATAACAATTTTGTTAAGTGAGAATGGTGTAGGTTCTTGGAGAAACATATTTTAATAAAGTAAAGACAATTTAAAATTTTTAAAAAAATTTAAAAATAATGTAATTCTAGGTAGGTTTCACGAAAATAAAAGATAAGATGCTTATTAGCATGACTCTATATAATTTTATTTATACTATATACAGTACTTATAAACATCTCGTCTTTTATTTTTGTGAAACCTACTTAGAATTCTATATTTTTAAATTTTATTGAAAAAAAAAAATTGTAAATTATAATTTTGAACGTTCTTGTAATATAATCTGTTACGTCATAGTTTTTTACTCCCTTTCTGTCTGGATTTCGATACTAATGATAAAACAAGAACGAAATGATGTAGAAAGTTGCTTCTGGTGTCAAAAAGTTTGTATTTCTAAACCAAATGGGATTTGGGCTGTTCTAGCTTAAAAACTTCCGGTTTAAAAAGGCAAACAAAAAGAATCGATAATATTTTATATGAGATAAAAGTAAAGAAAATTTAAAAATTTTTTAAAAATATAGAATTCTAGATAGGTTTCACAAAAATAAAAGACAAGATGCTAATACTTTATATAAATAAAATTATATAGAGTCAAGCTAATAAGCATCTTATATTTTATTATTGTGAAACCTACCAAAATTCTATATTTTTTAAAAAATTTAAATTTTTTAAAATTTTCTTTACTTTTATCTCATACGAGCTGCTCCAGGCGTGCCTTCGGCACGCCCTCTACAACTCGGCTCTCCGGGCAACATCTCGGCATGTGATTATTAGGTCTCCAAAATTCATTTAAAAAAAAGCTCCATTCCCAAAAAAGTATGTTTTTTTGTTTTTTGTTTTTTTTTTAATTATAAAACCTGGCAAAAAATTAACTTTTTCATTAAATTTAGCACGTAGAATTTTAACATTTTATTGTAGTTTAATAGATAGAAGACGCTATCTCTTGACATAATTTGGCTAGCTTATGAGTAACTCCACAATAAATAACTCAGTTTTCTAAAGAGTAAATGTACAAAAAAGCTAAAAATTTCTATATTTTGCCCCCCCCCTTTCGCCTCCATACAGGCAATTTTGATAGTTGATTTTTACAGGAATAGTTTCTTAAAGTAATAAAGAATAACTCTACAAAATTTGATCAAGATCGGAGAGAGTTTTAATTTTTGCTCCCACTCACATTTTGATAGTTGAGGGGAGGGGGGTCGGATTACAAAAAATCTTGAAATTATTTTTTAGATATTTGCAAAGAAATAATCCACAGTTTTCTAAAGAGTAAATGTACTAAAAAGCTAAAAATTTCTATAATTTGCCCCCCCCCCCTTCGCCCCCATACAGTCAATTTTGATAGTTGATTTTTACAGGAATAGTTTCTTAAAGTAATAAAGAATAACTCTACAAAATTTGATCAAGATAGGAGAGAGTTTTAATTTTTGCCCCCACTCACATTTTGGATAGTTGAGAGTAGAATTTCAAAAAATCCTGAAAATTCTTTTTGGATATTTGTATTTAGAATTTTATTAAGTAAAAATCAAGTAGATATCTTATCGTTCTTAATTGAAAATGCATAATTAGTGTAAACACATTGCAAAAATATTTTACCCCTTTTGACCTCTTTAGGGGTCGAATTTCAAAAAATCCTTTCTTAGTGAGCCCCATATGTCATAGATGTAATATCCTCTCCCAATTTCATGTTTATATGTCTAGTGGTTCTGGCTGTTTTGATGATGAGTGAGTGTATCGGACAAAGAATTTTATGTATACAGATAACATATTATCGGTTCTTTTTGTTTCCCTTTTCAAACCGGAAGTTTTTAAGCTAAAACACCCCAAATCTCATTTGCTTTAGAAATACGAACTTTTTGACACCAGAAGCAGCTTTCTACGACATTCCGTTCTTGTTTTATCATTGGTATAGAAATGCAGAAAGAAAGAGTAAAAAACTGTGACGTAACAGATTATATTACAAGAATGTTCAAAATTATAAATTACAATTTTTTTTCAGTTAAAGTGTCTCTCTTTAAACTGCAGAAAACTTCCCCACAAACATATTGTTTTTTAGTTTTCGTTTTTTATGTGAATTAAGTTATATATAATAGCATAAATGTAAAACGATCTTGCGCGTTTGCCTTGGAGAATAATAATGCTATAATATAAATAATGTAGAAATGCGACTCCCGCTGAGATTGCAGCCGAGACCCTTGAACTTGTCAGTGCCTGGTGAAGTTCTAAAGCTCTTGTCAAAAGGAACCTGAGCATCGAGAATGACCATCCATCTTCAGGCACGAAGCTAGAATTTGATTTAACCGAGAGAGAACATGCACTTCTACTTTTGATCATAGATAAACCAACTTGAGATGGAGATTTTATTTTTTTATTAATTATTCGTTAATAAATTAAGGGGAGATAATTTTATTTATGATTCTGTTGAAAGGTAAAATATTCTAGTGAAATTTTAATGAAGGAGATAAATATAAAAAAAAATTAACTTTCAGAAATTTTAAATTAATATAATTTTAAATTAGACAATTAGAAATTAGTATTCTGATAAAGTCCAAAAAAAAGGTGTAGTAGAATAAATTGGGATCCTCACTTAAAAAATTTTTATTCTTAATAAAAAAATTTACATAATTGAAAAAAAGTCAAAGAAACTACACCTTTTCCATGTGTATTTCAGAAAACCCCAATTGTACAGGGTGGAGCCTAAAGATCTCCCACATTTTGAAAAGGTATAAAAAATGAAAAAATTTAACTAGAAATAAACTGAATATATTTTTGAAAAGAACTTAAAATATTTTTTTATATCAGACAAAAAAAAAAGGGGGGGGGGGCAAAAATGAAAATTCTAGCCTTTTCGACCAAACTCAACTAAATTTTGTATACATATTCTGTGGACCTCCAGAAGGCTAGAAATGCAAAAACTAACCACCCGAAATGGGGGAGGGTCAAATATGAAAATTCTAGCACTTTCTACCAAACTAAATCTAATTTTGTATACAGAGTTTTGTCGAAAGGGTTAGAATTTTCATTTTAACCCTCCCCATTTTTGGTGGTTAGTTTTTGCATTTCTATCCTTCTGGGGGTCCACAGAATATGTATACAAAATTTGTTGAGTTTGGTCGAAAGGGCTAGAATTTTCATTTTTGACCCCTCCCCCAATCCTCTTTTTTTGTCTTATATTAAGTTTAAAACACATTAAAAAGAATTATTTTATTTTATTTTCAAAAAATATATTCAGTTTTTTTCTAGTTAAATTTTTTCATTTTTTTATACCTCTTCAAAATGTGGTAGATCTTTATGCCCCACATGTCAATCGTGTAGTTAGTTGCTTATTTATTTATTGTTTATTTTCTGAAATACAATTTCCACTATCTGAAATAAATGTTAGATTTTCTAATATTCAATTGAGAATTCTGAATTACAATTGTGATTTTCTGAAATTAATTTGATATTTTCTGAATGTATAGGAGAAGAAATTAAAAACAGTAAGAAATATTTTTATATAGAAACGACTAGATATTTCCTAATTTCTAAAACACAAATTCTTAATAGTGTCATTTGCATTCTTTCTAACAAACTTTTTCTTCTAGTTCTTTTAAATTTCGAACATATTTTTGACTATATTGGAATTTAAGAATCCTCTTTTCCATTTCACTGATTCAAATTCCACAAATACCTAGAGATAGCAGAGAAAGTACTAACCTTGACGTTTTAAATTAAGGAATTACGAAATATTCGGCTAAAATAAAATACGTCAATAGAAAACATTTTCTAGTAATTTGTGGAATTTATCTTTTTTCTAGAAATGTTAAGGTATAAATAGAATTGAACCTGTGAGCGAACGGAAGGAGGGTCGAAATGTTTTCAAGTTTCTCACAACTCAAGATTAAAAGCATTGCATTAAAGTGTAGAGGGGACTTCTTTATAAAAGCTGCATTTGGCTTGAGTGTATATATATATGTGTGTGTATGTGTGTGTGTGCATTCTTCTTCTGTCCAAGAAGGAGAGTATGCACGCGTCCCTTCCGAACTTCTCTATCTCCTGGTCATCAGATAAAGTGAATTGCCCTCGGGGCTCAGCCTGCGATCGAAAGATGCTGTTTTTGCCTCTAAAGAAGCCGAAAAAATAGATGAGGATCAGCCTTCCCTATTCTCCGAGATTGAAAAAGAGAAAGAATAGGATTTTTGTTTGATAAGAGCTTGAAGAAAATATTGTAAAACTATAGCCAATTCCAATAATTGGATGAGGATCGAAAACACTTCTATCTGCTCATCTCCACTCTGGAGCAATTATTTTCACTAAGCTCGAGATAATCTTTATAAATCGTACAAAGAGGGCATTTATCAATAAGAAAGAAACGGCATTACTCCTTGAAAAATAATTATTAATAGGCTTATTAAAAGGAAAAGTTTTTTTTAATAAATTTTGTTCAATTAAATCTATAGAAAGCTATTTGTCAAAATAATATGGGATTAAAAAAAAAAATCGTGCTTTTTTAGGTATCCGTTCAAATGTAAAGAGGGACCTTATTATCGCATTGTAGCTCAAAAACTAAATAATATACAAACTTGAAATTTGCAAATTATATTTATTCATTTTCCATAAACAAAAATCATATTAAAATTGTAAATAGATTATGAAAAATTTCAATTTGCTGATGCTAATAGATTCAAATTTTCTTAGAAAATCTTAAGATTATGTCATCTCTTAAATCCTGATGGAATGGATTATTTTTAATTATATGTCAGAAGGGTTGTTTTTCACCCCCTGGGAATCGAACCCGAGTGCCAGTAACAGCAATCCGGGCTATCTGGCTCATCTGTGACTCTCTGATATATGACATATGATTGCTGTTACTGGCACTCGGGTTCGATTCCCAAGGAGGTAAAAAACAAACCTTCTGACATATAATTAGAAATAATCCATTCCATCAGGATTTAATAGATGACATCATCTTAAGATTTTCTAAGAAAATTTGAATCTATTACCATCGGCAAATTGAAATTTTTCATATTCAATTAGGAAAAGACATTCCATTGTCCTTCGAATTTTGAATCTCTTCAAAATTCGAAACCCTAACGACCTTTATTTAAATTATATGGAATGGCTATATGTTTAAATTTAAAATCACTAGATCGCGAAATTTTACAAATTAAAATAACAATTTTTGAGTAAAATATTTAACGCGTTTACATATGTCAGAGAGGTTTGAACCTCACAGGTGAGCCAGATGGCCCGGATTGCCCTTACTAGCACTCGGGTTTGATTCCCGACGAGGTGAAAAATAACCCATCTGACATATAATTAAAAATAATCCATTCCATCAGGATTTAATAGATGTAATTAGATTAATAATTTAGGGGGACGAAATTTTTTAAGGGATCGAAAATGAAACATTTTTTATCTTGAGGTGTGATGTGTCTTTGTTAAAATACCTATCTTATAAATCAAATTAGGCTAAATATTTTCAAATTTAATTCACTCTAAAATGACGGCGTGAAGGTCCTAAAGTGGCCATTTTGAAGTGATTTTTGTATCTGTTGGGGTTCAGATGTGGCTAAATTTAAAATTATGAAAGAAATACCATAAATTTATTCATTCTCTCCTTATCGACAACATAAAGACCAATTTGATATCTCGATTAATATGGAAGATATTACGTACGAAACTGTCGGTATGAGAATTCAACTCGCACTTGGCCGTACTTTTAAATATGGATTCGAAAGGTATTTGAACTTTTTAAAAAATTAATTAATGAGAACATTTTGTTATCTTTATTTGAAACTTTTTCAAGCCCTTAAAATTGTTACTCTTTTATTGCATATTTTTTTTGAAAATTTACACTCCAATTTTTGATCGATTATAGTGGGCAATTTCCAATAAATAATCTTTAATATAGAAATATAAAACAAAGAAATTAAGAGCTTGAAAAAGTCTAAAATAAAAGAAATAAAAAGTCGTAATTAATTATTTTTTTTTAATTTAAAGTTCACTAATTTGCGCATTATTATTTTTTCCCTTAAAATAAATTTAAATCAACCAATCTCATTAAAAATCGTTCTAAAAGTTGTTGAAGTAATCAAGCATCTCGCACATTAATATGATAATTCTCGTGGCTTTTAAATGAAAAAATGAAAGAAAATTCGTTATTCTATTATAGGTTCTATATTTTTTGAGTCCCATACCATTTTCTGCAATTTTTCGACAAAAGACTCCATGATATTTAATATGTATTAAAAGTTTTCCTCCCAAAAGACCCTGTTTGTTTAACAAATAAATAGCAATATATTATCAACATGAATTGGGTACTAAACAAGCATCCGACTTGCCCAGATGTTACTCTGCATTCAGATTATTTTATCAATAGCAGCGATCTTAGCAGATTCCTAGTACGTCCGGTTGCATACATTCAGGCGCTTGGAAGAATACATTAATATTTCCTTATTATTCTTATTAAATTATTATAAAAATTCATTATTTCTAGAATTGTCCTGAATAAATATATAATACTAATTAAAACAGTCTTTCTTATTTCATGAAAATGTGAAATATAATATCTTTTAATGATTACATTTTTTTAAGATCAAGTTTTGTTTGTGTAATTTAAGATCAGTTTTTTGTTACGAACAAAATAAGAACGTTATCTTAGAGATTGTTTAACTTTTTAGTTGGCGCCACAAGCCAAGGACTTTTCCCGATATAATTAAAACTATGATACTTGACATTTTTAATTTTTAAAACTTTATAATTTAAAGAATCTTTTCTTATTTTACCATAATTACATATGGGGGAATATTCATTATAATTATACTAATAAAAAAATTACGATATACATATAACTTTTTTTAAGACTCACGATTTATCATTTATAAAGAGGCTTCTTGAAAATGATAACTCACCTGAAACAAAAAAGAAAAAGAAAAATAAATTATTATTTTTTTGAAATTATTGTTTTATTAAAATATTATTTATATTATATAGATATCATGATAATTTTTTGAAAAAAACAAACTTTTATCACATCCTAGAAAATAGTTTAAATGCAACGTCAGTATTGAATTTTTCACTAAAGAATACGGGTATCATGGTAGAATTTTTGCTGGTTTATTTGGAAACATAGGTATTTATTTATTGATCTGACTCTGGAGTGTTTGAAAATATGATTATAGAAAGATGGATTTATGGCTAATATTTGGGCTCTTTTGTTGAGAACGTAATGTATACGACTTAAATAGATTATGTCTATGAATGATGAAATATTATTTCTGTTAACTATTTGAATTGCTAAATAAAACTATTGCTATCTTATTATTTATTTGATAATTTTGATAACTAATTACGGCCTAACAGATATTTATTTAACTGAAAAAAATTGTTTTGCATCTGTTTTATTAATTTGATACCCGAGTTATCTGAGAATCAAATTAATAAAAGCAGAACGTGATCCAAAATTTATATGTGCTATTGAATCTTTGAAAAATCTTAAAATTGTATAATAATATCCACATCATTGCCTAAATACCAAAATTGAATGATCAAATAGTGAAAAATGTTTTCAAAAATTTAAAATGCTGAAAGAATTTTTTTTTTACTTTTCGGCCTTTCTAGCTATAAGCCAATTTAAGATACTTATTTTTTTTTATTATTTTTTTCTACTCAGGAATCATATTTTAGCCGAATCCTTCGAGTAGGATTCGAACCCGGGTCCACTTGGTTAGTAGGCTGGTACGCTAACCCCTAGCCTAATCCGACCCCAGAAAAAATTGGAAACTCAATTTGTCCCTTTCTCCATTGTTTATTTATACTACAGGCAGGTTTTATATATAATATAAAGTCGATGTGGTCTTAATTGGCATTCATTTGTTAAGTGACTAGCTTAGTACATATAACAACAAAACGAATTTACATATATCCAATGGAGTATTTGACCCCATTAGAAATAACACATAGAATATGATGAAGATGGTCAAACCTTCGAAACTATAGTCTCTAACAAATAAATTATAAATCTATTTGTTATATATATGTATAGGCTTATTTGCAATAAACAGAGGGACAACATCATTGATTTTTCTTTATGGATATTTATTTGTCCATCTTGGTCAGAACCAATGCAGTTTTTGTATTTTGCTTTTATGTGCACGTAAATGTGTATGTGAGTATTTTATGTAAATAAGTGTAGGAGCCAGATTATAGATGGTTAAAGTTGTAAACAGGGTGCTCAAGACCCAGCTGTAAAAACGTGAATGATTTAAATCGACCAACCAGGCCCCCAAATAAAGCTATTATTATTATTTATGTGAGATTTTAATTACTTTTTTCTTCTACGTATTGTTGTTATACAATTGAAGGTCTTAACTTGGACCACCCAGAGAAACATTTTCCACTTAAGAATAATTCTTAGAAATAATATTAATTTCAAATAAAAGTAAAACGAGTATTTTCTTTGAAATTTATCAAAATGCGTTTCAAGATGAAATTTAATAAATCTTACTTATCAGTCTGTAGTATATCCCCTTGTCGGTCGTTTTACGTTATCTCCCCCTGTCTACTCCTTAATAAGAACCCAAGGAAAGAAAAAGAACAAGACAAGACAAGTTCCCAACTGTGTGTGTTTAAGCTATCTTTTCGAAATGAGCTCCTGGATATGAAATTTCTCCAGGATCATTAAACCCAAAGCGTTTTAAGATAATAATAATACTAACGAAAGTGAGTGACTAAACTTTCATCAATCAAGACACCATCCTAATCACCCAGCGTGTCGGCTCCGGCCATTTTGGATTCAGTAGCTTGGGAACTTGAAATCATTTTTATACTAGTTCATTTAATGTTCCAAATATAGTCACGAGGAAAGAATCACAAAAAAATTTCATTTTACATTTTTAAATTTCAACCGGGCTCGAGAAAAAAAATGGGCGACGACGTGAGTGGCTAAGAAAAAGAAAGATTCACATTCATAGGCTAATAAATTTATTTTATTTTTTTATTCTAAAAATCTAAACTTCTCTTTAAAAGATAATTAATAATATAGGTAGTTGTGAATTTTTATTTTTCAACGTCTTAAATTATACAACATCTGTCCCGAACAAACTTGACTAACAGCAGAATAAAATTTTTAATTGAAAAAAAAATTACCAATTGGTTAAATTAAAAATATAGATTCTATTTTAATAATTTTACCATATTAAGAAAATTTCGATTTAATCTTTTTTAGTCAGATGATATTAATGAAATTTATAATATTTTCAATCAAGAAATATTTATTACCCCTGGTTATGTCTTAATTAAAATATCAGATATATGAATGAAAAATATTCAAGATATATTAATATGTGTTAGAATGAAAGAAAGACCTTATATTATAGTATTTAGCAATGACATTGGTGGTTTTTGTTAAGGTCAGATTTAATGCATCTACATTAAATTTGCTTTTATTTTGAATGGTGTCTTCTCCCAAAAGTACTGTTAATTCAATTTCTTAGGCTAATCCTTATAGTTTAATTAAATAAAGCTACTAGATAGCTTATATTCTAAACGCAGGAAAACTTATTTTGGAATCGAAAAAAAATTAATTAAAAACGAAGCGTTTGATTGAGTAGCTCATAGATATATATGCTCGTAAATTAAATCATTAGGTAGAATGCTAAATCTTGGCACAAACATGCGGCTTGTTTATTCATATATTCCCAGCAAATGTCTACTCATCAGCTACATTGCCCAAGAGTTCTCCATATAGGATTTTTTCGATTTTGAAGTTCTATCGAGTCTAAAATCTAATCAGTTCTTTTCAACGGCAATATTTTGTCACCAGAATAAACTTTATACGATCCCCGTTTTCAATTTATCGTGGGTATCAGATCTTGGATTAAATAGGTTCTTTGTCATACAATTAAAATAAATTCAATCATTATTTCTATTTTAGACATTTCGAAAATTTTCTTGCCGAATTGGCCTCCATTGGCCTTACCCAAAGGCTCCGCAAATGGTTTGAAAGCTTTCCTTCAAACCGACGAAGTAGGTGCATATTAAGGCAGAGATTGATTAAATATCATTCTCTCTGTCTACACTAATGCTGGAGTTTCTCAGGGCATGGTCATTTCCCCTACGCTCTTCCTTATCTATTCAATACTCCTCTAAATATGCCCTTTTATAAACATTAAAAAATACGAGCAATATGATAAATTACTTATAGGAACTCAGTAACGTTCATTCGAGGCCTTCGAGATTATATTATATATTCCAAAAAATATGCCTATTGATCGCAATAGCTTTTAATTCAAATGCTTAAAAACAATAGCCTATATATTCTTTTTTCAGTTCTATTTTAATTATAAAATTTCATAATTAAAATAGAAATTCTCTTTTCATCCGCCTGCTTTTATATGGAATTCGTATGTAAATTAGACATATAAATGGACAAAAAGGTAATAAATATTTCCCCATCCTAAATTGATTTTAAATGTTTTTCTATTTCGTCCCTATCAGCTGAATCGTTTTATGGTAGTGGCTCACTTTCAATTCCTTTGATGTTTTTTTCAAAGCCAGGTGTAAACATCCCTTAAAAGTAGGGTTGATAAAATAGCACTTAATGGAACGTTTGGGCTTAGCTGGATGGTGAGAGGCAGCCCTTTGCAGAAAATCACTCGAAAAAAAACATGCCCAGGTAAAATAATCAGCCGGCCTTTTTCAATTAGCCCAAGTAAAGCGCCCGGGGCAAACGAAAATGTGACAACATGAGTGGAAAAATAAGATTAGAAACAAATCGTTAATTTTCGACAACTTCTCGAGAGATAATGGCCCATCAATGGAAATATTTCTTATCGTGTTATTAACGAATTCGATATTTAATAAGCCTTATATAATGATCAAGCCTATTTATTTATAATGATGGCAATATAGAAATAAAAAAAATATATGAATGAACGGAGAGGAATATTTTTTATTTGAATATTCTCTTCTTTACTATTTATGATGATGAAGGAGCTCGTGCGCGCAGACTGACTTCTATGACCCCATTAAACCGCCTGAATCCATATTTACATTTTACTTCGCGTTTCTGCAAACAATATCGTCGAATTAAATGCAGCTTCATAACTACACGTCTAAATTATATGCCAAACTTAAGATTAAGATGGTTATACAAGCAAAATTCAACATACTCCAAAAATAATAATAAGCATTTTCAAAAATTAAATAAACAAATTTGTTTGTATCCGGTAAAAAAATAATTATCAAAAAAACAAAAAGTGATTACTATGAAAAGTAGCTAGATATCTATATACTAGTGGCGTTAGTGACTTTTCAACCAGGGGATGCTGTCCAAAAAAGTATTCTTTTTTGAAATTTTATTTTAATCTTTGATTTTTTTTTGCAAATTTCAGCAAATACGGCATCATTTTTGTTATTTTTCAAATTTAACATTAGATTTTTTAAAAGTATATTTTGGGACCTTAGACCCAAACAGATACTACTTTGTGTGAGTGAGGGTAGGAGTCAGAAATTAATTTGTGACAAAAATTCCCCAGTCCCTGAGATGGAAATCGACCATCTTCCACAATGAATCAGCATGTCCTATAAGAAAATCTTAAATTTTTCCTAATTCTATTGCTATAATCAAGCTATGACTTGCCTATGGCATTCTTAGTTATCTCCGATCTTATATATTGAAAGTTGTTAGAAATGGATTAGTCCAAAGATTCTCGAATCATCTTTATTTATTTATTTTTTTGTATTATTTCTATTCTAATATTAAAATTTAGGGAACGCGGTGTTCGTTTATAGTGAAACATTGTTAAAATTAACCAACTCCAACCTAATTTAATTTTATTCTAATATTTCCTCAACGAGAACAATTTCTATTCGACTAAAATTCGTCTGACATGCTTGAACTGAAAGATACACCAGGGACTTCATAAACCTTCTATCCGCGCCCTTTTCGGAAAATCATTTATTTGAATTGCCCCTTGAAACTATGCAACAATTTTAGAAGAACCAATATACTTTTCAAAACAAAAAAAATGTTTTTTATAGAAATATTTTAAATAACGGATGAAAATTTGAAAATTTAAAGATCCGCCTGAAATTTTAAAGTCGATATTTATGAAAATGTTCTAAATGTTTGAAATTTTATAGGGATGCACCGCATCCACAGCATCCATGGACCGCCCACCACTGCTATATACGTAAAATAATATTGTGAAATTCAATAAAATAGAAGCTAATTTACTAGTAGTTTTTAAGGTGCCGTACAAAATATACATGGGACCCTAACTTTATTGTCCCCACATTATCTGTATGTCCGTTTGACTGTCCGTCTCTCAAAGGATAGTACCTCGTAAACTAAATAAGACTCTTCTTCAAATTTTTATGTTACAAATTTTTAAGGATTGAAATTTTATTTAAATCACAGATAATTAATTATAATTATTTATTGAACACGAACAAATAATATTATACAATATAATTACTAAGTTTCGATCGGCTTATTCTGCAATCGTTCTCAATTATGAGCACCCACTCTATTTTAGGTTAACAGGTTAACTGAATGTGATGTATAATTGGCCATTTATATATCGTCGTTTTGCAGGTAAAAGTCACTAAGTACAAATTTTCAAAATTAAATTTTTTGTGTTATTTTTGTTTTATGTTATTAAAACAAAACGTATATTAATTAACATTAAAACAACAAAGAAACATTAATCTTTATTATATCTCTGAATTTCAATTACAAAAAAATATATTGATCGTAATGTAAAATTTTGATTTTGCTGCTTAGGTTCAGATGACACGTACTTCATCTGATTGGCCATCCTGCTGGGCACAAGGTGAATTCTAAGGGTTCAACTTTTACAAAGAATTTACCAAACGACATACAACTGGCCCTTAGTGAGTTTTACCTGCAAACCTACGATATTATAGTACAGTTAGGTCTCAAACCTAGGAAACTGATGAGCCCAGCGCCACCTATGTCTGATGGATCATTAATTCTATTAACATACCACATATATTTATTTTATCAAATTTTTCGTGGGGTGGAAAATAGACAAAATCTTTTTTAATTTGGGGTAGAGATATCTTTTTTTAAGTATTAATAAGGCTCACAAAGAGAAACAAAGAGATTGTCTTCTGCTTGATGCAAATAAACATATACACATATATATCAAGATGATATATCTGTATATATATATTATTTATTTGTTTGAGACTATAGTTTCGAAGACTTGGTCTTCATCATCAGTCTTTCTTCAATTATAAATGTTTTTCATGGAGTCAATATCCATATGATATTGACTCCATGAAAAACATTTATAATTGAAGAAAGACTGATGATGAAGACCAAGTCTTCGAAACTATAGTCTCAAACAAATAAATAATATATATATACAGATATATCATCTTGATATATATGTGTATATGTTTATTTGCATCAAGCAGAAGACAATCTCTTTGTTTCTCTTTGTGAATCAACAACTCTGCTACTCTCGGCAAAACAAAAACTTTTCAATTAATAAGGCTGTTTTTTACTTATGGAAAGTGGTGTAGGTTTCCCTGGGGTACTTTGTTCAGCATCTGAATTGAGATCAGCAAACAAAGATGAAGTAAATTTTTATGTGAATAAAATTTTATAATTTAGCAGGATATTTTAAATTGATCCCTTATCAAATATAAACCTATCTATACTTTTTTTCATCATGGCGCCCCAATGAAGGACATCTTAGCTTATCATAATCGCAGCCAATGATAATAATTTCTATTTATTCCTTTTATATTGGAAAATTATCATTATGTAAATAATATTTTTATTTTTTACAAATAGACAAACTCAATATAACGGAAATAAAACTTTATATATATATATATATATATATATATTTTGTCAATGACCCTGACCAAGCTTAGCTTAGATTGATCGCGTGTGTCCATGATGAAAATATTTTTTAATTCACTGTCATGTTAAAAATACTTCATTTAATAATCGCTGTAAAATAATTAACACTTTCGAATCTTAATTTATGAGTGGCAAGGTATTATGTTGTGTTTCCTAAAAAAATTCAATGCTAAATACCTACAATATTCAATGTCTGAGTTGTGATTTCCAACTCCTAATATTTATCAGATTTATTAATATCTATTTTCTTTTGTTTCTTTAAGTGAATTTTTTAGAATAAAATAATAAAATTTCTTTTTAACATTAGTTTTGCAATAAGAATAGTAGGTATATTACTTATTTATAAAATAGGTGCAATTTTTTTAACTTGATATGGGATTATTTTATTGGCTAATATATTAGTTAATAAATTCTTTTTTTATTACACATTTCTATGTTTGAAAAGCTCTCAATATCTTGATTCGCCTCGCCATCGAAAGAGCAATACACTATTTGATTTATTTGGTTTGTTTAGCCTAAAGGGTATGCAACCAAACGTACCCCTGTATTCGTTTACAAATTATGTTTATTTAAGAATATATCGCTAAACATGAATAAACAACTTTTTTACATTGCCTTACTTCAAAAAAATAAATATTCAATTGGTCCAGCGGTTTAAAAATTTTAATTTTTTCTTTCTATAATTTTTATTGAATGTGTAGTAATGGAAATAGGTATTATATAAATGCCAGAGGACTAAGTTTGTAATTAATAGAGATATTGGTGTTGATGCAAGGTGAAACATCTTTAATAAAGATAAAAGTAAATAAATATTATATGCAATATTCATTTACTATGAGTTAAGATTTCTAGGTCACTTGTTTCATAATAATTTTAATAATCATAGTAAATGAATATTGCATATAATATTTATTTACTTTCACCTTTACGACTGAGTTTGGTAAAATTACGGTATTGTCACGCCATATTTTTTATTTGTACTTTTATATTCCTACTTTTGCACTAATTAATTATTATTAACGAATATTAATTTAATTTGACTTCTTTAACTAATCATATCTCTAACACGTATATCACAAAAGCTTACATTATAACAGCTTAGAAGTTATTTTTTTTATGAGATTTTAAGGCGAATTGTTAAAATATAGGCATAAATGAATAATTTATATTTAAGTTTTCTCTTTTTTTATTATTTAATAAATGTGAGGGCAAGCAATTCTTTCATTAGAATCTAATCAAAAAAAAAAATTACTATTTTTGGTTGGTTTAGCCTAAAGGGTATGCAACCTAACGTACCAGTACAGGCGTTTACAAATTATGTTTATTTAATATTATCACCAAACATGAATAAACAACTTAATATGTTATCATCACTCAAACACGTATACCTATCACAAATGCTTAGTAGATATTTTTTGATGAGATTTTAAATTTTTTTATAATGGGCTGTCGGGATTTTGATTTTTGGTATTTTGGCTGTCGAGATTTTGGGTGCCACCCGTTAATAATATAGGCATGCAAAATACGAGTTTCGATCTGTTTCATTTTTTCGTTCAATTTATGATTTCAATTAAACTTTAAAATGAAATTGTTTAATGCTTCCCTTGCTAGTTCAGAAAAATACAAAAGGTTGTCCGAAATTTCCGTTCTGGATTGGCTAATAGAGAGCCGCATGGAAGGCTGTTGTGCATTGGACAAGTAAATTGGCTGGATGGCGTCGCATGAGAAATGTAATTAGCCGGTGTCAATCGGCCTGTTGCTTCACCTCTTTCTTGAAAGCGCCTCGACCGAGACTCGAACTCGAGTGACCATGACCGAAACATTCCACATTCGTTCCAGCGTCCTGTCCAAATGAAAACAACCACCTTCTTCCCCCTAAAATATAATAAACGTGACAAAAGAAGAGAAGAACAAGGAAGGGGAACCCAAAAACAGGGACTTTAAAATGTGTAAACAAATATTATCTAGTAAGTTAGTAGAAAATGCATAAAATAAATAATAAAGAAACAATTTCATGGATTTTATGAAAATCTTCTTCGAGAATTAATTGAATTCTTGTGATTTTGACTTTAGAGTCAGAATGGAAGAGGCTACATAAAATGATCTTACGGGTTTCTAGCACATTCAACTCAGGCATCCCCTTAGTAACGGGGTTTTCACTATTTTATTAAAAATGACTAATTAAAATATATATATATGGATTGTGCGTCACGAGTTTAGCGCCAACTGGCGACGAAAATGTAAGTTTTGGGGGATGATTTATTAAACGTCCAAACAAAGAGACATCTATGATCCGTGTACTCTTTTATCTTTGATATATACTACATATAATAAAATATTTGCCACAATTCTCCCAAAATAATTTTAATTCGTTGCACTACCTTCGGCAGTAGCCTATATGTTTAACACACGGTCTCTATAACACATTACAGAGAGATCTTGATATAAATAGAAAATTAATTAAAAAAGAAAGTATTTGATGGCCAAAAACCTATCAAAACTTTGAGGGTTAATCCCTCAGAATGCTACAAATTGCATGTGTTTGTTTTTCACTAAATATAATTTTCTCAGAGAATTGCAACACCTATAACCCAGTTTTGACTCTCGCATTCTAGAATAATAAGGAAATAAATTTATACCCCGACACCTAAGTTATTTGAGGAAGAAGGACATCTAGAATTAATTGGGATCGACAAATTGGCGAATGTGTTTTTTAATTTGTATTTAATTTGGTCGGAAAGGGCGATGTATGTTTTCAAAATTATGGGTTTCGTGTAAATAAGCCAACAGTGAAAGTTAGATCGAAATTCTGATAATTTACTGACCTATCCTTATTTTTCGTTCACCTAAACTAATTGATTATATCACTATAATAAATAAAATAATCGTTTTTTTCTGAAACTGGTGAATTTAAATAATGATGACTAACTGTTCTTATCAATGACCATTTGTACAGAAACCAGTTTCGGCCGCCTTTTTTCTCTCTTTCTCTCTGGAGATTAAGTTCGTTCCAGTTTGCATTCTCAACGAAAGCAAAATTCAAAACAAAATTGTTTCTCGACATTGAATTGATAAAAAACTAAGGAGTGTACCAAATGTACAATTCAAATCAACAAATTTGAATAATAACATTTATATTATTGAGGCCAATGCAAATACTTTCATTTACTTTTGGTAAAATAAAACTTTTATCCTTGTAAAAAACATTCTAAGATAAAAGTTTTTCATGCTCATAATATATTATAAAAATTTATAAGACATTAATCAATTTCTTTGAGAAATTCAGGATAACAAAAGATTTGATAAACCGTTAAAAAATTCTTTATAAATATAGAGTGATTGATTTTCTCTTGAGAGGTCCAGAGAATAGCATCCTCGATTTCTTTATACCTAATTTCCTAAGAATCAGATGAAGCCTTCTACCAGTTTCATCATAGCTGCTTTAGGAAGAACTTGTTTCGCAAGAGACGTATTTAAGTTTTCATAGGTAACTACAGTTAATGAGGAATAATTGGATCCTCTAGAGAGAGAAATAATCTAATAAAAAATAATTAGCCAACCCCATTGGCATGTTGAAAGGACCTGACTCCAAAGATCTTGGAAGTTAAGCAACATTAGGACCTGGATACAAAATTGTCTAGAACACTGGTATCCAATTAGTTAAGATATGCTAAATCAAAGATCTGTTAGTTTTTGAAAGTTCTGTTATACCTTTTAAAATAGTGTGGAGAGTAGCTGAATTCAAGGTCCTCAGAACTCTAATTAAAGAACCTTATTTAGAATTGAGAATTCAGAAATGTTATCAAAGATCTTATTAAATAAACATAGTTCTAGATGAAATGAAATATGCTGTAGACTTTTTACATCCGAACACATCTCAGTCACATGTTGCTAACATCTTACATCCATATGGAATTGATTAGTGAAACATGAAGGTATTCTTTAGAAATATCTATACTCATTAAAATTTGGGTGTATAGATTGATTGTCTTATATTTTTTTACTAATTTAATTTTGTTTTGAAAATTTTAGAATAATTTTTTTGAGAGTGAAACATGTTAGGCCGCAGTCATAAGAATAATCCCTAAGATATACGATAAAACAAAAAAAAATCATGATGAATCCGTTAGATCAGTGTTCCTCAAACTGGGTTCCGCGGAATCCCAGGGTTCTACAAAGGGAGGTTTGGGGTTCCCCGCGCCTAGAGGTCAATAAAAGAAAAAAAAGAAAAACAAAAATAGGAGTTACCTCTCAAAAAAATTGTAATCTAAAGAAAAAAACAATTAAATTTGGAGTCTAAGTATTACCTTATAGTCAAATAAAACCATTGATACTTAAGAATTTTTTGAGAGATTAATATATTATTTTGTTCTTATAGATGTTTTTAATTTTCTATATTTGGAATCTATAAAAGTAGCATGCTGTTTTTACGAAAAGTTAAATATCTCATATTTTAATGCTAAGGGGGTTCCTCAGAAATAAATATAAGTACTCTAGGGTTCCTCGATCTACATAAGATTGAGAAACACTGCGTTAAATGGTTCAATATCTGTTATTTAAAAAAGTTTTAAAGTTTCATCTTTTGTGACAATTTTAATCAAGTCAACTTTGTAAATGATATAATTATTTAGTAACATCTACAGTGTCAGATTTGAAGCTTTGGTGATTGAGTTGATATCTCATTTCCAATCTAGGCGGTGTTTCAAACTAAACTTTTTCTTTAGATAAAATCTTCAGATTTTAATTAACTGTTAGGGTGTCTATTTCAGACTTTAGATCAGAAAGAAAGCTCACATGGAAATAGCACCCTATTTTATTCTAAAAATGGCTAAAAGGATCCGGGGTAACTTCGCCCTAAAAGATCACATAAATCGTCTTGTCTTCATGTTTTTTCTCGCTATTTGCTATTGATTCAGCCGTATAATAAAGTCCTTTTCGTTTCTTTCATTAGTTAATTTTAAATTATTTTTCAATCACTTCACTATTCCCATTTCAATATTATAATACTCTGAATATACATGAACATTTTTGGCTATTTATCTGTCTATATGTCTATTCAAACAGAAAACCTTTCAAAATCAAATTTTGTTAAGCTATCTTAACCGCATCAGGTATATAAAAATCGAGGGGTGAACCGAGGTTGGAATTAGATGTACACCTCTTTGGGATTATGTGGAATTATTTTGGAATTCATTAGATAATGCCCCTTCATCTATTGCCTTCTACTTGGAAATGAAAGTGGAAGTAGGTGTACACGATATTAGGTCGCAGTTCACCCCTCGATAAAAATTATCACTACTATAATTAGAAAGTTGCCAAATGAGAAATAACAAGCATTTTTCGCCCATTTTTATAGTATAAATCCAACCGCTTGGACAGATGGAAAAGACTAGAATTTTTTCTATATTTCGGTAACAGTAGTCTAGTAAAAGCAAGTTTTTAAGTGAAATATCTAATGGAATTTTTTGTTAGCAATTTGTCCACATTTTTTACTCAGCACAAAAGGGTTGAATCACTGTGTTTCACCATAGGTACTCAAGAAAGAAAATCTGTAGATAGTTCATTTGGAAGCAAACTATGTTTGTATTTCTAAAATGAAGAACTAGTTGATTTTGGGCCTTAAATCTCTAGAGTTTCCGGTTTAAAAATAAGAAAAATGAAAAAAAAATTATGTATAGAAATGAGTTATCAAACATAAATTAATGATTTGAAATTTGGCACGCATATTTGTATTTATATTATTAAGCTGAACCGCTGTGACAAGATTCAACTTTCGATCTCAAACCGTTCGGTGACAAAAAATTGTTCAATTTCAAAAATTTGAAACAAAATGTATAAAAGTCATGACATTTTTTTAACATTTTCCTTCAATTTTTTTATTACTATAATTATTATTATAAATTAAATGAGTTCATTGTATATACATTTTATTTCGATAACTATAAGTATACCTATATGGTAGATACACTAAGATGTTTTGTATTTAATTTCCAATTTCAAGGTTTCATAAAAGAAATCGATCCTTTAATTGTATATATTAAAAATCATAAAAAAATTCCTTTTTTTGCTTATAAATATAATAAGTATAGCTTGTTTAAAAACAATATTTAAAGATTAAACCATTAAATATAATTTACTCTTATTTGAACTCGTCAATTGAAAATAATTGCATATAGATGTTGGATAATATTTGCCCTTTCTTTATAAAAAAGATGTAGTAAACTACCTTCGATTCCCATATAGGAATGCTTAAAGGTGATTTTAAATATACGATAAATTAAATAATGCAGATTAAAGTAGAGGATTAATGGGAAGGATAAAGAAAATGAAAAAAAAGAACAAGACAATAACTGATTTGCCTAGCTAATTTTTCATTTCTTGATCTAATGATATAATTATTAGCAGAAATTAAATAAATCCAAATTTGTAAGTTAATAAAAACATTATTAAATAACGTAAATTATTAATTTTATAGTGAAAGCAGATTTAAGTAAATATCTAAGATAAATTCATTTATAAGTAAATTATTAAATTCTTGTTTTTTTTTTTTATAAATTTTATTAAACCAATTATTTTACATTAATTAATGTATACCTTGTATTTTAGCTTCGATTTCGGAGATTGCTTCTCCACCATCGAGTGTCCTTATTCATATTTAGTCCGTGTTTTTAATAAGAGGAAAAATCTAATTAGATAAAAAAAACCTCTTTTCCGATAATTATTTAATTCCATTATTCCCCAATCAAGTCGATTGGTTAATCTTCCTTCTATTAAATTCTTGTTTCAGGGAAAATGCAAATAAATACTTTTTCCTCTTAGGCTATTGCGAGATATTAATATAAAAACTAAATATTATTATATAATTTCCAAATGAATTACAAATTGTACTAGCGGTGCATCTCTAAAATCTCAGATCGTCAAGAGTATCTTCATACCGTGTCATATATGAATATCGTTAAGCTTTATTTAGATTTAATTTAAAAGTGATGGAACTTTTTAACTTTAGTATGTGAATAGAATTTTCCAAATTTAATATTTAAATCATTTTCGCAATCTTATGGAAAATATTTTGATTTTATGAGGTTGAAAGTAAATTAGTTTACATCTACACAACGTCTGACTTTCATTTAAAATGTATAAATTGAATAAAAAAAATTAATTGTGAATGATGAACCAAAAGATATTTTGGCAGAAATATTTGATTGCACATAGCCGCTTTTTTAATTAATATTTTGTCTACATTATTATAAATCAATTATTTGACCCCCCTAATTTTAGCGCTAGAAAAAAAATATTTTCGTTAATTTAGGTTCATTTTATAGTATATTTCATTTTTCTTGTTTTTTTTAGTTAGAAAATATTATAATTTTAACCCCCCGCCCCTCCCCCTTAATTTTCGGTCGATATGCACCAAAATCTAATCAGCTCTTAATCTCAATGCACCAAAACTATGCGTGAAATTTGGTTTTGATATTCATAGTAGTTTTTGAGATAGCTCATCCACAAAATTTGGTAATACACAGACTAACAGACATTTTGACAAAACATTTATTATCTAGAACAGTGTTTCTCAAACTTTTTGAATGCGGAACCCTTTTCCGTTTGGAGGGTAAGCGTGGAGTTAAAGCGTTGTTATGGGAATGGGATTCACATAACTAATCCAAAATTGCACCTTCTTTTTGAACGCTAGAATTTTTTCACCTGCCGTGAATTTTTTTGCAGAACCCTTGGCGAGTTTTCATGGAACCTCAGGGTTCCTTGGAACACACTTTGAAAAACACTGATCTAGAAAAACTAGAAAAATATAATTTTTTCGATCTTCACTTATTGGAACTTTTTTGTAAACCGAAATGTCATGGTTTCGCCCAATTTTTTTTTATCAAAATAGTTTCAGCAGTTTTTGAGATATTTCAAAAAAAAGAAGCAAAAAACCCCACTTTTTTCATTCACGATTACAATACTTGACCATACCCTGTATGGTAAAGTAAAAATTAATGTTAAATTTGAAAAATTATATTAAGAGGTTATCAATGAATTTTGCGAAGAATAGAATAACCTTTACAAAAATGAAGGGTCCTTTTTTGGGCAACATCCTCTGACTGAAAAGTCACCCCCGCCCCTTCTACATAATTATATTCATTATATTTATGTATATGTTAATTTGGATCAAATGGAGGACAGCCTCATTGATTTCTCTTTATGAATCAATAACTCTGCTACTTTCAGTAAAACGAATATTCTTTCAATTTCGGTTTCTTTTTAATTTTGCATCCTAATCATAAAAAATTCTTTTCCACATATCTAGGAATTTCCAAACATATACATATGCTAATTTCTATACTATTAATAAATAAATTGCAAATATATTCCTTGATCGGATCATTTGTTTTACTAATCATTCTATGAATTGACACCAGATGATGGATAGAAATGCTCATTGAATTGAAATCAAGACTGAGAAGGGAGAGAGAATGAAGGACTCTAGAGTACTCAGATGGGTAGACGAATGCAAGTTTCCCTTTGTCAGTCGGAAACTTAGATAACAATATCCATTCCGGTGAATTTATATTCATAATCAAAGTGGAAGAGAAGGCATATTGGTTGAGGAACTAACTTTTCATTATCAACGAGAAACTTTCCAAAATTAATTTCATACACACAGAACAGAGGAACATATATAAAAAAATACTTTCTAATTTTCTTTGTTATTTTCTATCGAAAAATAATTAAATATAGAAGAAGAATTTCTTAAGAAAAGTCACAAAAAACTTTAATCTTATTTCTATTAAGGAATTCAATTATATTTTTTCTTATGATATTAAGTTTGAATTACATCATTTATAATTA
Source organism: Forficula auricularia (assembly GCA_024734495.1). Lineage (NCBI taxonomy): Eukaryota > Metazoa > Arthropoda > Insecta > Dermaptera > Forficulidae > Forficula > Forficula auricularia. Next base: position 6,363,166 of record JALMQS010000075.1, read on the forward strand.
AAGTAGTATTAACTTGTTCTAAGTTTAAAAATTTATTTAAGATAAAATAGAAATATTACCGATTACACAGAAAAAAAATAAAAATTTTGGATATCTCTGCGGATTTCTATAATTTCAAGTACACAATTGAATTTAGTGAACGCGGTGTTGGTTTATACTGAAACCTTATTAAAATTATATTAGGTTGGAGTGCATCAAGAAGAAAATTTCCCCAAATTACATCAATATCAAATGCAAATCGTCTTCACTAAAGGCCGTCAAAGCTGTCTCCCTAGCCAAAACATCTTGAATTAAAGGAGATTTAAAAGACTGGTGGAGTAGACGAGATGCTTTGTTCCTTCACCAAAAATATGTTCATCAATCTTTGACGAAACAACTACATCCTTTGCACTTTGACACTATTCATCAGGAAATATCCGAAAAAATATCACACCTCAGACTAGATTTGGCTAAAAAGAAACAAAATAAACTTAAAAAACTTACTTCACAATCAATTTTCAAGAAACAACATCAAATCAACTCACCAATTCACGAATTTCACTCCAGAATTGTCAACCTGATATAATTTCAAGTACACAGTTTACGAATATATTCATGAAAGTACTGAATTGGCTTTGGTTTTTATGATTTTGTTGTACCTTACCTATAATATTTAAATTAAGCTTATAAACAACTTTTTTCTAAAGTATAACATGGTTTTTGCTAATTTTTCTCTTTTTACATCTATATAAATTAATGAAACACTAGAACAAAACAATTAGTAATATTTTTCAATAAAAAATTGATATTATAGTATATATGTTGCAGTAAAAGCCCGTTTTTAGTAAGAACGAGTTCTTATACTAGTTAAAGCGCGTTTCACTGAATACATTTGTGGCAACTAGAATTTACTGATGTTGATTGAGTTTGGTTCAAAGGTCTAGAATCTTTATTTTTGGCCTTTCTTTTCAAAAAATTTTAAACAAAAATGTTAAAAATTACATCCTATACAACTTTGCTTCTAATGAGAATGTAAAATTTTGAAAATAAACAGTGAAATGCGTTTTAACTAGTAAGAAACTGTTCTTACTAAAAAGCGGGTTTTTATTGCAACATATACATGCTTTTTTCTTTTTTATATTTACTGCTTTTAATAGTGTAATATGAAAATGAAGATTAAAAAAAAACTAGAGCCAATATTCCAAAATAATTCATAGTTTCATTAATTGTTTTCATAAAATTACTCGAAATTTTTGTTATATCAAGGGCAACAAAACCACTGTTGACCAGTGTTATTCTTAGATTAAATTCTTATAAAATATCTTAAGCCCAGAATATTTTAAAACTCTTCACTTATTTATAAGACATGATATTAGAAAGTTAGTATTGCCGTGAGTAGCAGAAATTCTTTTCTAAGAAAAAAATCAATGAGAGGGTCATCTTGATCTAAGATAGATAATTTTGATTATATGTCACGAGAGCAGTCGTCCCTTCAGGTATCGAATCCAAGTGCCAAAAAAGCCATCCGGGTCGGATGGAGATAGATGGTAGAAGAGTGAATACCTATATAGAGATGAATGCCTAACCCTAGTGGTCAGTGGTTCTTAAACTATGTTTCGCGACCCAAAATCATATAAAATTGAAAGTTTTTGCAGAGAGTAGCAGAATTTTTATATATTGAAGGAGACAATAAAAAGAGTGTGCTTCTGCTGGAATTATAAATTTTATTTATTTATCACGAGACTATAGTTTCGAGGGCTTTGCCCTCTTCATCAGTCTATTACAATGATTCACAGGAATTAATTAATGAATAAATTAATTCCTGTGAATCCATTGTAATAGACTGATGAAGAGGTCAAAGCCCTCGAAACTATAGTGTCGTAATAAATAAATAAAATTTATAATTCCAGCAGAAGACACACTCTTTTATTGTCTCCTTCAAAATTATATATTCTTTGGGTCGCGCAGAGTCGTTAACCAAATATTTTACTACGTTTATTTTCAATAAATTTAAAAATATTGTATATTTTAATTAATTCAATACTACCGTATTAAAAGAAAAAATATTAAAAATAAATACTGATTTTTCATTAAATTTTCCTTGGATCGAAAAGTACCTACCTTAGTTATCTTAAATGTTAAAAAAAATTATATGTGAGTTAAAAAGGGTTATCATTGTAAAATTGAAGAACATTTTTTAAGTATGATCTATAAAAAGTTAATGAAAAAATGTTGTCTTATTTTGGGGTCGCGATATAAATATATTTCTCAAATTTAGGTCACTACTTAAAAAGATTAAGAACCACTACTATAGGTAATCACTTTTCCATCTATCTCTACCCGATCCAGATATCTTTTTTGGCACTTCTGGAGAGAATTAAAAAGCAAATGAAACATAGACTCCTTCTTTAGAAGTGATAGTCCTAAGACTAGTTTGACGTTGCGAATGCCATCCCAATTACCCCTTGATGATTTAAAATATTTATTTTATTTATTTTCATAACCTACTAAAAACCGTAGTATTAGGTTTCAATAATAATTGCACAATATTTTCTTTAAATTTACATATTGAACCAATTTGGACTCAATCCACGAAATAAATTAATTCAATTAATTTAATATTGAAAATTTTGAAATTGGATACTCTGGTCTTTACTTCTCTTGATGATATGAATAAATATAAATTCAGATGATATTTTCTTAGCTCTGATAAAATATCTTCTTTAATTTCAATATTTCTTTAGACTATAATTTCTATTCATTTTTATGCAAATTCAAAATGCAGCCCCTCGGTCGGTTATTTTATTTATTTCAAGTGAGTGTGGCGCCCGGCAGCCACGCCCTGACAACTGATTATCGTTAATCGTGTACTGATATTTAATTAACTCTGTCAATGGTGTCAGTTATCAGAGCCTGGAAGGTGGGACTCGGCTGGCGTTTACGACAGGAAACGACATCGACACCTTGCTGATGTCACAGATTTTTTTTTCTTGTGTCATTTGCTCTCCTTTAGTATGCATTTCGAGAGACAGAAAGTCGAAACATCCTATAAAAAGATAACCGAGATTGTCCTCTATTCCATTGTACCCATTTTCTATTGAAAACATTATGTCATAAACACAAGTTTAATTACAGGGGTAAAATTAGCTCTAAAATATAATCAACCTCAGAGAGGTTAAAATAAAAAATAAAACACATCGAGAGACACAACCAGTCCCCAGGCAAATTAACTTCCAAATCACTCAAATTTGAGTAGTGAGTTTGGAAAAATCTTCACTCTTCCCCACCAATTTTTAGTATACTTATTTTTACTTTCACATTTATATTCCATAGAATATAATGTGAAGTATTGCGATCGCCTGTCTGTGTCCTGACTCTTTGAGATCTTGCACCTTAGAGATAAAAAAATTAATTTCATTTTGTAATTTCTAGATGGAAGGAATCGATCGATGCCCTTAATATAATAGTTGGAAACCAGATTTAGGACATAAAACCGGTTATTGTGATCCCCAGGGGCCAAAAAGGGGCCAAAAATCCATTGGTCAGTGCGTGTGTACCCCCCCCCTCTGCAGTTGACATTTACATGACAGATTTTTCGTTTTTTTTGTTTTGTTTTTTTTTATTTTCTCAAAAACGCCACTAAAGTTTTTTTTAAATTGATGTACTTATCAAGTCTCATGAGTTATTAGTCCTGTATAAATTTTAATCTGTTTGAAATAAAATAAGGGGGTGTAAATTAGGAGTGTCGCGTTGATTGCAAATAAGTGAGAATGTGAAATTCGTGTGGTGACCACACCAGTTGATTATTTTATGTTTTCCTCTTTAAAATGTTTCAATTTTTAACTACTCCCTTGCCATTCAGCTCTCGGTACGTTAAACACCTTGGCGTTGTTTGGAATACAACAACAACAATGTGGATTCTACTAATTAAGACCTAGGTAATACGACACTAATCCCAATCCGTCCTACCCCAACAACATTCTTAACAAATTATGTCAGAGGGTCAACAGCATTATTGATACAACAAACATAACCACCAACAAACCGATTCATATACTTATTCCCCTCCATATACGGGTCACCGTACATTAAGGCCAACCCCGAAATTAAAGTGAAGGCCTCCGATATGAAACTACATGAGTTATTCATTTAATAGTTTAAGATTTAATTAAAAAGCAAAAATTAATTAAAAAACACAAACAAAACTCAAATTCCCTTTATTCCTTGAAATGCTTTTAGAAAGGAAGATCTCTTTGTCACTTTAAATAACATTTCTTTTGAACTGATTCTTTGGTTCTTCATGCTAAGAATAAGATTTTGTTCTACGAATATCTCTTCCAAAGAATTTCTTTACACCAGACAATCAAGTGTATAATGTTATTTTTCTTGTTTCGATTTTTTTTTTAGAAGTAGTAAAGTGACAATTTTTATTTTATAGGCTGTCTCGGAACGGTGGAAATGAGGAGACAGCATGCGTTGTCTCTCGATTCTCCTGCCACTGCAGTTGAAACACAATCCTGACTCCTGAGTCAACAACGTGAGTAACACTTTCGATTATTTCAATCATTGGAATCAACAGATTCTTATATATATTCTCATTGTCCTTATATAGTCATAGTAAAACTGTTGATCAGATAGTTTGATATTGCACTTGTGTCTATCTAGTTTGAACTAATTTTTCTTAAAATGACCGAATTCATGCAACTTCCACTAGAGATGGCGATTCTCTCCTGAAAAGATCGATTTTTAAATCGATTCGAATCGAAATCTGATGAATCGATTTACAAAAAAATCGGGGTCTAAAAGATCGGTTTCTCAGAAATCGATCTTTTTAACCGACTTCAAAAAAGGAGAAGGTTCTCTATTCGACGGAATTTTTTTTTTTTTTTTTTTTTTTTTTGTTCCTATGTTACCTCATATCTCCGCCAATTGTGAACCGATTTTGAAAAAAAAAATTTGCTTTGGATTCAGACCACCTTTCGATTGGTCCCATTTTTTTTTCATAGGTATTAGACCTTTTTTATTAGGTTTTTTTTAGACATAACTTCATTGTTTATGAACCGATTTCGATAGTTCTTTTTTTTATCCGATAGGGGGTGTCTTAGGGATGGTGTCATATTAATTTGGTCAAGTTCTGATGATATCATCACTATTAATAACATCACTAAAAAGAGAACAATAAAAATAATTTTTAAGAAAAAAATAAAAACCGACTTCAAAAAATTAAATGCAACAAATAAAATACACTAAAAGGTAGACAATAATTATTATCTTATTTAGTTACAACTAAACGACGAAATATTAACATGAAATTACTTTTGAAGTTGGTGCCAAACATATACCTTTTATGAATCGCACTCGACGGATCTTTTTAGTACGTTTGGTGGGTACTCTCGCTTATAGGTATAGTTTGTTTGGCACCCACTACAAAAAGTAATTTCATGTTAATATTTCGTCGTTTAGTTGTAACTAAATAAGATAATAATTATTTTATACCTTTTAGTGTATTTTATTTGTTGCATTTAATTTTTTGAAGTCGGTTTTTATTTTCTTCTTAAAAATTATTTTTTTCGATTTGTTTTTCGAGTTTGTATTACCGTATAAATATAAATCTATATTAAGTAGGTTTTAATGAAAGGCAGTCCATAAATTATTTAATTTTATTCAATTTCTGACGTTTCGGAGACTTTTTTCTCTCCTTCTTCAGGGAATTGAATATTTATTGATGGGTAAATATAACTCGGTTCCCATTTGTCTCTCCTTTTAGTGATAGCAACAATATTACAATATTCTCCAACATTATACCATAAGTCTAGTTGGTTCGCTTACTCGTCCGTCTTTCTAAGAAAATAAATAAAATTAAATCTAAATTATGGAAAACAAAAAGGACACCATTATTATCGACTTTTTATTAATTTTAACTAATTAAACGTGTTAAAACATGGAAATTATATGGTTTATACACAGTTCCCAGTGCTCAATATCCAAGCTTTTCAGGAAGAAATATCTGTCCAGTTTACTGGGATCCAAGCTCAACAAATACAACAAAGCACAGATTACAAATGAATATTTTTTATTTCTTTTATCTATTAAGAAGAGGCGAAGGAAACTGAGTAAAAAACTGTCGTTTCTACATGTATTTGGGTACATTCAACTAATTGTAAATAATTTTATGGTTCTTATCAAAACAAAAAAAATCGAATCTCGATTTTCTAGGGTGAAATATCGATTCGATTGGATTAATTCAGTACTATATATTGATTAAAAAATCTATTTTTTTGGATCAAGAAATCGATTTTTCGAATAATCGATCTTCCATCCATAACTTCCACTCCTTAATTGAAAATTAGTCGGTACGCCCTGAAGGCAGGTGAAGCCGGAAATTTTTATTGAGTTTTTCAATCGTTGTCATGATAAAACTATTGTATTAACTAAGAAACAGATGTTTTTACCCAGTATTTTGTTCACCTGCCTTCCGAGCGTCTTTAGTAATAGTTTGAATTCCATTTTTTAAACCATTATAGTTTAACAATAATTATATTTCAAAGTTGATTAAGAATTTAAATTTACTCTATATTAATTAAAAAAAATTCTTAATAGTTTATTAAATTTAAATTTATTACTAGAGCAGGTCTAGACTTTTATTATTAAAATTGCTTCTTTTCTATATTCATTTTTTTTCAATAATTATTATAATTACTACTTCAATAAAAGATGCTCATTTTCAAGTGCACATGTTGATTTGATATCTCTGTTGTTATTGACGCTTCGAGGTCGGTTAAACAAAATAAATAAACCTCCTGTTTTTGCCTATTTCTTCCATTTAATTACTTTATATTACTCACCAAGCGAAACTTTCTCTTAAAATTTATTTTCGCATAAGTTGAAGAAGAATCATTTGCAAATATCATTTTTTCATGCGCCTATCTACATATATCTCGAGAATAGAGACTTGTAGAAATTTTATTCTAGTATCGTAATGTTTATATTTCTATTGCGAAGAACTGATTAAATTTGGGGTTTATATTTTCTTAGTTTTCAGTTCAATTACAGGAAATCAGAACAATAATCCAATCATTAACATTTCTACCAGCTAATGAGCTGAAATGTGGCACAAAATCTTGTTTTAATAAATCTCCTTTAAACCAAGTTTCAGCATGATTAATTAAGCCATTTTGACAAACAACCACTGATTTTTCAGACAGCGTACCGCATTTTAGTGAAATAATTAGAGCGAACATTGGATTTCCGATTTTATATATTGAGAGGTCTTAGAAATGGATTATTCTAAAGATTCTCGAATTATCTTTATTTATTCCTTTTTTGTATTATTTCTCACCGAGAACAATTTTTATTCGAGTAAAACTCGTCTTGACTTGTCTTTGACATGCTTGAACTGGAAGATATACCAGACAGAGACTACAAACTTTCTTTCTATCCGCACCCTTTTCGGAAAATCATTCGTTTCAATTTCCCCTTGAAACTATGCAACAATTATATTTCATTTTGAGAACCAATATACATACTTTTCAATATAAAAAAATGTTTTCTTATAGAAATATTTGAAATAACAGATAAAAATTTGAAAATTTAAAGATCCTCCTGAAATATGGAAGTCGACCTTATATATGGTATTTATGAAAATACTTGATATGTTTAAATCGCATCCACAGCATTCATGGACCGCACGCCACAGTATTGTACACATTAGGAATATTGGGGTATTCATTAATTTAATTTAATCCTTTTTTTACTTTCACTTTTTGGAAAAATCAAGCTACTCTCAAAAGTTTGAGTGTTTCTAACAAAAAAATCATCCCTAAATCCAATTAGAAAAAATTTATCCAATTATCTCTCTGTCTGTGTAGCAACATCTTAAAAACAGTAATTTGTTGTAAAAGTTTTTACCGTTTATTTCACACCAAACCAATTGTCCAGATGGTCATTCAGTTGCAAGTTTAATTTATTTTTAAAAAATGGTTTATTTAGAGAAGTTAGTCTTATTTTATTTTGAAATATTCTTTAATTTTATTTATAAAAATATTGCAATTAGAAACAGGTAATAATAATTATTATTGGCAAATGAAAGAAAAGTGCATTTTATAACCGCTAATAAAAGTATTAAAAATAAAAAGCTTGGCATATTTTTTTCAACTTTTCCTTTCAATTTTTAATCGAATTGCTTGGCTTCAATTAGTCTCGGCTGAAGTGATCAGGATCCTGGAGACTCGAGGGCAGAATCAATTAGATGCTCAGCAAGATAATGTCAGGCTCATTTGCACAGACAGACAGACCCACGCCTGGCAGTTTTGCCTCTAATGAAATGTGAAACAGCCAACCAAATGACCAGTTTGACATTTTATATACTCGGGCATTCTTCTCTTCTCTGTTGCTCTCAAGATAGCAATGCGATTTGATATCATTTGGCGCTATTACTATAATAATCATTCCAACAACATTTTGTACCAAGTTCAATTTGACATCATCAATATGTTAATCAGAATCCATTGACTCGAAAGAACATTGCTAAATGACATTATATATTTATTTATAAGGAGATCGAAAATTTTACGTTTAACTATTATCACTAACTTATTAATTTATAGTTGGTCATTTGTTTTTGAATTATTGTTATCCAAATATCTTTCTGAATCTTTAAACACTTGTTATTATACACACTCAAAAGTTATATTTCTATTAACCTTTAACTAAGCTAAAGTTACACAGTGTTTAAAAAAATAATTATGACACTAAGGAACTGATTATGACCAGTTTTTTGTAAACTCAAACTCCTGATGATGGGCTAAAAACCCGAAAAATGTATAGAGTAATTAAAATAAAACTCCAAAAATATATAATTAGTAGAGATTGTGGTGTTGGTGCAAGGTGAAACATCTTTAATAAAGATAAGAATAAATAAATATTATATTTAATATTGATTTACTATGAGTTAAGGATACTAGGTCACTTATTTCACATTAAAATTAAAAAATTAAAAGATATAAAAGATATAATTTTTTTTTTTTATATCTTTTAATTTTTTAATTTTAATGTGAAATAAGTGACCTAGTATCCTTAACTCATAGTAAATCAATATTAAATATAATATTTATTTACTCTTATCTTTATCCAAATATATAATTAAAATAATTTTTTAATTTTTATTTTTATTTGCGAAACACCACTATAACCCGTTAAAAATTCCTGTGTTTAATATGTTTCACTATAAACCAACACCGCGTTCCCTAAATGTAACTGATTATGAGTTTAATTGAAAAGTTTTTATTTTGTTGAGAGTAGCAGAGTTGTTGAATCATAAAGAGAAACAAAGAGGTTGTCCTCTGCTTGATGCAAGCAAGAACACATATCTATATATTAAATATATACACATATCTAAATTTAATATATATAGGTATGTGTGTATGTTTATTTGCATCAAGGAGAGGGCATTCTCTTTGTTTCTCTTTATGATTATGAGTTTGTTTTCAAGTTTTAGTGCTGATAATGATTATAACCCGAAATATATAGAGTATCCATTAAACTCAAACTATTTCAATTTTTAATTTGTTAAACACCACTAATTCCAACCCTTTATAATTTTTTTTAATATGTTTCTCTATAAACCTACACCGCTTTCCCTAAATGTTACTGATAATGATTAGTTAAGTTAAGATTTTTCATGGTTTCCTGGATCGATTGCATCCGAATATTAATTCGTTTATAAGGAACCCTCACTAATGTTTTTAAAGCTTTTTCCTATATCACACAGTTATAAAAAATTATTTATTAGTTGGATTTTATTTTTTAATAGTAGTGAATTGAATATATATATAAGAATTTAAACAGCATGGTTGTGTGTGTGTTATTGAAAAATAGCAAAATCCTTAAAAAATGGGGTAGGTACTTCAGTCTCTAGCTGCTTTGAAGTAATATAAACAAAATACTTTGTTTCTTTAAGTTAATTTCTTGCAAAATTTAATTCTTTATTATATCATTGAGGGTATTTACGAGTTGATTTTTCGATTGCAACAGCCTATTATTCAAAACATCTGTAGAGGGGGCTAGTTGGAATTTGGATTCAAACGGGCATCAAAACGGTGATGTATATCTTATCCCCCAATAAACAAAATAAATTTTCGCCAAATTTGATTGAATTGAAAATAATAATAATATACTAGAGGCGACTGTGGGTCAGTGGTTAGAATGTCAGGCCGCTGACCTGAAGTACGTTGGTTCGAGACCGAGTCTCGGCAGATTTTTGCAGTCGCCTCCTCTTGGAAAGCAATGGCAACCTACAAAGAGTATAATTGCCTAGTAACCTCTCCAAACTAGCCGTTCGAAACCGGCGTTAAAAAGTAGGTCCCCTATATCTGTGTAAAAACAGCTAAACACACTCAGCACAGGTATATGTGGAGAGAAGCCAAAACGTCAGGGAGACCTGATATGGCACTTAAAATAATAATAATAATAATAATAATAATCGGCGGATCATGTGGGCCAGAGTGAATTCTCTTTCCACATCGACCGAGCCTAATCCCAAATAAGATCTGAAGGGATAGGTGAAATTTTTCCAGCGCAAGCTGAGAAAGTGCATTAACTCGGATAATAATAATAATATACTAATTAGATTTATTTTTTCATGATACAAAGAGAATATAAGGGAGCATCCATAAATTACGTAAACATTAAACGGGGGGGGGGGCTATTCAATTTGTTTTGGCGGGGCTGGATATTTGTTATGATCTGCTACATTCAAATAGTTGGGGTTCAAAAAACTTCCAAAACTCGTCATTTAATTTCTGGAAGCTCTCTAAAGGATTTTTTATCTGAATTGATTCATTTGCTATGTTTTCCAGAATTCTTACGATTCTCTTGTTCGGACCTCTTGATGTTATAATTAATTGAAATTTAAAATTTATAGTCGTTTCAAAAAGGGATTATTAGAATCTCGAAAAGCTTTACTAAAAGAAATATATTGTAATTGAGGTCTTACAAATAAAAATCTTTTGTACTAATTACTTTAGATGTCAGTTCTGGATGGGTGACCGTCTTAAAAAAATCCTATGCTGTAAATGTTGTAATAATGCTGATTTTATATGGCATAAGAATCGGTAGGGCAAGTGTGGATATTGTGAATTGCAATCGTTTTTAAGGTTCCATATTATCTACAAAAAACGCAGAGTAATAACCAGAACAGACAGGAATTAAAATTAACAATTTTATTAATTTTAACTACGTTTTAAAGGAGGAAAGAAATACCTTCTTCATAATCTCTCTCTATATATATATATATATATATATTAATACTATAAAATTAAAATCTGTTTTAAGAAGTTAATTCTATTAAAATATAATTTGATTTCGCTTTAACTTTCCTAGAGCGGCTTTGATAAATATACATTTCAAAGATAGAATACAAGTTAAATTTGTTTAGATTAATCAAGAAGGAGAAGCTTTAACAAAGTTATACCACTGGGTGAATATACGAAAGAGTAAAGGAAGTTGGCTGATTAATTCTCAAAAGCAAATTTCTTTCTTTTCATTATTTTACACTTAACACAAAACTCGCATTATCTTCAAACAAGCGTAATTTTTCGCCGAGATAATATAGTTGACGTATGAAATTAATAAAATATATATTTGTGTGTGTGAGTGGATGTATGTTTTTTCAAAGTATCTTATTTAATAAATCATGTTTTGAAATGATTATTTTCCTTGTGCTAGATTAATCAATTTAATCATAGTGTCAGTATGGATATTATTTTATTATTATAAATCAACATACAATATAAAGTGAAGCGTTATTTATTTGATCTTGAGCTGGGCTATTTATTTCGTGGATAGAAAATTAATTGAATTTTCCATATGCTCAACATTTTGAATGTTATTTCTGACTGAATCTTATTAAAAGTTGATTGCCTCGAGGAAATTTGGCTTTCTATTCAAATTTAGACAATATTTCACGCCTACACAGTAACTGGTAAACTATTTAAGGTGAAATTCTTCCTTGTATTGAATAAATAAAAGAAAATGGCCTCCAAGCATGCAATTCAGAAATAATAATAATATAACAGAAATAGCAATGAATTGGACAAAAATTAAAAATACAGACTTTTTATTAAATGGGCCAGAAGTTTCGTAAAATTTATTTTGACTTCCTCAGTGGCCCATTTAATCACTCTTTGTCAAATGGGCCACTGAGGAAGTGAAAATAAATTGACGAAACGTCTGGCCCATTTAATAACAACTCTGTGTATTTAATTTTTGTCCAATTCCCTGCTATTCCTGTTACAAATTTAATATGGACACAAATAAAATAACATTAAATAATAATGTTTTTTTATGCAATTGAGTACAAGAAGGGCGCCCAAGAAAGTGCACTCTCAATATCTTGAGAGAGTTGCATTCCTAAGGAGAGAAATGACTTTATCTAGTTCCCTTAACCCCTTGGACCATCTTTTTTTTATAAATTACACCATGGTATTTGCTTGAATTAGATCAAGTCTTTAAGCTTTTAAACCTCATTTATACGGAGTACCATGATTTTATAAATTCTGATTTGTTGTCACATTAAAAAAAAATCAAACTAATATATTGAAATAAGATTCTTCCAAAACTTAAGTGACTTAAGTAGAATTAAATTTTAAAATTTTAGGGTTTATTTAGTCATACAAATTAAACAAATAGAGTAATTTCAGTTAATTAACACTATTTATTTCATAGATTTAACTGAAATTACTCTATATGTTTAATTTGTGTGACTAAATAAACCCTAAAATTTATAAAATTAATATTTATAAATTTTGTAAATAATTGTAATATAAATTAAAAAAAAAACCAACAACTATACCGATATGCGCAACGATATTCTGCGAATCCAATGATTGGTGGGGACATGTTATACATTCATTCATTTAGATATATCTCATTAACATATTGATCATCAATTGCTTGTTACTTTATTTTCTATTCGAGATGAAAAAAAAATTTTATAATGTTTTTTTGGCATTGTCAAAGGAGACAGAAAGTAATTATGTTTTGAACTACTTTCATTGACTTTTTGTTACCCTGAAGAAGGAGAGAATAAATCTCCGAAACGTCGGTTTAACAAATAAATGTAAAATAATAAAACCTCTATAGTCTTATTTTTTTACAACCACCGTGGAATGATTTCATCAACATCCAATTGAATTTTAATATATTTATAGAAAAAAAATATATTGAAATAGGTGCAAGAACGTGTAGACCTATATAAGATTATAGATAGTATTGCATTCTTGAAAAAAAGGGATTGAATTGATGAGAAAGATGTTTGTGAGCTTTAGTTTAGGATTTCAATTTCTAGAAGCCATCATGGCCCCCATATAAAATTTCGAGCCCGGGACCCAAAATCTGAAGCGAGCTGGCACCTTATTATGCAATAAGTACTATATGTGGGTTTTTTTATATAGTGGAAAAAGTTGGTCGCCCTACGCCTAGAATGGGTTTTATTTTTGTTATTTCGCCAATCGATGTGGTGTTGTGCTTGTGCGTTGTTATTTTAATAAAAAAAATATAGTGTACTGGATAAGGTAAAAACTATACTAACATAAACTACAATCACATACATTTTTACTTTCCAATGATACTAAGGGTAAACACGTAAACCTATAAATGAAAGCGAAAATAATTTTTGAATCAAACTATATTTACATTAACATACATATAAAGTTTAAATTTCCACTTGTATCCATTGAAGTATAGTCACATGGTCACGTAGATCTAAAAAAAGTTACTGAATTCTATTAAAAAGACCCTGCACTAAACTATAATAATAATTTTACCACATTAACTCGCTTTCTTGTCTTCTGTTTGGGAGAAATTTTGTAAACGATTTTAAACTAAATCCTAATAAGACTTGAAAATTAAAACATGCAATATAAAGTCGTTTTCTTGACGATTTGTTTGTTTGTTTGTCTGTCCGGTACAAATTTTGTAATCGATTCAACGCAGCTGTATGGTAACTCCCTTCAGATAGCTTACAAATCAATCCTAAAAGCATAACACTTGCATAACCTACAGGCGCTTCCATATTTCAAATATTATTTTTCGAGTTTTCGAAATTTTTATATCTATAAGGAGTATTGTTTTCACTCAAATTTTTATTTACTCGTCGGAATTTGAAATTTATGAATCATGGAGTAAAGTTACCAAGTTTTGCACTGGACCCCCCCTTGTGGGAACCATCAAACCCTTTGTATTAAGACTTCTAGAAACTAGAACATCTTTCCTAGTTCGATCTTTCTCGAATACTGCAATCGCTAATGGCTTAAACCCTATTTTACCAGCTATCCAAGATTCATTCAAGTTTTCACTCAAATATACAACCTAGATCCGGTTTAAAAATTTTAATTCAAGTCTTGGAGCAAGTTGTGGCCAACAACAACTATTCTAAATTTCGAAATGTATTAGTATACATACGAAAATTTAAATATATGTTTAATTCTGTAAAACGTAACTTTCCCATGACTTCAAAGTTTTTGTTTTTAGAGAAACCTAGGAGTTGACTAGAAAACCTCTTCTAGTTTGAAACTTGCCTTTGCAAAATCGCATTTGCATAATGAATTTAGATTTAAGACCCGTTTTGAAAAATACTTTCGACTCATATCCAATTTATCTAAATATTCCAACTCTTTTTTAAATGAAAGAGTGATTTATAGGTTTTGCACTTTCTTACGTTATAAAAAACAAACCATAGATTAGTTAGTTAAGACTTAATGAAGAAAAGTAAGCCCACGTGTTGTTCTTATTGTCTTTACGGAAAGACTTTAATGTAATTAAATTGATTAAAATCTGTTAATGATTTAAATAAACTACGGAAGCCTAGAAATAAAGAAAACTCATTTTGATGTCAGTCAATGTATCATATTACTAAATACGTAACGTAACGTATTTTATTTCACATACATTGCTGATTAAATCCACCGAATCTCATTTTCGTTTTATTCTCTATAAAATAAACAGAAAGGATTATTACATTTTTACAAACTTGACGCCTCTTTCTTAAATTCGTACAATTTATCGTGCACCATACTAAAAATAAAAAAGAGGAAACGTTTTTTTGTTCTATTTGATTTAATATATTTTGTTAAGATAAGAAACGTTTCTCGCTCTTGTTCCGCAGTTAAAAACACCTGTGGATATTCTGTGTTGTAATAAGCGAAAGACTGGCACCCGGGAGTTATTTAAGTATAAAAGAGCGAGCAAAGAAAGAATAACCATCAGAATGGAGAAAAATTAAAAGCCCACGTCTCCCATTTCCTCTCTAGTAGAGCTGAAATCCTGTCTTAAGGATTTTTGTTAACAGATAGCAAGTTAAGTGCCTCGATTTTCCACACGAACCAGATTTATATTCTTCCGCATGCTAAAAATAGATTAAAGTTTCCCGTCTTTTTTATTATCATTAGTTTGATGTACGTTGAAAAGTCTTAAAAAATCATCAAAAGTAATGCAAACAAAGTGGTTAAAGCGAGTCTGCACAACCACGCCTCGAGTTCAGAACGTTCTTAATAAATATAAAACTAAAAATTTCAGTATCTTTTTTTGAAAATAGTTGGAATGTTTTTCAAAAAATCAGCTCGGGTTAAAATTAACCAATGTATATTAAAAGAGAAATAATTTATTTTTTAGAACAAATTCTAGGATTTTAGTAGAAATATTTTTTATATTGCGATATCAGAAGAGATTCATCCCCTCAGGAGTCGAACCTGAGAACTAACATTCTTTTCAGGCAGTCAGCTCAAAAAATATTTCTACTAAAATCCTAGAATTTGTCCTGAAAATTAAGTTCTTAATAAATCTCCAAAAATATAATATTTAAGCCTATAAGTAAAAACCATGGAAAATGCTTAATTATATGAATTAATTGAAAACAGGGACACTTAAGTAAAACATTTATTTATTGTTTAAGCACGGTTTAATTTATAGACTTCATCAGATTTAATAATTATAAACCATATTTGTCATTAAAAAGATATACAGATATTAAAAATGCTTAACAAGAAAAACCTCTGGATGTTTATAAAGTTTAATTTTATGAAATTTATTCTAATGTATAGACTATAAACGTCCAGAGGGTTTTCTTGTTAAGCAGCTCTAATATATGTAAATCTTAATGTTAAAAATGTTTTTTGGCAATTAGTATTTCATATAGAGATGAATGGATATAACTTCATTGAAATATCTTTAAAATAATTACTTTCTCAGCTTTCGAAAAAGAAGAAAAGTAGGTAAGGGTCCCCCTTATCATCACTTTATGGATTTTGATAGAAAAATAAAATATAATTTTCTTGAAAATTTTACTATTATTATTAAGTAATTGTTAAACCTTGATGAAGTCCAAAAATTTAAGGACGAAACAAACAACAAATAGGAGTTTTATTCAAGTCTCTGTCATTCAGATCTTTAAATCAAATTGAGGACGATATTATATTAAAAAAAGCTGTTTAACTACGATACAATTTTACACTTGTTAATTAGACACTTTTTCATGGTTCCATTGAAAATATATGGTACCTAAAACAAAATTTATCTTCAGACTGAATTAAAATCGTTATCAAAATGAATAGTAAAAACAAAGTATTGTTCCTTGAAAGTAGAATTTTAACAGTTTTTTTTTTCCCCCGAATTTTGATTATTTGGAAGGCGATTTAGTTAGGAATTGGTCTAACAAATTTTATCAAAATTGGTTTGTCTAATTTCGGTCAAACTGGATGATTTATTTGTCTACCTTCTTAATCATCAGATAGGTCTTCAACGCCCTAAGTTAAAGTGAACATTCCCCTCACCTGCTATTTTGACTCTTAACCCGTAATTAATTTATCCAAGGTTTATGCAAGTCTTCTTTTGAGCCGTTTCGAAACCAAATAGACAATTTCTTGAAGATATTCGCTCATTATTTTTTAAGTCAAAAAAATTAAAATAATTGCAAGCCAAATAATTTTTTTGTTTACTTGTAAAAGTTATTGATTTTTGCAAGAACATTTTTATAACTAAATTCAGACAAGATAGCCTTCGAGCAAGTTTTACTTGAGACCAACAAATTGAGCCTAGGTATGTTTTATTTTTTAAAATTTTCTCATCCATTGTTTCTTAATTATTTCCAGGCCCTTAAAAATGTATAGGTAAAAAAAAATAAAATTAATACTTAAAGCCCTCCTAAGCAAAAATTTTATCTTTTGCTGAAGCATGCAATATGTAGACACATATGGTTTGCGTGCACAAAGACGATTAAGATATCTAGTATTTTGTACGCACTTGTTTTTTTCTACCAAGGTGAGGCATGAGAGAGAGAGAGAGAAGAGGCAAATAATAAAGTTTTTTTATTTTTAAGTGCGTTGTCCACCTCCTCTACTCACCTGAAAAATTATCTCAATTTTCCAAAGGTCGCGACTCACAAGGGTGGGAAACACCCTTGTCTAGACTCAATCACAATCCATTGAAAATGTTTTTTTTGACTAGAGTAGCAGAGTTGTTGATCCATAAAGAGAAATCAATGCCGTTATCATCTGCTGACGCAATATACAGTTACATATTTATATATATATATATATATATATATATATATATATATATATATATATATATATTCGAATATAAATATAATTTATTTGTTAGAGACTATAATTATAAAATCGGGTAATGAACCCATGAGAAATAACATATAAAATATTTCCAATTAAAAGGTTGACAATGAAGGTCAAACCTTCGAAATGATAGTCAGTAACAAATAAATTATATATAATATAGGTTGTACATATTTATATTCGGTATAGATATACCTCTTTATATGTTGATCTACATTAAGCAGAAGACAATCTCAATGATTTCTCTTTATGAAACAGAATCCAGTCTATTTGCTCAAATTAATTTTTTTCAAAATGTAGATCTAACATTTTTTTGGTATTTATCGAAGAGATCCAAGAAGCTGCGCATATCTGAGTTGGAACCTTCAGCAGAAAGACTCTATGTATGGTGGAATATTTCGTTAATTATTAATATATATAAAGTAAGTGGCCCAAAAGTGCACATACGCCTTAAAACGGACACCTAAAACATTTCTGTTTAAAATAAGGACAAATAGGCCCCACATTCTTTATGTTATATTGGCCACTCTTTGCAATACTGTTCAGAAGGCGAAGGAATTGCAGCAGACGGAATTTGTGGCCTATTTGCCTTTATTTTAAATACAAATATTTTAAGGTGTCCACTTTAAGGGGTATGTCCACTTTTGGGTCACTTACTTGATATATATTAATGTCTTAATTAGCGAAATATACCAGTATACATAAAGGTTGCGCTGTAGGTTCCAACTCAGGTATGCGCAGTTTCTTGGATGTGGATGTCTTCGATAAAGAGATCTATGCATGCGATTGATGATCATTTGAAACCGTTGGCATCTGCTGTAGAAACAAGCCTATAACTAGGAGGACGGATTCTGGAGTGATCTTTTAAGTGTGCCGTTTTTTTTTACTTTTATGGTACCGAACATAAAAAATTAGTTTTAACCTCAATAAATTAACTATCTAGCTGGAAGATCGTTTTAAATAATGATTTCATTGAGTTTATTTCCTGAAAACTGAATTTTATCGATCCGATTGAAGCCAATAGCAATAAATCGGTCCAGCTAGACGCACCTGTTGTCTCTCTGGTTTTCCCCTTAATGACTGCCCACAATTGATTAGGCTGCATGTAGACCTAGTGAAGACTCGAGGAGCTAACTAGCAGGTTCGTGTCTCTTCTTGTCGCTGGCCTTGGCTCTTATCGGTATTTCCGTGTTTCTTAAACAATCCACACACTTTTTTGGACTAGAGTCAAAATTGGACTCCAGGGCTTCTCTAGGCGTGTCCTAATGAGGCTGCACGACATGCCCAACATCCCATTCTCGGCAAGTGGTTTCATGTCCAAACGACCATCTCGACTTCCAGCTTTACATCTTTTTGAACTTCTGAGAAGGAACCAAAAACCCATTCGTCAAAAATATAATTATATTTCTATTGTTCTTTCAAAAAAAATAAAATGTCGGAAGAGAAAGATTTATATTTATTATGAACAAACAAAACATGGAAACAAATTTTATTCAAGTTTTAAAATATCTACAACATAAGCCGTAAGTGATTTTATCTTGGACACGATATTCTAACCTCATTAGAATGCTTTCACTCTCTCTCTTTATCAGATTTATCGTATACAAAATATAAAATTTCTCAAATTTATTTCTTTAAATATTATAATATTTCATGATGTGGATAAAGTGGAGGTCGAGTTGAACACGCCCCCCTGTGAATAGGCACGATTTCAATTGAATCCAAGTGTAGGTGCCTTGTTTTCCTATCCTAAGTGGATCGGGCGATTTAGATTATATTTTTAATTCCATTACTCAATAAATAGAAACGAAATTTTTAATTTGAAATAATAAGAACCTTGTTTTCTGGAAAAAATTCGAATTTGATTTTCGCAGATCCACTGAGTCCAAAAAAAGTCTCTCTCACTGTGTAAATTTGTAAGTAGCAATTTTTAAAACCCAGTTGACCGATAATGATGAAATATTGTATTTAAGCGTTTCGAGTATCCCAGATAGCACACCCGCTCTAGAAGATGTCTTATTCAGCTCTTATTGTCTTTAAGGTGTCTTTAAGATATCTACAAGATCTTCTAGTGTCTAGAAAACATGTTCTATGCCAAGTGTGCTAACCGGGATAGAATTGTGGGAGACTAAAAAAGAATATAATGTATTATATTATTATGAAAGATTTCAATTTGCCGATGGTAATAGATTCAAATTTTCTTAGAAAATCATAAGATGGTGTCATCTATTAAATAAATGGAATGAAATATTTTAAATTATATGTCAGAGGGGTTGCTTTTCACCCCTAGGGAGTCGAACCCAGAGTGCCAGTAACAGCAATCCGGGTCATCTGGCTCACCTGCGGGATGCGAACCTCTCTGACATATGTAAACGCGTTAAATATTTTACTCAAAGATTGTTATCTTACAATTAGAAATTAAGATAACAATCTTTGAGTAAAATATTTAATGCTTTTACATACGCTTACAATTACAAATGAAGATAACAAACTTTGAGTAAAATATTTAACGCGTTTACATATATAAGTAGTGATGAGCAAAGCAAGACCAAGACCAAGACTGCAAGACCAAACTCATCACTAATTAATATAGACAGAGGGTGTGTTTGTAAAGTCTTCTATAGGGTGTTTAGAAAGTCCTGATCACTTTTAAGAAAAATATTATTATTATTTTGATTTTGAGTGTTAATATTACTGATGAGCAAAGCAAGACCAAGACCAATTCTGGTCATCATTAATTAATATAGGCAGAGGGTGTGTTTGTAAAGTCTTCTATAGGGTGTTTAGAAAGTCCTGATCACTTTTAAGAAAAATATTATTATTATTTTGTATTTGAGTATTAATATTAGTAATGAGCAAAGCAAGACCAAGACCAAGACCAATTCTGCTCATCACTTACTATATGTAAGAGAGGTTCGCATCCCGCAGGTGAGCCAGATGGCCCGGATTGCTGTTACTGGCTATATAAAAGTTCTGCTACCCTCGGCACAAAAACTTTCAATTTTATTATATTATTATTAATACTATTAGTTTTTTCAAAATTTCTAACGATTTCATTAAATAAAATGTGAACGGCCGATTAGTTTATCAAAAGAACAATTTAATTAGGAACTTGGACAAAATTAAGTTTCAATAATGATTTTTCTATCTCTTTTTCTGAGTATCGATATACAAAATAGATAAAGAATGTAAGATTGTAGAAAGTTCTTTTTGATGTCAAAATATTTGTATTTCAAAAACGAAGAATTGATTACATTTTTGAGTTTTTATCTTTAGAGCATGTGCATAGAAAATGCAGAAAATCTTTAAACAATCAATCGTTATATTTTGAATAATTGTAGTGATGAGCTAATATTTCACATTAACCTTTATATTAATAAGCTACATGTTTGCTGCATGTTTCAGCTTTTTAGCAAAATCTGTTGAATGAAAAAATTACATAATCACCAAAATTCGCAGGAGCTTTGCGATTTTTTTTGATTTTTTCCTTATTCTGTTAGCATTTATTTTTTAAATCATTTCATAAAATTTTAAACTCACACATTTCTTCCCCACGGATTAGGCTATTTCTTGAAAGTGGTAACTCACCTGAAACAAAAAAAGCATATAAAAATTAGTTAAACCTTCATGACTATTATTTATTTAGAATAAAATTAATTAAAATCGTCGCCTTAGAGTGTAAACCTGCTACCTCACAACTATGGAAATTTTACAGGGCAGAGAAAAAACAAACAAAATTTAATATTGTTATTATGGAAAGAAACTATTTTTTACATTTTTTTTTCTACAACTTACGATCGTAATTTTAAGTAGCAGTTTTACTTGGACGATATTGCATCTCTTTTTTCTTCCGAACGGTATTAACATGTCATAATATATGACATAAAAAATGGATTTAGCGGGTTTACACTCTAAGGTGACGATATCTTAGTAGTCAGAACGGTATTAGTATACTGAGCTTAAATTTGGTGCGCAAGTTCAAATTAATAACCTGTATATTTTTGCTAAATTTCAACTTTTTCCTCAAACCATTCGCTGACAAAAAATATTCAGAAAGCGTAGGTGAATTTTTAATACAGATTAGATAAAATATTGTAAATTTTACTAAAAAACAGACAATTCAATTCAAGTGAATTCAAGTGTAGGTGCCTCGTTATCTGATCCTAAGTGGATCTGGCTATTTAGATGATTTTTTTTCTATCAATATTTCCCACTTTACTTCAAAGTAATTGAATCGATAGTGGTTTTAGCATTGTAATAAAAAAAGCCTTCTCGTGTCGAGTGGTGGGGGTGTTGTGAATTGAGAATGACAGAGGGCGGATGAGGTGTGAGGGCTGGTTTGTTTTATTAAAATGTAGGAAGTTTAACCGACCAGCAACGTATTTTTTTTTTTACGGCCCGCTGGCAATTTAATATTTGTGAAAAATATTGTTTTTGTGTGGGCTGGCGTGGTCGAGTAAGCACACACCTGTCCACTCATTGCTGACCACATGTGTACTAACTCGGTTTATACTTAACACAGTGAGTGGGAAGAGTTCTGAATGAAAAAAAAACGACAGAATAATTTATTATAATTTCTATTAAGAATTGTCTATGCTTAAAGCATCTATTGAAATAAAATAAAAAACCCCTTGGATATAATTGAAGATATATTATTTTTCCGTGAGTAGCAGAGCTGTTGTTGATTCATAAAGGAAAATACTGAACGGAATGTTTTCTACATTTGATTCAATCGCGAATCTAATGTAGGGAATTTTTGTCAAATATTGAGTGAAAATAATATTTGAACTTATATATTTCTAACTTGAAATAATGATATTAAATAAATTTTATTTTCTCATTAATATATCAATGAATAATTGATACGTCAACGAAAATTATTTTGACCGCGCTAATTTGAAAAAAAATATTTTTATCTCGCGAGACTACTGCGGATTACGCTATTGGAGTCTGCGGAGTATTAAGTCTGGAAAATAATTCTCGTTGACGTATCAATTATTCTTTGATATATTAATGAGAAAATAAAATTTAGAAAATACTGAGGTTGCCTCTCCTTTATGCAAATTAAAAAATATATATACGTATTTATATGTATATGTTTATTCACATCAATCAGAGGAGAACCTCATTGATTCTTCTTTATAAATAATCCTCTTAAAAGTTTAATTTTGGCGAAATTCAGCACTTTTTGACGTCTAATCAGAGACAAATAGACATCTATCTATGACTTCCAGATCTTCAAATTCCATCCATCCATGCTTCCATTTTTTTTTCGAACCAACCAACTTCAAAGTTCAATTTCATCTTTTTTACGGTTTTCACAAAACAGCTTAGGGGAAACCCAAATTGAAGTAATTTGCATGATGATTTCAAATAAGCGAGAAACTAATGTGAAAGTCGTGTGGTGTCCATACCAGTTGATTTATTTTGAGCTACACAAAAAATTCGACCATTCCTAAATTAAACATCTATTAAAATTTTAATTCAATTTTTAATTTCAAAAAACATGAATACATATAAATATAAATCAAAGAAACAATTATTTATTGATTGTATTATATAAAATATTAATAAAATACAAATCTTTTAACTTTAGTACTTTTATTGACGTTTTTCGCTTCAGCTATTGTCGAAATAAGCTTTCAATTGCTTATTAAGAACTTTTTGTCTTATAAATCTCCCTTTATAATGTACTTTATTTGAAGTTTCTATGATCAAATATAACAAGCTCTGACAGTGTTGCCAGATTTGTCAAACGAGCCCGGGATTGGCTAGTAGTGGTACATAAACAGCAAAAAGTTGGGCTTATCAATTATGAATCCTTATTATCTCTTCTATATACTCTAGCATAACCTTTTTGCTAGTATTGATCGCGAAAACATCTTAATTTTTAAAATTAAATGTGAAAGATATTCATTAAAAAATATTAAAAGTTATTTTTTGGTGATATTTCTGTATAAGGACGGAATTAAAAGAATTTGCCTGAGGGTGGCAGATTTTAGGTCTTAGTCTATATAATTAAATATACCGAAATAGTAACAAAGATTTACAAGTAGAGTTAATGAACAATGATTGAACCAACCCGAGATTAAAATACAATCTATATATAGCAGAGTTGGGTCAGAAAGGAAGCTTTAATAAAATAGTTAGTCGGGAATGAATTCTATTTATTTGAATTATATTTCGGTCGGTCCTTGGCCCCTCTGACAGAAGCTATCAGTCTCAAATGGCCGGCGTTCTGCCTGATAACTGATAACCATCTCTATCCGCTGCCTACGACACTCGGCGTCAGCCTTAATAAATTATTTTCAAATAAGCAATTTAGTCATTCATAAATCTGACGTAAGTCGGGAACGATGACACTCCCCGACTTAAAGCAAATAGACACGGCAGTTGAAAAACTAATATCAACACAACCTCATTTCTCACCGATATTGGGAAATTTGATTTCCTTTTCGAATCTCTTGGGCGAATCGTTTTTCTTCTTCTAACTGTTATGTAAAAAGCTCTTATTCTCAAGGTTTGATCAAGATTCGTTTTTATTATTTTTTTTTCATACTCATGAAAGTGAACGAATATTACGATCCAGCATCTTGAACTGATTTAAAATAAATGTATTTTTATTTATTTATTTTTTGCTAACTTCTAAACTTCTGTTTATACTGTTAGCGGCAATAGAAAGCCAGACATCGTGGCAAAGGATGCCTCGGGGGTGGTGTGGGTTTTGGATGTCCAGATCGTCTCCGTGCTTGCAGGACTGGGTGTTGCCCACCGAAACAAAATAGAAAAATATAGGGTCAACTCCAGTCTGGTGGATAATATTGCGGAGCGATTTGGCGTCGGGGCGGGCTCGGCAGGGCCGAGGCCATCACACTCTCGTGGAAGGGAGTGTGGTGGCATAAAGCTGGTGGAGTCACTCATCGCCCTGTGTATATCCCAAAAAACAATAAACAATTTGAAATTTAGGGCGATAGGGGATCTCTCCTTAATTTTTACACTTTCAGCAGAAGAACATATAGAGGGTGGCGTATGATTATTTTTTTGTAAATACAAAAAAAAACTACCTAGACCTAATATAGTGTACACCTACTTCCATTTCCACTTTCATTTCCAAGTAGAAGACAATAGATGAAGGGGCATTATTTAATGAATTCCAAAATAATTCCAAAGACGTGTACACCTAATTCCAATCGTGGTTCACCCCTCGCATTTAAGTGTATTTTATATATGGCTGAAGCTACTTGATATCAAATTGTGTTAACATTTATTTTTTCAAATATGGGTAACTAATTTTGTAGATTTTTATATTTATCTGGACGAGCTCATTTTTTAATTGCCCCCCCTCCTCCCATTTTACAATCAAATTTCCGCCCTAATAAACCTTTGGGAAACACTGGGATAGACGTTGCCCTTCTAATATTGAGGCTTTTTAGCCGTTGAAATAAATAAATAAATAAATAAATAAATAATATCCTCCCGAATCAATTCCATTGGGATGCACGCAACACGACTGGAGCTAATAAGGCTCGTATATTGTCAACAGCACAGTGTCTGTATATAGTCATCTGGCACTGAACAAACCATATGTTGCTTAACTTCTGTGAAATTTTGCAAACCAATTTCGAACATGCAAAATAAATGAAATTTGTGAGGTTTTTATTTTAATTTTATTAATACTATGAAAGTATACAAGATCCCAAAAGGGTATCATCTATTAGATTCGATGGCATGGATTATTTTTAATTATATGTCAAAAGGGTTGTTTTTCGCCCCTGAGGAATGCAACCCGATATATTAGTATAATTAAAAATAATACATTCCATCGAATCTAGTTGAAGACACCTTTTTTGTCTTTTTCTTTGAAAATGTAATCTATTTCTTTCGAGATCCAACTTGAACTTAGGTATACTCTTTGAAAAATTAAATTCAAAGTTCTATCAGTAATTTGTCTATCCCAGAGAACTAAAGTATGTAAAAAGGCGATTAATCTGTAGATATAATTTCAATATCTCAAAATCGATAGAACCCAGATCATAGAAATTTGAAATTCGGCTGCTAGATATCATCTGTAAGATATAAGTAGATACATTATTAAATGAAGAAAATCTTAGATGGTAAAAATAAATGGCACATGGTTTCGTATTAATGATATTGGTGAGTTTATTTTTAAAATATAAGCAAATTTTTCAATTTTATCATGAGTAGTCCAGCCAAAATGAAATCTCTAGTTCATCAAATTGACTTTTTTAAATCAAAAATTTCAATAATCCAAATAATTTTTTGGCGTATTCAGTCAATTTTTTTTTTACCTTAGAGAACAATCATTTCTCAACTCCAAAAAATATTTCACTTTAGTTAATGACTTTTTTTAATAATATTGATGCAAGAAAGTGGTAGACCAAGAAGACACACTATCTTTAAGTTAGGATCAACTATTGCACTGTGAAAAAGATTACAAGGGTTGAAAAGGAGTCATAGTTACCTGTGGATACGTGTCTAGAAAGGTTACATTTTTCAGGAAAGACTGAGGCCGGAAGTGAGTTCCAGTCTCTAGAAGTCATAAGAATAAAAGATTTGGCAAATGAGCTTATTCGATTTGTATCTGATTTGACCTGCCAAACCATTTTCAACTTTTGTTTTCTACAAATGAGACTTTAGTGGGTATTAACTCGTTAACAGGGACGTATCCGACAGCTCCGTCAAAATCATCTATCTCACTATATATATATGTAATTGTAATGTCTCAAAAAATAGTTTAAAATGTCTTTTGAAATTTTATTTAAATTAATTTAATTAAAATAGGTATATATAATTAGCTAGATTATTAAAAAAAAATTATGATAAAAAATAAATGCACCAAAACTACGTGTGGGTTTTGATATTCACACTAGTTTTTGAGCTAGCTCGACCATAAAAATTTGTGACGACTAATAGACATTTTGACAAAACAGTTACTATCTCTAAAAATATAATTTTTTCGATGTTCACTTATTAGAGCTTTTTTGTATACCGAAATGCCATAGTTTCGCTCAATTTTTTTAATCAAAATAGTTTCAACCGTTTTTGAGATATTTCGAAAAAAAGAAGCAAAAAAAAACACTTTTTTTCATGAGTGATTACAATACTTGACCATACCCTGTATGGTAAAGTAATACAATTTTTACCGAAAGAGGGTTCTACACTGTGCCAAGAAATCAAGTGAACTCGACAAGGCTGAATCTACTATTATTAATCTAATCTGAATGAAATCCAGGGTGGCATGAATTTGCTCGGAGGCCCGCACTGATAATGCGAACCATACATCTGAGACGAATTTGATACTGTATAAAGTTGAGTAGGCGTAAAATAACTTCTGAAGCTTGTCTTCTGTTTCTTAAATGACTTAATCTCCGAAGAGTGTAGCCTAATAAAATGCATAGATTATGATGACCATGGACATAATTAAACCATAATACAAGTATCAATCATTTGCCTCAAGATATAAAAATGAATTATTCAATAATAAATAAATATCTGTTGCATTCAACCTTGGCAAAGAGCAGAAGAAACAATTCTCATTTATTCTATTGCTTTGCTAATTCCGTATTTTCAGTTTGATTTCATATAGAAGTTAATAAAGTTTTTTTTAAGAGGCCGAGATCAAACAAAACATACATTTATAAAGTACATAAATTATGTATTTGTTTTCAATTAAGTAATAATTTATTATTGGATATAATAAATCAGACTGGTGCCCTCCCCTGTTTGACCTCCCATCCGATTGAGCTACCCATTAATTGATAAGACATTTCAATCGTATCATCATCTCATTGCTATTTCTATTTCCTCATCTTGCAACAAGTTTCATATCATGAAATATATTCTAATATGTGCATCATACGATTTTCACTTAAAACTTTCTCTTTAATTAGAGTAGAATCAAAAAGAGGCGTTAGACTCACAAAAGAAAATATAATAACTTAGTAAACATATTAGTAATGAAGCTGTTGAAGCTTTTATTTTTGTGATTAATTTGATTAAAATTTGAATTTTTATTTAAATCACACATAATAATTATTTATTGAACATGAACAAATAATACAAAATAACTACGACTTATTCTGCGATCGTTCTCAAGTATGAGCATGAGCACCCACTCCGATTATAGGTTAACTGAGCCAATCACGTGTCGGTCAGGCTTATAATGTAATGCTCAGTCCGACAGAGGGCGCTGAGGTCGCCAGTGTGTTAGTTTTTTGACTGGACTGTACAGGGAGTATATAAGCCTGACCGACAATTGATTGGTTAGCAAACATAATTTAGACAAATTAAGTTTAAACGTTAGTTTTAATTTTTTAAAAGTAATTGAACCGCGAAAGTTAAATAATATAATCAATAATTTCTTATGTTAATTCTACATCGCGGTTCAATTACTTTATACTAAACTATAATTTTTATCAAGAATTTGATGAAAACTTGTTTAAGATAGAAGAACTCTTTGAATGAATTTCAGTGTTTCTAGTCGGAAATTCGAAGTGACAAAATCAAAAATTTAATCACTTTTACTCGGTATAACCTGTCAGCAGGGTGAGCCTTAGTATTAAATACATACAATCAATTTTTTATTTTACTTCTTTTTTTACACATTGTGTTATAAAATACCTGGAAAGCGAAGAAATATCATTTTCAGCTATTATTTTTTTCTGTCGGTGTGTTTGTTTGTGTATTTGGAACTAGATATCCACGATAACGATAATTTGTGATTAAATTTTGGACTTTATAGCTTTAGAACTTCTGGTTCTAAAATGCGAGATAACATCATTTTTTGAATGAGATTTTAATGCGATACATTTATAATATAGGCATTCCTAAATGAAATATTTATATTTAGCGGATAGAATGATCTCTCTTCCTTTGGAGATAAGGCATCGCAAGGATGCCAAATACAAGTCAAGACCCGTTTCAGACTACTAGAGATTAATTTCTTATAAAATATTCCTAATTAAAAATAATTATTATGTTCAAGCTATCTGGGTATACATATTTATGTATAATTCCAGAAGACACACTCTTTTATTGTCTCCTTCAATTTATAAACATTTTGCTACTCTCGGCAAAAAGAAATTTTCAATTTAATATGTAATAGTGCCTGAATATTGCAGACTAGTATTCCCTCATTATTACAATAATGTCATTGTAATATTATTGTTATATTTCAGGAATATTTTTCTGAAATATATTGGCATTACACAATATTTATTTATTTATTTATTTATTTATTTCAACGGCATGTGCACTTTAAAAAACATTACAAAAGTAATACAAAGAAACACTACTTAGTAAAAAGTAGAGAAAAAACAATAATGTTAAACATACAAATACTAAACAACAATACAGAGTAAATCAGATATAATAATTATGATAGTGAGTATTTAAATATATGAAAGTGTGTTTATTTTTATAATTCTAGACATTCTGTTGGTAATATGACGTTTTACACCAAGTGACCACGACATATATATCTAGGTATAATATATTTATTTGCATCGAACAGATAACAACCTCATTGATTTCTTTTTATAAATAACATTTTCCTACAAAAATTCGATTTTTGACCCCTACTTCTCAAATAAATTTGAATATAAATAACTATTCGTATTTATTTTTTTTACTCTCATAATTCATATCTGAATTTTAATCAATGTGAATTTAACCTTCAAGGGATGTTCGCCAAGATTTTCATCTCAGTAGAAATTTTCTTAGTTGATGTCATTTAGCTACAGATTTATTATTTTTCATCGAAGGACAAATTTGAAAAACACATATATAAAATTTTTTCACTGATGAGAAAAATCAATTAATCAAATATGCCTACTAATAATATTTTAATAGGATAGCAAATCAAATAATTATTAATTAGAAAAAAACTTCAAGGTGAAGCGAATAAAAAAGTCAACTATTCGATTTCCTATAGATAAATATTTTCTCAAGAGCCAAGCTCCATTCATAAACGAATCAAAGCTATAATTCACCTGGCCGATAGATTCATGCACAAAAAAAAAGTTATTTTTAAGAAACTGGTAAGAATTATATAACAAGGCGAACCGCACGAAGGCCCAAGAAATAATTTCAAATTACGTATGCATAATATCAAGATAATCTAAATTGAATGGAACGTTGTTGTTTATCTTTTATTTTTGCTCAATTATTATTAATTAAAAAATACCAGACTTGATCGGGTGGGTTTAGTAAAATTTATAAATACAAACAAAAAAATCTCATAAATTGTCTTTATGATCGTTCGATTCAATTCATAGCATTGAAATTATATCAATGAATTAAATTAATAAGAGGGAGTGTGTCGTAAAATTGTTTTTATAGAAAATTCTTTCTAAAGAATTTATGCAAAGTAAAAAAATTATAACACTTCAGGAGTATTATAAATACCTATATAATATACTAGCTTTGCCAGTGGCTTCCTATTCAGAAGATGCTTAGACTTGAAGTGCATCTCTCGCATGGCTTAATTTATTGAAAAAAGATTAATTCTTATAAATATTTTGCCGATTTAGTTAGCAAAAAGTATGAATAGTTTTTTTGGGATTAGTTTTTTAACGAATAAATATTTTTTTAATAAAAAATTTGAGCATATTTAGAAAAAATTTAAATTTTCGAAATTTAGAAAAATTTGCACAAAGAATTCGAATTTTAGAAATTTTGCACAAAAAATTTACTTAAATTTACGAAAATTTGAAAAATTTGGAGAAAGAATTCAAATTTAAGAAATTTTGAAAAATTTGCATTAAGAATTTAAATTTTCGAAATTTTGAAAAATTTGCACAAAAAATTCAAATTTACGAAATTTTGAAAAATTTCTAAAAAAAAAGCTTTTCTTATCGAATGAAAGGTTTCAGCTCATATCGAAAAGAATACTTAGATATTTTTCTTGGGTATTCTTATTCGAATTCACAGCGTTTCGATCTCCAAAAAATGGTGCCTTTTATACGAGGAAGCCATTAATAATAAAGATTGCTTTTAGTTGAAACAACTCAACCTTCTGATAATTTAATTTTTAATTAACTAAAAAAATGCATTTTATTATGAATTCCAATATTTCTGACTAAAAAAAAAATTGTTTTCTTCAAATTTACGGCTTTATTAACTTGCATAAAAATGGACCATAAGATCAATTTTATTTAAATCTGACGAAATAAAATTCTAAAATTGAAATTTTTCACTAATATATGAAATAAATAAATACAAATTAAATAAGTTCTGATGTTCTGATGTGGCCATCCGTTGACTTTACCATATTAACCTGGCCCCATTTCTTATATTTAATAAAATTATTTATAATCATATAGGGGAGGGGGTTAGTTTTT
Organism: Forficula auricularia; assembly: GCA_024734495.1. Lineage (NCBI taxonomy): Eukaryota > Metazoa > Arthropoda > Insecta > Dermaptera > Forficulidae > Forficula > Forficula auricularia. The sequence goes on from JALMQS010000075.1 coordinate 6,394,130, forward strand.
ATTTTTGGATTACTCTGTGCCCACTGATTATGTATACAAAATTTGGTTGAGTGTGATACAAGGGCCTATATTTTCATTTTTTGAAGTACTTGGAAATATTTGGAAGTACTTTGAAATATTTGGAAGTACTTGGAAATATTTGGAAGTACTTGGAAATATTTGGAAGTACAAGTCGGAAGTAGGTGTACAGCATATTAGGTCGCGGTTCATCTCTCGGAAAATACGATCATTGTATACCATTTGAATTCTCGAAATAAAACGGATAATATTAAAAATATTCAAAAAACAGGATAAAAAAATTATATTCAGTCATACTTTTACAAATAGGGACACAAACAGAAATATATATTATGACATAATAGTGTATAAAAACTTGGAATTCGTCATATAGAATAAAATAAACATTCTGAACAAAAAGGGCGATTGTTTCAGCTGCTGGAATTTGGCAAAAAAAAGTTCATGGTCGGCGGGAAAATTTCTGGTATTAATCGACAAAAGAAACTTATTGTGTTTATTAATCGAACTGATGGTGGGTCTTATGAATGATCTTTCTCGTCGGATGATGCAGATGATGATGTCCTTCGTGGACTAGGTGTGGGCTTTGGAGGCCGTCGCCGTCCGGTCTGCGATGGCCAGCCAGCCTCTATGCTAATGTCCCATGTCCATGTGGGTCCACAAGTGTGTGTGACTTTTTGCATGCGGATGGAGCAGAAACGAACCCAGACTGATACCGATCTTGGGTGTGGTGAGGACTAGGCATCTGGCGTCGCAGAGTCTACCAAGGAACTCCTGTTCCTCGATCCAGCAGCCCACGCGCTTAAACTCCCTCCTCAAACCAAGCCCAAGAATAATTTATCAAACGATATGTAGCTCACTAGTCATTTATCACACCTCGATATGTGAAATGTTAATTAATTAATATTTCCAGAAATATTACTCTTGAAATTTAATTAGTTTTATTTCTCTTCCACAACAAATACCAATTTAAAGTAGAAATGTGGTGTAAAGTAAAGAGAAATCAATGCGGTTGTCCTCTATTTGGTGCAAATAAAAATATACATAGGTATATATTAGAGGCGTGCGGTCCATGGATATTTTTTTTTAATAATGATATTGATTCAAGAAGAAGTTGCACCAAAAAGGTATAACTTCTATAGTCCGCGGTGGATCCTTGTATCGTGAAAATAAGAAGAGATTTAGGGATTGGGTAGGAGTCGAAGGTGTCTGTGGATGCGGGTCTTGAAAGATTGAAGGTTATAAGTTGCTGGGAAGAGAGTTCCAGTATCTAGATGTCATAGGGATAAACGAATTGGCTTAGTTTAGCCCCAAATTTGGAAATTGGGGGCAGATTCAACCTTTTAACCCCCTTCAAGTTCCATTATTGAACATTGCGATTTTGTTGGCTTCGGGGGTGACTGTAACGTGAGCCCACCACGGGTTGATGGAAAGTAACAAAAGCCAAGCTGTTCAAGGATTGGCTTTGACCGTAGGGTTGGGGGTATATTTTACTGTCTTGCAAGGGTATGAATGCGTGGAGGCCCCCTTCGGATTCTATTTAAAAGTTATTTAAGGGAGAACTTTTTTTGTAGCTACCGGGTTCCATGGGCTTCATGTGATTGTAGGAACTATCTGTTTCGAAGATTTGACTTTCATCATCAGTCTTTTTCATTAGAAGTACCTATTCTATATCTTGAAGGAGACAATAAAAGAGTGTGTTTGCTCCAAGGGCAAGAATTTACATTTTTTCACCCTCCCCCCCCTCCCATTTTTGGGTGGTTTTTTGGAGAGATAGTTTTTTGTCAGAAATCACACCCCCCTACAACTTTGTTTATAATAAAATTTGCCGTTGGGTTAATAGTTTAAGAGTTATTTGATAATTTTCATTCGTGCACGTCCCCCCTAACCCCCTTTTTGGGGTCAAAATATCAAAACGTTATATAGCTATAAACGTAAGTTAGAAGACATCTGATGTAATTATGAAATTTCATAATAATCCCTTCAGCCGTTTTTACGTGAATCGTGAGCAACTTTTCGCGGAAACCACTGAAACAGACATACATACATACATACATACAGACAGGAATTTTGTTGAGGGTGTTTTCTTTCATAACTTTGCTTGTAACGCTTGCAACCAAAATTTGGCGTATTTTGGACGGACAAAACCTTAATTTTATATATATAGATTTCACTCATAAAATAAATCCCCCAATCATTTTGCAATGAAAATTCATCTCTCTTCTCGTCTATTTTTAGAGTAGATACTTTATTCGAGTACTTTTTTAATATTTGTGGCGACGCCAAGTCTACCTCGAACTCCTGTTTCTGAATGCAGCCCACGCGCCGCCAACCAATGAATAATATATCAAAGTATGTGGTGCTCAGGAGTTGTTTTTCACACCCTAGCTGCCTATATCTGTGAAATGTTAATTAATATTTCCACAAAAATTAACATTGAAATTTAATTAATTTTTCATCTCTTCAGATGACAGATTTGAAAAATATCATTTTTAATTATAGAGCTATTAATTATTTTCTTTTAATTTATTCGAACGATTCGTGTTCATAAGAAATTAATATTTTAAAAATAACTAATAAGAAAAAATTGCTGGTTGGTTTGTGTTCATCTCAGAATTTTCACTTGCCCTGCAGTAATAACAATAGTCAATATAAAAATACTATAATTAAAAAGAATATTAAAAATTAATCAAATTGGAAGAACCATTTTTTTTTGCTTTTGAATGTCCCTGACGTTATATTTGTTATGGCGAGAATCTCTGCTGTGTATCAAATAAATAAATAAAGTAAATAAAAAAAATAATTATAATTATTTTGATTAGTTATGTCCATCGATTAAATTATTAAAGTTGTTATAGGGAAATAAGGACTAAGTTTTTTATGTAGATAATTTATATTTTATTGCCAACGTTTTGTCAACTTCTTTGTCTTCTTCAGGACTTCTTTAAGTTAAAAAAATCAATCTGATTGATCTTGACTTGCCTTGATATGTTTACTAAGAAAGATAATTATAAAAATGACAAATATGCAGGAAGTTAACTATTTGGTCTGTAAAATCAGTTTTTATGTGTATTAATTTGCTTTTTGTATGTATTGAAGTGATTTTTGAGATCAATTTTGATGAATGTTTTGAAAATGTTATAATCTGTATTAATTGAGGCCTTATCACATTTTAGAGCCCTGAAGAAGTCAACAAAGTTGACGAAATGTTGGCAATAAAATATAAATTATCTGCATAAAAAATATAGTCCTTATTTCCTTATAACAACTTTAATAATAATAATAATAATAATAATAAATAAAAGTATCCTAGATGAAAACTCATAACCTTTAGGTTTCCAAAGATCTACAAAACAAATTATTTAACTTTTATAGAGATACAATACTTTTATAAAATTTATAGACAACAAAGAATATGCTCTTTATGATTGAGTTGTTTTTTGGAAAAAGTTAAAAGCTTCAAAACGCCCAAATTAATGAGGTGTTTCTTGTCAACAAATACTTTGCTATACTCGGTCAAGTTGATACTAAGGTCTTAAATTTCTTTATCTCAAGATTTGCCTTTTATTATCAGTTCCTCAACATAAGAAAGAAAATATTTTTGGTCTTATTTAGGCAAAAACTTGCACTTATTCAATAAAAGTTGTCATGTAATTCTAATTAGAGTTCAAAAATTATAACTTAAATTATAATTGATAAGTGATGGAAAGGCAGCTCAAGGATAGCCAAAAGTTTCTCTCGAATAATGAAAAAAGTAATGAAAAAAAAATGAAATAAATTTGTTTTATTCGAGAGAATTTATTTCGCTATCCTTGGGCTGCCTTTCCATCACTTATCAATAAAAATTTCTACCAGTCCTCTCTCTCTCCGGAGAGGAAATTTCTTCTAATTAAATTATAATAATTTGGAGATGTGATTAAGTATTTTTAATTATTTTATAAAAGTATAAATAAAAATCAGTGTACTTATTCTTTAACTTCAAATTTCACATTTTTTATGGATTCTCACTAGAATGTATCAACACTTAATTCTGGAGTCCTTTTCAAGACAATGTGAAGAAATTTCAAAGGTTTAACTAAGAGCGTTGTAATATTGTAGTAGCATTCGTTGTTCAGCTAAGGAACAATAGGAAATACAAATTTACCTAGCTGAAACCAATTTTTAAAATACAATTACGCGTACATAACGCTTCTAAACTACAAAAAAGTGGATGGTAGAATCAATGTAGAATCCATAATTAATAAATCAAATTTTTTCTTGTTTTTTTTTTAATTAACGGTTTTTGAGAAGTTTATTTATTTTTTATTCTTCAATTTTTTAAGGGCTAGTAGAAAATTTTCTTTTGAGAACTAGTACTATCCATCGTATTGTCAATTCTAACAGTTAGAATAAAGAAATAAAATACCAGGTGACGGGAAGGGGATTATACCTACAGGCTCTATTGATTGTAGAGTGGTTGAGTAATTACAGGTTCTTTATTTTATTTTCTCTCTCAACCTGTATATAATTAATTCAAGAAGCCAATTATATTAACAAAAAGGTATTAGGCAAATGTTTTGTTTCTCTCTATTTTTTTTAGAAAAGAGAACCTTGGAAATCCGATCATGAGGCTTTTAACATTTCCTCGCTTTTAAGCTGCCCACACATCTAAAAGGTTTTTACTTTATAGTGAACATTTTAAGCTTAATACTTTCCCCTGTAAGTGGAAGTTTTGCTTTGGCCCTAAAAATACGAATTCGAGTTTAATGTAGAGAAAAAACGTTAATAATTCTTGAATCCAATAAGGCTGTTTCCAGTCAATGATCTGTATGTTGTTTGTATGTGTGATGTGAATAGCAAGCAAAAACAATAGAATTGGATTGAGACGCGTCTATTTGCGTCAAATCATTATAGTTAGAAAATATTATCACATGATAATGATCTTAAGATACTTTATACCTACTTTTCTTTGTGGTTGGTTATTGGGTATGTTGAGGCGCCAACAGATGGCACTCACTAAGCCCAGGCATTCGCCACGTTAGTGAAATTGTTCAGACAAGTAAGTAAACTCACATCAACGACTTCACGAGAGACAAGGGCCACGATGGCCACCATAGGTACTTGGACTTGAAATAAAATTGGAGGTTAAATTTTCAAAATGTTGCTAGGTTTTGAAGTATATTTGTCTGCTTTCTCAGGCAATTTTTAAACTTAACCTCCTTGTTATAAATAATTATAAGTTTAAAACTTGCCTGAAGAAGCAGAAAAATATACTGCGTATGTAGCAACATTTTGAAAATTTAACTTCTAATTTTATTTCAAGTCCAAGTACAAAATAATACATTTTAAAATCGACCTGATGTATAAAAATGTTAAAACTACAAATTAAAATCTGAATCACTTTTGAGTTTAAGAATAAAATTCTAAAAATATACTAGCAAAAATATCCTTGAACAATTTTATATCACTTAAATTTGGCAATCATAAAATTATCTAATGAATTTTGATTGAAATTAGTATTTTAATTAAAATCATGCTCTTTATTAAGACTAACATTATATAAAATTAAATTTTATTCAAAGAATTTTGATTAAAATTACTCATAATTATACTTGATCAAATTTTAGACTAATGATATAATCGATACCAGATGTTGAATGGAATTTCAATTTCAGGGTTGGATGTTATGTTATGTCAACAAGTAATTCAAAAAAAGAAATGAATAAACCAAAATTTCATATTAAATATTCAAACTTTTGAAAAATGTTACATTTTTTTTTTACTACATTTTGGAATGGCAAGGTTAGCCTACCAATTTTTTATACATACCTACCTATTTACATCTCACTCTATCATGAAAAAAATTCAAGGCTAGTACAAACTAAAACAAAAAACAAATAAAAAAATGAATATGAAAAATGTAATGTTCATTTTGAAAATTCAATCTCAGTATTTTATTTAAAATAATCCTCGAATCCAATTGCTTATGATAAATATGAAAAATATGTAAACGACTTGTTCAGAGGAAGTTATAATGTACACATATGCGCATAAACAAACACACACATATGTAAAATATTAACCCACCCACGGATTAGGTTTAGAAAGCGAGAATAATTCAAAACTGAACTTGGGAATGATTGACTTAATGATGATGAGAGAATAAATAGGTTTAAAAAGGCGTTAATAATATAACGAGTATATGCTGGTCAAGAGATTATAAGACCCTCTAAATTGTTCTAATAATATAATAAATATTTTGACAACCGATTTATTCCACAATATCATAAAATAAATTCTAAGGATATCAAGAAAAGATCCAAGATGGAATCTATTATTTTTAATAATTATATATGTCGGAAGGGTTGTTTTCACAATTTAATTTAGAGAAGGGTTAACCTCACAGGGTAGCCAAACGGCCAAACTAATTTTGGCACTTGGGTTTGATTCCCAAGGGAGTGAAAACAACTCTTTTATTTAAAAATCAGTCGGCCTCCTGGTGTAATGGTCAGCATGTCTGGCTGGCAGCCCGGAAGTCTCGGGTTCGATTCCCGGCTATGTCCCGTCATTTTTTCTGTAAGTAGGGTCTGGAAAAAAAATTAAGTGGGAGATAAATTTAAAAACCCAATTTATCGATCGGAGAATTTACCACTGCTCGAAGCCCCTAAAAACTTAGTAAATTGGATATTGGATTGTATCTAACTTTCTGAGATTTGGCTCGTGATCCCGGCTTCTTTACTTCTACTCTGTTCTTTTCACGATGGAGGGGCCAGCCCATACAGGCCTTTAGGGGATAGACCTTCTGGTGTATCTCCTTCTCACATCAATATCATTAAAAAAAAAATAATAATAATCCATTCCAACTCGGATCTTGTATATAACAAATTCTTGTGAACTCTTCATTAGAAATTTAAAATCTACTTCTACTTGAAAATATAGGCCCTTGTACCAAATTCAACCAAATTGTGTATACATAATGAGTGGGTCCCCAGGAGTCTAAAAATGCAAAAACTAATCCCCCTCCCCTATGATTATAAATAATTTTATTAAAAATTAAATATAAGTGAGGGGCCAGGTTGTATGGTAAAGTCAAGTGGATGGCCACATCAGAACACCTCAGCTTATTTCATTATACATTTGATATAGTTATTTCACTTGATATAATGTTTAAATCAGCGATAGGCTGTGATCAATTTGAGATACACGAAGGGGGCCATATTACCATTCTCCTTGAGTTATAATGTACACAAGAAACATAAATAAACACGCGGACACGCACACAGATAAAATATTAACACACCCACGGGTTAGCTTGTGAAACCGAGAATAATTCAAAACTGAACTTGGAAATGATTGACTTAATGATGATGAGAGAATAGGATTAAGTAGGCGTTAAGAATACACATAGGCCTATATATAATCAGTGTAAAATAAATATCGACTTAAATGGAAAATGATGGTCAGTGGAAAGCTTATATAACTTATTCTAAATAGGTGTTTGTTGACATAAGAGATCGGTTCATTCAGTCTTTTTTTTCTCTTAACCACGAATGTTTATTTTGAATTTTTATTTTTCATTTCTACTTTCTACACTCGTTCATTCATCCATCCATTCATTCATTTATTCCTTCTCTAAATTTATTATGTATATCTAATATCCATTTAACTTTCCACTAGGTCAAGCTGTTAATATTTTTTCAGTCACTCTCTATAAACAAACCGTAGAGGATTTACTTTACAGACAGTTAAAATTCAAGGAAGAACATATTATATTAGAATATGCTTAAATAACTAATAGAATTTCATTTGGGAAGGGCGCTATAATGTCAGCGTTATTTTTTTATTAAATATAATTGTTAACCAGTTTCATCAAAATTTAATTTTTCACTAGTACTAGGGTCAATTTCTTGTGTACATTATAATTATAAGTCCAGGAGTACGATTATAGGTGCTGTGGAGGCTGTTCGTTTCTCGGGAAAAATCAACAGTAAATAAGGGGCGGTCCATAAATTACGTCAGAGAGTAAGGGGCCATCTCAGATTTGTGACAAAATGTGACAGGGGGGCCAGGGGATCTTAAAAATTAAGATGTCACAAAAGTCCAATTGAAAAATTAATTTTTTTTTAAATATATTTTTTAGATTTCAGGTTATTATTATTGCAACCTGAAAAGGGTATAAAAGAGATAGTGTGACGTCACAATACCTACAGAGGGTCAATGAAAATGTGACAGAATGTGACACAGGGGGGTCTAAAATCTTGAAATTCGTGTGACGTAATTTATGGACGGCCTCTAAACATAAAACTACAAATAGACCATTATTTTTTTAATTTGATGATTTTTTTAATTTTTTGTGACCCTGCTCTATATAATGTGCTCTGGTGAAATACTAACACATTTATTTAAATAAAGGCCCCTTCTATAATAAATTTCTGTTATATTCGATTTTTTGTTTTTCAAATTTTATAATTTATAATTTTTTCTTACCCTCTATTTCTTGTTCCAGTGGAATACTCAAATAATTTTTGAATCAAGCTTTTCCCCCTTATTAAATTTTAGATTATTCTGTCTTTGAGCTTTGAGATTAAGTACATAATTTTTATTATTTTTAACCCTTTATTTTGGACCCCGTAGAATACACCCACAATTTTGTAAACAGTGTTGTAGCCGTAAAATTAGCAGAAGATATACGCTATATAGAAAATCAGAAGGTATATGCTATAAAATAATATGTACAAGCTAGTATAGGTTATACGCTATTTGCTGAGATCAAACCACATGGTATACGCTGTATACCCTCCACTACAGCCCTGCTTGTAAATAGTGTCTTTACCAAAAATTCAGATTTTTTGGTTTGATAAAATTATTTTTTTCTAAACCGATTCCTCCTATGTGAACCAAAACTTGAATATTAGCTCTTCAGTTTGGCTTAAAATGTTTATTTCAATTTTGTAACTACAAATTTTGAGTTCAAGTGGAGCCATTATAGCCTGAAATAACATTAAATTAACATTATAATTCCAAGGAAGAAGAGATTATTATTTAAATCTCCCTTCTCACATAAAATGGTTGGCCAACATGCAACACTTATGCCCTACGAGTTCTCTTTTTATTTTAGTTAAAAATAATAATATTAAATAATAGGAAATAGTAATCAATACATTTTTTAAATCTAATTTATTAATATAAATTTGTTTGCCGAATTTCAACTCAGTCAGAGGCTACAACTATTTGCGAGCCCCATGTAACATTTCGAATTTTTTATAATTTTCTGCTTTTTTAAACCTGAAGCTAGAAATTCCCATAAGTAATTCTTTGTATGTATTTGAAAATACTCATTAATAAAGATATATACGTATAAGTGTAAAGAATAATCTTCAAATAGTCATACAATAAGGTGATTAAGAGTATGAAACGGTTTTATTGTAAATATTATTGTATAGTTTCTTAGGGCCGGTTGTATGTTGCAAAGTAAATGCTTTTTACCACTAACACAGGGTAGATGGTAAATGGAGGGATTGGCCATCCCAGTCCCTCCATTTACCATCTACCTTGTGTTAGTGGTAAAAGCATTTACTTTGCGACATACAACCGGCCCTTAGTCATTCAAATGACCATTATATATGATTATTTCGTTATATTCGCTAATGAAGACACATTCAGGGAGAATAATAGATTTCTGTGGATATTTGCCCGAACGTCACATAATCTCATTTCCTATAAACATAAAATTTTCTATAAAAAAAACATTTCTATATTCATTTTTATTAAACTTGATTTGGTATATTTTTATGTTAAAGGTTTTCTGGTGTTTCTCGTTGCTATTTCGAGTTGACAGTTGAAGTATTATCAGCAACTATGATTTTATGTGAGTATATAATTTATTTTATTATTTATTAATCTAAGAGATTTATTTATTTTTGTATAAGCCGACTCCATTTTCATTAAATAATTTTGTTTCATCGATTTATATACTCGTATTAATTTAAGTACTTATAAATAATACTATGATAATCTTACTTTTGTTGGATTAATCAATCCTATTTTTTTAAGGTAGTTCTTTCGCGACAATCCACACAAATAGTTTTAGCCTCGTAAACCACTCTATATATTTGAACGGTTCTAAAATTTTAGGTTATGTTTTTTTAACGTGACTGTACTTCACACACTACTATATCCTCTTTATGAATAGATCGTTTCCAAGACAATGATCTTATATCCACTCCACTAAAAATAATCGCCCAATTTTTTTTTTTATCAAAACTACGAGTTAAATAATTATTTTTTTTTAAGTTACTTCGTTTTTTAAGTTAGTCTAACAAATATTAATTTTTCATCAAGATGGTGAAAGTCCTTCAATGAAAAAAAATAAAATAATGATCATTTTCCCACCCTTTCCCAATCCACCATATGTAAAAATTTCATTTTTAATTGCATTTATTTCATGTTTGGTCTGGTAAATCGTCTTCAAATTTTAACAGTGTATTTATTATGCTTTTAATTACTTTATTCCAAGTTTCGAAGACTTCTTGAATTTTCGCATTTGTGAAAGAACTACTTTAAATAGAAAATACATAAATAAATGTATTGTGGTTGAGTTTTCTAAAATATTTGAAAAGTTTTTATTATATTTTTGTTATTGTATTATTTCACAGCGACATAAATTTTTGTAAATAACTCAGCACCTAAAATAATGGATCAAACGATTTACAACTTACTGTCTTATTTTCTCTCTTGAATCGCCCTTTCTCAGCTAGTATTACAAAATAATATAGTGTATGGCCCGAGCGTAGTAGCGAACACCCGACAATCAAAGCTACGGAATTCGCTTAGACTTAAAATACATTCACCTGTGTACTCGTTGGAATCAATGTACTCTCCTTATAGCTTGAACGTTGGATTCAAATTAATGCACCATATAAACTCTCAGCTCATGCCTCAACTCTTGTTTGTCGGTATTTCCGCACTTTACGTCCTTGCCATACAATAAATAATACACTATTTCAGAGGGTTTGTTTATACATTTGTCTCAAATTTGTTTTGGTTTAACTTTTTCCACCATAAAAATTACATCTCTATCTAAAATTATAAAATCCTAAGAATATCAATTTTTATTTTTAATTTTAAATTTTCACGGATTGAGTAAGTTTATCTTTAATAGAAAAACGAGCCGAGAAAATAAAAATAAAAAAAAGTATATAAACACTTTCAAGTTCTAGAAAAATCCGCATAGGTTATAATTTATAGTAAATTCATGACCTTTATGTGAATTGCAAATTCAATTTTAATAAAGATTGAATCACAAAAAAAAATCATAAAACGGCATTGTATTTTTTATTCAATTCCATTATGAAATAGCAATATGCAAGATGCATTATATAAATATATATATATATATATATATATATATATATATATATATATACCTATATAGAATATTCCCGTTATATTATAAAAACAAAATTATAGTCGGCGTCTATTTTCACTATATATTTCACGATTGTTTCTTCAATATACATAATTATAAATAAAAAGAAAAGAAATGGCGTTGCAGATTCTGTTAAATTACTACAAACTACATGGTTTTTAGTTGCTGTCACCTGTCAAACGAAAGGAAAGTTCAAGCACGACATTTTGATATAAAAGTCAATAAACAGCAAATAAAAGGGAATTTAATTCTTGGCGGACGTCGATGTTGTTGTTGATGTTGTCTTGGTGAGTGTTGCCAATCGTCAGCTCCATCAAGGTTTCGAGATGCCATGGCAGATATTATTTCAGCAGGCATCAATTTCTAAATGCATGACTTCCACGACAGGGACTATTCTTTAGTAAAAGCTTCCGGCATATGAGCTATTCACAGGCCAAAGAGATTAACTTTAGAAGTAGAAATTAGAGACATTGGAGGACAGCTTATTCTTGATCATTTTAAGTTTGTATTGACAATTTTGATCGAATGTTTTTTGATACAATTTGACATTGGTGATATGTAAGGTACTGTGCTTTAAGGATGAGGTCAATATGAGAGTGAATAACCTGTCGTGAAATACACTACTTTAAGATATAAATATTATTGCTATATCTGGCCAATCTTTTTTGTTCTTTGAGGATGTTAAAATAGTGTGTTAGTATGTTGTGTCAATATGAACCCCTGTTGATATACAGGGTGTTTCAGGAGGATAGTAAATGTTTTAGGAGGCGGTAGTATAGACGAATTGCAATAAAATGCCATATAACATGTGTCCAATTTTTATTGAGTACAGAGATATGCATTTTCGTTTCGTGTGTTGGTACACCGGTTGCTATGGGTCGGTTGCTATGGGCGTATTTATCGAATGTCAGCCGTAGAGTGTTGATGGTCAAGTTGTGAAGTTGTGCTTTAGTTTGCATTGAAGTTTTCATTGTAATTTGTTGACCAAGTCTACTGTACTGTAGCGTTTAAACATGCCGCAAGTATTTACACATGCTGAGTATGCCGATATGTTATTTGTGTATGTGGTTTTGTAATGGAAACGCTTCTGCTGCTTGTAGAGAATTCGGCATACGATTTCCTAACCACAGACTACCAGATTCAAGAATGTTTACTCGTTTATTCAATCGACTGCGTGACACTGGTCAGTGCTCAGCAGTCATATTGCATCTGAACGTGTAACGCTGTATCTCTGTACTCAATAAAAATTGGACACATGTTATATAGCATTTTTGATTGCAATTCGTCTAAACTACTACTTCCTAAAATATTTACTATTCCTCCTGAAACACCCTGTATATGTGTTTGTATGTTTATTTGCATCAAACAGAGGACAACCTCTTTGATTCTCTTTATGATTCAACAACTCAGCTACTCTCGGCAATGAATCCGTTCATCATAAATAATGTTTTATTTCAGTGAAAATATGAGCTATATGTTGTTAGAGTTTGTGGCTCTGATGGAACTGTATTAGATGAAGGATGAGGTATCAGCCAAAGTTGGATGCGCTGGGTTCAATAAAACACCTGAATAAAACGTTTCGAGCCTGAATTTATTTGACCATCTTCAGTTAATTGGGCTACGAATATGTAAATAGATGTTAACATTAATATATTTATTCTTATTATTATAATATTACAAGTTGATTGAAGTTGGATTGTTTAAAACTTACAGTTATACATACATAAAATATATTAATGTTAACATCTATTTGTAAAGTTGTGTAGTCCAATTAACTGAAGATGAATAAATTGAGGCAAGCGATTTATTCAGGATGTTTTATTAAGTCCATCAACTTTTGACTGATACACTCCTCGTTCATCAGTACATATGAATTATAGTTGTGCACCATAGTTTGCATCCAAAAATGGTGGTGTCCTCTAAGTTTAATTTATAAAAATAATTTAGATAAGAAATTGGAGGCATTGAGGCTGATTGATTATTAACATTTTATATTTCCCAAAACGAATAACTGATTACTTTTCCGACTTTCTAACTACCCTTTAAAAAGTTAAGAAAATATATTTTTGGATGTTTTTTTGAGATTTTCCCTGTGGTTATGGAAAAAGATTTAAAAAGCAGAGATGTTTGTTTCGTGAAATAAATTTTGAGTATAACTACTATTATTATTATATTATTACTTAGAGGGCAAGGACCTAGCCAACTTTTTGACAACTGTAAATTAACTATAAGAAAGAAAATGAATATTATTAGATTTTTTCATTAGTTAATTTTCAGTGTGCATTTATAGAATTTCTATTTGAATTAAAGTTTTTATGAATTACTATACTTTGCGCCCAGTGAGGGTGGCAGCTGCCCCGCATGACCATACGTGGGTACGCCCCTATTAGGGAGGCTTTTCCCTAGTAGGTCGGGGGGTAGAATAGGTACACTCTATACCCACCCGTTGAAACCAACTAAAAGGGGACTTAGACGTGAGAATATAAAATTTGTAGATATATATGTAGTTTTAAGATAAAAATATATTTTATAGTGACCAATTTCTGTCTGTATAGTCAAAAAAAAGAAAAAAAGAAAATAGATGTTTCAAGAAATAAATTTTGAATAGTTATTATAATTAAACCTATTACTATATGGGCTCTTCCTCTGTAAACCATTATCATCTGCAAAATTTGCTGAAAGTTTTCCTAGTCTTGAAAAAGTATCCTTTTTTCAATTAAATGTTTTAAAATCTGTATAAGAATCGCTTATATCATTCATGTTTTATGGAATTTTGTATGTTTTTTTTAATTCTAATCTAAAGATATTTATATGTAAATGCATCGGCTATGATCAATTAAGCATTATTGATCTAGTTAGCTTGATTCTAGTCAGAATATGTTAATGTACTCGTAATTCGATGAGGACCTTGAATTCGATAGAACTATTTCTTTTACCTTGATTGGTTTCGAAATATATATTTTTTCTTCAGGTAAGATCGAAAGATTAGATTGAACATTATCTATTGATTGTGCGATATTTATGTATTAATAAACTATAGGTTAAAGAAAAAAGATCACTAATTAAAGGTCTCATAGCACACGAAGTCTTTCTAAAAGTTTATTCAGTATTATTAAAAATAATAATAAAAATATTTAAATTATTAACTAAATGAAAGAAAAACACGGAAATTTTCTACTGTATGTTTTAACCACCTCGTGAGTAGAATTTTTAGATATACTTATAAGATAAAAATATATTATAATTGGCCAGCTTCTGTCTGAATATTATTGTATACCCTTAAGAATGTTCATAAAATAATAATTGAATTTTAAAATTTTTAAATTAATCGATAATTTAATTACAAAAATGGAATACCAAATTTTGTTTGGAAAATAATAGAGAAATAAAATTATTTGACCTGAAATCCACCAACAATGGCGTGACGTCAGAGGTCAGCTTATATGATTATTTCAAATTTGAAAATGTACACATAGGGTTTGTTTAAATTTAAAATGTTTTTAAAGGTGTATTGCCACTTTGGTGTAAAAACACCATTTTTTTAAATTCTATACTATTTTTAATTAACCCGATTAAAATTAAATTTTTGAAGTGATAACTTCTTTTGGCGCGCCTTGCACACTTTTTATTTTACTTGGCAGTAAATGGGATTGAGCCGTCACGCGTCACTCATCACACGTCACGGTTGGTACCAATTCAAGCCACAGATGGCACTGCAGCATTAAATCTAAGCTCAAATTAATATCTTATATTTGAATTTTGCCGTTCATGTATATTTTATTTTCCTGGGCAGTAAATGGAATTGAGCCGTCACGAGTCACGTCACGCGTCACGGTTGAGCTGTGGTCTAGTGCCAGTTCAATCATTGTCGGAAAATATATTAATTATTCCTTTTCAAAAATTAATCAAATTAAAAAATTTATTTTTTATAAAAATATGAATTTTAATAATTTTAGAATTATAAATGCCATATAAGTTATCCCTTCTGTTGTGTGGTCTTAAGTTCAGACCCGATTTTTTATGTACAATTCCTATTCTAGCTTAGTGTTGCAGCTTTTTTCTTTTATGCTCAATAAACAGAAAATTATTTTATGCATTTTTTTGAAGTTGCTAAAAATGAGTACAGAAATTTGAATTCGACAGATTTGCATTTTTATGTTAAAAATCGATATTTCAGCTAATTCCATTCGAATATTTTTCACTGAACGAAAAAAACCTCTTTAATTTATTTCTTATAAATTGAAAAACTCCTACTTACTCTTAGAAAATTATACCATTTGAATTTTAATTAGATATAAATTTATTTGAATTTTTGTAAATAATCCATTTATTATAAATTTATGCGCACCCTTTATAAAGTTATGTTAGGAATTCAATTGAATAATAATTTATAAATAAAATTTAGTGTGGAGGGGATCTATATTTCTATTAGTCATTATGCAAATATTTAAATTAAATGTAAATATTTTTTACGATATTATGATGCATAATTATCCGATTAGGTATCTAATCCCGGAATGAAAAACGTGACAGAAAGGTGAAACAGTCTGTTTGTCTGTTCCCAAACATTTTCCTCTTAATGAGTGACTGTCAATAGCATCTGGGCATCTGGCCAGCCAGGCTGGCATTGCTGATGCTGAACCCCACCCGGTTGCAAATGAACTGATGTCATTTTCTAAAGAATAGTCCCTGTCTTGGAAGTTTTTGCATGTAATTGATTCCTGATGAAGAATCTGCCAGACATCTGGAAACCTTGATAGAGCTGTCGATTTGCAACAGTCACCTCACCCGAGAAAATAACAGCATTGACGTCCATCAAGAGTTAATCCCCTTTTATTAAATCCTAGCCTAAAAACATAGGTCTTTTGTTCAGGTTGAACCACCCATGTTTAAATACAAAATTTGTTAATAGAATCTTTTTTCTTTGTTTTATCTCATTG
This sequence comes from Forficula auricularia, assembly GCA_024734495.1. Taxonomy (NCBI): domain Eukaryota; kingdom Metazoa; phylum Arthropoda; class Insecta; order Dermaptera; family Forficulidae; genus Forficula; species Forficula auricularia. The sequence continues at coordinate 6,410,492 of JALMQS010000075.1, forward strand.
TGGCTGAGCTAATTATCTATTATAAATTGAGTCAACTGATGTGGGCACTAGAGTGGTCCTTATTTTGGCTATTTTCAAATTTTTACCCAGACAGAATCTCATATGGATCGAAATAAATAAAGAAAATATCTCCTAAGTTTCAAGTCTCTATCTCAATGTTAACCTGTGCGATACAAGTTTTTCATCTAAATAACATGGGGTTTTTGGCATTGAAATATCAATCTTTTATTCCGGGCAAAGCAATGGTTCAAAAAATTTGAAACTCTGTAGACTTTATCCTTATAATAGTAGTTATCCTACAGAATTTTTAAAGATTTTTAGATATTAAATGCTCTACGCGTTCCAAACCATATCTCACTGCTAGAGAATTCCAGGTCGAACGCTCATATAGAACAGAAAACTCTGTCTACATCCCCCGACAGCGTCTCATGGTCTTGGCATGGCACTATAAGAAGAAGATATTATAATTTTGGAGTTAAAGATAGATAAATACTGCTACATATTAGTCCTATTATAGGTAAGTTATAATTATAACTTACCTATTAACACTAATATATAGACTTCAAAATTATAATAGATAAAAATCTGTAAAAATTCCGAAGTATAGCTACTATTATAAGAATAAAGTCTACAGAGTTTCAAATTTTTTGAACCATTACTTTAGCCGGAATAAAAAAATGACCGTTCAATACCAAAAACCCCATGTTATTTAGATGGGAAACTTTCATCGCTGTGCGGCACTGTTTAAAATTGAGATAGAGACTTGAACCTTGGGAGATATTTTTTTTTTATTTATTTCGATCCATATGATCCTCTGTCAACATAAAAATTCGAAAATCCCAAAATAAAGACCACTATAATGGGCACCACACAACTTTCACATTAGTTTCTCCCTTATTTGAAATCATCATACAGTCATTCAAATTACTTCCTCCAAAGCCGTTTTGAGAAAACGGGCAAAAATGCGAGATTGCAAAATACCAAAAATCTTCAAGTAAACAGTACTTCCGGTCTTTAAACCAAAATCTTGGGATACTTCTTCTAGCCTCAAGATAGAAGATTCAAATTCTAAAGTTTTGCGACTTACCGTTTCCAAGATAAGGGCGTTAATATTTTTGTGACATGACTAATTTACTCTCCTCACCAATTGGAATTTATACCTACTCTTTGAAAAACTTAAGATATTTGATAAGTATATCGATTATTAAAAAATGCATTCACAAATTTATTTATTTTGTATACTGCTCTGTATTCAAAGTTTCTCTTTAAAATTTGAAGAAATTTTCCTAAAATTGTTATTATTATACATTAATGTTATATTTTTAAAGTACTCGAGCGATTTTGTCGTGGGTGCCTTTTACAAAAGAAAGGGGTTTCTATTTCTTGACTAAACATTTTTTTCGCGGCGTTGTTTCTAAATAAGTTGTTAGATTTTAGAGGATTCAAACTATTCGCTATGAAAACTTTCCTTGGCTGGTTTCGCTCTAAACTTCGGTATCCATATCCAAATTAATAAACAACTTAACCATTGAAACATCTAATTTTCAATGACAGTCTTAGGGCCAGTTGTATGTCGGTTGGTAAAGTTTTTGTAAAAGTTGACAAAGGGTGAAACCTTAGAATTCAGCTTGTACCCGGCCGGATGGCCAATCAAATGACACGCACTTTCAGGTTGGTAAAGACTTTGTAAAAGTTGACAAAGGATAAAACATTAAGATTCATCTTGTGCCCGCCCGGATGGGCAATCAGATGACACGCACTTTCAGGTTGGTAAAGTCTTTGTAAAAGTTGACAAAGGGTAAAACCTTAGAATTGACCTTGTGCCCGGCCGAATGACACGCACTTTCATCTAATTGCCCATCTCGCCGGGCAAAAGGTGAATTCTAAGGTTTTACCCTTTGTCAACTTTTACAAAGACTTTACCAACGACATACAACAGGCCCTTAGTAATTTAAAAAATATTCTTCCGTAACGGGGTTTTCGGATCCAAATTAATTTTTAAAATCTGATAAATAAATAACAACTTTTCATACCAAAAATGGAAAAACGAGAAAAACTCAAAAAAACTACTTATACTATAACTTATTAATACACTTAAATCTAAAATTGAGAAATACTTAATTTATTTTCTTGTCTGATTTGGAACATTTATTTATTTATTCCAATTAATATTTTCAATTATTAAAACAAGTTTTTGGTCCTCATTAAAACAAACAATTTAACGTTTTGTTTTTCGGATTCTGCATTCCATCTAGATTATTAATGATTTTATAATATGAATCCGTTAGATATTACTTTCTTTTCAACTGTTGACGTGTTTTTTTCCTACTATCTCAGCTTCAAACTAAACATCGATTGCCTTAAAAAGAAAGTAGAATGTCATTGTCAGATGACTCATCATTGGTAAGAAAATGGAAGCTGTCTGGATTCAAAAGAACCTTTAAAAAATAATGATTGCGCAATATTTATAATTTGAATGCTGATAGGAATTAATTAATAAAAATGAACCCCTGAAAAGTATACGTTTTTGAACTTAAGCCTAAAATTAAAAAATCTTAAATGATTAAAATTTGAGTTTTATTGTTTTAATTGATTCGCGCAGCATCGTAAAAGAAATTTTTACATAGATACGATCTTTTATATAATCTAGAGTTGAAACGGTAATACCATTTAAAGATATAAGAAAAACTAATTATATTTAGAATTAATATTAATGCGAAAAGCGAAATGATTTATAAATGTATCGAGAGAAATCTTCCTCAAAATTTGGAATAATTTCATCTAAAAGTTTTAAAATTAAAGTGTTTTCTAAATAATATGCTCTGTAACTTTTTGCCTCTAAATAGCTTATGTTTCAAATTTCAAGGCTCTCTGACTTACCGAAGATGATCTATGATTGATTAAAATATTTATTTTACGACACTCCTAATTTACACTCCCTTTCTTTATTTAAATCGGATTAAAATCAATACACGACTAATAAAATTCATGACACTTGTTAAGTACCTACACGAATTTAAAAGAAAATCGTTAGTGAGGTTTTTGAGAAAATAAAAAAAAAAATAATCTTTCATGTAAATGTTAACTTCCGGTGTTCCGATTTCAAGCAAAAATTTGCTGAACCCCTTCGAGCTTAAGTTTCAAATTTCTTAGCTCTGATATTTATGGTTGCGAAATGCAGGGGGTATATATATTCTTACGTACGTAAACATCAACTTCCGATTCTTCTATTTTTGCGAAAATCTTGTGGTACTTCATATAGCCTCTAGAGAGCTTAAGTTTCAAATTCCAAGGCTCTGCAACTTACCGATAACGAGATATGAACGATTAAATTATTTATTTTGCGACATGACTAATTTACACCCCCTTCCTTTATTTCAATCGGATTAAAAATTTCACACAACTAATAACTCATGAGACTTGATAAGCACACCAATTTCTAGCGAAATCGTTAGAGCCGTTTTCGAGAACCCAATTCTATATATATATTTATACAAGAATTGCTCATTTAATAATATAAGAAAGATATCTTAGGGAGAATGAATGTTTGGATAATAAAACAATTTTGATCTAATTTTGTCCAAAATTGAGTTGTGATCCTGAAAAGACGATTGACCATATAATATTTAAATTTAATAAAAAACTTTAAAGCGAATATTAATAAATAACTGTTTTGTCCTGAAATGCCTGCTTTTATATTATTAATGATACTATTTTTACGGCTGCACATTTAGGGGCTGAAACGAATCAAAATAGTCAAATTTTTTCATCAGGATATGTCCATTAAATTAAATTAAGCGGGTAATTTTTTTGTCTAGAACATAGAACCGAGACGCCATCTATCGCAACAAATTTAATTCATGGTTAGTAATTATTAATTTGCAAAGACTATTTTAACATTGATTATATTTATTATATAATAATTATTATGGAAGATCAAAATAAAATATTTTCTAATAAGGTTGAATATTATAGGTCTTTAGTAAGGATTATAATTATATACTGAACTATATAGAGAATAATTATATTTAATTAGTCTAAGTTAAAATTGGCTCATTCAAATTCATATATATTATGAATAATCACTATAATAGAATAATAAGGATATTTAAATGTGTCAAATGATCAGCTATTTTATATATTATCATTTTTCAATCTAGAAATTTAGTACTCGCTTGTATTTTTCATTCGATTTTCATATAAATCAAATTTAAAAACGAATTGAATATCTTGCATTATTTAGATTGATTATTTTCAATTTATATTGGAAGATGAGTTACGATTAACAACAGAACACAGTTTGTTGAAAACTTCAAAGAAAAATCAATTTGAATTTTTTTCATTATTCTATTAGATACCTTAAATCTGTGATAAACGGTTAGAGCTATATATAGCTCATATCTCCGATGTAAATTATTAGCAAAATTTTAAAATAATGAATTATTTTTAAGAAGAAATCATTTTTCAAGTGGATAAAAACTAGAAGTGAAAAAAAAACGTATCTTTTAAACTCATGTTTAAGGATTTTCATCATTTTTATGAAAATGGTAAATAAAATAGTGGAAGGTAGAATCCTTTGAAAAGAACAACATGGTGTTTTTGTTTCCACAAAAGGGGCCTGATTTAAATATCAGTAAATTAGATTAACTGGGTGGAAAACGAGGAAGTTTTTAAAGAAATTAGAGAAAATAGAACACTGTGTAAGAATCTAAAGAAGAAATGAGATCATATGATAAAAAGCAAATGAAAAAACGTGGAGTAATTTCTCTAAATAAAATACAAGTCCAGATCTGTTTCAGACTTAATGGATAAAAAATACTTGGTAGGTTTCACATTAAGATATAAAAAATAAAACGAATTTATTTTGGGAGAATCTTTAATCTCGATATATATATTTCGGGTGGCTAACCCATCTTCAGGAGAAACAGAAAGTAGCTCTTAAGTTACTTTCTGTTTCTCCTGAAGATGGGTTAGTCACCCGAAATATATATACCAAGATTAAAGATTCTCCAAAAATAAATTCGTTTTTATTTTTATATCTTAATGAGAAACCTACCAAGTATTTTTTATCCAATAATTTTAAAAAATGTTTCACCAAGTACCAACACCAAATTCGTTAAAAAAAATCTGTTTCAGACTCTTAGAACAATTTTAACCAAATACCTACGTTGAAATTTTATATTTTATAATAATAAAGTTGTCTATAGGTATAGAATCTGATGAATATATTGAAAACCATTAGTCAAATCTTCATCAATATATTAATATGCTTTTTATGGAGCAAAATGATAGTTATCAGATCGTTTCACCGCAGATGCTTTAAATGTGATTCTAGACCTATAAACAGGATCATTGTTTTATTTCAAGATTATAATCTATTGATTTGATAATATATAGAATGTTTTTGATTTCATTGATAAGAAATTAAACATTTAAATGGAGCCTAATGCTTTATTATATTATAGAGATAATTTAGAGATCTGCTGAATCAAATATGTCTCGGTTATTTGCCTCTCTGGAAGCGGTGTATCAAAAACACTAAATCTAAGGCTAGCGTAATTTGAAACTCAGCCTGAGTATTGGCTGAAGATTTTGTGATATCAATCGCTTTACCGGAAATATCGATTTACTTAAGTTTTTTTTCTTTTACCTATTTTTCTATTTTCTCAAAAAATACATTAAATTAATATTTTTTAAAATCGCCCTATTTATTGAAAAAATATTCGATGTATACTATTTTCTTCATCTTAAAGTTCTCTAAGGGCCATTAATTAGTATTAAATAAAATTGTCTTAAATTAGATTTTAATTGCGAAATAGACAATCACATAATAGACAATAGAACAAATAAACTTGAAACTAAGAAAAAATGAATAAAATAATTTTAAAAAACTTCATTTTCAGGACGAAATTAATGACGACTTGATTTATTTAACATTTTAAGTAAGAAACTGATTAAACAAAATTGTAGTATATTTTTTTAATGGATACTTTATTTTAGTACAATTTTATACCGTATTTTTGAAATTTCTCAACTCCAACGATTTTACCAAAAAAAGTTATAGGTACTCCAAGATCTATAAAATACCTTATTTATTGCATAACTTATCTTAGTAGGTAATTAATATTTCAGAAAAAATCATTTTACTTTTGAATCATAAAAGCTTCTTGTAGGTTCAGTAGCTTTGTGCTCACACAATTAATGTAAAATTCGGTTTTTAAAAATTTTCAAAAAAAAGTACTTTGATTAATTCATGCCCGGAATACTAGTTTCTCAAACTAGAAACTACGTGGTAATCCTACGTAGGGGCCTATTCCATGGATTCTTTCTTTTCTCATTTTACCCAACCCTAAAATCCCATAACTATCAATTTCATTTGTTTTCCTTTCATAAATACATTTCTATCGTAGCGGGTAGGTACTTTTTACGACCCCGGTTAAGGAGAAATCTACTAAAATGATAACGGCCTTAACTTGTGTGAACTCTTACTATATTCCTCTCACATTGTATTACCGAGAGAAGCATGTCCCATACTGTACTTCATCTGTTATATCGGTTCCTCTTTAATATTCATGAATTGGGGGTGGCCACCTAGGCTCCTAAGCTCTTTTAGCCTTTGGTATATGGAAGGCATTGGAAAACCCCTGCATTACGAATCTCTAGAATACAACATAATAGTAGTATCTCTTTTCGTAAATAAACTAGCATCCCGTTCGGATCTCTGGGAGGGGGTTATCCGCTGATAGATTGACAAAAAAAAATGTTGGCATGGGAAATATTTGGACGGAGGGAGGCTGGTCACGTCAAACCAGCCTTAGCACTGTATATTTGAAGATTTTGATGATGATGAAATCAGCGCTGGAATATAGTAGCTCTAATGAAAACGATCCTAATAAGGTTTACTTTTCATTAGCGACTTGAATTATATAAGAAATAAAATGCATTCTGTAGTAAAAATTTGTCCTTTTTGGGGTCCAACTTTTTTGATAACATTTCCATTGATGTTGAATTATATGTCTGGGATGTCAATGGAAAATTCCATGGGACGTTTTTCGTGAATTTGATAACAATGGCCCACGTATAAATTTAAGTGGGTCGAATATAAATGAAGTGAAGCCTGCTGAAATTCACACATGATGTCTGCTCTGAGATGGATGTCACCTTGACTTGAGTCAACTTGGCGACGATACGTAAAACCAGTAGCTGTGTGAAGTTGGCGTGCAGGGCGCCGACCGGTGAGGCCGGTCTGCGTCCAGTTCCCAGTTACCGGTTTTCTTCTCAACTCAGCTTCAGCAATAGAGGAAACGCCAATGACAATACAGAAAGAAAAACGGGAATAAAAACAGACATCATTTTCAAGATGCATCATCACAACAAACTCCTACTCAGCATGTGGAGAAAATTTTTCCGAAAATTTATCCCAATTTACTTTTTTGTGAATATGAAGTGGAATCTCCTTATACTTCATCATTTAATTTCCTGTCATCTCTAATTAATTTTACTCTGTTTTCGGTAGATGAAATACCGGTCATACTGTTTAGGAAATGTAGGTATTGTCAACCTTTTTTGGAAATAATTCCGTTTGATCTTTTAAAAGGATAAAACGTATTATTCATCGTCGTTTTTTTGTTTCTTCCCCGAATTCAAAAAATATTTTATACTGTACTTATATGGGTTTTTAAATATTTTCTATCTTTTCCTTAATTATTATAATTAATTTGATAAATTTTAACTCACAATTTTTCACGCTAAGAATTAGGATACTTCTTGAAAATGATAACTCACCTGAAACAAAAGAAAAACAAAAATTAGTTAAACCTTTCTGACTTTAATATATTAGATTAAAATCAATTCATTATTTTAGTGCTCATCATAATTTATTTTTTACTCCATATCAATCTATAAAAATTAGTTCAGGTTTTTCTTTTGAATAGACATGGGGTTTCCCCTTCCAAAATCCTGAAGCTTATAGAAGCTGATGAATTTAAAATGAAAGAATTCTAAAATACGTCAATTGTGAAAATTCGATGTCTCAATGATAAACAAAATTTTAAGTAAGAAATTTAAAAGCGACACACAGGTAGTTCACTTTTTAAGAATTTTATCGTTTTTGTATGACAATGAGATAAAGTAAAAACTAAAAACGTACCCCTAAGAAGTAAAAATACCAAGTAAAATATCTCCTAACCTGTACTTTATCTTTGTAAAATATAATACGGATTATTAAATTTATTCCATTGATATCTTAATTAAATACTCATGTAACTCAAAGAATAAGTCTCTGGGGCACCGAGCGATGCTCGGTAACTTTTTGCTTCAGGTAAAAGCTATATATTAATATTATTTTTAATTCAAAATTCTGATAAAAAGGTCGATCTTTATTTGGATTAAGAATTAAAAAAAAAAATGTGTGCGTGGAATCCATGCCCGATCAAAAGTGAAACTATTTTCTATTGATATATCTACTTTCTAATGGGTGGAGGTCTACAAATGATATCGAATTTTGTAGCTCTGAGATTTATGGTTGCAAAACTCAGGGGTGGGTGTACATTCTTACGTACGTAAACATCAACTTCCGGTTCTTCTATTTTAGCGGAAATCTTGTGGTAGGTACTTCATGTAGTCTCTAGAGAGCTTAAGTTTCAAATTTCAAGGCCCTGCGTCCTAGCAAAGACGAGATATGAACGGTTAAAATATTTATTTTGCGACATGACTAATTTACACCCTTTCCTTTATTTCAATCGGATTAAAATTTATACACGGCCAACCGATTCTATATATACAAGACTTGCTCTTTTAATATAATAAGATTATTTTTTTTTCAAATATAAATGTATAATTAAAGTTTTTGAGCATCTTTTTTTGAAAATAGTTGGTAGTTTTTTCAAAAAATCAGCTAGGGTTCAGATTAACCAAGATGTATTTTAAAAAAGAAAGAATTGAATCAATCTTTTTCGGATAAATTCTAAGATTTTAGTAGAAATATTATTAAATTGCGATATCAGAGGTGATTCATCCCTCCAGGAGTCGAACCTGAGAACTAACACGGTATCCGGGCAGTCAGCTCACACCCTCGAGACAAAAACCTCTCTCTGACTGCCCGGATAGCGTGTTAGTTCTCGGGTTCGACTCCTGGGAGATGAATCCCCTCTGATATCGCAATTTAATAATATTTCTACTAAAATCTTAAATTTGTCGAAAAGATTGATTCAATTCTTTCTCTTTCAAATATAAAGTTTGCTCCCCCTCCTATCCCTAATTAAATCTGTGTGTCTACCTGCTCCCAAATATAAATAAATACAGCAATCTAGTGATTTCTGCAAAGATTTCTTAAAAGTAAATTTTCCCACTATTTTAAACACTTGATTATATATTAAGAATAATACCAAAACGTGTAGATAATAAATTTTTCTATTAAATTTATTTCTCACCCCCCCCCCCTCAAACCCTCTCAAATTTATAACATTTGATTATTTTTTTACACTAATAAATAAATAAATAAAATAAAAATTTGATGATTTCGAATTTTTTTATTTTCTGGGCTTAAATAAATAAATAAATACAATTAAGAAAGTTAATATTTACTATTTTTAATTAAACATAATTTTCCTCTAAATAATAACGTGTATTTGAGAGAAAAATGATGATTCTTTTTATTTATTTCTGTTTATATAAATATTATAATTTCATTAGCTGACTTTATTCATTATTCAGCGAGAAGAAAAGATATAAGAATATCGTAAGTAAAAACGGAATGTAAATATTTAGTGACATAAATTGCGAATAAATATAGCGGAAAAGAAATAAGTAAAGAAAAAGTAATCTAAATATTTGTATGGAAAACTTTAAATCTCCATAGCCTATTTTTTTTCGTTTCATTATACATTTCTCTTGTATCTATATATTTCTTTTCGAAATTATTTTCCTAAAATAATAAGTCCAAAGATGATATAAATTAATTATGAAAACAAAACATATAGTTTTTCTTAATAGTGATATTAAATTAAGTTGTTATATGATATATAAATATATATGAAATGTGGCAAATAAGGGTTCCTATTACAAATTGTGAATAGTCTAATTGTAGCAGGAATAGTAGGGAATTGGACAAAATTAAAAACACAGAGTTCTTATTAAATGGGCCAGACGTTTCGTCAAATTATTTTGATTTCCTCAGTGGCCCATTTTTAACCGACTTTAAAAAAGGAGGAGGTTCTCTATTCGACTGATTTTTTTTTTTTTTTTTTTGTGCCTATGTTACCTTATATCTCCGCCAATTGTGAACCGATTTTAAAAACAATTTTTGCATTGGGTCCAGTCTACGTTCCGATTGGTCCCATTTTTTTTCGTAGGTATTAGACCTTTTTGTTAGGTTTGTTCAGGACTAACTTCTTTGTTTATGAACCGATTTCGATGATTCTTTTTTATTGGAAAGGGGTATCTTAGGGATGGTCCAATATTAATTTGGTCAAGTTCTGATGATAGGATCACTATTAATAACATCACTAAAAAGAGAAAAATAAAAATTTTTAAGAAAAAAATAAAACCGACTTCAAAAAAATTAAATGCAACAATAAAATACACTAAAAGGTATAAAATAATTATTATCTTATTTAGTTACAACTAAACGACGAAATATTAACATGAAATTACTTTTTGAAGTCGGTGCCAAACATATACCTTTTATGAATCGCACTCGACGGATCATACTTAGTACGTTTGGTGGGTAAGCTCGCTTATAGGTATAGTTTGTTTGGCACCGACTTCAAAAAGTAATTCCATGTTAATATTTCGTCGTTTAGTTGTAACTAAATAAGATAATGATTATTTTATAACTTTTAGTGTATTTTATTGTTTCATTTAATTTTTTTGAAGTCGGTTTTATTTTTTCTTAAAATTTTTTATCACTCTTTGTCAAAAAACAATTTCACTACAAGACAAAACATCATCATCTTTTTTATTTAACATATTCTTGGTGCAATTAATCAACAATCTGTTGGTTTCCTTCACTGGCTTTTCAAAACCCTGAAGAAGAATGGAATAGCCTCCGAAACGTCGGTTTATGAATAAAAAGAGAGTATAAATTATCTTCTTTTTTTGGACTGCCTCATCAATATCCACTCGATTTGTGATATGTTTCGTTTTGAGTTAAATATCTATCCATATGGTATTCAATAATTGAAATAATTTGTATTAATTATTACATTTTTTAATAAATTGCAAAACCTTTATTGATTAATAATTTTTTATATTAAGTTTAATCAATCAAGAATTCCATCGACGTGTGGGGTCGTATTATCCTTAAATAAAGTCTACACCAGTTCTTTCCCCTCCACCTTTCCTTTTGCTTGTCACATATTTGTTAATCTTAATAACAATTTTCAATTAGCTAAAAATTTAATATTTAAATATAATTAATAATATGCAAATTAAAAACACGACCATGATGTAATTTATATCAAATATAGAGAAAAAATTTTATTTGATATGCAAAAAAAAATTAGGTTAAAATTGAAAATTATAGGAAATGGCGAATAATCGAAAAAATTTAAATGTGAAATGAAAGAATTTTTCCCTAACAACGTTCAGCCTCGAGCTGTATATAAATGTATATAATTTTATTCACACAAAAGAAAAGGTATAAGAATTTATTTTTTATCAATCCTTTTCATTTTAGTTGAATAGCCAAGGGATGTTTTTTTATTCTCATTACTTTAAAACAAATAAAAAAAAAGCTTTCTATAAGTAGTATTGGAAATCTTGTTTTTATGAAAAAATTCAAAGGAGAGATTTTTACCGATCTCTAAGGTTCCCTAAATTAAGAAATAAATGTTTTTTTTAGTAAACAGCATTTTCTATGAGTTAGTAATATTGTATCTAGACTACTGAGCCAATAAATGTGAAATTTTGAATTTAGTTTTTATAAATTTGTAAAAAAGTAAAATTTCCCAAATTTTATTTTATTTTATAAAATAGATAGGTACTTTTTCTAGAAGTTTTTAAAAAATTTTTCGATAATACACTATTTTTTTTTGATAAAAAGTATTTTGTGGACGCAAGGTCTTCAAAAAACATTTCTCTATTAATAACGTCACAAAATTGATTTTTTTGAGTTACCAATTAATTATTTAGTTAGATTCGTTTTCAGAAAAAGGCAAAAACCTCACTTAGAAAATTGATTAAAACTTCATCTGGTTGATCGGTTTTAAGGAAAACTCTGTTATATTATAATAATTGCTGTTTTGGTTGTAGTGATGATTTAAATGTAAATTTTTGGAGATTAGGAGTAATATTATGATATAATCCTATTAATAACTAAATCAAGTTTTAAAATTCCATATCTCTGAGAATTAGGTATAGTTTTAGAGTAATCTATAGGTACTCAGAACTGTACACGGCACTATTCTCCTACTAAATCTAATATATAATATAGTTTAAAATTTTATAAAATATTACTTTTATAACAATTTTTTATGTTAATAAATACCACCATTAATTTTAAATAAAATTATCCACTCAAGTAAATTAATAATTTATTCAATAATTCTGCCTGTTAATTCAATTCTACAGATTTCTAGATCTGTAGAATTAACAGTGAGAATTATTTTACTTGGCCGGATCATTTACTTAAAACTAAAAATTAAAACTCAAGTTTAAAAAATAAATTATCCCACCACTCTAAGTTTTACTAACATATCTTACCAATTAAAATTCTAAAATAAAAAGTTAAATTTACGATTTTTAAATCAGGAGACTTCCTGAAATGCTGGTTCATTAGTTTACTTATTCTAAACAAGAGAAAGTAATAATATAATATATCGACTAATAATTTTTAGAGAGTCTGGTGTTGGTGCGAGGTGAAACATATTTTAATAAAAGAAAAGTAAAAATCTTTTTTGGAAAATTATTTTTGACGTGACAATCGTCTTATAATTCGATGGAGCCGGCTGCGCGCACGAAAAACATGACTCATGCGGCGTTACCTCGCTCTGAGGCGTTCCATTTAAGGCTTGAAGTGCAAGCGAGAGCGCGGAACGAGCGACAGAGATTGAGGCGGGCTTTTTAAAAGCTACAGTTACAAAAATTTTAATGATGTTTCCATATTTTAAATTTTAAATTTAAGATTTATGAACAATAATTTAATCACAGTTTATTCTTATAATAAATTATTCAAAATTATTACTTTTTTACAACAAATTACAATTAAATTTGCAAAAATAATTAAGTAACTAATTGAACAACAACTTTTATTCAGTTTACTTGCTGAAAGATATAATGTCAATACAAAATTTATTACTATAAAATAATAAAATCAAAAATTAAATTTTAACAGTTGAGTAGAAATTTAAACAATAAATTTTATTCAAGTATTTTGTAAATTTAAATGATTTTCTGAACGAAGAATTTTATGAAAAAATCGGTTGTCTGTAAAGTCGGTTTACTGACGATAGTTGAACGTGACAACGTCATAAGAAAATACCATTCCATCAGTATTTTCTTATGACGTTGTCACGTTCAACTATCGTCAGTAAACTAACTTTCGACAACCGATTTTTGCTATGAGTTATTCAGTAGGTCATTTGTTTCACGTCTAAGAAATAAAAGAGATGGAGTTTTCTCAATACAATAGTCTCACTAATCCGGCACCCCCTAGTTTTTAATAGTGCCGGATTAGTGAGATTATTGGAATGTTCGGATTACTGGATTGTATAAAAAAAATCATAATAAAATAAAATAAAATAAATTTCACCCTATATGGGTAACAAACGGATACCAAATCGCGGGCGGAGGGTGCCGGATTATTGGACGTGCTGGTCTATTGAAGGGCCGGATTAGTGAGACTCACAGTATATATATTTCGGGCTGTCAACCCATCATCAGGAGATACAGAAAATAATTTTATGTATCTTTTATTTTCTGCATCTCCTGATGATGGGTTGACAGCCCGAAATATATATATATATATATATTGGGAAAACTCTCTCTTTTATTTCTTACACGTGAAACATATGACCTAGTGAATAACTCATAATAAATAATAATTTTCCAAAAATTATTTTTACTTTTCTTTTTCGACTAAAATCCATTATGTAATAGAAATTCGTACTTTAATGGGGACCTCATTTTCTATTTTAGTTGAAATGCATTGAAGAATAGATATCTTGAAAAAAAAATTATCCAAGATTGCAAACCAGCACAAAATCATTGACTAAGTGAAATTATATCTCTGATATGTAAGAAGTGAAAAATAGAGCGTTTCTCTCTATAGAGTCCAATTAATTTGAAAAAAAATGGAAAAAGCCCTGAAGGCAAATTATGTCATCACGGTGTTAGGAATAAGCTCTCTAGTTTAATACAATTTATAAAATGAAGAGTAAAATATATGAACGTGACAGGATATAGATTTCGCATGCAAGAGTTCCTTTGTTATTTTAATGAACACACACTAACATTGAGTTATCTCTCAGTTAATGTTGTTCGAATTCCGAGTTCAATTGCAATTGAGAGTTATTAACTTCTTTTTTGTATAATAATTTTTACTTCTGTTGCTGTTGTTGTTTGTTGGTGATTGTAATTTTATTCTACTGGATTAAAGTTAGTTGAGTGAGTGAGGTGATTTTATTCAGGAATTCCAATTCATTTACAAATACACGATTGTTTTTCCATTTATTCAAACATTCTTGGCGATTTTTTCAAATGTCCTCATCGGTTCTATTGATTTGCAAAGTTGTTTCTTTTTTATACTTTCACTTACCACATGACCATGACCTCCCCAGAAACTATTTTTTTATTTTTTTTAATCCAATAAGTTTAGAAGATTCGTTTGGATTGGACCACTCATGATGTAATTGAGAAAAATAGGTTAAAAATTTTTAGGGTATTTTCATAATGTTTCGATTTTTAAATCTAAAATCATTCTAAAATTAAATAAATAAATAGAATACATTTTGTATTTGTCCTCAACAATTCAAGGGCGGATCCAGGGGGGGGGCGACCGCCCCCCCATAGAAAGCCCGTGCCTGGCGAGAGTGCAACACGTGCGTCGCACGCAGAGGCCAAAAAAACGGCAGCCAAATCGACAGGGAATTTATAACAATTTTTTATTTTTATTTTAATGAACTTAAAATACGAGATATGAAATTTGTAAAAAAAAATTGAAAAAAAAACATTTATTTTTCTAAAAAATTTTAAAATTGAAAAAAAAGTTCTATGTGAGTGTGTGTGTGTGGGCGTCTAAGTAGATATCTTATATACATCGGGCAACTTATATACATTTCTCCCCCGCCCCATAAAAAATTGCCCTTGCAACAATTTATGTTATACAATAATAGGGCATTGCACAAACTAAAATTAACTACGAATCAAAGTTTTCATTTTTGTTTTTTGCTTATTTGTTTTTAAAAATATAAACATCACATTTAGGGAAAGCGGTGTTGGTTTATAGTGAAACATATTAAACAGAGGAGTTTTTTGACGGGTTATAGTGGTGTTTCCTCTTTGTGAAACACCACTATAACCCGTCAAAAAACTCCTCAATATAAAAATCCTTTTCAAAAATTATTTTTTCTCTCTCCAGGTGCTCCGTTAATAAAATTCATTATCATGTCTAAATGTTTGTATTTTCAATGCAAAGGATGGATTAGAGTTTTAACCTAAGATCAGATAAAAATACAAAAATAAAAATGTGTGAGCCTCATCCACATAAGCTCACAGAGGAAGTGAAACTTGAATTTTAAAACCCACTAATAGCTCATAACAAATAAAATTTATTAAATTTACGAAATTTAAATGATTATTTTATAACATACCACAAATCCAGGGAACGTAGCCCCCTGGCGAGCAAGATGCCCTCTCAAGACTTGTCTCTTATTTCCCCTCTATTGTAACAAAAAAGTTCAAATAGATATCGTCGCTAAAGAAATTTCACTTCAAAGAATCGATACACTGTGAATTTCGTTGGTTTAGAAATTTTTTATCTGTAAATGGTTTGGGCTTAAAAACTGATAGGTACAATCCACAAAGCTAAAATTTATTTATACTAATACTAAAGAATTTATATATACTACTTTAAAATATAGTTTTACTTGTTTTCTTATTATATAAAAATGTTTTTTGTAAATATATTATAGCTCGGTGTCTTGTGTAGCCACGTGATAAACGGATAATTTGGTTTAAATCATAATACCTAAAGTAAAAATTGTTTACCTTCGGATGTCAAGTCCGCATCAGACTTTTTAAAATATGGCAACCCCCCCCCCAAAAAAAAAAAAGTATGTGTATACTTATTAATTTTATTTTTAATCGAGAAAGAATTTAATTTATAGGACAGATTCTATGATTTTAATAGAAATATTATTAAATTGCGATATCAGAGGGATTCATCCCCCCCAGGAGTCGAACCTGAGAACTAACATGCTTTCCGGGCAGTTTGTCTCGAGGGTGTGAGCTAACTGCCCGGAAAGCATGTTAGTTCTCAGGTTCGACTCCTGGGGGGATGAATCCCCTCTGATATCGCAATTTAATAATATTTCTATTAAAATTATAGAATCTGTCCTATAAATAAATTCTTTTCTCGTTTATAATTGATTTGTTAATCTGAACCCGAGCTCATTTTTGAAAAACATTCCAACTCTTTTCAAAAATAAGATGCTCAAATCTTTACTTTTATTTTTAATTGAAATTTCGCCAATTTTTTTATCCCTGTGACTTCTAGAACTCTCTTCCTCTGTCTGTCTACCCAGCTACATATAACCTTCAGTCTTTCAAGATCCGCATTCACAGATACCTTCAATCCCTGAAATCTTTACATATTTTCACGATACAAGGGTCCACCGCGGACTACAGAGGTTGTACCTTTTTCCTGAAACTTCTTCAATATCATTATAAAACCCTGCTCACAGTCAAGACTAAATTAAAAAATAAATTTACACACACTATGAAAAGCAGAATTCATCTAATGTAGCTTATCTGCTGAAAAGCACGTCCAACTGAGATTTTACGATCTTCCCCCTTTTTTCCCTGTAGGTACCATTCATTTTTTGGAAAATTTTTCATCATCGAATGTGATCCTGAATATAAATTACATATTTTCTCTTGACTCGTGTGTCTTAGAATAGCAACCTGTCTCCTGGTCTTGAATGAGCGAATGCTAAAATGAATCGGTGACTCATTCGTTTTGCTAATCGGAACCCCGTTTCTATATTGTTCCATTATGCAAACATGGACCTCAAGAAAAAGAATACACCAATGAATTGAATCTTGTTAATTTCGTTTGCCTGTACCTATTGTTACCTGTGAATTAACTTAATTAAGTTGTTACTCTTTGAATGGGAATTCATTCCAGATCCTATCAGAACAAATCTATTTTACCAGACAAATAAATTATTACCTGTAGTTTTTCATAGCTCTATATTATAACAAAGTACTTCTGAATTCATTATTATTGCTATTAATAGTACAACTACTTTTCTTCTTATTTTGGTTCTTGTTTATATTTAATCCGGGAAAATCTTTAGATTTTTAAATATTCAGATATCAAAATCTATTTTCTCACTTACTGATTTTACTAAGGACTGCGAATTATTATACCTACTAATAAAAATAACGTTAATTAAAGCATTTTTTTTATTGAGAAAAATAGAAAAAAGTTAGACTGCTGACAGCTGGAAAAGTTAATATATGGTATGCTGAATGTATGTTTAGTTGCCAATGTTACAGGGGTCAATTGAATTACATTTTCCGTCTAATTGCAAGACTTCTCGGTTTTAACCCTTTAACTTCTAGTAAAATTAGACACGACTACTACGCCAAACGAAATATAAAAATTAACTAAAAAACATAAATCGTCTATTGACGTTCGTGGGAATTCAAAGAAGACGAAAGACGGAGTTAAATATTTAAACACCGTATTGGATTTCCTTCACTGACTTTTCAAAACCCTGAAGAAGGAGGGAATATCCTCCGAAACGTCGGTTTATGAATAAAAAGATAGTATAAATTATCTTCTTTTTTTGGACTGCCTCATCAATATCCACTCAATTTCACTTATCAGTCCGTCTCCAAAAATTATATCACAAATCGTTTAGAGTATATTGAGTTCAGTGTAAAATATCAGTATTTATGGTTATTCGTATTTAGTTTGAAAATATTTTTGTGCAAAAAGTCATTTTTAATCAAGATTTTGTTCTATCTGTTAATATGTATGTCTTTCCGACTTCGGCATGAAAGGTCGTAGAAAGCTCGTTTTTTGCCAAAACATTTGAATTTTCATAGCATACAATTGTTTGGAATTTGGTATTTTCTAGCTTCAGAACTTTCAGTTGAAAAATTCAGAAAACAGACAATTACTGGGAGCTCTTGGTTGTTTGAAGCTAATAAGCTGAAGTTTATCATATTAGATAAATTTTTCGTTAATTATATTAGATAAAATTAATAAGCTGCGCTGTTTAGTCAAGTTTCAGCTTTCTCCCTCATATTGTTCGCTAACAAATAAATAGACAAAGCATGAAAATCTACAAAGACATACCGAGTTCCAAAAAAAATTTCATTTATTTTTAATTCTAATTGGGCTTTACTTAAAATGAAGAATATTTTCAAGATTAGTTAATGATATCCTAAAGTTCAAAAATATTTATAGTTACTACAATAATACTACACTCTCGAAAATCTCTAACAAGTTTTAATATATTTATAAATTTCTTGGTAAATAAATAGGCTACATTTTATCAGAATTAGATTTATTTTATTTTATTTATTTACTTAGGGAGGGGTTGAGTTTCTGGGCAATCATTTAAAAAATTGCAATTTTTTTCCAAAATATAATAATACCCTGTTATAAGGATAATTTTAAAACTCTCTCGGAATAAAAAAAATATTCGTTTTTTTAAATCTTGTTACGCTTAACGAGGACAGCTCGAAGGATATATGGTATAATTTACTAAAGAATGTTCAATTTTGTTCTGCTTACTTTTGCTTAGTAATAAACGAGGGGTGAACCGCGATTGGAATTAGGTATACAGCGTCTTTGGAATTATGTTGAATTATTTTGGAATTCGTGAGATAATGCCCCAAAATCTATTGTCTTCTACTTGGAAATGAAAATGGAAGTAGGTGTAGACGATATTAGGTCGCGGTTCACCCCTCGATAATAAATGTCTGAAACGTGAAGAAAAATTATTTCCAAGCATGATCTGTCTGTCTGAATTCTATTAAAGTGATTGAGTGAGTCATCTAGTCTGTAGTTTAGTGAACGAACTGTTTCGGTATCATAACGTTTAGGATATTATTTTTTCCTTTTTCATAATTCATAATAATTTACTAATTGTATATGGTAATTATATTTCTTTAATACTCTCATTTTATCTCCTCGTGTCTCAGGGTCGTTTTAGGTTTGAAAATGCTGCTCTATATAGTAAAGTTTACTCCTGAAAAGAAGCTTAAAATAAATTAGACCATTTCTTTTCTCAGGATGGATCTTGTCTTCCACGAAGAAATTCAATTTAAAAATACATACTAATCGTTTATGTTATTTGATCCTTATAAATGTTTATCAATGACTAGATGAAAGCGAACCCCACGAAACTCATCATCATTATGCATATTTATTTTATTTTATTTGTATATCAAATCCACACCGAGCTGGAGATGACTGACATCAATCAGAAATTATGGAATTTAAATGATCATTAAAATAACAAATATAGATATTTAGATAGGTATAAGTAACCGTTTCCTGAATTTATTTACACGCACACAGACAAAATAACGAACTTCCGTATCCGGTAGTAAACTAGTTCTAAATTAAGCCAAAAATTGATATAATCTTGGAATTATTTAAAACGTTCTTGTTATAATAGAAAATAACGATTTAGTCGAAAATATCGTGACGTGATTAGTGCAGACCACGTGACTTTCATTTATTAGTAACACACCAACATCAAGAAAATAATTTAAGATAATATTAGATGTCTATTAAATTAAAAATAATTATTTAATTGGATTTTGTTTTTGAAAGACCTAGATTTTTTTTGTTGTCGAAGTCTGAACTCATGAAATTAAAGGCCGGTTCACACGAGGCTTTTTCTGCTACTTGTTCCTTACTTGCAATTTGAAACTAGTTCAGTCAGGCTGATTTTTCGCCTGTTGGCGGCTTCACATGGAGCTTTTTCAGAAAATATTTCAAATTGGCCGGCTAGGTTTCGCGCTCAAGATTTTTTTAATTTTTAGTTTACTTTAGTTGTTTTCGAGTGATCTGTGAATATAAATATTAAATGTTTGTCAATTAAAGTGTAGTAGTAATAATTGTTTTTATGTTTTTTCTTCGTGTCTCGTTCTTCTTTTTTATTGTTTAATTTTTAAAATGTCAACAAGAAAAAAAGAAAAAAAAATAATATTAATACAGGTCACTCGAAAACATCTAAAGTATAGTTCTTTAATTAAAAATTAAAAAATTCTTGACCTCTATAAATTGATATATCGACTTGAAATTTTCAGAATATTTATGATTTTCAACGTAGCCAATAATAACACGAAGAGAGAAAAAATTCTTTTCATTTTCGAAATTTTAAAAAATCTTGAGTGCCTTCTAAAAATTGAGTGAGAATTTTAAAAACATGTTAAATTAAAATATTTTCTATTAGTTGAATAAAAGATTTCACTGTAGATGGTAACAGAATTGTTTTTATTTTAGGTTAAAAATAAAATGAGATGTCTTCTGTTTTTTAAATAAAATAATTTTTAATTATTTCTAGAGACTATAGTTTCGAAGGCATTGCCTTCATCATCAGTCTATCACAAATATTTCAAATTAGTTACAAATTAAGATTTATACATTGAAAATTTTGAAAAATATATAATGTCTTTTTCTTCTATATAAATATTTTCATACGAGATCAAAAAAAAAAAAAAAAAAATTTTTTTTTTTTGAGCCACCCTAATGCACACAAGAAAATTTATAATATTTTTGATAAATTCTAAAAATTAAAAATTAAAATAATTTATTTTTTAAAGACTATTGTTTATAGAAGGTTTGACTTTCATCATCAGTCTTTTTAAAATATTTTTAATTAAAAAGATATGATAAAAGTCACCCCTTCAAAACTATAGGTACTCTTTAACAATTAATTTCTATATATACATATTTATGTTTGTATTATATAGGTAGTCTTAATTATAAGAGGCGACTGTGGGTCAGTGGTTAGAGTGTCGGTCCGACGTACCGCTGGCCTGAAATACGCTGGTTCGGGACCGAGTCTCGGCAGATATTTGCAGTCGCCTCCTCTTGGAAAGCAATGGCAACCTACCAAGATTATAATTGCCTAGCAACCTCTGCAAACTAGCCGTTCGGAACCGGCGTTATAAAGTAGGTCCCATATATCTGTGTAAAAACAGCTAAACACACCCAGCACAGGTATATGTGGAGAGGAGCCAAAACGCCAGGGAGACCTGATATGGCACTTAAAGAAGAAGAGTCATAATTATAATTATGAAAGTCGCTTGAGTTAAAGAAATAAAAAAAAAGAGTTTTTTTTCATATTTTGTATTGCATCAATTTAAAGTACAGTAATAAGATGTCGGTTGGGCAAAATCGCGTAAAATTGAACAGTTAAATGGATTTCTAATTGAGTCATTATACAAAGTTCAAATCTTGTTTTTTTACAAAACTTTAAATATCTCGAAACTAACAATCATTGACTTGGTCCACTTTCATAATTATGTCTACCAGTGGCGTGCGGTCCATAGATGCTATGGATGCGGCGCATCCATAAAATTTAAAACATTTAGAGTATTTTCATAAATATATAAGGTCGACTTCAAACTTTCAGGAGGATCTTTAAATTTTCAAATTATTATCATTTATTTCAAATATTTCTATAAAAAACATTTTACTTTACCATACAGGGTATGGTTAAGTATTGTAATCGTGCATGAAAAAAGTGTTTTTTTTTCTTTTTTTGAAAAAACGGCTGAAACTATTTTGATTAAAAAAATTGAGCAAAACAATGGCATTTCGCTCTACAAAAAAGCTCTAATAAGTGAACATCGAAAAAATTATATTTTTCCGAGATAACAATTGTTTTGTCAAAATGTCTGTTAGTCTGTGCGTTACCAAATTTTTCTGGACGAGTTAGCTCAAAAACTAGTGCGAACATCGAAACCAAATTTCACGCTTAGTTTTGGTCCATTGAGATTAAGAGCTGATTAGTCTTTGGTGCATATCGACCAAAAATTAAGGGGGGTGGAGGGGGGGGGTTAAAAATTAAAAATCCAGGCCATTTGAGCAAACTCAACCAAATTTTGGATACATAATCAGTAAACCCCCAGAAGTCTAAAAATGCAAAAACCAACTGCCCAAAATGGGGGAGGGGGGGGGTGTATGGTCAAAAAATGAAAATCTAGGCCATTTAGCAAACTCAACCAAATTTTGTATACATAATCGGTGTGACATCAGAAGTCTAAAAATGCAAAAGCTAAGCGCCCAAAATGCGGAGGGGGAAAGGGTCAAAAAATGAAAATTTAGGCTCTTGTACCAAACACAACCAAATTTTGTATACATAATCAATGGGTCCC
This sequence comes from Forficula auricularia, assembly GCA_024734495.1. Classification (NCBI taxonomy): domain Eukaryota; kingdom Metazoa; phylum Arthropoda; class Insecta; order Dermaptera; family Forficulidae; genus Forficula; species Forficula auricularia. The sequence continues at coordinate 6,433,061 of JALMQS010000075.1, forward strand.
AAGGAGTCTAAAATTGCAAAAACTAACCCCCCCTACATGGTTATAAATAAATTTATTAAATATTAAATATAAGTGAGGGGCTAAGTTGTATAGTAAAGTCAAGTGGATGGCCACATCAGAACACGTCAGCTTATTTTGTTTAGAAAAGTATATTGGTTCTCGAAATGAAATAAAATTGTTGCATTAAATTTGAAAAATAATGAAAATGATGACATAAAAGAAATTTGCAAAAAAAAGCCAAGATTAAAATAAAATTTCAAAAAATGAAGAGTTCTTTTTTGGACAGGATCACCTGGTTGAAAAGTCACCAACCGCCACTGATGTCTACATATATATCTATATGTTTGTTTGCATCAAGCTTAGGACAGACAACCTCAGTGATTTTTCTATATGAATCAATAAGTCTGCTAATCCCGACAATTATATATAAAATTTACCAGATAATTCAATTTAGTATTACAAAATTGAAAGTCATATTTATAATAGTGAAATTAGTTGACTTCAAAATGTGTATATCATATATATTAGGGTGCTCCTTATTTTGGATATTTTCGAATAGTTAGGCGGATAGGGGCTCATATGGTTCTAAATAAATAAAAAAAAAAATATCTCCCAAGTTTCAAGTCTTTATCTCTATTTTAGCCTAGTGCTGCTACACAGCGATTAAGTTAAATAACATGGGGTTTTTGGCATTGAACGATCAATTTTTTATTCCGGCCAAAGTAATGGTTCAAAAAATTTGAAACTCTGTAGACTTTATCCTTATAATAGTAGCTATCCATCAGAATGTTTACAGATTTTTAGCTATTACAATTTTCGAGTTACATCTAGATAAAATACTGCTATATCTTAGTATTTGTAAGTTATAGACTCCAACATTATAATAGATAAAAATCTGTAAAAATTCTGAGGGATATCTACTATTATAAGGATAAAACCTACAAAGTTTCAAATTTTTTGAACCATTACTTTGGCCGGAATAAAAAATTGATAGTTCAATGCCAAAAATCCCATGTTATTTAAATGGGAAACTTAATAGCTGTGTAGCACTAGGTTAAAATTGAGATAGAGACTTGAAACTTGGGGGATATTTTTTTTATTTGTTTGGAACCATATGAGCCCCTGTACGCGTAAATATTCGAAAATATCCAAAATAAGGAGCACCCTAATATATATGGAATAAGTTAAATTGAAAGTTTTTTTGCCGAGGTTAGCAGAATTTTTATATATTGAATGAGACAATAAAAGAGTGTCCAGGAGAAGACACATTTTATTTTCTCCTTCAATATAGAATAAGTATTAAATTCTATGACTGGTTTGATGCTACCTTTCGCCTTCATTGCTTGCCACAATGCTAATTTCATCACTTCTCTATAAATATCCCATATGTCATACCCTTCTATAAGTGAAAATAAAAATAATTAACTTCCGTATCCGGTTTTGAATTAAACTGAAATTGATATAATCTTGGAATTATTTAACTTGCTCTTGTTATAATAGAAAAATAACGTGTAAAAAGGTAGCGGTCGCGCTCAGTCACGCCATCCCGTCCGTTTGAGTGCCATCCCGGATTCCATTATGCTCAGGTCGGTGCGTGTCTGTCTGTCCGTCCGTCTGTCTGGAAATAAAATCCCAGAATGGGAGCAAGTGGAAATCGTCTCGGATCATTGCTGACTCATAGACCGATCGGACGGAGGTTTCGCTCCGTGGTGTAAGAAGCCTCCTCGAGAATGCTTCTCACCTCAGATTGGTAGTTAACATGGGAAAAGAGCCAAATTCAGGGCCCACGCCTCAAGTGTAGGACGCCCCCTTTTTTGTATAGAAGATATATAGAAAAAAAAATCAAGAGTCAAGTTATTTCACCGCAACATGCAACAACGCCTTTCACCCGCACAACAAAAGCAACCTGATCCGATGCAACTCAGACAACGATTCTCCAATGCAGACAGATTAAACGCATTTTTTTGGCGAAGCTGCTGCTCTCAACAGCTCATAAATCAAATCGAGATTGCTTGGAGAATTTTTTCGCAATGTAATTATAACACAATTCTAAATATCAGAGGGAGGAAGTGATAGAACACAATTTTTTATTTACAAGCTTAAAATTACATTACGTTAATTTATCATCATTTAGTATACAGCCCGAAGACTGGTTTGACGCAACAATCATACTTTACTCTATCCCACGCCAACTCTTTCATATCTCTAAAAGTCCCACATCTTTCAGTATCTCGAGAAAATACTGCATTTGCTCTCCCTTTTTTCCCACCCATTTAACTGAATAAACGCATTCGCCAATTTTTTATCCCTATTAAGTAGGCCCTAGACGGTCAATCATTTTGATCAAAAGATTTAGTCAATCATTGACGGGTGTTTCAATCATTGTCTCGATCATCACCTCAATCTTCCTAAATCTTTTGATCAAAACTCGTTTGAAGTGGAGTTTCGATTAAGTTTTGGTATTGGCAAATATTTGACCGGCTATAATCTGACCCTTACAGCAATTTAAACAAACGCTTATACAGACACAAATATCTATACATACATTTAAAAAAGCTTAAAATTAAAAAATAGTTTCCCTCACAGCCAAGATTGGTATGAAAGAGAGGAAATTTCAAAACAAAATCCGTTAGAGTCGTCGTGCTTGATTACATATTGATAAAATTTAAAAGATTTCAAGTAAATAAGTATATTCGGGTGAATGCTATAATCCAAAAAAATTCTGGGACATTTTTTTTCACTTTTTTTTTTAAATACTAACTCATTCATACAATAGAGTTATAAAGAAAAATTTGATTAATTTTGAAGTAAAAATTTTGTCTTAAATTTAGCAAAGGAATTAATTTGTTGGAATGATAAAAGTATACCCTGATAGCACACTCGTTCTAAAAGATGTTTTTTAGACTAAGATATCTTATAGACATCTTAAATATAATAAGAGCTAAATAAGATATCTTTTGGATCGAACCTCCTATCTGGGTATAAACAAAATAATTTTGAGATCATTTAATTTATCAACAAAAAGAGATCTAGCTAATGAGGAAACGCTTTTATTTTTCAAAAATTAGTGAAACATTTTGATTTTTAACCGACTTCAAAAAAGAAGGAGGTTCTCAATTCGACTGAATTTTTTTTTGTCTATGTTACCTGATATCTTCGCCAATTGTGGACCGATTTTGATAATTTTTTTTGTATTGGGATCAGTCTAGTTTCTGATTGGTCCCGTTTTTTTTCATCGGTATTGGACCTTTTTTGCTATGTTTGTTTAGGCATAACTTCTTTGTTTATGAACCGATTTCGATGATTCTTTTTATATTGGAAAGAGGGTATCTTAGGGGTGGTCCCATATTAATTTGGTCAAGTTCTGATGATATGATCAATGACTAATTAACGTAAATATCCAATTCTTATGAGCAAATAATTGAAATTATAATAAATCAAATCTTTTATAAAAAAATCAATCTTAAAACGTTCATTTAAAACCCGCAAACGTTTCTAGAGAATTTCTATATTTATGAATTTAATTTTATTATCATTTTCTGATTCATTCGCCCGACCCTTTCTCGTACGAGTTGCATGCAAGTTATTATATTAAGTCACTATTAATAACATCACTAAAAAGAGAAAAATAAAAATAATTTTTATAAAAAAAATAAAACCGACTTCAAAAAAATTAAATGCAACAAATAAAATAATAAAACTCAAAATAAAATTCACTAAAAGGTATAAAATAATTATCTAATTTAGTTACAAATAAACGACGAAATATTTATATGAAATCACTTTTTGAAGTCGGTGCTAAACAAACTATATAGGCGAGCGTACCCGCCAATCGTTTCCGTACTAAGTAAAATCCGTCGAGTTTGATTCATAAAATGTATGTTTGGCACCGACTTCAAAAAGTGATTTCATGTAAATATTTCGTCGTTATTTGTAACTAAATTAGATAATTATTTTATAGCTTTTAGTGCATTTTATTAAAAAATATTTTTTTTTTTAATTAATTTTGAAATAAAAATATTTTCCCAGCTCTTCGAGCATGTTGTTTTTTAATGTTCTAGACTAGTTATGAATAATTGCAGCTGAAGAACTTGCAAAAGTTTAAATGCCGTGTACTAAAAGCAACTTTTAACATCGAGAACAAGTTATTTCCCAGATCGTAGAGAATAATTTTATTTCTAACAACAAATCTATCTCTAGAATTTTATGTTTTAATCGTGTCCATTTTTCTGACTTCAAAGGATTTTCCAGTTAAATTCTGTCGTCTATGGTGAATTATATCAAGAATTCAGGAAATAGATATTAAGCTCATAAACAATTGCATGTACATTTTATTAACTTTTTATGTATTATTTAAGTGAGGAAAATTGTTAATTTAAAAATCATGATCAAGCGAATAAACTTTTTACTGTTCTGTATCTTTTTTTCTAAATATAAGTAATGCAATGATTGTTGTTACGAGTTTTATTTTTAAATTTTATAATTGTTCGAATAAAATATTTTTAATAAAATAATTATATATTGTCGTGATAATATTAAATGGTAGAGCTTTAATGCGTGGGATTTCAATGAAATTACTATATAATATTATTTTTATTAGGCTATAGTTAATTTAAAATTAATTATTTTTTATATAGATCTATTTCATAGCAGTTATTATTATAAAAGAAAAAATATATTTTTTTTTAATAAATGGACACTAATCCTGCAAGAGCTAAACTAAACGCCTTGAGGTTAGGCAAAAACTTGACCAATCTTTTTTTCATACAAATCTTTGAATTTAGTCATAAGTTTAAGTATGTAATAATATTTCAAACTTATTAATTTGAATAGTGGATCTATTGTGATATTTAATCGAGGTGTGAACCGCGACCTAATATGCTGTACACCTACTTCCACTTGTACTTCCAAATATTTCCAAGTATTCCAAATATTTCCAAGTAATTCCAAATATTTCCGAGTACTTCCAAATATTTCCAAGCACTTCCAAATATTTCCAAGTAATTCGAATATTTCCAAGTACTTCCAAATATTTCCAAGAACTTACAAATATTTCCAAGTACTTTCAAATATTTTATAGTACTTTCAAATATTTTCAAGTACTTCCGACTATTTCCAAGTACTTCCAAATTTTTCCAAGTACTTCCAAAGTGGTGTACACCTACTTCCAATCGCGGATCACCCCTCGTATTTAATGATTCTAATAGGTGTATTTTAATTATTATATCATCACATAAAATTTGAATATTATTTAAATTTTATTTTTTTTAAATAATCTAGTACATTTTTTTTTATTATTTATTTATTGTCATTGGGAACAAAGCCCATTTAGACAGAACATCAGTAAAGTGTTAGTAGTGTTAGTGAGGGAGCCGAATTTTAGCCGGAATAAATTTTATATGCTACCCAGGCTCGAACCCGGGCCTCCCGCTTGAACATCGTCATCAACGATGCTGAAGTAAATCTAGTACTATATTGGAATATATTTTAGCGAAATGAAATAAATAATTACAAACTTGAGTTTTTGACAATAACCCACTTTGGTTTTGATTTGATTTAACGATAGATATAGCTATCTGAAGAAAAAAACATTTGCATATTATATGATTTGGTGGTTGAGCTGTTTATTAAAAAAGTATTTTCGGCTGAATATACAAATATTTAGTTGTTTTAATGAGATAATTTAATCAGGGCATTTACAATGTCCAATCAGGCTGATTTCTGCTGAATCTTCAATTTTGATGAAAAACTCATTTACAGTCAGTCAATGTTAAATTGAAAACCATTTTTTCTTCAGTGTTGGTCGATAAATAATTTCTTCATTAAATTTATTTTCATCTTTAATTTGACTGCTTGAGAAATTAATTTTTTTAAATTTATATAAGAAAATCCCATTTTTTGAAAATGAGAACCTAAATCGTCAAAAAAATTACTAGAAAACTTTAATTAATTATATGTTTGTTTTTTAAAGTGTGAATAAAGTTAAAATCTTTTGTAAACGATACTTAAAACATTTTATTATTATTAACGATATTAATTTATTAAATGTTTTTTCTCGAAGACAGACGGATAGATATAAAACTGAGGATTGATAGTACAAAGATAAATAAAAAGACATAATTCCCAATGAAAGAACATTTATTGGAAACTTTTCTTTTTATATACTTGTGAACCGATCTTCCATCCTTCTTTATGGTATATAAAAATTAAATTGGATTAGCCACCAATAATAATCTTTTTTTTCATTTTATAATGTTAATCTAATAGTCTGAACACCAACGTTTGAACAAGATAATAATAAAATTAAAACATTTCAGGTTTCGCGGAGGGCACAACAGGGATCTCCAATTGCTAATTGTGAAGCACTACTCAAATAATGATAGAGGAACTTTGTCAGTGAGGACAAGATCGATGGACGGACGTAATATAGGTGAGTTAGTAAATCTTTTACATATAGGGATTATACTCATAGTGCGAAGTTCTTATAAGACTTAGACCATCAAGTTTTCTGGAAGAAATAATTTATTTGATCCTTAGTTTAAGTTATGTAGTACCTACTCGACTCTTTCGTTAAACATACTACCGTGACGCCATAAGCAATCATGGCCGCCACTCAACCCTTGTAGGGTATTCCTCTTCTGAGCTAAAGAATACACTTGGTTGTATAATCACTAGGCGCATAATGTAATATATGTTAAAATTACATGTAAATTATAAAAAAAATTACATAACTGAGTATACTAGATTCTATTGTCACCAGCACCAAAAGTGTGGACAAAAATTTCAGCTCAATCGGTTTGGTCGAACTGGTTTAAACGGTCCATAAACTCAATTTCAGGCTATATAATAATATATGAGGCAGTAAAAATCCGTTTTTAGTAAGAATGGGTTCTTACTAGTTAAAACGCGTTTTACTGAATACCTTTGTGGCAACTAGAATTTACTGATGTTAGTTGAGTTTGGTCCAAAGATTTAGAATCTTCATTTTTGACCTTTCGTCTCATTTTGGGTGTTTATTTTCGAAAATATTTAAACGAAAATAAACACCCAAAATGAGGCGGAAGGTCAAAAATGAAGATTCAAGATCTTTGGACCAAACTCAACTAATATCAGTAAATTTTAGTTGCTACAAAGGTATTCAGTGAAATGCGTAACTAGTAAGAACCTGCTCTTAATAAAAACGGGTTTTTACTGCATATAATAATAGAACAATAGAGATATTAATAATAATATTATTAACAACCAAACCGCAATATAGAATGCGGCGTTAAATTGTCGGCGTTAAAATTGTCGGATATCATATATAGGAACATACTACTCGTTGTAGAAAAAGAAAAGGACACCTCTGCATATTCAGAAGTCAATCTCCTCTCATAAGAAACAAATCGGAAATGTAACTTCGAGCGTTTCCTCCTCTCTCACATTTACTCTGCGTAAACACAACAACCAATTACAAAACGTTTTTTTAAAGCTGAAAAAGAAACAACTTTTTTTCGCCACTCGCCAAAGTTTTTCAATCAAATGTCATTTATTTGGGGATCAGGTAAAGAATTTCTCATGAGAAAGAGGCCAATCAAAGTAAAATAAAAATAAATTGAAAATTTGTATTTGATGTTCTTGTGAGTGATAGTGAAAAGGGTTGCAAAGTAGGAAGATAAAAATTGATTGAAATGATGTATATGATAATTACAAATATATTTTATTTTCTAATTTTCGTCACAAAATAAAAATTCAATTTTTTATGACAAGTTTTCGAGTTGAGAATTACAAAATTTCGAAATAAAATATTTTTTTTCATGGCCCGATAACGTCAAAATTGTATAATTAATTACAATACACTTCTATAATTCCTTGTTAAAACTATCAAATCATTGACAGTGTATTTAGTAAAAAAACACCTTAATCGTCACCTTTTCGAATTTAGATTGGCTTTAAGAATAAATAAATAAAAATAAAACCATTTTTGGCTGTAGAAATTATTTACTTTTAGATAAAACAAATCAGAGGAAAAAAGAAAACAATTAAAAAACCCTGTTAAATTATACGACCAATGGCAACGTTTCTCTAATTTATTTTAGCTTCATCACGCTCTTGATTATTTCCAATGCACTTTTGTCATTTATACCATTAAATATCAAGAAAAATTTAATGACAAAGTGTTTGAAAATAATTTGGTCAAGAACCTGATGAAGCTACAATAAATTAGAGAAACGTTGCGATTAGTCGTATGATTTAACACGGTGTTTAATTGATTCATTTTTTCTACTGATTTTTATATTTAATACTGATTATAGAACTAACCAATAATAATTATTTACTTTATTTGGCAGTCATAAAGACTAAACCAATTCACATTTAATCCTTGTTATAGAGAGCAATTATCAATTAAAAATTTTCATTCTTTCTTTCAAAGTAGACGAATTATTTTTTATTTAATAATTTTTTAATGTGGCCGAATTTTCGTGTCTGCTTGGGTAGTTTATTATCTATATACTTTTTAATAAAGTAATGAAAATTAAAATAAATATATAATATTCTAAATTGAAAGTTTATTAGAGAGTAGCAGTATTTTTATAAATTGTAGGAGACAATAAAAGTGTGTCTTCTTTTGAATTATAAATTTTTAATTTATTTATAACGAGACTATTAGTTTCGAGAGCTTTGCCTTCTTCATCAGTCTAGTTACAATTAATTCACAGGAATTAATGTATGAATGGTAAGTGAGATTTACATGTTACATTCACCGTTGAATTTGCCCAGACCACATGTAAATCTCACTTACCACTCATACATTAATTCCTGTGAATCAATTGTAATAGACTGATGAAAGAGGGCAAAAGCTCTCGAAACTATAGTATCGTTATAAATAAATTAAAAATGTATAATTCCAGCAGAACACACACTCTTTTATAATATTCTAGGTAGGTTTCACAAATATAGAAGACAAGATGCTTATTATGAGCTAATAAGCATATTGTCTTTTATTTTTTGGAACCTACCTAGAATTTTATATTTTTTTATTTTTTTTTTAATTTTCATTACTTTATTAAAAATATGTTTCACCGAGGACCTATATCATTCTTCTCTTAACAAAATATATACTTTTTGCTTGTAACCGCTTTTTCTAAAAATAATAGTATAATTGCTCATTGAAAGATTAAGTAGCACATTATACTTTAGGATAAGTAAATAAAAATGTTCTTTCGTTATATATACATACATAATTCTTTCAGAATTTCAATACCAGAGAATGTTCTATCTTGAATTTTCATTTAAATTCGACCCACTTAAATATAATACTCTCAACAGGTGTTATTCATGGATATAGATATACAGATAATAAGTTAAAATGTCCGTTATACCTATAGATATTAAAAAAAATAATAATAATTCCTGCGAATACGTATATAAAGAAGGTTGAAAGAATTCCAGCACCTGCGATCCTGGGAACTAGAAAAACTTCTGACCGGACCGAACAATTTTTCGGCGGCCATTAACAACAAAAATGCTTTGTCGTTTTCAGTTAAGTGTTTACAAATGGTCAATCGAAATGAGAGGTGAGGGACTTTCGGAAATCGTGGATTTTTGATAAAAAAAAAAAAAAAAAATATTACTGGGCGGAGAAGAACTTGAGGCATTGAGGCAGATGATGGAGTGAATGTATCTCTCTCTATATACCAGGGTTCGTGAGTTGGCGTGTTAATGAGCCCTTGGGGTCCTTTCCGAGACCTGCCTCTGGTCCTTTCAATGGCATATCGCCCGAATGACCATAATGAGGGACAGTTGAATTGGATGGACATGCGCTTCAAAAAATATTGCGTAAATTGCATTGAGTGATGATGCAACGAAAAAGAATTCGAATGTCAGTCACTTTATCGATGATTTTTTTTCATTTAATTAAATTTAAAAATTCAAAAAAAAAAAAAATATACAACAGGAATAAAAAATTGAAACAACCCTGAAGATTCAATCATCGAAAGGTTTAATTTAAATTATTACATGTCAGAAGGTAAATGAATATGAGGAAAGAAAGTATAAAAATTTTATTTTGTGGATGTTTCTATTATATATTTTGTTTTTATTTATTAACACGTGAATTTTGAATTTTAGTTGATTAATAATCATTATATTAAATTGAGAGTTTTTGTGCCGAGGGTAGCAGAATTTTTATATATTGAAGGAGACAATAAAAGAGTGTGTCTTCTGCTGGAATTATAAATTTTATTTATTTATAACGAGACTATAGTTTCGAGGGCTTTGCCCTCATCATCAGTCTATTACAATTGATTCACAGGAATTAATGTATGAATGGAAGGTTAAAATTTGCACGTGGCTGAGTTAAGAATTGTCCTTTATACTTGTTTTATTTTTTGGCTGTAGGTGGCGTTAATGAGGTTTTTATTTGCGCGGCTATTTTTAAGATACGGCTTTCCTGTGAATAAATTGTAATAGACTGATGAAGAGGGCAAAGCTCTCGAAACTATAGTCTCATTATAAATAGGTAAATAAAATTTATAATTCCAGTAGAAGACATACTATTTCAAGATCATTATATTATTAAATAAAAGATTAACAGGTGTTTGTCCTCCTCTTAATCTTTGTTTAATTTTTTGGAATGTTACATCATTCGTATCCATAGTAAATTTATAACAGGAATATTAGGGAATTGGATAAAATTAAAATCACAGAGTTTTTTATTAAATGGGCCAGATGTTTCATCAATTTATTTTGACTTCCTCAGGGGCTCATTTTATCACTCTTCTATTAAACTAAAAGACAAAACAGCATTAATCTTTCTTTAACATATACTTGGCTCACAGTACTAATCAACAATCTTGGGAAACAACTTTTCTTTAACAATTGAAATTTGTCGTCGTTTTTATTCAGAGATAACAATATAAATTGACGAAACAACCGGCCCATTTAATAAAAAACTCTTGTGTTTTTAATTTTATCCAATTTCCTACTATTCCTGTTATAAATTTAGTATGGATACGAATGATGTAACATTCAGAAAAATGTTTCACGTGTTAATAAATAAACACAAAATAAATAATCGAAACGCCAAAAAAGAAAATTTAATTTTTATACTTTCTTTCCTCATATTCATTTGCATTCAGAGATGTAATAATTTAAAGTAGGCCTTTCGATAATTAAATCTTCAGGACTGTATCAATTTTTAATCCTCAATGAATTCACGTGTTAATAAATAAAAAAGAAATATATAATCGAAACGTCAACAAAAGGAAATTTAATTTTTATACTTTCTCTCCTCATATCTACTCATAATAATTCAGCCAGGTCTTGAATAATTTGTTTTTTTACTTTTCATTACTTAAGATACTTAATTATTTATTATTTCGTTGAATTTACTAATCTAATTTAATTATTTGTTTGTATATTTTGTAATAGATATTGGCCAAATGGTGACAAAAAAATAATACTAAATATGTGGAAGTATTGCGATGACCTCGAAGGTTCGATTCAAGTTTGTTTTTAATAAAGACAAAAAAATTTTACATTTAATATTCTCTTTAATTAAATATAATTAAAAAGAGATTAGCGTTAATACACAAGGATACCTTTTTGAAATAACATGGCTAAATATCAAGTGTAGTATAACTTGTATTTTTATTAAAAAATAAAAAAAAATTATAATCTTGAATAACTTATAAATACACACATAATTTTGTCAAATTGCTATCCCTAAGTTCTTAAATAATTTTATTACAATTGGCTAAAATCACGATAGGCGTGATCTCTTCGAGAGATATAGGATTTTACACCCCCTATATTAGGCGATCTATTTTTTCATGGCTAAATATTTATTAAGTTCCAAAGAGATTAGGAAACTATCAATAAACTCATTGCTTTAATAAATTTTTAAATTATTAAAAAATTCCAAGCCAAGATATTTTAATGGTTTTTGAATTCTGACCAACATTGAAGAAGTGTAGTATTTTTCAGAGAAGATACGAATATAAGAAAATATATATAAAATACAAAACAATTATTATACAAAATGATGAAAATCTACTATCTTCTAATAAAATATTGGAAAATTCATTCATTACATGACACTAGGGTTGTATTCTCCAATAAGGATAGCCGCTTGCAGTATTGGCTTTTGGCACTAGGCTTCATTTGCCTTCTGACATGTATAAATCCCAGGATTCAGAATAAGACACTGTTGTGATATTCCCAGTAAAATATAACTCTACTACTGTGAAACATTAATTTTTAATTAAATAAAATAATTTCAATTTAATGTAGACCTTTCGATTATAAATCTTCAGGATGGTTTCTATTTGTCATCGTCAATGAATAAACATCCATTAATATATTTTTATAATTTAATAGGATTCTCATCCAAAATTACAATAATTAAAAAAAATAATAATATTTTTCAAAATTTCGTGACGTTCGCAGTTCATCAATTTGATTTAAATTCATTTCTTAACTTTTGGTTTTTTAATTTTTTATAGGGGGGGTTATATTTGTTAGGGGGTTCCAGAAAGTGGCGGGGTGTGGCGAAGGGATGGGGGGTCCAAAAAGGCGAAATTTTGCATGACGTATTTTATGAATGGCCCCTTTTCATAGTATTTAGTGGGTTATACGTTACACCATCGATATTGTCCAAGTTTCTTTGATGTAGATTTTGTTACTGAGACAATTATGTTATTCCAAGAAAGGTCAGACACTGTTCCTGGACGGCCACCCGTCTAAGGAAGACCACCCTACATGTTGCCTACATTCGGAATTCATGGGATTTGATAATTTCAACATGGGGGGCTTATTAAAATATGAAATTTTGTGAAAACGATAAATTGTTCTTGTAAGATAGAAACAAATCTAAAGAGACTTGAAATTAAAACTCTACTACTTATTTTTTCATCTTAAACTTCTATAGAAATTTTTTATATTTCTTTTAATAAGTTTAATATGATTAATGTAAACTTTCAACTTTTATTACACATCTGGCCAAAGATTCAAGCGGTGCCACTGCCATCTATGTGTAACTAAGTAAAGTTTCCGGCCGGCCGGCCCTACCTACCTACCAAACACAATTTTATTAATATAGATTATATGAATCCCTCCTTAATCCATAAAACTTCTAATTTTCTCTTAAAAATTCTCTCACTTTTTTGCAATCATAATTTAATTTACTGCATTTTTTCAACACTGGTTAATTTTTGCACTCTATTGAATAAAATTATAGTATTTTAGGGGAGTTTGTAATTTATTCCATCTTACACCTACCTGCGCATTAGATCTTAAAATCTGGCTGTACGTCGAATCAGGAAACGATTAAACATTTCGACACATGAAATTAAGTTCTCTCAAAAGTGATGTTGAACAATTATTTTAATTACTTAATTTGCTTCTTTTGTGCATATTAATTTTTTTTTGAATTTCTAGATTAAGTTCATATTCTGATGAAAGAAGCTGAGATAATTGCTCGAGCCCATCACTTTGATGTTGATGTTACACAGTATGAAAGTAAAAGAAAATAAATGACTTTTTTTGATGAAAGTTGATACAGCTTAATTTTTGTTCTAAAGGTCAATTATGTTCAATCTCTCCCCTCTTTTTGCATTGATGGAATCATTTAATAACAGGGGTACGCATTTTTCAATGGAAAGCGCCGCGCCTCGATCATTGATGCTGCATTTTCTTTAAAAATCTCAATGAAAGGATAAAAACACTTCTAGTCTTAACTGGGTAGCACGTATTGGTGTAGGTATTTTGTGTAGGTCGGCTGGCTTTAGGTTAAAGTTGAGTGAGTAGGTGTGCGGAAGAAATCGGACGTTGGATGTCCATAGAACGGCCAACGATTTGACATTTTGCTTTAAGATAAGTTCCGTAGGAGATTAGTCCGGTAAAACAGAAGAGAAAAATTTATGTTCAGTGTCTTAAATAATGAGGTCAAGTTCTTGTTTTTGGAGTTTGTTCAATTGGTGGGATTAATTTATTTAAGAAACAAATGCAAATCCTATTGAATGACAAAAAAGGGATGCTGCCATAAAATCAATTAAAGAGAAGTTCATATTCATAAGATATTATTTTCATGAAGGACCGAAATATTTTTTAAAAAAATATTCAAAATTTTTGAAAAATTATATCTATATAATATATCATTAAAAACAAAAAAGTAGTGAGTGGATATTGATAGGCAGTCCCAAAATTCAAAAAACGAGAGATAATTTAAACTATTTTTTTTATTCAAAGACCTAAGTTTCGGAGGCTTATTCCTAAATTCTCTCATTCCAGACGATGGGCTGACAACCCGAAATATATCGAAATCTAAACTCATTTTTGTTTTATTTCATTTTATGTGAAACCCCACCTCCCACTTTTACCCATTTTTTTTTATTATTATGTTTTAAATTCACTTATCAGCCCCGTCTCCAAAAACTACTTCAATCCTTAACCAGTAGTAGTGTATTATTATTAATATAAAAATATTGGAATCAAATAAATTTTCTGCATAAGTATCATTATTATTTCTTTATATAAAATTTGTTAGCATCATTATATCTAGGGAAAGCTAATATAGGTATTATAGTATAGACATTGTTTGTTTTTTTGGAGGGGGGAGGCACACAAAGTACACTGATTTCTGAGTACTTATATCTACCAATAGATTTATTTTTAAGTTAAATAGAGTATTTTCTAAAAATAAAAAATCAGTTTGCTTTGATAATTTATTTTATTACAGACCTTGCTGGCTATCTAGATAAGTTCCTAGTGAAAACATAAGTATTTACTATATATACATTGAAGTTTAACGGGACACTTTTTTAGACTTTCGTAAAAATTACGAATATCTGTTTGTATGTAGTCATGTCTCATCTTCGTAGCTTCTACAATGAATTATCACATATTGTGATGCGATTTCATAGATGCATCCTTTTAATATTCTTGATGATTATATGGAGAAAAATTGTGAAATAAAAACATGCCCAAAAGAAATGAAAAAGATTATTCGTTTTTAACCTGGAGAAGGAGGGGAGATACTCCGAAACGTCTGTCTTAAAAAAAGTGAAAATTTAGAATGTGGTTTTTCATTATATTTGGGGTATCTCTATCAAATCTCTATTAAAATCTTCCAATTCTTATATTTATGTATAGGTATTGTGGTATGTTCCTGTTAAGTACTTTCGATGAGTATTATTTTGCATTAGAATAGAATAATTAGATTGGATACCAAAAATTACCAAACCCTCTATCAGGGTATGTGATCCCCTCATCAGTTGACCAAATTATTTTAGATTTAAATTTGACTCTCTATTTTACTGTTAACTTCTCTTAAGATGAACTTGTCAAATGAGAGATTTCGGAAGTGGAACGTTATTCAAGATAATTAATGATCTTAGCTTATCATCGACATCTCATAAATATACATATGTTTTCAGACGATATGAAATGACAATAGAATTCAACTTTTCAAGTTCGAGCCAAAGTAAATAAAATCGTTTAAATTTATTCAGAAAAACAAAAATTCCGACTACCTTGATATTTAAAAAAATTCTATTTTTTTAGTTTTAATCAAATTAAATCATTTTTTTAGTGATTTTACATACTTTTTTACTTCCAAATTGATAACTGCACCCACCACACGACTTTTACATTAGTTTATTTGAAATCATCTTAACAATTTTCAAGCCTAATTTACACCCATTTCCTTAATTTATGCACGACTAATAATTTATGACACTTGATAAGTACACCAATTAAAAAAAATTGTTGCGCCCGTTTTTGAGAAAATCTCAAAAAACGAAAAATCTTTCATGAAAATGCCAACTTCCGGTAGTCCAATTTCAACCAAAAGCTTGCTGTACTCCTTCTAGCCTATATTGATCTTAACTTTCGAATTTCATAGCTCTGAGACTTATAGTTACCAAACGTAGGAGAGGTATATTCTTACGTATTCAAAAATTCTTTAGTGTTGATCATTATCAGCAGTCTCACTAACAAAGTTTCAACAAAAGAAAAAATAAGAATAAAAGTAAGAAGGTTAGAAGAAATACCTCGAGATTTTGGACAAAATTAAAGAACCGAAAGTAAGTACATGTTTATTGGAAGATTTTTGGTATTTTGAAATTTCGTCTTTTTTTCCGGTTTTCACAAAACGGCTTAGAGGAAATCCAACTTGAATTAATTTGAATGAAGAAAATTGGTATGATGATTTCAAATAAGGGAGAAACTAATGTGAAAGTCGTGTGGCTCCCACACCAGTTGATTTATTATTTATTTTTTCGGGGATTAATTTTTTTTTTTTTTTTTGTTTTGAACAATTCAATGAGTAGTTAAATAAATTCAATTTTAAAATCACAAAGTATTTTCAAAATTAAATAAATAGTAAGTTAAATATGATATCATGGATACAACTAATGGCTTGGTATAATGAAAACATCCGATACCATATATCTCTTAACAAACATAATATGAATATGGATTCTGTGTGATATTGGTTTATTACAGTCATCCACAACAGATTAAAATTTCTATTGGTTACGAGTCTTTTCGAACTTATTCCAATGATTTAATCATGTTATTTATAATCATAATTAAAACGAAAAAATATCCACTTTAAAATGACAGGCCAAGAAGAATAAGAGGGTAGAAAAAACCGAGAAATGTTTATGATTGTTATAAATTATACTCGATGACCTAAAGCAAAAGGTCTTGTTCCTCAGAATCAATTGTTTATTTTTTTTTTAATGAAAAATCATTAAAGGCAATAATACAAAAATAAAGCTACTACCTTTCGAAAAGGGACTAAAAACTTAAAACTCACAAAAGAAGAGGTAAGAAAAAAATAATAAAAATGGGAAAAAATATATTTTTTGTTTGATTTTACTTTTATGTTTAAATAGCTAAAGGGCTGAAAAAGAAAATATTGAAATGGGGGAAAAAATCAAAATGTTTTTTTTTCGTTTAAATCTAAAAAAAGCTTAAAAAAATATCTAAAATTTTTTTGAAATTAATATTGTTTTTTAAGGACACGAATGAATAGTGTATAGCCATAATTTAATTAACGATTTTTTTGATTAATTTAAAATTGTTTGTTATACTAAATTTTAAATGAATTGAAAAATTTTAATATTTCAATTATATGCCTATTATTTTTTGATGGGATTTTTAAAATGTATGTATTAATTACTTTTTATAATCATTAGATTTGCAATGTTATTCAAATAGATTTATTAAAAAAAAAAAAAAAAAAAAAAAAAAACGAAAAAATTCTACCACATGAAAAAATAATATTTGATTTTCTTCAATCAAATTGATCTCTTTTTAATATGGACTGTTTATATTTATGATTATGATTATCTGCTTAGATAACCGTTTAATTCACTAAATATTTACAGTTGACTATTCAATGCGGCAATATTAAGTTTCCAAACAAATGATGTGTGAAAGGGATCCAAGAAGGGTTCTATATATAGTTAGAAGAATGAATGAATCTCTTTCTGCAAGGACCAGAGGGTCGAAAACTATGTTCTGATTCTTTAGAATTCTTTCCAAGCTCGGAAACGGTCGGCAGGATTTTGATCTTTCACGCGGGGTTTCACCTGTAGCTTGTAAGTCAAATGGGAGACCTGAACGCGCGGGAAGAAACATTTTCCTTTAGATTCTCCAGCAAATAATTTTATACCAAACAAATACATATATCCTGTTTTATTTTGTTTAAATTCAGTAATTTTGCACATCAATGCTACCATAATTTAAGGTCATTATCATTCTCAAGCCATTATTAACAAATTCAATGGCGCCCACCGGAAATACTGAAATAGATCCCCCTGGGGCTTATTTTGGCTCTGAAACGGAAATCTCATTGAAAAAAAAACGCATCATTTAGTTTTTGTCTATACATCAGAGGGGACACAAATTTTCTCTACTTTTTGTTTGTGGACTCTTTCATTGTTTCATCACAAGTAATTAAGCCAACAGGGATCACATCTGTCTACGACTTCTTGAATCCCAGGCTATTTAAAGTTACAGGGGTATTGAATCACAAAAAACTATACTTGATGTTAGTTTAGTATATCAACGGGTAATAAAAATGCTTATCAATTCCGAATAGATAATCGTGACCTAATTAGACAAGATTAGTCTGTCTCAATGCATTCGATTATACATAAATTTCAATTTTAATTGATAATAAAAGCTAACTCACACAAAATTAAATGACTGAAAGTCAGCTGTAGTGTAGCCAAATAAGGTCTGAGACCCGACATGTTCCATGGGACAGTTTGAGGGTGAATTGAAGTTTCTTACTAATGAACCGGTTTCCATTTCTCCCGATTATAAAATTAGCATAAATAGAAATTATCCAAGCGTTATTTAATCATGTGATTTGTTGTGAGTTAATGAGGGAAATGTATATAAATTGGGATTGTTAGCCTATATTTCTTAAAAATTGGTGGATTTTTTAAAAATAAAATGTGATTAAACATAAATTAAACAACTTTATCTTTTATTGAAATGATTTTAATGACTGAAATAAACATTAATCATTTTTAAAGTGGTCCTCTTAAGAATAGTTTGACGCAGTCATTTCATTTAACTCTGTCAATTGTTTAATTTCTATAAAGGTACCATATTTTTCATTATCGGGGGATAATATTCTAAGCTAAACACTGGGGGGCGGTAAGTGATCTTCAGGTAATCACCAATGGTTAATGCACCTGAATTAATCTGAGAACACTCACCGAGTACGCTGAGGCTAAGTCCACTACCCGGTCTTCTGGTTAGCGGAGATGAGGAGGGTGTAGCATCACCAGGCATTTTGAATCCACTATACACAACAACACATGGCAACCATACAGAACTGATTTTTTCCCTCTTTCTCAGTCAACAACACTAAATGCATTCTACGATAACCAAACACAGTGGGTTGGATGCGCGCACAGCCGCGCTTCAGTCACGACTGACTCAACGCACTGCTCACACATATTCGCTTGAGTCGGGAGGAGTGGTAGACACGCATTCGAGGATAAATGAGTGGGGACCATGAGGGGGACGGGGGACAGGCGCCAGAGGGGGATGCTGGCGGGGGCAGCGGCCTACAATCTCTCAAATGCACGGGGACATGCTTTAACACACTCCCATTGGGATCCCCAGACCACGCGTTTTGCTAAAAACACGCCAAGTGAATGACTTCGCGCTATGAATGACTTATTCATAAGCTATTTTCATATGCACGCGGTTTTAGAACGAATCGCGAATTTCATCGAATTACACTCTAATATTGTGAAACCTGTTGTACCACAGACACATTTTTTGCATAAGCAATTTTTTTTAATGCAAACAGTTATTTTAATCTGCTTTGATCTATCACAGGCCTTCCCATCTTTTGGAATGTTTTTATGAGTTGATTAACTCCTTTGGTGGGTGAATGATTTTGATAAGAACTACATTATTCACTGTTAGTTAATATATTATATATTAGCAGAAGCATATCGTCGCCTTAGAGTTAGGAACTCTGCTAGCTCACAACAAGGAAATTTTACAGGGCGAGAAAAAAACAAACAAAATTTAATATTGTTGTTATGGGAAGAAACTATTTTTCAGATTTTTCTACAACTTACGATCCTAATTTTAAGTAGCAGTTTTACTTGGGCGATGCTGCATCTCTTTAAGCTCGAACGGTATAATATATCATATAGTCGCCTTAGAGTGTAAGCCTGCTAAATCCATTTATCATATATGACATATTAATACCGTTCGAAAGAAAAAGAGATACAGCATTGTCCATGTAAAACTGCTACTTAAAATTACGATCGTAGGTTGTAGAAAAAACATGTGAAAAATAGTTTCTTTCCATAACAACAATATCAAATTTGTTTGTTTGTTGTCTGACCTGTAAAATTTCCTTTTGTCAAGTTAGCAGGTTTACACTCTAAAGCGATGATATACAACATAAATACATAAAATGTTGTCCTACATAGATAAATAGACTGTTAAAAAGGGATGTACCAGAATGTTCGTATTTCGTAATTTGGCCGTTGAGCTGAAGAGTTTTAAGTATATAATTCCTCAGCGATTAATTATCATGGACGTGGATATATTGAAATCTAATTTTACACATTTTATATCGAGAAAAATTACTAATTTTTTAACCCTGGTTATCCTATCTATAAATAAATAATAGAATAAATAGATACCTACGTCGCTGTTAATGAGAATCTTGAACCCCTTACGTATCAGTGATAGAAATGAGATGGGTAAAGTTTATAACAATTCCCAAAATAAATCTAAAATTACAAGAATATTAAAAAAAACATCTTATCCGGAATATAACAGATTCCCCTAAGTACTAAATCACCACTTTTATAAAAGCCATAATCTAAATTCATTAGTCTTCAAGTCCATGAATATTTCAAGAAGTGGAACTGAGGCACGCTCCATTCATCTTTTCACTTGAACAACCAAATCATAAATGGATTTTCGGAGAGGGAGCCTCTCCAGACGGTTTTCATCAGAAAATCATCATTTAAGCCTTAAAGGGTTTTTTCCAAAGAAAAACACAATTATCGTGACCGGATGGGTTGGTAAAAAAAAGTCCATGAATTCACACACAAATCGAGAACAAAATGAAATACTGAAATTATTGGAAAAATTATAGAAATCTGGGGTGATTTGTGCATACCACGTGAGTTTACTATACCTCAGCCAGGTATATTTATATAATTTTATTTCAATTATTACCTATACGAGAAATACAAACCGTGTTATTATTCATAGTAATGGAAAGTAGGTATTTGTGTAAAAAAATTATTTTGACATTTTTAAATAATTTTCTGGCATTGTTGGACTAATATTTATTATTGATTTAAGAAAAAGTAAAAAAGTTTAAAATACCTATTTATACATATTTATTTTTGGTTGTATTAATTTAATTGATATAATTTATAGATGGCTATAGGGTAGTGGCTTGCGTAAGATTCAAGAATTAATGTGCCTCTGCTGAAAAAAGGAAACCCTATCGAACGAACACAGGCAAGACAAACCTCTGTAAAGTTTAATAACAAACAAAAATCTTATTTTTTACTTAAGTAACTGAGTTTTTGCAATCTTAACATAACACCTTTAATAGACAAATAAATACAAATAGACATCAGTACATTGGCAGCTAGTGGAAATAGTTTGTAAAGAGAAATCAATGGGTTGCCCTGTACTTGATGAAAGGGGTATTTGAGCCCATGAGAAATAACAGATATTATATTTCCATTTAAAAATACTGATGATGAAGGTCAAACCTTTGAAACTCTATTTGTCTCTAACAAATAAATTATATATATCTATACATTTATACATGGTATTTGTATCAAGCAGAGGACATCCATATTGATTTCTCTTTATCAATTAACAACTCTGCTACTCTAGACAAAACAAAATATTTTCAATGAAATCATCCGTATGTAATTATTATTAGACTATGGAGCTAATAAAATGTTAAAAACTGAATTGAATAGAACTACATTAGAACAGGAGAGGACGAACTTCTTAAAATCGATTTGATAGGGACAATATAAATATAAATATTTAATGGATGTACTTCCGTA
Source organism: Forficula auricularia (assembly GCA_024734495.1). Classification (NCBI taxonomy): domain Eukaryota; kingdom Metazoa; phylum Arthropoda; class Insecta; order Dermaptera; family Forficulidae; genus Forficula; species Forficula auricularia. The sequence goes on from JALMQS010000075.1 coordinate 6,454,636, forward strand.
AATGTGCAAATACCATATTCCCATCTTAAGCGGAAGGTAATACTTATTGATTTTCAGTAGTGAGCTAGTGACTAAGCAATACGTTAGATTGTTAAAGAATTAATGAATCATTTGAATAATATGTGAATAGAAATGAGGTAAAGTGAAATTTGAAATTCTCGGAGTTCTATCATCCTCAGGATGCAACGGTCATTTAAGACTTGGACAAATATTGCACCTTCTTGGATCTTTGTGAATACAAAATGTAGACATATCAATACATTTTAAAACAAAGATTATTTAAATTTCAAATAATGGGAGAAAAAATAGAAAAGTTTTCAAAACTATAGGTAGAGGGCCTGATTTAAGCATAGGTTACCTAGGCTGTAGCCTATGGGCTCACACCATAAAGAGTCCCGGGACTCCCGCACCACTGTACCGCTGTCCAGGTGAAAGATGGTTTCTACGACAATATTTTTAAAATCAGGTTTTCTTTTTTAGTAAATAAATATATACTATTTATAAAAGTTTGGTGATCGTAATCGTTAAATTTATTTTAAGTCCCGCGTCACAGATCCAGACTAGAGAACGTCAGATCCTAAATACATATAGGTACACAATTCATACACTATATTTTTCAGAGAACGAAAGCTTAATTTTGCTGCTGGACTAGTTTAAATACTAATTTTTGTGTGCTAAATTCAAGCTCACTAGCTAGACTACATCTAGTTCAAGAGTTTCTTAAAATATTTGAATTATTTCTGATCTTCTGCATATTTTAGTCGGAAGTTTAGAAACTATAGATAGCCTAAAATCTAATTACTTGGTAGTTTTAGGAACATTATTTTCATATATATCATTTTCAAATTATTTTAGTTTTTTCGTAATACAGATGAACACGATACAAAGAATGATAGACTGAAACAAGTAAAAATTTTTGAGTTAAAAAAGCCTAACTTGCAACAGATGAGGTCAGCATATTAATATAAAACATGTTTCAAACAAGTTTCAGATCATTATATAGTTATAACAATAAGATAGCTACGTATAAAACAATATGAACTTTTCTAATTTTTCTATTTTTTAAAAACAAAGTTCTGAAGCTATAAAATCTTTGATCTTTCTTTTTGAGAATAGAAACATTTGGCACAAGAACAAAATTTCTATGAGTGTCTGTTCTTGAGTTAACGTAACTGAATGAGAGACAATAAAACGTTGCATCATTCATATCCATAGTAACAGGAATAGTTAGGGAATTGGATAAAATTAAAAACACCGAGGTTTTTATTAAATGGGCCAGACAGTTCCTCAGTTTGTTCTAACTTCCTCATGATAAAATGGGCCCCTGAGGAAGTCAGAATAAACAGACGAAACGTCTGGCCCATTTAATAAAAAACTCTTGTCTTTTTATTATAATTTTATCCAATTCCCTACTATTCCTGTTACTAGACAATAAAACGTTTCAGACATTGATAAACAAGAAGCGTGACAATTTTTTAGGGGATTCAATAATCAAGACTCAGACCACCCAGGGAGAGCAGCTCGCCTAGCGTACTGAGTGCCTTATGCACAACCCGAAACTCAATAGCTCCAAATTTCGTCCTCGTCCTCATTCGTTAATTCTCAGATATCGATTTCACTATTGTGCCTCATGGGTTTCTTTCCTCATTAGCCAACCGGAAGAAATGCATTTTTTCCCATTTAACTTATTTGTCATGAATGAATTCATAGAATAGGTGTGTGCGAATAAGTTGCCCACTATGATATATTATCGAACAATAGTATTTGCGAAATTGTCAAATAGGAAAAAAAAACACAATGATTCAATTTAATTCGACACCTGTCGATAGCAGAACAACTGAGTTAATAAAATGTATACAATATATTCAATTGAAATGCGAATGTTATGAGAAATATTAATATTTTCAATGGAGAATAGAATACCATTGATTTTAATAAAAAAAATTGAATGGATTACCTAACAATTGATTACATATTTAAACACGTGTAATTAAATTTCAAACACTTTTTTTAATTATATTATGAGAAAAGGAGTTTTAATAACAATAAGTTTCAGGACTAACATTTTTTTCTTCTCAAAAATATGTTTTAGGGTTGAAAAAATAAATAATTTTTGCTCTAAATAGATATTGGGCAAACCCTGGATAATGGGCTGGTTGAAGTATTAATTAAATTAGCCAAGTATTATTTATTTTTATTTTTTTGCTTGCTATTTTCAAAAATGTTTGAAACGTAATTAATAAAATGATTTTTTCTGTTTGTCTGTATGTGTGTCTACATAGATATCGATACCCATGACCAATAAATAGACAAATAAACCGGCCAAGTGAACTAACTTACAAAATAAATAAGATATCAAATTTTTTCTTTATTTATAGTTGATATGAATAAAATGGGAATTTGTGCAATTTTTCAAAATTTTAAGTTAAGTTACAAATCACAAAAAAGAGGTGTTTCAAGAAATAGAACACACTTTGAATAATTTAAAATATTTAAATTTATTAGTAGTTGGGGTCTTCCCTCTGTGGACTGGGGGTAGAATAGGTCCACAGTATCCCCTGCTTGTCGTAAAAGGCGACTAAAAGGGGTTGGACGGGATGCTAACAAACCCACTCCGTAAAATACTTTTCTGTTACTAATAAAGCAACGTATTGTCTCGGAATAGAGAAGAGTGACTCTGAAACAGGCCAAGGACAAATGGAGTCTGTGGTCCCAAGCAAAGAAGAAGACTAGCTGACAAGAGAATTCAGGCAAAATAACTGACCATCAATTTACCTGGATTATTCCCCTTCGACTTTTTTGTAAGCATAATCCATAAGTACGAAAAAAAATAGATTAATCGATATAGTAATCACCAACAATGGTATAAAAAAGATAGAACCTCGTAAATTAAAAACGCAATGGAGGAATTAGGGGCCAAACATAAATTACGTCCCACGAATTTCAAGATTTTTAGACCCTCTCCTGTGTCACATTCTGTCACATTATCATTGAGCCCCCCACCCCCCCCGGTTTTGTGACATCACACTATCACTTTTATACCCTATAATTTAATAATTGTAGAACTTTTTTATAAATTAAACTGAACTAAAGAGATTTAATATATTTTAAGTTTAATTTTTAATTTGACTTTTGTGACATCAAAATTATTAAGATCCCCTGGACCCCCTGTTACATTTTGTCACAAATCTGAGAAGCCCCTCCCCCCTTACCGTATGACGTAATTTATGAAAGGCCCCTTACCATATATAATTAACTCTAGTAAAGTACTTCGTAAATCAAAGTACTTGATAAGCACATTTATTTTGGAAAAAAAACATAAAAAGTGGGAAAAACTCCTGATTTCGAAAATTTGATCAAAAGATTAATGCATTCATTCAAGCTAATATAAACTTAAGTTTCTAATTACGTTGGTCTCGAACTTACTGTCGCCGAGATTATGAAATCACAGACACACAAATCAATGGATTAATATCCTGCTCATCAACATCTTGTCAAATAATGGAACCCATCTTGTTGAAAAAACCTTCTTCCACACTCCATTCATACATTTTTTAGTTAATTTTTTCACAATTTAGAGTATTTTAGGCTTCCAGGAGATCTCATTATATCGAATCAGCGTTAATCGATGAAGCGAGTAACGAGATCTTACTGTAGGTACTTTTTATATTATTACTACTACTATTACGTATACCTATCTAAATAGAGATTTAATTAAATTTGCAGTGAGACCACGAAGTGATTTTATCAGGTCTGAAAACAATATGCCCTTATCAAATCCAAAATAATTATTATCAGTCTGATCTTTTTATATGTAAAATTGTTTTCAGATGTTTTCTTTGGGAATTTTCGGAAAAAAATAGGGGTGAGAAAATTGTTTATATTCCTTGCCAACCAAATTCATCAGATATTTTAAGTGTGTTGTATTTATAGATTTCTCTCCCCTAGGCTCTCATATTATACCTCACTTGATAAGAAGAAAAATTTTACTTAGTGAAACCGAAATAAATAACTTAAAAAATTACTTTTCTTCTAAATATTGAATTATTTTCAGTTTATGGATCTAAACTATTGTATATACTTCTCACTGAAATAAAAGCTATATCAAAAAAAAAAAAATAATTAGGGTAAATCCGGGAGAGATGCCACACATTAAAAAACAACAACATTCTTCTAAAGCCCATGGTGCACATAACTACAAGTAAATAGTTGTTATGTTAACACAATAAAATGTATTAAGTGTGTAATGGGTTATTATTAAATTAAAAACAGTATAATAAGTAGAAAAAATTTATTTGTAAAACACTGCTCTGTCTCATCCACAGGTGTCAGAGGAGATGCCACACCTCTTTAAATTACAAATTACAATAGTAGTAAAAACATTGTTATTAAAAGTATTTAAGAACTAAACAAATTTTTTAGGAATAAAAAAAAAAGCTAATAATTTTGAACATAGAAAAATTCTTTAAAGATTATAAACAAGATTTTGCCAAATGAAAACAATAATAATTGGACAATATTTAGTATTTTTTAGAAATTTTTCTATTTTGGCTACCACAATCGACACAAAATTCTTCAAAATAGTGCAGTCCTCAAGAAGCCATCTCTGGCATGTTCCACAACGCAACCAATCACATTTCTTGGAAGTTGAAGAGTAGTTTTCATCGCAGTGTGGCATCTCTCCCATTTAGTACGAGTGAGATGCCACACCCTCCCTCTTGCCGCGACTAGTAGCAAACAAACCAAAAATCGACTCATAACCTCACTAAAGGTTTCGTTGTTTACTATCTATTTGACTTTAATTGAATATTTAAAATATTAGCTCTTAATAAATTCATAAGTGAAGCTTAAAAAAAAGTTTATAATGAGAGTCTTGCCTTCGATTTTAGCTTGTAGTCAGTAAAATATTCTTCACAATCAGATAATAAAAATAATTTTTAGAAAAAAATAAAACCGACTTCAAAAAAATTAAATGCAACAAATAAAATACACTAAAAGGTATAAAATAATTATTAACTTATTTAGTTACAACTAAACTAAAAATATTAACATGAAATTAGTTTTTGTACTCGGTGCCAATGCGATTCATAAAAGGTATATGTTTGGCACTGACTTAAAAAAGTAATTTCATGTTAATATTAAAGCGGACTGGCCTGTGCTAGGATCTAGCTGGTACTTTTTGGACTACTCCCGAGTGTGGCGTCTGTCCCGGATTTACCCTATGTCGGTAGTGGTAGTCCTATTTTAAGTAACTTATGAGGAGAATTTTCTCCTCATAAGTTACTTATAATGTTTCACCTAGAACCGACACCTAAATCCTTTAACAAGTCTTATTTTAATATTATATGATAGAATTAGTCTAAAAGCTTGACAAAAAGGGTTAAATAAATACAGATTTTTGATTGGCTTATATCAGCCCAAAAAATCCTTTTTAATGCAAAAGGGAGAAAGTGCATTTCTTAGTTTTTACTTTTGTTTATATCAGTTGTATTTTGTTCTTAAGGAAGTACTACTTTTCGCATGACTTCAGACGCTAGCCGCTTAATATTTACAAATGATAAATCTATAATGCTGATTAATTAGAAAAAATAATTCAATGATATCTCTATTTAATTACAAATATAAATATTATATTTATATATACATTAATACATTCTTTATTTAATATTTCATCACACTTAATCGAATGTCATAGATATTTATAGAATCCAACATTCATTCGTATATTATTCATAATCGTTGGTATTTGCAGAACTTTTGAATTCTTATACGCTTTTTATTAGATTTACAAGAATATATACTTACTATTTGAGGAATAGATGAATCTCTAAAGATCAGATAAAATTTTAATATAATTCAGTGTAAATTTTAAACCAAAATGATTCAGATATCTTATCTTAATAAATATATATGTACAAAAAAACGACAAGTTTTTCATAAAAAATCATTTGATGTTAATTTTAGAAACATTTTAGATTAATAAGATTAGCGCTGAAATGATATTAATTAATTTTCATCGTTGAGATTAAGAAAGAAAAAAAAACCCTTCGGAGATTTTATCATCAAAAGTTTGATTCTCAGCTTAACAGAACATATAATTAATTTTTTTACCTTGAATTACTTAAAGTAAAAAAAAAATAAATAAAATTAAACTTAATTTATTAAATAGTCCTACTTTTTTTAGCTTGTAAACATGTTGTCAATCAAAACCAACACGAATATTCTAGAAGTGTTTTGACGTTAAATACCAAACGAAGAAATAATCTTAACTTTATATTTTCTGAATTTTTTTAAGTAACATAATTAACTATATTTATTTATTTATTTGATTTTGATGATTCTGCTATGTTAAATAGTAGTTTTTGGGTAAAAAATACAAAATCGGGATAAGACTACACGCACAAGAAATGTGTAATTTTTCTGATCCGATTACGTCACATATCGCCGGCTTAGAGTGTAAACCTGCTAAATCCATTTTTATCATATATGACATATTAATACCATTCGAAAGATAAAGAGATACATCATCGTCTAAGTTAAACTGCAACTTAAAATTACGATCGTAAGTTGTAGAAAAAAAATGTGAAAAATAGTTTCTTTCCATAACAACAATATTAAATTTTGCTTGTTTTTTCTCTGCCTGTAAAATTTCCTTGTTATGAATTAGCAGGTTTACACTCTAAGGCGACGATATGTGTGTCCAATTGCAAAAAATTACTTAGGTACATTAAAATTACATTCTATTCTAAAGATATAGGTTTAAAAACAATATTATAATGGAAAAAAATGCCTTAAAAGTTTTTTTATTTATATAGATATATATTTAATTAACATAATTTTAATTTATTTATATTTAATTAAATTTTAATTTGATAATTAGTAATCAAAATAATGTATAGATCAGTCTTTCCAATGTCAAATGCTTTGGATTGAAATAAATAATATAATGAAGATTATATTTACTTGTTTTATAACGTAAAATAACAAATAATATAATAACAAATATTGAGTTTTGAAAATAAAACTTAAATATTGCTGAAATATAGAGAAAATCGATCTTTCTCGTTTTTTTATATAGGAAGTAATAAGGAAATGATGAAACTAAAATGGAGGCTCGAGCTTTCGACCAATCAGAAATTGACCACTTATATCCAGACTATGTTAAATACAGTGTCTATTGTTTAATCCTATAATTCTATTATTTTTTAAACCTACCTAGTAATTCAAATTTAATTTTAATTTTAATCTCATAACTTCTAAAAACTGGAAGTCTATTCCCTCAATAGCTTTTACTGTGACATATAACAATCAGTCTTTCAAGCCTCACATCTACAAATACCTTCAACTCCGACCCAATCCCGGAATTTTCTTTTTATTCTCCTTCTTTTGACGATGCAAAGATCCCTAACTACAAAAATTGCACTTTTTGGCACACTTTCTTGCAAATATTCTCAATTACCCAGAATTTGAAGAGAGCATACAGAGTACTGAGTCTTTAGGTTTTCGATTTAGAAGGCAAAAAGTACAGCATTGGTTTTAAAATCAACACTATGATATGAATAATTCGCTTGAAAAAAATCTATTATCATTAATCATAATTTCTAGATTAAACCAAAAGCTCTGTCCTTGGTATTAAAAAATCTTTACAAAAGATTAGAAAATTATCAGATATTGTTTTGGAATTAACTCGCTATATATATGATATATGCCGCCAGGAGAGATATCGTTGATTTATCCAATGGCGCCAGCCGTCTTCAGATAATAACTTTTATTTTTTGCATTATCAATATTGACTTGTTGAGTTCATTCAATAATATTGCAATCAGCAAAGAGAGAGAGAACTAATCATTGTGATGTGTTTTTCCTTGTCAAACGATCCGTCATTTTGTCAAACGTCAGGAGAAACGAAAGCTTTGAACAATTTATTATAGTCACTTACAAAACCTGAAGATATCCCTCCTATTTTTACTCTTCAGTAAATAAATACAAACAAAAAAAGAAGGCATTTATGAATGAACAAAGGCCAGGGGCGAATTTCTCACCCTTGGTGGCTCTGGTCAGTCAAACAGCAAACCGCGCCCCACCTCACAGAAGGGTCGAAAACATTAACAAGATTTGCTTTTTCCATTCTTAGTGAAATTATAAATTGAAGAAAAAATGAAAACTTTTTTAAGTCTCGTTTACGGTCTCTATTGGTTAGCAAAGGTGTGAACTATCACAGCCAGGTAGGACTAGAGTCAACCTAATAATTTAAAATTATTACTTATTTTATTCATAATTAGTAGAGATTGTGGTGTTGGTGCAAGGTGAAACAATTTTTATTCAAATTAATTTTAATATACTTATAATGTGGCGACTGTGGGTCAGTGGTCAGAGTGTCGGGCCGGTGTCCTGAAGTATGCTGGTTCGGGACTCAGTCTCGGCAGATATTTTCAGTCGCCTCTTCTTGAAAAGCAATGGCAAACTACCAAGAGTATACATGCCTAGTCAACCTCTCCAAACTAGCTGTTCGGAACCAGCGTTAAAAAGTAGGTCCAGTATATCTGTGTAAAACAGCTATACACACTCAGCGCAAGTATTTGTGGTGAGGTGCTGAAACGTCAGAGTGACCTAATATGGCACTTAAAGAAGAAGGAAAAATAGAAGATATTTATAATAAACCATCATTCTTCAAGCGCCATACTCGATTCCGAGTGTCGGCGATTACTATGAAGAGTATCATCTCTATTGTAATTTTCCTCGGTAAAATTTCTCACAGGTGGTTTCCCATTGCCTTCTCCTGGATCTAGTGAGGCGCCTTGCATTTTTGACTAAGATGAAATTTGTTCTGACTAAGGCGAGATTCGTTCCGAAGTGTAGCGCCTTAGCCACTGCTCTATTAGCGTATCAAATAAACTACATATTAGTGAGTTTCAAAATGAATAAACTGATTAATTTAATAAATTTTGAATTTGAAAACACCACTTTGTTTATTTATGCCTATTTTACTATTCAAAAAATAATATTTTCCGCATTTTCAATCATAGCTCTATTTAATCAACTCTCCGCTTTCGAAATACAAACATTTTGAAACGAGAACTAACTTTTTACGACTCTCTGTATTCGAGTTATCGTGAGTATAGTAATCCAGATAGAAACAAAGATAAAAAAATCATGGTTGAAAATAATTTTTCTCCACGATCCAAACATTTTTGAGCACAATGAAACAATTCATAGTTTTGGAAAAAAATGATCTGCAAACGATTTGATCAAGAAAGCTGAAATTAAGCTTATTAATATCAATATGTGAGCCGAAATTACACCTTTTTAGAAAAATCCTAAACTTACTATCAGGATCATAATAGCAATCAATGTAATTTGATGGATAGGCAACCCGCTCTTTCATTTGAGCAATTTCTCCTCTTCTGCAATACAGGGCTATTTCATCTATAGCGGCTTCATCTTCTTGGTGGATCCCTCCTTGAATTGAATTACAGTAAAAAAAATTTAATAATAATTTTTTTAAATAATTACAATTGAACAAAAGTTCGATAAAACAAAAATTTAATAATAATAATAATGAAAATAACATCATTTTTAATCTTTTAAAAACAGACGATCCAGAGGACCTTCTCTCCTTTTTCAGAAAAAAAACCCTGATAGTGGAGACAAGAAGGCGGTGGTTACATGATTTCTTTATGGACCCTTTTAAACCCCGAACAACTCTCCGAAACGGTGGGTTTTTAAAGGTGAAAATGATGTTAAGATAAATTACTTTATCTGAAAACAAATTCCATTGATATTTTTTAGTTTTATTGTAGCTATCCCAAAAAATTTTCGAAAAAAAAAATAAAATAAAATAAAAAGCACAAATTCTGAATAAAATGATTTATAAGAACGTCATTTTCATCTTATTTAAAAAACCCGATCGATGAGGTTCGTCTCTCATTCTTCAGAGTCTAAAAGGGCCAACGAATGAGCCTCCCTCCATGTATATTAACAGTATTTGAAATTTCAATAAAGTTCAAAAATTTGTGCACAGCGATCTTGAAAAAAATGGCGAGAGTGGGTCATAAAGTTGGTAAAAAAATAAATTAAATTTTATTTTTATTCTAGTCGCAAATAAAAATCGATCTTTTTACCTGTATTTATAATTAAAAATAATATAAATATATCGCTTTTAATTAAAGCAAAAAATTATGTTCGGGTCCATAGGTACTTAATACCTACTAAATAGTCAGTCTCTTGAATGGAGAAATAGTCGATTTAAGTACATATGTATAATGAATTTGATCGATGATTTCAATTTCACTCTTACTCCACTCTATTAGTCGATTATGTACTTTCTCCAGTACTGGAGGTCTCTGCCCCTGCGCGACTCGGTTATTATTATCGCTGCGCGCTGCCAGCCGGCTGCTCACTCAAATCTTAGGCTAGCCATTCCGACAGCCACTGGTAAATACTCTTTATATAATTTGCATCTATGTAAATTATGCATTTTATTTAACCCTAAATCATCCCTACTTACTTAGTGAACAAGAAGAAATAACTATTTTTCAAAAAGCGTGTCAATTAACCCCATATGCTCCAGACCCTCACTTCTTAATCAATATTTTTCCCATCATGAATTGTATTTAATCCATTGAATAATATTAATTACTATAAATTTAAAAATAAATTATTTTTATTAATAATTTACAGAAATATGGTAAAGTAAAAATAAAAAAACATTGATATACATTTTTATTAAAAATTTACGAAAGGTTTAATATAGTCCCTGATTTTTTTTTTTTTGTTTTAAACAAAATTTTTTATTTTCCAAATTTAAATTTACTCTTTCATTATGTACTACATATACCTATATATGGAAAAATGTTTATTAATTGTTTTTATTATAAATATAAATACAAATATATTATAAAAAACTATTTTGGTGTTTTAATAAACGTTTGACGATTGTAAATAATCGTGCTTGAAAAAAAAGTGTTTTTTTTGTTTGCTTCGTTTTTTCTAAATATCTCAAAAACTGCTGAATTTATTTTGATTAAAAAATTTAGGCGAAACCATGGTATTTTGGTCTACAAAAAGCCCTAATAGGTGAATATCGAAAAAATGATATTTTTCGAGATAATATCTGTTTTGTCAAAATATCTGTTAGTCTGTTAGTCTCTGCGCTACCAAATTTTTGTGGACGAGCAAGCTCAAAAGTTAGTGTGAATATCAAAACGAAATTTCACATGTACTTTTGGTGAAGTGAGATTAAGAGCTGATTAGATTTTGGTGCATATCGAGCCAAAATTAAGGGGGGGAGGGGGGTTAAACATTAAAATTATAACATTTTCAAACTAAAAAAACAAGAAAACGAAACGATTTTTTTTCTGGAGCTGAAATTGGGGGGGGGGGGGTCAAAAAATAAAAATCTAGGCCATTTGAGCAAACAGCCAAATATTGTATACATAATCAATGCCCCCCCCCCAGAAAACTAAAAATGCAAAAACTAACTCCTCCCCGAAGAGGGGTGCCAGGGTGTATGGTAACGTCATGTGGATGGCTACATCAGTTTATTTAATATTATTAATATTAATATTACAATTTCATTTACTCGTGTATATTTTACAAAGATTTATTTCAATAAGCAAAAAGAAATGCTTATCGTATATAAAATATTTATTAAAAAGGAATTTTTTAATCTATGTGTATTTTAGTTCGAGATTACATTTATTAAGTTTTATTAGCAAGAGGAATCGAAAACAAGCTCCGACTTGTTTGATCAAATTGGAATAGATTTTTCTATTGGATACTTATAAGAGTTCCCTTTTAACTATTAAGTGTTTTTACAATAACTACCATATATATTACAATTATTTATTGCAGGGTCCAAGGTCCAAACACAATGCTTCCTTGGGCCCGTGCCCACTGCAGGTGAGAGCCCCGGTAACCCAAAATCGACACTCTCGAGCAAGGATTCGCAGTCCAGTCAGGACATTCCACGAGATAGCGCTCTCACCCACGCTTCTTCCAGGTTAGATTTTTGATATTTTATTAAATATTAAATACACGAGCCCTCTCTCTTATGACAGGTGAATGGTAAAGTCTTGTAGATGGCGACATCAGTTTATTTTATAAAAGATTTGTATTTATTTAAGTATATACAATATATGCTACATGCTATATGATTTTTTCTTAGATTTTAATTCCAAAATTCACATTATTTCATTGATAGGGTTCTGTTAAAGCATATATTTTTGTAATTGAAAATATTTTTTATTCAAATCACTCGTATAACTATTTAGGGCTCAAAATACCAAAGGCCATAATTACTACGTTTTGATTCTTGATAAAAACGCATTATGCATTGTTAATATAACTATTAACACAAACATATACAACATAAATGCACCGATTCGATTCCAGAGATCTAGTGATCGAAACATCATGTGTTTATGTTGTATATATTTGTGTTAATAATTATATTTAACAATGCATAATCTGGTATTTGTCAAAGCCCTCTATCGAATGGATAAGTTTAATTATATCTCAGAAGGGTAGTGTTCACCCTCTGGGGAATCGAATTCTGGTTTCAAAACTGGGGATCCGGAACAAATGGGTACCCATAGAAATTTAAGGTCTACTTCTATTAACAGCTTGAACTCTTAAATTTAAAAGACTTAATTTAATATACCTCTAAATTCTCCATTTGATAAGGTGTATGAACATTTTATTTTTATGATCAGAGAAGTTCGTCTAATTTTTTTTTATAATTTCTATACGAATATGAAATCCCGAATATGAAAATCATAATAAATCTGTTCATAGTATATGGTAAATTCGAGGGTCTATGAGTCTGCGAACTATTGGTGAAAATCACGATAAGCGCGACATCTATTCGAGATTTAATAACAAACAATTAAATGCAAAATCACCCCCTAATATAGAGTAATATAGAGTGGAAGGCTACCGTATATCGAAAATGCGCTCTCTAGCGAGTGAAGGGCAAAAACTCTTAGTTCTTAAGAGCTATCCAAAGATCATAGAACATTCAAAGCCTTTGTCATAGATAAAAGATACATATTCTTTATGTTATAAATATAAATAAGCCCATTTTTAAGTCTTGATAATTTCACCAAAATTTGGTCCGCAGAGAGCGGTTTCCGCCATTTTATTGCCCAATCGTTTCGCTCTGGTCTCGCCTGAGAGCTTTGTAACTCGTATACGCTAAAATACATTGGCTTCTTATGGAGCCTTCCACTCTATATTACTCTATGTCTAATACTAATTAGCAGTCATTTGGGGCGTTAGTTACGCTAGGAATAAAAATCTAAACAAACATATTCTTATGGTCTAAAATGTATTTGTTCCTTGTTAACTGATTTTGCTAATTTTAGACATGGCTATGTTTCTAGCAACTTAAAATATAACAAATACATGTAAATATTATTATTATTGAAAACTAAATATGTTATTATGTTCTAAAATTTAAAATGTGTTGGAATTTTTTTTTAAGTTCAATTACACTTAAACCGGTTTAATTCTTGAGAGAAAGGCAGGAGTTCACTTACGATTATGATTTATTAATTTAAATATTTGTTTGATACACTATCAGAATATCTAACTATTTAAAAAGATTTAATGGTTGATCTAGTCAATTAATTAACAGGTGTTTTTAGATTAGAGGGAGGAAACGACCATAAATCAAACGGTAAAACTCCCCTTATAAAAACAGTCATAAAAGAGATAAATTTTACACTTAAATCGCATATTAACAGATGTAATTTTAATTCCTACTTGCGATTATCGATTACACAGAAACATAAAACATTTGTAATGTTGCTGTCCGTTTTTTGCAAAACAAAATAGGAGACATTTTAGTTATTTCGAAACATGTTTACTGTTTATACTTAAGATTGTCTATCAAAAAATTTCATAAAATATTTAGACACGAAAACTGGGAGCTTTATATATACCTACCTTGTATATTGTACCTACTATACTTACACTTCTTATAATTTCGAAAATCAATAATTTAAATTTATAAAATTTTTATAAATGCTTTTAGAAACGTTCCAAAAGATTTAAACAATTTACTTGAAAATTTAAAAGTTGTACTTATTAGGGTTTCATTAATAAAACGGAACCGTGTTGATACAACTGTCTGTCATTCCATATATGTTTGAACATTTTAGCTCGTAAGCTATACAAGAAACGATCTTTAAATTTACAAGTTTTGTAAATCCTCTAAATCAAAAATCGTATTGAAATTTTAATTGGATGATTTTTTTGAGAGAGTCTAATTATTTGTGGGGTCGAAAATAAATAAAATATTATATAGGGTGTTAGGTATTACTGTATTGATCAGAGTAATTGAATTAATCTTGTTTATTTTTTATTTATTTTTTTATTTTATTTCTTTGTAAAGTACAATGTAGAAGGGCGTCACAGAAATTCCTTGTACAGGATTTTTGTTCCTTGGATGATTGGTTAATTCCAAACCTGTGTTTTTAAAATTTCACTTCACAAAAACAGAAAATCACAGAAAATGCATTCAAGAATATCGTTTAAATGACCTCTGATATTAATTTAAATAAGTCGTCAAAAACTGCATCAGATAAATAAAAAAATAATATAATTTTATGTTTGCTTGTTAAGTCAATTATTCATAAAATATTTTACTTTCACATTTATATTTTAATTAAGTTATTGTACTTTGGAGACAGTTTCTGTTTCAGGAACACTCATGTTAATTTCCCTGATTTGTTTTTAATTTGAAGGAGTCGAGATTTATTTAATTGTAGACGTTGGCTTAAGATAGAGTATTGATATACCTAATTATATGTATAATGAAAATAGGATTTATTTTTAAAAGATATGAGGATATAATATATATATATTTATGGATATTGTAAGAGGAAAACATTTCTTAGACTTTTAAGAAACACATTAGTAAGATATAAATATCGTATTTTAAAAATTTCACTCTTTTTCTACAGTAATAAGCTCTAGGTATTTTATAGTATGTTATGTCATGCCAGTAGAACAATTAAGACGTTTCTCAATCCTTGTAGTAGGTACTTTATTTCTGCTAGATGGTAATTGCCCCTAATGAGATGTTGAAATGGCTTGCTTCTCTGTGTTTGCTCCTTGAAGGTGTCTCGTTTGTCTTGGCTTTTTATTTCTCCCTCGACCTTGATTGAGTTCGTTCTTTATTAATGCATATATTACATTACAAGTTCATATTTTAATACATTCTTTTCTCATAAGTACATGTTTCCACTCAATTGATTGAATAACTTAACGATAAAATAAATCCATTTGTACGTATTAATATTTCAATTCTACTGATAATGTTGAATTTGTATTTTTTTATTTTTCTTGTTTGGCATTCAATTGAACATTACATTTATATATAAATAAGGAATACGATAAATGGAACATTAAGTGGTAGGTGGGGCATTCATTGCCAGTGCTGTTATCTCTTAGCGAACAACACGGATGCAAACGGACTGATAGTACAAGTGCACAGGACAGACGATATCAGCGAGATGCTGTAATGTACCCTGAGCTATAATTAATTTAGAATATATAACACGAGAAACAATTTTGATGTATTTAGTGGTGATTTATTATACTATATAGATTAGTCCAGATTAATTTGCCGCAACGCTGACGTAATGCCGCCAACAGGGAGCGCCGTCAACATATTTGCGGCAAATTTGAAATTTAATCGTAATTTGGACTCGAATTTTGAAATGAAACACTCCAATTGTTTTTAAATTAAGAAACATTAAATATATTGATAATTATTCCTACTCCCCGCCCCCTCACCACTCAAAAATTAAATATTCAATTTGCTTTTCTTTGCGCACAGAAAGAGCGCACGCCCGAGTTTCTCATGGCAATACTGGAGCAGCCTGTCATACAAACAACACCTGATCTCTTTTAAATATTTGGAGCCTTATATGGATTATCGATCCCAAGTTTAAAAATAATGATATAATATAATTCTCCTCCTCACACGATCCCACTTATTTAAATAAATCTACATATTTCCACACAAAAAATATCACAATGTTGTAGATTATAGAAATAAGAAATACTCCCAGATTTATATCTTGATTCTCATTTCTGTAACTGTGTCAGGGCGAAAATGAGGCGAGACTTTTAAGAGAGTATGTATTTTCGGGAGTTTACAGGTATACATTTGGAGTGTGGTTTTTTAAGAGGAATAAAATTTTTGGACCAAGACGCCGCCCGCCAGGGCACTAGCCCCGTGGGCCGAGCTTCGAGGGCGTGCCGAAGGCACGCACGAAAAGCTCGTAAAAAAATAATACACACAAGGGTGGTCCTTATTTTGGGTATTTTCGAATTTTTCCCTGACAAGGGCTCATATGGTTCGAAATAAATAAAAAAAAATATCCCCGAAGTTTCAAGTCTCTATCTCAATTATAACCTGTGCCCCCAGCGGTGTAAGTTTCTCATCTAAATAACATGGGGTTTGCCATTGAAAGATCAAATTTTTATCCCGGACAAAGTAATGGTTCAAAAAATTTCAAATTATGTAGACTTTATCCCTATAATAGTAGCTATCGCCCAGAATTTTTACAGATTTTTAGATATTATAATTTTGGAGTCTATAACTGTAAAAGTAAGATATAGCAGTATTTTATCTAGTTGTAACTCCAAAATTATAATAGCTAAAAATCTGTAATAATTCTGATGGATAGCTACTATTGTAAGGATAAAGTCTACACAGTTTCAAATTTTTTGGACTATTACGTTGGCCGGAATAAAAAATTGATATTTTAATGCCAACAACCCCATGTTATTTAGATGAGAAAATTACAACGCTGGGGGCTCAGCTTATAATTGAGATAGATACTTGAAACTTGGGTGATATTTTTATTTATTTATTTCGAGCTATTATGAACCTTTGTCAGCGTAAAAATTCGAAAATACCCTAAATAAAGACCACCCAAATACACACGCATAATTAGTCAACCAGAGAAGAAAATTAATTTCAAAAGATTTAGTTTGCTGAGAGTTGTTGATTAATAAGGAGAAATCAATCTATCCTATGCTTGATGCACATAAATAAATATCTACCTATCAGTGGCGGTTGGTGACTTTTTGATGCTGTCCAAAAAGTACCTTACATCTTTTGAAATTTTAATTTAATCTTCCCTTTTTTTCCTCCAAATTTCATCCGAATAAGGCATCAGTTTCGTTATTTTCAAATTTAACATTAGATTAGCACTCTTAGTTATTTCTGATCTTATATTATTGAGAGTTCTTAAAAATAGATTGGTCAAAAATTCTCGAATCATCTTTATTTATTCCTATTTTGTATTATTACTATTTTAATAGTTCCGCGAGAAACTCGTCTGCGCTTGTCTTTGACATGCTTGAACTGGAAGATATCCCAGGCAGGGACATGAAATCTTCTATATACGCCCTTTTCTGAAAAATCATTCATTTTAATTGCCCCTTGAAACTAGGCCACAATTTTATTTCATTTCGAGAACCAATATACATAATTTTTAAAAGAAAACCCGTTTTTTATAGAAATATTTGAAATAACGGATAATAATTGGAAAATTTAAAAATCCTCCTGAAATTTCGAAGTCGACCTTATGTACTTACTCCTATTTATGAAAATACTCTAAATGTTTAAAATTTTAGGGATGGGTTTCATCCACAGCATCCATGGACCACTCGGCACTGCTACATACATATATATTAAGGCGAATGCAATGGGAACCACCCCTGTGGCGCTCGGAGTATGGCACTTGAAGGTTCGAACTTCAATCGAGTGTTTGAACCCATCAGAAATCACTAAATTATAGTTTAAAAAACTAAAAAACTCGCTAATGTACTAAAAAGTACAAAATAATGTAATAAAAATTTTCATCCCCGATAACTTTAAGTCAAAAATTAAAATTACATGCTTTTACGTCCACGCTTTTTGTTTTAGTTATTGCCCATAAAAAAGTTTATTACATTATTTTGCACTTTTTAGTGCATTACTGACAAAAACATGTTTTTTAGTTTTTTTAAACTATAATTTATTTTTTTCCAATAAATAATGTAAAAAAAAATTATTTATATTATAATATTATTTTTATTTAGGTCGCCAAGTAACATATATAAAATTTATCTTTTATATTATAACGAAAGTATAATTATAATTTATTAAAGTTTAGGGGTGTCTGGCAGGGGGTAGCAACTGTCATAAGTGTCCGGCAATGGATGACGAGATTTCTAAAGTTATCCTGAAGAAAATATAAAAAAATTGAGCTTTATACATTAACGAATTTAAAGTACTATTTTATACATCTTTATTACCTGTTACCTGCCAAAGTAACCACAACCCAAACTCTATAGTCGCTGGTTGTTCTTACCTGTATAGGGGACATGCACAGAAAAACTTTCAGCTTTTATAAAATAACGAAGGTCTGGCCGTCGTGGGCTCTTGTGCTATAATAAAAGCGTGTTAAAAAGACTAGATGTCAAACCCTCGAAATTATAGTCTATAACAAATAAATTTTATAGTATATATTTACGAGTATGTATTTTGATTATTGTTTCCTAATGATTCTTCAAACTGAATATGTGAACAAAAGTGAAAAACCGTTGGTGTCCAATGGAGTTCCTCTGAGTTGCTGTGGCCCCTCTTGCACCCAACAAACTTATCACTTGCCTATCTTTCTTAGTTAAATAACACCTTATCTCCCCCGGCTGTGTTTAATTAGATGGCTCATGTTGTAATTCCAAAAGCAAGGAGAGAATTTATATTACATTATATGTTTTCCTTGATTAAATGTAATAAAAAGAAAAAGATATTACAAGAAATGATAACTAGAATTAATAGAGTGTTAATGAAAAATGAAAGAAAAAATCTACAAATTAAACAATTATAAAGAGGCTCTTTTAGGTAATAGATAATGTGATAAAACATATTACTCATTTCGATCGTCAATCAAAATCTAACTATCTAGTGATTTCACTCCAATATTTTCATTTTACTTTACCATACAGGGTATGGTCGAGTACCTATTGTAATCGTGCATGAAAAAGTTTTATTTTTCCTTTTATTTCGAAATATCTCAAAAACAGCTGAAACTATTTTAATAATAAAAATATTAAACTAGAAAATAAAAAAGTGTCTCTTCTGCTGGAAAAATAAATTTTTCAATTTATTTATAACGAGACTATAGTTTCGAGGGCTTTGCCCTCTTCATCATTCTATTACAATTGATTCACAGTAATTGATGTGTACACCTTTCACACATCAATTTCTGTGAATCAATTGTAATAAACGGTAGGAGGCAAAGAACTATATAGTCTCGTTATAAATAAATTTAAATATTTATTTTTCCAGCAGAAGAGACACACTTTTATTGTCTCCTTTAATTTATAAAAATTCTACCACTCTCGGCAAAAAGAAAATTTCAATTTAGTAAAAATATTCTTGACCTCTGTGGACCGGGGGTAGAATAGGTCCATAGTATCCCCTGCTTGTCGTAAAAGGCGACTAAAAGGGGTTGGATTTGAGACTAATAAGCTCACTCCGTAAAAAAAACTTCCCAGTTACGGAAGCAGGCATTTGCTGTAAATGGGAAGAAGAATAGTAATAAGAACACCTGGATTAAACAAATAAAGAAATTAAGATTCTTAAAGAAAAAAAAAGGAATTATTCTTCTATGAGAAGCCTCTCATAAGAAGAATCTTGTATTATATGTTTATAGGCTGCTTCTCATTAATTATTTGTTAAATATTTAACATGCAAAGTAAAGAGGTCAGATAAATAGCCTATTTTTGACAGGAATCTCTGTGATCTCCTTAGCTCAATGGGTAAAGTGAGCATTACTAGAATAATTAAAACGGATTAATTTTTAATTTATTTATTCACAAACTGATCCTGGATCGATCAAAATCTCTGATATATATATATTTCCAAAACAAACTAATTATATTTTCAGAGGTGAAAATTCAAAATATCAGAACTCCCTTGTTATATTAAAGGCTCTTGAATAGTTGTAGCTAATGATCTGAAATTGTTTTAATAAGCTGTCGCACTCTGCTTAGAATCAAGATCCTAGCTAAATATTTAATTGAGAAAAATTTATCAAATTTCCAAATTTTCTTTATTCAAGAATTTGGAAAATCGAAAACTCTCTTTTTGAAGTTCTTTACAAATGTAAGCCGAAACCGAGTCTCGTTAGAATATATCTGTTTGCCTGTGAGAGGATTTTCGGTTCCGAAAAATTGTGATAAATTTTTAATTACCAATTTTCAACACTTTAAAATTTGAATTGATTAAAATTCTATCTATGTCCTAAAAGTATTCTGCATGCCAAATTTTAAGTTTCTACTCCACGAAGTTACAGAGAAATTTATTTATTTATTTATTTATTTATTTAGATAATTTTACGGACTAGTAGTCCACTTACAAAAATGTCAAATACGTGTATAATGAGTGTTATGTCAAGAAAAATAAAAAAATAAAATTTTTTTTTTTTTTACAAAGAATTACAAAATAAAACATCAAAATCATATATAAACAATGCAATAAAAAATACAATAATCTATACTCGAACAATAAATATAATTAACAATAAAAGAACTATCACATGAAAATCATACAGAAAACAATAATGAAAAGAAAAGCACAAGATAAAAGAGAAACATACATAAATAGGTACATAATTCAGTATTACAATGTTTACGGTGCTGGTGGGGATGTTCACATAAATTCATTCAAAACAAAAACAAAATCTCGTAAAAATTAAGTAAAGACAAAAATTCAACAAAGATATGCCATTCAATAGTTTAATAATAATCGTGATGAATCAATAATATTATTTGTATTTTATATAAATGTAGGTATCGTATATATCTAGATTATTATTTTCTTTTTACTTTATCCAATGCGAACCATGGGTAAAGTATTGTAATCGGTCTCGCAGCAAGCGCGACTTCAAAGGCTCCTCAGGTAAAGACTACGGTACCCATGGTCTCAATTAAAGTCACAAATTGTAGTATTCAATTAGGTTGAATTTTAGCACTTGACAGTTTTGGCAAAAATTACATGGGGTCTCGTCGAGAGGCCAAAAAGTGAGATTTTTTACTTTATTTTATTTAGTGCGTGCGGATGGATGGATGTATAGTATGGATGTTATCGTTTTTTTGGTCCACGATTTTTTCCACACCGTTGCACCGATTGAAATGAAATTGAAAACCTACCACTATTTTAACAAAATGAAGCTCTGATTAGTTTTTGGTATATATCGGCCCACAAACATTAGTACTTTATTTCGGTACTTTTTTAGTTTTTTCTAAATATCTTAAAAATGACTTAACAAATTTGGATGAAATTTAATATGCTTATTAAGGACCTTGAGGACCACAAAAAAGCTCTTAAATAAAATTTTTAGTAAAATTATATTTTAAAGTACTTTACTCTAGAGTAAGATAGTATTTTTTTTTAATTCTTTATTATTTTATTTTAAGCATGGACCACAAATAGGCAGTGATATCTGATTAATAATAAAGGAATAAAAATATTGATATTTCAAATGACTTTGGATAAAGTTAGCAACGATCCGTTGCAGTTTATTTTATAATAAAATTTGCTATTTAAATTTGTAGTGAGAATAAATTCTCCTTTAGAGTATTTCAATAAAAAAAAAACAATGTAAACAATTGCTTCCGGCTATCGACATCCGTTCACTAGAACGTTAAGCGTGACTTATGGTTATAGATAAAATATATCAGTGAACAAGCAAGTGTATAGCCTTGGCGAAAGGTAATGGCCAATTCGTATTCTGCGACTCGCAATTGGCAAAAATTCATTGAAAATACAATCAGGTCTAATTAAGGACTGTTCACTTGCACGCAATTTATACTCGATCGAACCAATCAATAAAGGAATAACCGTTTGAAATAATAAACTCCTTTTTTAGTTAACTCCTAAAAAGAAGGAAGTGAAAATAATTAGATATTGCGACTAATTGAGTCAATTTAATATCTTGCAATAATTGAAAAATACCTAATATTGATTGAAATTTATTAACTTTCTATTCAACATACTAATTACTGATAGAGGTAATTCTAAACTTAATTTATAATGATACAATTATAACCAGAACTCGATATTTTTTCTCATATATTCTCAAGTTCATACGAATCTATTAACAGAAAAAGAAACTGAAATTATAAAAGTTAGTTACTGAAGTGTATTAACTGCATATACAACTATTATAAATGATGAATGATGAGGAATCATTCTTGTAGTGCGTGGCCTAGCATGGTCAGTATATTTTTCAAAAGAATTTTGTTGATTTAAATAATCATTTTCTTCACTTTTCACATTTCTATACAGGAATAGGCAAAAAACAAATAATTTTTAAAAGTATATTACATGATAAGCGTAACGAGAAATCGAATTTTGTACGTTTCTAGTTATAATAATTATTAGAGAGTATTTAGTATCTAATATTTAACAGAAACTCAAAACTATTTTCGAAAATCCTCTTATATTGTATAGATAAATTTATATTCCAATTTCTTCGGAATTTTTTGTACTCTTGAATATGATAGGTTGTTGTGTTAGAGCTCTTTGCCTGTAAAAGCCACCTTTATTGAAGTTATGTTCGAAAGTCTAAAAATTACTTATTTTTCTTCTAAATTATAATAAAAATTTAAATTGGGAATTTTTTTATATCAAGTACAAGGTGCAAATAATTAAAACACTAACAAATTCCATATTCGTAGCGCCTTCCATATATGCAAGGTCGTGCGGTGCAAAATTGGTTAAGTCATTTTCAAGATATTTAGAATATATTAAAAAAGTACTGCAATAAAGTACTAATGTTTGTGAGGTGCTATGTGCGAAAAACTAATCAGCGTTTCATTTTATTAAAGTAATGGTAAGATTTCAATTTCATTTCAATCTTTTGAACGGTGTGGAAAAAATCGTCGACGAAACAAAACGCCTTTTTTTCAAGGTAGACATACCCTTAACTGGTGTGCCAATTCAGTTGTCTAACTAGCAGGGGCTCCCATTTAAATGGCTATTAAATGACCGGGCTGATTTTCAACCTTTTATAATTTCACTTTTAGGTTACTATACCTAATATATGGAGTCTGGGGAAAAGTTGTAATCAAACATTTAAAAGTTTTTTTCCCTTTGTATTTTCGAAATAGGTTTCTCAAAAACGGCTGAAACTATTTATTATTCGTCATATTAGTTATTTTTGTAAAAAAAACAATGAAACGTGAAAAAATGTTGTGGTCCTAATAATTTGGGTTAGTGCATATAAAGGCGCCAATCAGTATTTCGCACCCCGGCGCAAAGGAAATTGGCACGTTCCTGCCTATTGAAAACGAAATGAGAATCTGCTTTAAATTTTATATAAATAGTACGAAATATGCAGTGCATTAGTAGATATATCATGATTTTTATCTCTCAATAGATAATAAAATTATAATTTCAATTTGCTCTTGAATTAAAAAATAAATGATTAAATCTGTTAGTGTATTTGAAAAACACACAGTAATCAATATATGATAATTCTATTAAAATTGTGAAATATAAACTATCACGATATCGAGGATCTATTTTTACAACCACTAACTTTTATAAGGTAGCGTGGCCGAGCGGTCTAAGGCGCTGGTTTTAGGCACCAGTCCGAAAGGGCGTGGGTTCGAATCCCACCGCTGCCAAATATTTTTTGAGAAAATTTGTTTTAATTAATATCTTCAATTCTTATATCAAATCTCTTATGTATTTTACTACTAGTAGATTATTTAAAATAATAAATATCTTACTTCCAATTAGCTATAAAGTTTCTTCTCTCATATTAAGACTTCACCAAGCGCTTGGTATAAAGTTTTATTTTCATCTACTTGAAAACTTCAGATTAAAATTTAATCATTTTCAAAACTCGCAATATATTTTGAAAATTTTGGTTTTCTGATTTAAGAAAATTCCAAATGTGCAGTTTATTATTTCAAAATTTGAGTTCATTAGCTATAAGCATTTATTAGCTTCCAATAAATGGCTTCTTTTTTCTAATTTTCTAAATTTTTCAATGTAAATTTCTGATGCGAAAAAAGACCAAAATCTGACCGTTCTTTAATTGAAAAGTTTTTATTTTGCCAAGAGTAGCAGAGTTGTTGAATTATGAAGAGAAAAAAGAGGTTTGTCCTCTGCTTGATGAAAAAATAAACATACGCACACATGTATATAGGTAAGTGGCGGTTGGTGACTTTTCAACCAGGGGATTCTGTCGAAAAAAAGTAACCTTCATTTTTTGAAATTTTATTTTTATCTTCGCTTTTTTTTGCAAATTTCATCGAATATCGTCATCATTTTCGTTATTTTTCAAATTGAACATTAGATTTTTTTAAAAATATTTTTTGAGACCTTCACCTCAAGTGAGAATAAGGAGTCAGAAATTAATTCTTGTGACTTAAACTCCACAGTTCCTGAGATGGAAATCCACCATATTGCCCAATGAATCCGCCTTTTCTATTATAAAATCTTAAATTTCTCCTAATTCTATTGCTATCTATAAGAATGCTACGTCTTTTCTATAGCACTCTTAGTTATTTTCGATATTATATAATATATTAAGGGTTCTTTGAAATGGAATAGTCCAGAGATTCTCGAATCATCTTTATTTATTTCTCTTTTGTATTACGAGCGAGAACAATTTTTAATCAACTAAAACTCGTCTGAACTTGTTTTTGACATGCTTGAACTGGAAGATATACCAGGCAGGGCCTTCAAACCTTATATCAGCACCTTTTCGGAAATATCATTCATTTTAATTGCCCCTTGAAACTATGTAACAATTTTATTTCATTTCGAGGACCAATATACATTTCAAAACAAAAAATATTTTATTTGAAATAACTGACAAAAATTTGAAAATTTAAAGATCCTACGAAAATTTTAAAGTCGACCTTATATATTTATGAAAATACTCTAAATGTTTAAAATTTTAGGGATGCGCCGTGCAAACTATCTACGACCTTATTTTATTGTGTTATTTTTTTTTGTTAATGGAGACTGGTGTAGGTTCTTGGTGATACATATTAAATAATAGAAACTTTTTAAAATTTAAAATACTAGGTAGGTTTCACGTAAATAAACGATCAGATGCTTGTTTAGCACGACTCTATATATATTTCGGGGTATAAGCCCATCTTCAGGAGTTCACAAAGGACACTAGTGTAGCATCTGATCTTTTATTTGTGTGAAACCTACCTATTATATTATATTATATTTTAAATTTTAAAAACTTTCTAAAAAAAATTTTCAAAAATTTTCTTTACTTTATTATTATTATTATTATTTTTAATGATATTGATGTAAGAAGGTGCATCCCCTAAAGGCCTGTATGGGATGTCCCCTCCATCGTGAAAAGAACAGAGTAGAAGGAAAGAAGTCGGGATCACAAGCCAAATCTCAGAAAGTTAGATACAATCCAATTTACTTAGTTTTTACGGGCTTCGAGCAGTAGTAAATTCTCCGTGCGATAAATTAGGTTAAATTTATCTCCCACTTAAGATTTGTGTTATTGTGGATGTCGAAAATTTTGATATTTACAGATGTCCACAGATAAACAGACAAAACAAAATAATTTTTTCTTAACATTTTAAACATTTGTAAACACGAATAAAAATGTTAGTATTTAACTTGTAGTCCGACCACCTGGAAGGCCTTCCACCGACCGTATAATATTTTCAATTTGAAGATTTTCAAGAAAAAATTTCATACTAGTAATTATATACATACGCTATGATCTTTATTATAAACATTTAGTACCAAGAGGTCTGATGATGTTTCAGCGTGGGACGAAACGTAGCTAATTGAAAATAAGTATTATCATTTATAAAATATTTTTACTACATTTTCTTTTGAATTGAATTTGAATAAGTTAGAATATTTTGTTTATATTTTGCTTGGTTCTACGTTGTGAGAAACTATACATAAATTGCTTAGAAAGTTGTTAAATATAATAATAGTATAAGACCCGTATTTTTTTTTGGCAAGTGTTTGGTGCTTCAAGGCAACATTTGCAATTCATCACGTCCTTAAGACTTTATATTGTCGAGTTTCGCTATAACTTTTGAAAATTGGTGAAGGAAAAGTTCGGCCGTCTCGGTGGTCAGGTTTTCTTTTGTGAATATGCAAACAGCTTTATTATTTATTCTCTGGCGTCTTTTGTAATTTAGACATAAACAGATTTAAAATTAAAAAAAATTTTTTGCTTAGCATAACATGAGTTGTTGATTTATAAGAGGAAATCATTGAGGGTATCCTCTGCTTGATGGAAATAAACCTATACATATTTACCCTTTTTAATTTACCATGCAGAATATGGTCAAGTATTTTGTAATCGTGTATGGAAAAAGTGTTTTTTTTTCGAAATACCTCGAAAACGGCTGAAACTATTTTGATTAACAAAAAAATCTGTTGAAACCATGGTATTTCGGTCTACAAAAAAGCCTTAATAAGTGAACATCGAAAAAATTATATTTTTTGGGATAATAACTATTTTGTCAAAATGTCTATTAGTACGTGCGCACAGTGGTCCCAAATTCCGAAAACCTGGCCAAAATATGAAAAGCCGTTCTTCAATTTGAATAAAACTTGGTATAATAACATAATAAGGTTTTTGTAGTTGCTGATTATGAATCAAAAGTCAAAATTACGAAAAAAATGGTCTTTCCAATATGGCGGACATATATATATTTTAAAAATATCAGATTTATCCGAAATTTGGTATTTAGGGGTTTTCGAGGTCGCTGATTACGAATCAAAAGTAAAAATTACAAAAAACAAAATGTCGTTTCCAATATGGTTGACATTTATATTTTAAAAATATCAGATTTATCCGAAATTTGGTATTTAGAGGTTTTCGAGGTCGCTGCTTACGAATCTAAATTAAATTTACAAAAATAATATGTTTGACATTTTTTAAAATAATTGAAAAGGCTGAATTAAAAATAAAAATGGTGTTACGAGCGTTACCAAATTTTTGTGGACGCACTAGCTCAAAAACTAGTGTGAATATCAAAGCGAAGTGGGGTTCAAAAAATTGGAACTATCAATATAAGTCTTAGGCCCTTTAATAGAAGACGACATTTTGCACATGAACCCTATACGATCTTATGAAAATGACTCACTATGTAAAATTGAGGATGAGGCCAAAAATATTTTCAAACAAAAATCGAAGAAAGGTGCTATTTATAATAAAAATAGTCTCATAATCAAAAGAAGAAATTATTAATTGATAATGGGCCCAAAATTAAGAGAGGGGGGGGGTTCTTTCGTAAATAATTATATATTATTTTAATTCAATATTAAATAATGTATAAGAGAGTGAGCAGGTGTATGGTAAAGTCATGTGGGCGGCCACATCAGTTTCTTTATAAAAAAATCGAAATGCTTTTATTAAAAATTCAAAAGTTTATCAATTGAAAATTTTAAAAATATGAAAAAATACTTGCTTTATTATTCTTCCATAAGACCTTTTGAGCACTCCGAGTAAATGGAATTATTTGAGTTTCAAAATTTACTAGGCTTAGGAGCCGAAAAATTTAGAATATTGATAACAATTATTCTATCTCTATCCCATTTTTCTTTTCTATATCTATAAAGAAAGAAAGATTCTTTATTTGTACGATCTATTATAAATCAGTATTTAGGAGCCGAGGGCCCGGTTGGGAGCTTATTATTCAATAAATAAGGGTGTCGATGAAAATGTAAAATTCTTTCATTTTTGCTATATAATTTTTTTTAGAAAATCTATATAGTTCAAAAAGTTCTAAGCTGATCTAATAAAATTAAATACAGAACGCCCTCAGCATCTCGTATCATTCTAATCCGAGATTAGAATTGATTAGATAAATAGATATATGTGCTGTTTATTGTATTTTCATTCATCAATTTGTTTTGTCATCCGATCTCTCAATAAATCCTTACTAATCACAGCATTCCCACCTGATTCCGATTTGGATCATACAAAACAGTATTTGATAATATACCTACCTATCTATCTCTAGAATTAGAATGGTGTTGTATGGTAGGTATTATAAATTTTAAATTATACCTACACTACATTCATAACATAAATTTAGATTAAACTAGAATTAATGTAATTCCAAATACAATTATAAAAATGGAAGAAAAATTGAAACTTTTTCAACATTCTGTACGCTGGAAGTTTCTTTTTGCTGAGAGTAGTAGAATTTTTATAAATTAAAGGAAACATTAAAAGAGTGTGTCTTCTGCTGGGAAAATAATTTTTTTAATTTATTTATAACGAGACAATAATAAAATTTCGAAGCCTTTTCCCTCTTCATCAGTCTATTACAATTCTTGTGAATGAATTGTAATAGATTGATGAAGAGGGCAAAGCCCTCGAAACTATATATTCTTAATTTTAAATGCACCAGCTGCAGAAGTTTTTTAGATATGGAAAAATTGACTAATTTTATTTCGACGTTGCCAAGTCGCCATCTCTCACTTGCCATGCCATGAGAGAAAAAATGAAAACCATCAAAAGTAGCTAATTTTAACATTTTTAATACAAAACGAATACCACTTGATACAATTATTTTAACAGAAAAAATATTTTCACTGCGTCGTTTCTTGGATCTGGCAACATTGCATTCTTACCGACGCTAAAAAACAAAGAATTAAAAAAAAACTTCATGAAACAGCTCAATGCAAAATTCCAGATGAGAACAGTATAGTTAGGTTGAGAGAATTAGCTAAAAATCTCAAATGCACCAGCTGCAGAAGTTTTTTAGATATGGAAAAATTGAGTGATTTTAGTGCGACATTGCCAAGCCGCCATCTCTCACTTGTCATGCCATGAGAGAAAAAATGAAAATCATCAAAAGTATCTAACTTTTAACATTTTTCATACAAAACGAATATCGCTTGAGACAATTATTTTAACAGGTAAATATTTGTTATATCTTCAGTTAATGATTCTCAGTTTTTTGAAATAATATCAAGAAAATGACGATTGTTATTTAATGAAAAAGTCGCTTTAACATCAATCAGGATAGGGTTCGCGTGTTAAATATGCAAATTTCAATGGTCAATATTTACAAATTTAGTGCCACAAGGACTATTGAAAAAAATGTCTACATATAAAGGACACTTATAAATATGTGTATTCAAAGTTTTAAAAGGAATCCAAGAAAATCGATTTATTAGGGAACATCCTTAAATCACTCTAAGATAAGTTCTGCTTATTTCCTTAATTCATCAATGCGCTTTGAAAATTTCTGATAAAGAAATCTTTAGACTTATCTTAGCTACTTGGCTTGAGCTCGATTAAATAAAAGGGTGAGAATATATATAATCAGGTCATTTATATACAAAGATCCTATCAAACTGGCTGAGAATCCTGTTTGTATTGAATTTCACTTTTTTTTTTTTTTTTTTATTGTTATATATATATAAGCTAAAGAAAGGAAAGAGATTTGCTTCTTCCTTCAGGGTAGCGCTATTCAAATAGTGGACCGTGAAAAGTTAATTACATATCGCGACGACGTTTCATTTATAAACCTTTTTATAAAATAATTGCATAAATTACTTTTATAACTAACAATATTTTTAATATGGTATTTAATAAATATTTTACTGGCTACTCAATTTATTTAAAAAATAAATTTAATGAAGAAGGAAGATTTGAGGCCCGAAGGCTCTTTTGTTTTTACTTGCCCCTATCTCAGAATTTTTCCCCATAATTACATTTGACAAATAATAATAATAATAATTTGGTGTTGTTATCGTCCATGTTGAATACTATTCTTTGTGTGTTAAATTTTCAAAATGCTGCTACGTTTCGCAGTATATATATATTTTTTTTTTGCTTCCTCAGGTAATTTTTAAACTTAATCTCCTCCCAATAAGTAATATATAGTTCATTACTCCATATTGTTTTAATTGTGATTGACATATGGTGTAATGAACTATTATTGTATTACGAGAGTTAATTACGAGAAAATTAGTTGAAGAAATTGCTTGACATAAAAATTAGTCCTATTGAAAATTTAACTTCTAATTATATTCATGTCAAGTGCCCAATCAACCATCCACGAAACAATAATAATAATAATATTCAAAAAATATATAGTTAAATATGAAGGTGTTAAAGCTTGTATTTTTGTGATTAAATTTAATGATGATGCAACTGTTTAAATCTTATATAATTAATTATAACTATGTGTCTTTGGATAAAATTCTCCATAGTTAAACTAGCCTTCCGTTTGGAGAGATCATCAAAAAGAGGAGAGTTGAGTGGAGACTGCTGATTGATGTCAAACCAGTCTTAGGACTTTATTCTCAATGATGATTAATATTTGGCTTATAAAATTCATAATTTTTAGAGAGTCTGGTGTTGGTGCGAGATGAAACATATTTTAATAAAAGAAAAGTAAAAATATTTTTTGGAAAATTATTATTTATAGATTTTCACTAGGTCACTTGTTTCAGATATAAAAAATAAAAGAGAGAGAATTTTCTCGAATATATACATATAAATGTTGCAGTAAAAACCCGTTTTTAGTAAGAACGGGTTCTTACTAGTTAAAACGTGTTTCAATGAATGCCTTTGTGGCAACTAGAGTTTACTGTTGTTTGCCGAGTTTGGTTCAAAGTTCTAGAATATTCATTTTTGACCATCCGTCTTATTTTGAAAATACACACCCAAAATGAGGCGGAAGGTCAAAAATGAAGATTCTAGAACTTTGAAATAAACTCAACCAACAATCAGTAAATTCTAGTTGCCACAAAGGTATTCAGTGAAACGCGTTTTAACTAGTCAGAACCCGTTCAAAACGGGTTTTTACTGCAACATATATATGTATATTTCGGACTGTCAACCCATCGTCAGGAGATATACAGAAATATATATATAGTGAAAAATCTTTCTCTTTTATTTCTTACATGTGAAACAAGTGACCTAGTGAATAACTCAGAGTAAATAATAATTTTCCAAAAAAATATTTTTACTTTTTTTTCTTATAAAATTCATTTTGACGATAGTAGCAAAGTTGAATTTGTTACTTTAATTTCATTAAGTACAGGGTGGGGCATAAAGATCTACTCACATTTTTAAGAGGTATAAAAATTGAAAAAAATTAATTAGAAAAAAACATAATATATTTTTGAAAATAAAATAAAATAAATTTTTGTTTTAATGTGTTTTAAACATTATATCAGACGAAAAAAAAAGGGGGAGGGCTTAAAAATGAAAATTCTAGCCTTTCGACCAAACTCAACCAAATTTTGTATACATATTCTGTGGACCTATTTTTGGTGATTAGTTTTTGCATTTATAGCCTTTTTGGGGCCCACAGAATATGTATACACAATTTGGATGAGTTTGGTCGAAAGGGCTAGAATATTCATTTTTGACCCCCACCCCTTTTTTTGTCTGATAATGTTTAAAACACATTAAAAAAAAATTATATAAAATATTCAGTTTTTTTCTAGTTAAATTTTTTCATTTTTTTATACCTTTTCAAAATGTAGTAGGTAGATCTTTATGCCCCACTGTGTATAATAAAAATGTAGTAAAATTTCACTTGTGATTTTAAATGTCTCTTTGTTTCAAATCCAACCGGTGAAAACGGGCCTGAGATTTTTGTACAAAACGTCAGCCTCGGTTTTGAATTTCGAATTTTTTTTACCAGAATTCCCCTTAATTTGGGTCAGACCTTTCAAATGAAACCGAAGCTGGCAGATTGTTGATACGCCAATAAAGACCATCAGACATTTTCCGAAGTTAATAGCAGAAACGTTGTGCATTCTGTTGAAAATAATTAATCGAAATTGTCCTCTCTACTGAACCGAAACGATTCTTCTGGCAATTCGCCTAGGCTTTGCTTTAAAGGTTGATGGTCTATTGTGGCCACTAAAGACCCAACATACGAATTATTTTAATTGTATCGTTGAAGTACATTTAAAATCCTATTGATATGTTTATTCAGTTGAGAATTTGGTCAATCTACATCTGAATAGAACAGCTGAACAGAGTTTTGTTCCTCTAATCAGATTCAATAAAAACTGATTATCAAGATAGAAATTAGATGGTATTGTTACTATTAAAAAAATAATTATCCTATCCTTATCTAACGATCGTTTTGAGGTACCGCTGATAAATTAATCTTTACGTTGACCTGATTGAATTATATGCGACGACATGAACACGTTTTTGATTAATCATTGAGAGAATCAGACTGAGACTCTTCTGATATTTAAAATGCTTCAATTTCCTCCTTAATAAATTTAGTCATTTATAGCTTTGCTAGATGAAGGAGGAGGTATCAGCCAAAAATGGAATCACTGGGTTCAATAAAACACCTTTAATAAAACGTTTCGGCCTCAATTTATTTGGCCATCTACAGTTAATTAGGCTGAAAAATTTACAAATAGATGTTAATTGATATATTTTATACAAAATTACAAGTTGACCAAGTTGGTTATTTAAACTTACAGTTATACACAAAAATGCGGTACACATATGTGATCGAACCAAGCCTTGTCAAAAATAAAAATTTTTAGCTTCATGTAAATTTATAACGTGCCTGGACCCAAAAGTTTCAGAATGAAAGTAATGAGTTTATATAAATTTTTTTCTATATATTATATTATAATTAAATATTTGACCCTTATGGGAGGTCATCATAAATCTCATCATTATTTATTTACAATCAAAAGTCCAAATTAGAATTTAATTACTTTTAAATCACATTGCAAGAGACGGATTATTGAAATTAATCGACTTGATTGGGGAATATTGGAATTAACCTACTTATCGTACAAACACGGTTTTTTTATCTAATTAGATTTTTCCACTTATCAAAAGCAAGCACTGAGAAGAATCAAGAACAGTCAATGGTGGAGATGTAATCTCCGGAGTCGAAGCTGAAATAAAATGTATACGTTAATGCATGTAAAATAATTGGTTTAATAAAATTTTAAAAAAATATATTTAAATTATTTTAAATCGAGCGGATGGGATACGAACCAATCGACTTGATTGGGGAATAATGGAATTGAAATAATTATCGGAAAAGAGGTTTTTTTATTTAATTAGTTTTTTCCTCTTATTAAAAAACAAGGACTAAAAGATGATCAAGGACAGTCGATGGTGGAGAAGTAATCTCCGGAGTCGAAGCTCAAATACAATGTATACATTAATTCATGTAAAATAATTGGTTTAATAAATTTTAAATCTATCATGCATTCCTTCCATTCAATCAAATTATACAATTCTTACATGTATTTTCCAATCTAACAAAACTGAAAAAAGGCATTTTTTTTCTTATTTATTTATTTATATATTAAGATCAAGAGAACAGCTGTTGGCTCATATCACACAAGATAGATGTGTAAATATTGGATAGAAACATACAATCTCTTTTAAAATTGATAGCTTTTTCACCTGCTATTTTTATATATAGCATTTCGGCTATGGATCTTTTATAGTTAATTTGTATTTGTATAAAATATATCAAATAACATCTATTTGTAAATTTTTCAGCCTAATTAACTGAAGATGGCCAAATAAATTCAGGCCGAAACTTTTATTAAGGTGTTTTATTGAACCCAGTGATTCCATCTTTAGCTGATACCTCCTCCTTCATCTAGTACAGTTTCATCACAGCCACGAACTCTAACAATATTATAGCTTATCTTGTAACAAATTATTGTTGCCTTAGTCTACATATTTTGAAATACATGTAGGTATGTATTTAAAAAGTATTAACAATATTTTTAAAAATTAAGCGAGATTTGGGCATTAAAGCTTCTAATAAATATTTTAATAGCGATGAAAATTTAAATGTTTTTTTTGTAACTGAGAGTTTGGTCAAATTTTGTGTGCGTTTTCTTTAAAAAACATCATGATTTAATTAATAAACTAAACGTATTTAACCTAAGATTTTGAGTATTTTTTCTATTGAAAATAGATAGAATTTTTCAATAAAAATCACTTCGGGGCATATAACCATCGAGCATATATTCAGATAGAAAGAATTTACATTTTTTGGGCCAGAAACTACGATTTTAGTAGAAAATATTTTTTATATTGTGCATCGGAGGGATTCATCCCCTCAAGTAAACTCCTAGATTCTGACCTAAAAAATGTAAATTCTTTCTCTCTTAAAAGTTTTAGTTGTTTTATACTTAGAACAGATTTTCCTTGAAATTGAAACCCGCATACTTGGCGTTTACTCTGGGCCGGGCCGGATGTAGGCCGGGAGGTTTCTCTTTGGGCCGGTTGTAATGAACTTGGTACCCGTTTAGATTTCAACCCTTTTGTCGACGAAGACGTTTGTACCGAACTTGGCCCCTTTTTCACATTTATGAATTTGGACAGATAACAAATTTCAAAATATAGCCTCCACTAATGGCGCACCTGTGATCCCCACTCGAAAAAATAATTCCATAGGGGCTGACCTATTTAGATTTTTCAGAACCGGCTAATCTGCCAGTCTACTACTACAATTGACCTTTTTTTGAAAATAATTAATATATTTTAAAATACTTTAGATATTTTATCTTAGGTCACTAAATAAATCTTTTTTGTAGATCTTAGGGCCATGATTTTACTTAATATTTAATTTGAACCCTCCTGTTTAGTTAGATAAATCTAAGTAAAATACCAAGACTCACAATATAAGCTTGGCTTTTGTAGCCATTAACATCGTTAATTTGCTTTTTTATTTTTTATTTTTCAAATCAGTTATTTTAGAAATATTTCGAAAAAACTTAAGCTAACACAAGCAATTGTTCGCCCATATATAGTATATTTTCCATTAAATGTGACTCTACTCGTTTCTTTTTTCATGGGCGTCTTATTTTGTCTAAATGAACTAATATTCAAGTCTTTAAACGTTTATGGGAAGATAGAAATTCCAAATCGGAGGCTTAAATCGTTATGATCTTATAATCCTATCTTTTGATTTTGATTCAAAGGTTTCCATTAAAACTAGAGGATTTATCGTGGGAAGAGTCAAACGTCTCAAAGTTTAACGACACATAATTTAATGGGTAGTAAGAAAATAAAGAACGGTCAAATTTTGAACTGTGATTATGTAAAGGGACTCAACGGGATGTGCATGGGATCTTCTCAAAAAACTATAAATGTTTGTCAATGAATTACTACTATTAAGATTTTTCAAATACGGATGACTTCACACATACCTATAAGGATCAGTGGCGCGGTATTAGGTTCGACAGGGTCATAGACGCGGTCCGATATGTCGCTATTTTTGCTTTATTGTAGTAATTATTATAATCAAACATTTAACATTATCGTGTCTGAATTAATACCTATATACCTGACATATTACTTGAAATACCATAAGAGTGACCACGACAGTTCATTATGTCAAGACCACTTTTTTAAAGCTTTTAAACAGTACTCTTAATATTTTTAGCTTTATTTATTATAACATAATGCTCTGAGGTGAATGAACGCAATATGAAATTGGAATAATTATCGGAAAAGAGGTTTTTTTATTTAATTAGTTTTTTCCTCTTATTAAAAACAAGGACTAAAAAGATGATCAAGGACAATCGATGGTGGAGAAGTAATCTCCGGAGTCGAAGCTAAAATACAATGTATACATTAATTCATGTAAAATAATTGGTTTAATAAAATTTATAAAAAAAATGCTCTGAGGTGGATACCTCGTAGAGAAGAAATAAAGAATACAGGATTAGTTACATGAAAATGAGCAGGTCTCTCTCAATATGAAATAATAATAAGTTCAACACCTCCCAACCCAGAGAGCAACCCAGAGTCCTTTATGACCAGTATTTGTTATGAATTCTAAAAATCTCTCTACTATTTCACCATTTTCACGTATATATATAAGCTGATGAACATGTGCAAAATCAAGTGTAGAATGACACCATACTTAGCGTTTTGAACTTCAGTAGAAATTTGTTGTAATATTTTATCACGAATCAATTTTTTTAAGATACTTTGAAAAATTTAATAATTACTTAATTTTCTAGCCTCTAAAATTTTAACTCCCCTAAAATTTTGCCTCCTGAGGTCCAAGTCTCACAGGCCTAAGCGTAAAAACTCTTTTATCCCTATGACCTCCAGAGACTGGAACTCGCTCCCAGCCACCGTCTTCCCCGCGACTTATAACCTTCAGCTGTTTAAGACCAGTATCCACAGATACCTTCGACCCCCGCCCAGCCCATAAAATTCCTTCTTCTTCTTCTTTTCACGATGGAGGGGCCAATCCAGGCCTTTAGGGGAGGCACCTTTTTGGTGTAACTCCTACTCTCATCATTTTCATTAAAAAAAATCCATCGCTGATACCGATCACAGAGATTAGATAATCTTTTTTTCAGGATTAGAATAATTCTATTTGTTGTGTAATGGAAAAAATAAATGATTATGATAAGGGGAAAAACGAGGGGTGATCCGCAATTGGAAGTAGGTGTACACCTCTTTGGAAGTATTTTGGAAGTAATTGGAAATATTTGGAAGTACTTTGAAATATTTGGAATTACTTGGAAATATTTGGACGTACTTGGAAATATTTGAAAGCACTTGGGAATATTTGGAAGTACTTCAGAAATATTTGGAATTACTTGGAAATATTTGGAATTACTCGGAAATATTTAGAAGTACTTGGAAATATTTGGAAGTACAAGTGGAAGTAGGTGTACAGCATATTAGATCGAGGTTCACCTCTCGGGGAGAAGTATCTTAGTGTCAAGGGTGGGACTAAGTCACGCCAGATTTTTTTAAATTATATTTTTCCAAAACACCCGAGGCTCATAGTCATAAATTTCTTTTAGCTTGAAGTAGTGGTTGATATTATGATGAATTAACATTATTTATTACAGTTTAAATAAACGGGGTCTGTGATAGAAATAATAATAATAATAATAATAATTCGAATAACAACAGAGAGGGCGATTTATAAAAATGCTCATTGGTTTCGATTCGTGAGTGAGCAATTTTCTACGGTAGGTATGTTGCTTTAGTTTTTATTTTTTTTCGAACATTTTCGACCGTTTATATTCAATTCGAAAATGAACTCATTTCGACCACCATGGACGTTTTCCATTCGATCTCTCCCTCTCATCTCGCTTCACAATACCCTGAAGGGGTCAACAGTAATAAACTTGGATATAATGGCTCTTCCAATAATAGCTCCTAGCAAAAATTTCTATCAAGAGAAATGAAATAAAAAAAAAAAAAAAAAAAAGTAAAAATGGCAAATCTCAATTGATTGCAGTCGGTGTGTGTTACACCTGGCATGCCTCCGTTACCACGAAATTGATTAACCATTCATTCGATGCAAATTAGAGAAAACATTTCGGAAAATTTCTCAAAACTTTCTGTAAACTTAATATTGTTTACGTTTTGATTCTTAAGCTTTTCAGCTGCTGACGCCCTTTAAATTATCAAAATACATTACAGCGCCTCCCCTCTACAGTAAAAAAATCCAATTTCTGAAGTATCTGGATGTATTTAAATGAATGGGGATGTTTTTTATTTAATGATGTGAATATAAAAGTTCTATTTTCTGAGAGAATTAGATTCGACTTTTTGATAACAATCACGAGATTATTTTTTAGTGTATATTAATTGTAATGGGTTATTTTTGTTATAATTATGTCAGAAGAGCTGTTTTCGCCTCTTCAGTTTCATTTGCCGAGGGGGTGAATACCTCCTTTCTGACACATAATAAAATTTACTTACTTTTCAACGGAACCCCAAAACCAACGCCATCTATTAGGAATCTCGGAGATTAATAGTTAAAAACCCCCATCTATTATATTTACTCGGAACTAAAAACGTATGTACGTACCCCCCTGCGTTTCGGAACCCTAAGTCTCAGGAGGTATAAAATTCAAAACTTATGCTCGATAGTGTAGAAGCAGAACAGCAAGCTTTTGGTTGAAATCGGAATATTGGAAGTTGACATTTACATGAAATTCTTTTCGTTTTATGTGATTTTCTCAAAAACAGCTCTAAGGATTTTTTTAAAATTGATATACTTATCAAGTGTCACAAGCCGTATGTAAATTTGAATCCGATTGAAATTAAGGAACAATAAATTAGGTATGTCGTAATAAAATATTTTAATATTCCATATCTCGTATTCGCTAAGTCGGAGAGCTTTGTGATTTGAAACCTAGCTTTCTAGAGACTAGAACATCAAGTACCTCGAGTTTTGTGGTAAAATTGAACAGCCAGACGTACATGTTTACTTGAAGATTTTTCCTATTTTGCAATTTCGTCTTTTGGCCTTTTTTCGGTTTTGTCAAAACGGCTTACCCAAATTGAATTAATTTGAATGAAGAAATGGTATGATGATTTCAAATAATGGAGTGTGGTATCCTCACCAGTTAATTAGTATTAGAACTTACGCTTGAAAAGTACAGAAAGTAGTCTCACTATGGGGAGTTCTTGATCGGTTGTAGCTAATGAGCAGAAATTTAGTAGACAATTTTATATAGTGCCAAATTTCAACTCTCTAACTCAGTTCTTCCAAACCTTTTTAAAGTCACGGCCCTCTAAATCTTAAAAAATAATTTGCGGACCCCCCCCCCCACAAAAAAAAAAACAACAACATATTTTACTCGTCAGAATTTTTATTTTACATGTTTATATTTTAGCACAAAGAATAGTAACTTACATTCAAACAGTTTTTAAAAATAAAATAAATAAATATTTGTACTTCCTACTGAAAATTTTCGCGGACCCCAGGTTGGGAAACAGTGTTCTAACTCAAACCGTTCGCCTTTGCTATATAACAATTGATTATGCTATACGCTCTAAGGTAGAAACTTAAATTACGATTCGTTTTTTAATTATTTTTATTCGATTCAAAATCAGTTGTTTTCCACTTTTTGGACATAACCTATCTTTTAGTCAAGGAATAAATTTAATAAATGACTAGCTAACGACCGGGCCTTCGGCCTAGCCCCTAGTCACCTAGCCCCTGGCGGGGAGCGTCTCGTTTAATGGTTAAAATTTATATAGTTAATAGCTGACCCGACCACGCGTTTCTGTGACTAACTCTTATGCTTCACCCCTAAATAAATTGAAAATGCAAATAATTATACAATAGGTATTAAAACAGTAAATGAATTATATATTACTTGTCAAAATTGTTCCCTTAACCAAAAATAATATTGACAGTTGAAAGATTTCCAAAAAGCTATTATTGGCAATCTTATTTGTTTGTTTTTACCCCCCCCCCCCCACAGAGGCGCTGGCGTTGTTTCCTCGAAAAAAATATTTTTTACATGCCACAGGTGTGATATCTCTCAAAACACTATATATAAAAACACTCGTGTATTTGAATGGAATGTTGTGTGAAAATTTCAAAGAAATCGGTGAAGAACTTTCGGAGATCCTTCAAAGTATCACTTAAGCGTAACAGTACATTTTTATTTAGATAGATAATGTTGTGGCTTAAAAAAACAAAAACAAAAAGCGCCATCATAAGCTTTGTTCCGTTGTTAAAAATGGACAAATTCCAAAATTTTGTAAACATCTTGTAAGGGTTTATTTTTGTTTCCAATTTGTCTTTTTCTCTCTAATTAGAGAACAACCCCTTTAAAGAATTATTAAGGCTACCTATTTAAATTTCAATCACATTATAATGTGTGTTTTCACACAATAGAACAAACAAAGGCTGTGATATATGGAGGCAATATTTTAAACATTTCTCGACAGTTGCATAAAATAAATATTTCGTTATATTTTCCACCTTTACCATTAATTTATACTCCAATAAATAAAAAAAATAATTTAAATTTGGACAGTTTAAAATAAAATAATAAATAATTCACACAATTTAGCTGGTTGAAAATAATTATTATTCTGACTAAATAATGCATTTACGAATTTCATTAATACAAAACTTTGACAAACGAGGTTAATTATGAAAATTTGCTAATTTATTTAAAAATTATTTTTCTTGGTTGACTTTTACAAAAAAAGGCAATTTTTCTACTTCACAATGGGAACCCTTAAAAAGAAATAGAAACAATATCTTATACTTTTTAATTAATTTATCTACTTCAGCCAAAGAAAGAGAGAGATACATCTCCCATATATTCCATATATTCAGACCATCCCCTACTAGAAAGTCATAAATATTTATTAGTTTGGAATTTTTAAATAAGCAATAGTTAAAACAAGAACAAATATATCCATTAGTGCCCTGTTCATCAGCATACAATAAATAATTCAAAAAATTCTAATTTTTCAAAAAAAAGAAAAAATATTTATTTATTTATTTTTTGTTGATTATTTCTTTCTATTATTTGAAATTATATATGTAGATTGTTTTTGTTGTATAAAACAATATTAATTAGAAGCTTGCAATGGTAATGTCCAATTGTAGTGTTTTTGTTTTTTTAATTGGCGATAACACCCCCTGGGAGGTCAAAGTAGATATCAATGGGGACGGTTATAAACTAGTAATTGGGGAGGAAGAGGCGTTGATTAAAAATAAGAGAAGGGCGATGAAAGCACAAAGAAAGAAGGGAATTTGAAAACCCATTCAAATATATATTCTTCAGTTATATAAAATACAGTTATATTCGTAATAATTTACAAATAATAATACGATCTAACATAATCTTAAATTGAAAGAAATTAATAGTAGTGGATTAGAGTCACCATTAATTTTATTTTTGTATTAAGAATGCTTGGTGATGTTAAATTTCTGAGTGTAAAGTGGAACTTGTGATTAATTTTAATAAAACAGGGGTGCCCCACCCCTAGCTTCATGACTCACTTCCCCTTCATTCTATTCACTTCTAAATAATTAGAATAACTTTTTATTACATTTTGTTGAAGTTATAAGACTTGACCGTTTTTATTTTTAGCATATAAGGGGCCGTCCATAAATTAAATCACATGAAATTCAAGATTTTTAGAGCCCCCTCTGTGTCACATTTTCATTGAGCCCCTCCTGTATTGTGACGTCACACTATCGTTTTTTATACCCTATAATTTAATAATTGTAGAAATTTTCTTTATAAACTCAACTAAAGGGATTTAATATACATATTTTAATATTAATAAATGAATTTATCTTTAACGACCAATCATAGATTTTAGAGAAAATATTTTTACATTGCATATCAGAGAGGTTCGTCCCCTTAGGAATCGAACCCAAGCGCTAACTAAGCTTGCCCCGTTAGCCAAACCTTTAAGACAAATCTTTTTCTTTTTAAGTTTAACTTTTTTTTATTCATATCATTTAACACATTATTTACTATTATAATTTATTATTATGCATTATAAATACAGGGTTTATTTATTTGGAAAAAAATAAGTAAATTTTTATAATTTTTCTAATTAATATAACAAAGAATAATTGCTATATCAATGAGAATTGTTTTTGACCGCGCTTATTTGAAAAAGATATTTATCGCGATACTACTGCGGATTACGCTATTGGAGTCTGCGGAGTCTTAAGTCTGAACCAAGAGAGAAAAAGATGTGATCCACTTAGCTACAATCCAACGTCATTTCGCGTAAAGCCCGCTAGACATTCGAATGGATCACCAAGTGAATTTGAAATCTCAGATGTTATATATTTAATCTCAGAGCGCTCGGTTCGATTAAAAAAATAAGTGTTTTTGCTAAAAATTGCTTGCTTAAAATTTTATTTTACAGCAACATTTCCAGGTTGGAATAATAATAACCTGAAATCTAAAAAAATATATTTGAAAATTTTTAAAAAAAAATTTTAATTTGACTTTTGTGACATAACAATTTTTACGATCCCCGGGCCCCCTGTCAAATTTTGTCACAAATGACACCTCCGTCCTTACTGTGTGACGTAATTTATAGACGGCCCCTAATGCTAAAAACTAACAATTTTCAAACCCCCTTCCTAGAAATGTCATTGAAACACTTTGCATCCCTGAATAAAACATGTAACAATTCAAAGGCAAATAGATTTTATTTCTATGTTTCTATAGTACGCTCAAAGTACCTATTTAAGTTATTTGTTGTGTCTGTGTTTTCGTCAATTTTCTTATAATTTAGTTACCATGAAGATTTTTTTCCATTCAGTGAATTTAAACCTCTTACATCTTATGGTATAATATGGTTTACAATGGAAAAAGCTCCTTAATATTTAAAATAACATAAAATTAAAAAAATCAATCTTCTTACACAATTCTTTTCTTTTAGGTGTAATTGGTTTTAAATGACTGCCGGCAGAGGCTGAGATGATCGACTGGAATCTTCAAAATTGGTGAGTGTTCTCTTCTTATTTTATATTTAAAAAACAAAAAAACATTGTTGATTTGAAATAGTATTGTGGAACTTTTGTTATCTTTTGAAATTTCAGCTTTTTCACAAATATTTTTGAGGCCAGAATTACTCTATGTGTTAACATGTTTATATAATATAGATACAGCTATATGATTTTCAGGCCAATTGCTCCAAGTAGTGTTAGAAGTTGGAATACATATAGTATTATACTCAGTATCTTTAGTAATTAATTTATATATAATATTTTATATTTATATATATATATTGTCCGCCTCCCTGGTGTAATGGTCAGCATCTCTGGCTGGCAACCCGGAGGTCTCGGGTTCGATTCCCGGCTATACCCAGACATTTTTGATGTAAGTATAGGGTCTGGTAATAAAAATTAAGTAAGGGAGATAAATTTAACCAAATTTATCGTGCGGAGAATTTACCAATGCTCGAAGCCCTTAAAAAACTTAGTAAATTGGATTGTATCTAATTTTCTGAGATTTGGCTCGTGATTCCGGCTTCTTTCCTTCTACTCTGTTCTTTTCACGATGGAGGGGCTATCCCACTTTCTGGTGTATCTCCTTCTCACATCAATATCATTAAATATATATATATATATATATATATATATATATATATATATATATATATATATATATATATATATATATATATATATATATATCATATACCTATAAGCCGCTGAAAAAATCGCTTATCCATCATTTTTAAACAACTCCAGCATTCTTTTTTACTTTATTTCCATAGTTACAGAATCCTCGGCATGCGATCTGTCTCGCACTTATCCGGTTTTTCGAATTAAATAAAATTAAATGTCTTAAATTAAAAAGATTTAGTTGCCAAGTATAGCAGTTAGTAGAGTTGATGATTCATAAGAAGAAATCAATGAAATTGTCAAGTCAGATGACAATTGACAATTTCATTGATTTCTCCTTATGAATCATCAACTCTACTAACTGCTATACTTGGCAAACTAAATCTTTTTATTTAAAACATTCAATTTTATTTAATTTTTAATGATATTGATGTGAAAGGAGATAAACCAGAGGGTGCATCCCCTAAAGACCTATATGGGATGGCCCCTCCATCGTGAAAAGAACAGAGTAGAAGAAAAGAAGCCGGAATCACGAGCCAGATTACTAAGTGTTTTAAGGGCTTCGAGTAGTGGTAGATTCTCCGTTCGATAAATTAGGTTAAATTTATCTCCCACTTAAATGCTTGATGCAAAAAAACATTGTATCCATTATAATAATGAATATTATTTGCATCAGGCAGAGGATAACCCTATTAATTTCTCCTTATGATTAAATATCTCTTTAATTGAAATATTTTAAGCAAAAAGTGGCGTAAGTCTGGTTTTTGTGATTCACTCTTCAACTGTAGTGTTGAGTCTTAAATTTTTTTTTTAATTTTTCTATAAGATACTTTTTCACTAAAATTATTTGTTCTGATGCTATAATAGTAAAAATAATTCAATTTTTTAATTATATTAAAAAAAATCTTTCATTT
Organism: Forficula auricularia; assembly: GCA_024734495.1. Taxonomy (NCBI): domain Eukaryota; kingdom Metazoa; phylum Arthropoda; class Insecta; order Dermaptera; family Forficulidae; genus Forficula; species Forficula auricularia. The sequence goes on from JALMQS010000075.1 coordinate 6,498,453, forward strand.
AATATGATAAAATATTTTCGTAATTCAATAATATTATTGTTGTTTTATTTGTTATTTTATTGAAATGGTGTTATTATTTTATATTCCAAACTAGTAATATATTCGATACGCTTGGAAAATTATTCCGTTTTGATTTTGATAAATGTTTTTTCAATCGAAAAAATATTGACTTCCCCATTTATTACTTCGATAAAAAAATAAACCTCGGCTGGGCTGTAGCTCTTAAAAACCTACTGATTTCGAAAATAAGCTCATTGGATGTGTGGGAGCGCTGCGATGACAAAGGCGAGGGGCTCAAGGCCTGGGGGCTCCGCCCCGGGGGTCTCATTCTGGCTTACAGGTACCCCTTGTGCAGGTAGGCTCAAGGGCGTCGTTAACCAATGTTCCATCGAGCCCCTCTTTTTTCCCCCACGGCGATTTCGTGGGAGTCGTTTCCCAACACGTCCATTGGGATCATTTATTCTACTTCAAAGGAATCGGATAATTTAAAATACAAATTTTTCACATTCGCAGAAAAAATAATTAAGCCAATTTTCAAAGTTATCCTGTCTTAAACAAACTCCCGACCTATTATTTTTTATATCTTATTATAATTAATTTGAATAACTACAAAAACGAAATTAATTTATATGGTCAAAAATATGCTGATGGGTGTATTTAAAGTTTAAAATTTGATTAGGATGTTGGAACGGGAGTTCAGGCCTTGCTCGCTGCAGAATAAAAAAAAAAAAATATGACCGGCGAAAACCCGCCTTAATCACTAATACTAGTAAACCATGATAAAAGAATCATACTACATACTCACAGACTAAATGGACTATGTATCCGAAGCCAACCAAAAAATAAATTAAACAATATGGTCCACAACTAGGGCAAATTTTCATTACTGAATGCATTTTTAACGATTTATTATTTTAAGTTCTTCATCTTATACAAAATTTGTGTTGTTATCGTCCATGTTGAATATTTTTCTTTGTGGCTGGTTATTGAGTACTTGGTCTTGAAATAAAATTAAATTAATTTAAATTTTCAAAACGTTGCTACTTTTCGCAAAATATTTTTCTGTTTATACAAAATATTATAATGCTTTTTAAATCATTTTTACATCTCTGCACTCATCGATATGACTTCGTTTTTTTTTTTTTAATGCAATCGAATGCAAGTAAAGATGCCGCTCCTATGGATCTCGAAAGACCCTTGCATTACCGAAGAGAAGGGAAAGTTGATTAAGTGAGAGGGTGTAGACGTAGGTGTCTATGCACTCCGGTTTTGAAGGTTTGAAGATTATAAGTGCTGGGAAATATGGAGGCTGGGAGAGAGTTCCACAGTTCCCTGAAGTCATGGGGATATATGTATTGGCGAATGAAGTCGTCCGGCACTTTTCTAATTTGACCGCGAAAGAGTGTTGGGAGTAGGCAAAACGCGTGCTACGTGAAAAGCATGCTTTGGGGGGGGGGGGGGAATTATTGATTTTATCTCATCAGGGTTTCTAGGGATTGAAAGTCTCTTCTAAGCCTCCTTCTTTCCTGAGCCTAACAATCTTAAGTCTTTCTAAGTTCATAGACACCTTCGTCATTATCGCTTCTCTTGATTTCTTTCTTTTTCATCAGTAATATCTATCATGGACTATAGATGCTGCATCCACTCTGCGCGCCCCTTTTTGTATTCACTTGCGTTTAAAAAAGTTTAATCCGGAGATAACATCGGAGTTAGGTTCTAAGGAAGAAATAGAAATGTAACTTTCATTATCATTAGAATACCCCAACATAAATTCTAATTGAATTCAAGCAACGTGAGATACCATGAACGGGATTGGGACGGCTGTAATATAACACTAATGACAGAGTCTTCACTATCTCAAAATTATTTTTCACACGTTGAAAATAGCTTTATTGTAAGCCTAGCCCCTACAATAAATTTCTTCTCATTCTCATTTTTTCACGATGTAGGGGCAATCCAGAACCATAAGAGTTAGATATTTATGGTGTAACACCTTCGTTGATCATAATAATTCAAAAAATTATTATACTCCATAGTCAGCTAATTCCATTTTTTCATCAATATTTTTAAAGCCGTTTTTTAGGAATTATGGGAAACTTAAAAAAGTTCAAGAATAAAACTAAGTAGGTACTCTGAAAAAACAAATAAATATAATTTTGAGAATGTCACACTTTAGTTTTCAATTGTGTGGCTTTGTGGCCTAGCCAGAAAAGAGATTATCGAATATCAAAATAATTGTGTACATTAATGAATACGATAATCTACGATTTTTGATATAAATGTCTTTATTTACCGTACTAGCTGCGACACCCGCCTTGCTTACGAAATTTAACCAGAGTATAGGTGATTAATTGTAGGAGCTACGAGACTGTGACAGGGACTTGATGAAATTATAAGAATTCTTAATTATTTCTAAGAAACCCTAAAAATATTTCAGAAATATCATTACAATTTTTCACTAAACTATTTTGAATAAGTCATTAATTTTTATTTAAGCACACGAAGCGTCGACGAATCGAACGTTTTCGAGATGAGAGAAACTATTTTTCTGATAGCTATGAATACACAATGCGTTCCAGCCTCAAGATAGTAAAGTGTCTGTCCATTCATAACTGTCACAAAATGACTTTTTCACAGTCACTTGATAACGATTCTAAAATTAAAGTTCGATACGGAGAGTGAATGAACGATAACACCTCATCTACAAGAATCTATTTTAGTAGTCCAAAACAAATTTCTTCAGATTTTGTCATCACAACCAACGGAGCTTAAAATTGAATCAGAAGAATTGGTTTATATTATTACACTTTTTAATACAGATTTTCCCGAGGGAATAGCCCTCCTGAAATCAAATTAAAAATATCCAAAAATATTCTTGTAAGGCATTTTCCTTGATATGACTTTAAGATTCTTGATTTTTCCCACTCTTAATTATTATGACTCTTATAGCTTCTCGGAAATTATGAATTACGAGTATAAGTCAAAAATTACCTACACTTTTTACTTTATTTCCTTCTACAACTTTATTAAACTAAGATATGAGCCGGCCGCATGCGCATGCGTTGAGTTGGCGCGTCTGTGGTCACGTGTGCGGTATTTAATCACGATCGCCTCAGTTGTCGTCTAGCTACAACAGCATAAGCATGTCAGCTCCGCTATCAGATTGCACCAAAGAGGAGCAACGAGGGGTGAAAGGTGCTGAAATTCACCGGGGAATTTTATCAAAATACGGGGAAAGTGCTTTATCTCGTAAAATCGTTTTTTTATGAATCAAAATGTTGAAAAGTGGCCGAACAAGCATAACACAAAAAGAGGGAGCTGGACGACCGTCAACTTCGACCACTGATATGATGATAGGCGAGTTACCATAGATAAGGTAGCATCTTCTTAAAACATTAGTCACGGTTCTGCCTATCACATTATCCACGACGAACTCAATGATGGTTCGGGATGCGGTGCAAAAGAGGCCTCACGACCAACCGAAAACCTTCTACCAGGAAGGCATCCGGAAGCTTGTGGGTCGCTGGACCAAGTGCATTGCTAAAGGTGGAGACTATATCGAAAAATAATGTATCTGTTGTACACCTATCTTAGTTTAATAAAGTTGTAGAATGAAAAGTGTAAGTAATTTTTTACTTTTCCTCGTACTACTACTTCCGATTAAAAATATTTCTGTTGCTATAAAGTAATTAACTTAAAATAGAGATTAGCAAATTGCAGAACACTTGGGATGCAAATTTTACTCGCACTTGACCGTGTGTTTATTTTGTGCTAGTCTTCAAAAAAAAGCACCAATCAGATGAAAATTGTGCTTTGAGAAAAATGTGAAAATATTACAAATTTATAAGAAATTTTAATTAATTACATAATTACACAGCTGATAATATTAATAAAACCTAACAGATTTGACATTTTAAACTCACCTGAACCCAGATCCTGAAAGTAAGCAACTTGTGGAAAGCTTGATTTTTCGAGTAACTGACCGTTTATACTTAAAAAATATTTTTTATTATAATTAGATGAGTAGGTAATAAAATTTATAAATATATAACGAGTTAAACTTAACAAAACTTCAGACCCTAAAGGGATAATTAATTAAATAAGTTTAATTAAAATACTTCAAATGAGTATATCGTTTAAAATAGAAAAAGAATTGAGGCAGTTTAGCCATGATTAATGGAATATTTATATACAGGATATAATATACTTAGTGTCTGTGTGTGTGTATGTTCTTTATTAATCCAGGATATTTATGTTTTTTAACTCATTAAATAAATATAAATAAATTTAATCGGAGGTTTTTATATAAAATCCAGCAAGATAAATTCTCTAATGGTAATGAAGTAAAAAATATATATTAAAAATAATAATAAATTAATTGTTAAAATCATGAAAAATATTGCGAGAATATATCCAACTAGAGTCAAGTTTCTTTTTTAATCATTGACCAACTTAGTACTAATAATAATTATCTCAAAGGCTATATTCGTCACAATTCAAGTACAGTAAAAGGTCACAACTAATAAATCCCTTTTTCGAACCCTATCAATCAATTTCAATGACATTTTGGTTAAACGAAACACCCCAGGGATGAAATTGGATAATAGTAAAACTCAAATACATTGTAACATTACTAATCGCGACACAGTTTATTAGCCTCCGACATTTATAATATTTTGAAGTTTAATAAGCAAACATTATAATAATTCGGTGGATTTATTCGTGCTAATACTTCCGTACTGATTCTCAAGTCTGGATAAATGTAGTGTATACAATAACTACCATTTTTACTCTCACATTTATATTCTATAGAATATAGTAATGTGAAGTATTGGGACCGCCTGCCTGGTTTTCTCAGCTTGATTCATTTTATTGATTATGCATATCTATATACTTTACAAAATAAAAAAAGGGTTCTGTTAAATATTCATCATTTGTGAATTGTTCCGAAGTAGGAAAATTTGGGAAACCCTGATCTTGTATGTCTCTCTTAGGCAGGGCTGTCCAACCCGTGGCACGCGGGCCACATACGGCCGAGCACTGCAATGAGTGTGGCCCAACATAAAATCATAAACTTCCTTAAAACATTGAGATTTATTTATTTCGCTTTTTCGAAATATAAATGTACATTTGTACAATACGTGAAGCTTTTTTCAAGGATAAAATTCACTAAAAGCAAAATTATAAGCTCAACTATATAAGATAAAAAAAATAATGAAGTTTCGAATATTTAAATTCTTCTCCTTCTCATATTTTCATTTTCTAAAATATTTATTATTTTAGTAATTTAAATGCCACGACACTAAAATAGTCTATACTTATATAGTCAATTTTATCCTTGAAAAAGTACAAGGAGACAAGGAATTGGGGTTTTCTAGAACAATCACAATTAATTGATAATTTCTCTCCTTGGCTAAAACTTGTCAGAACTTGTCCTCTAGATCTTTGCATGTTCTTACATGTCAATAGATATTGGATATTCTGGGATTATTATATCCCTGACCCTTTTAAAAAATAAACAAGGAATTGGGGTTTTCTAGAAAAATACAATTGATTGATAATTTCTCGCCTGGACTAAAACTTGTCAGGACAAATAATAATACTAATAAATAATATCACTTTTTGTAAGTATGTAGGTATGTGAGTAATTACATATATGAGAAGCTATTTTCAAGTAAAAAAATTTTGAAAAGAAAATTAGAAGCTCACTATGAGCTAAAGAAATAAGTTCTTATTTCTACATTATTAACTATATTTTTTGAACAACAAATATCAATAGAATTATAATATTTTATCCGGGGTCCGAGACAATTTTTTTCTTAAAATGTGACTCGTGTAAGCCAAAAGGTTGGACACCCCTACTCTTAGGCCTTCTAATGGGATGCATGGAAGTGATTTTTTTTTTTTTTTTTTTGTAAATTCGAAATCAATATTATCAGTTGATTATTTATCATTATCGTTGATTTAAGAACGAACTACGCTATGTGTATTTCTTAACTATGGTTCACAATCGAAAACAGGTCCTTTGAACAGGGCAAATAAATTAAAGACTTCAAAGCTAAAACTCGTATAATTATAGATGGTGAATAGAATATCGACAAATTCTGTTTTTATTTTTATATTCGAAGCAAATAAAAACACGTTCAGAACAGACGAAATTCTCGCCACTTAGCACTTACTGAGTTGGATCTCTATGGATAACGCCTGATAGCTAGGCCATCATTCCTTCACGTGAAATATGAAATGAGCTATTTCGCATGGTTTCTCTTTATGACTAAATATATCTCTATAAAACATGTATTTGTCTACATCTTATATTATCATTTATATAGCCAACATCTCCTTATACATTTACACTGACACATGGGGAAGAATCATCGCAATTTTTGTAAAGTTTCAACTCAACTTTCAGAATTCTCATTTAGTTTCTGAAATATACAGGGTGTTTCAGGAGGAATAGTAAATATCTTAGAAGGTGTTAGTATAGACGTATTGCATTAAAAAATGCCATATAACATGTGTCCAATTTTTATTGAGAACAGAGATACGGCTGAGTTCAATGCATTTTCGTTTCGTGTCTTGGTACCTCGGCTGCTATTGGTTGCTATGGGCGTATTTATCGAATGTCCTCAGTAGAGTGTTCAAGTTGTGAAGTTGTGTTTTAGTTTACATTGAAGTTTTCATTGTGATTTGTTGGCCAAGTCTACTTTACTGTAGCGTGTAAACATGCCGCACGTATTTACACATCCTGAGTATGCCGATATTGAGTTAAATACTAACAGCTGTATCTCTGTACTCAATTAAAATTGGACACATGTTATACGGCATTTTTTATTGCAATTCGTCTATACCACCACCTCCTAAAATATGTACTATTCCTCCTGAAACACCCTGTATTTATGCCGATATTATTAAAGATTTCTAGTTGGTTGGACTTTTAAATTTGCTTTAAAATTTTCATTTTTTTTCTTTTTTGCTTATTTGTGCTTAATATCTGAAACGAGAAAAATTATTTGGTCTGTTTGGATTTTATAGCTCATGTAATGATAGTTCTGGAACGGAAACTTGGTACAGAAGTTGAAATAAATAAATTACACCACTTCCTACTTTCATTTTTCTAGCAAAAACCGTCTAGAGTTGACAATTTTTTGACTTTTTCCTACAATTTTCACTTTTAAAATAAATAAGTAAAATTTGTTTGAATTTTTCTAAAAAAAAAAAATAAAATTGTTTAATGATAAATTTTCCTACATTATAGAATCAAACTAACCCATAAATAATAGGGTGCTGTTTTTAATTTTCAAACTTAACATTAAAAATTAAAACCAAGACAATCTCTGAACGAAAACTAGCTGCGTCACAAAATGCTTACTTAAAAGACGTGTGGAATAGAATAGGGTGTTTTGATACCTGTCAAGGCTGTTGGATTTTAAATTGATATGTATATACTCGGAATTGATTATCATATCTGAATATTATTTAGAAAGTAATTTATTCTAAATCGAAAAAAATATATAACTTATTTGAACTTAATCCGAGAGAATATTGAATTTCATAACGTGGGTCTATTGAATAAAATAAATAAATAAAAATCTGAACACTGGTTGAGTAAAATTAATTCTAAATTTTGAAGTTTCCTTCAAAGTTGAAATTCCGGGAATAAATCAGGGCATATATAAATTGGGGTCCCGGAATAAATGAGCTCACGGGGTTTTAGCAGGGAAGGCAAAGTTATGTATCTACTGGGCTAATGTAGGATATCCCCCTGGGCAAGTGGCTGCATTTCCCCGTCTTTGGATTCCTCTCCATCCTGTGGGAGGTCGCAGGAAATCTGCGGTTAGAAGAAGACGATTTGGACGGATTCTTGTTCAAGGGGTTGCGAGCTCCGAGTGCTCGAGAAGGAATCCGAAAACACTCACCTGAAACAAACAAAACATAAATAGAAACATTAGAGAGGTTTTTAACTCGTTTCCGTTTCCTATTATTTAATTACACAATGAAACAAAACATTCGAATAAAAATAAGATAGAAGATCCAAATTACATACATATTGCTAGAAATTATATACCTTCTTAAAATTGTATAATATTATACATTTCACTTTTAATATATATTTTCTGAAAAGTTCTATATCTGAAGAAATGATTAATGATACGAGTATATAGCTTACTTTATTTGGAACATATGTACTTTCTTTCTAATGGGTGGAGGTCCACAAATTTTATTCCTCCACCCGGGTTCGTGGGGTTCGGACGTTGATCAGAGTTAGGGGAAGAGGAGAGAGTCCAGAGGACATGTATAGAGTTGGCGGGTGAATGATGATCGGGCGTGGGCCTAGGGGTGAAGGATAGGGTCGTTAGTATGGATTGGGATTAAAGGAGGCTAGCAAGAGACCCGCCTCGCCGATGCAGTATATATAGAGCTGTTTTTTTACTAGATACGCCCGAGAAGCAGACGAAACCTGCCTGCCGGGCGGTCCTAGTTTTTAAATTTACCCAGTTTTTATCGTTGTGCCTGAAAAGTGAAGAAAAGTCATTTTCAACTAAACGTGTCTGGATTCTGAAACCGAAGATAACCAACAATGGAAAGTTATAGAAAGTTTGTCGAATGTTTGTATTTCTAATGCGAAGAATTGATTAGATTTTGGGCTCTCTAGATTTAAAACTTTCATAAATGCAGAAAATATAATTTTTTTCAAGATAATAAAAATTAAAATATATTTTTAATAGTATTATAGTTTTTAACATTAAAGTATAATACTAGGGCGCCTAAACCTGACACGAATACCGAGCTTTGTAAAATTTTAACTTTTTCTGGTTAGATTACCCAAAACAAATTAATAAATATAATTAAAAATTGTTATTTTACATTAAGTACACTCTTTTTTTTTCTTTATCCACATACAATTTTTCTAATTCTTCTCCCAAAATGACTCTTAAATTAGGTTTTTGAATTCAAGCCCAAACTTAACTAATTATTACGATATCGTGTACTATATTCTTAAAAAGAGTGAGATCCGAATTGTAGCTCTTTAAGGAACAAAAGGCCAGTCAAACCTTATTATATAATTACAACAATATACTCAGCTCAGCTTCCTTCGATCTCCTCTATCCAAAGAGCAAGCTATTTAATTTGAATGACTATCAAAAACCATTTCTCACAAAAGAAATAAACAACAACTAATTCCTCTCTAGAGGAAAGTCTAAGCTATTCTTTGAAGATTAAGTCAAACTAAAATTTCATCGTTTACTAGATAAAAATAAATGAATATTTTTCAAATCTGACACCTGTTCGACCCAAATGACTTGTCGTGAGCTCATTATTCTGTTTGGTGAAGATGCATTCTTTATTTGACCCCAGCGACCCCGAGCCTGACCCGGGGAGATGAACAAACAAAATCACAACTCTCGTCCAGAGTGACCCTCGAATTTTTATTTGAGATTTTATTTCAACCCTTAATGGAGTTGGGAATCAAGAAGGTCTCAGTTTACAGGTAGAGAGAGAAAAGGGGAAAATCATTTAATAGAGCTTATTTATTTGTCTAGTGATTTTTTTCATTTATTTGTAGTATTAAAATGGTATCAAGTTCCAAGTGCTAATGCCACACACAGGTGGAATGAAAAAAAGGAGTCAAAAAATTAATAATGGAAAAAATGGTTTAAGGGTTGTCGGATCTTTTTATAGGTTATTGGATAGCTTCTTCCTAAACAGTATTAACCTAAATTCTTGAAAAGTATAGCAGTTACATTTTTAATAAAGATATTGAATCGTAATACCCACTTCAGGCTTCCTTAATTTATTCCAATAAGATGCACAGCAAAACGACTTGGCAGACTGTAAATATACCTAGTGTCTTTAGACGGTCACCAATCCAACCCCTACAAGCCCATGTGGCTTTGCTTCTATAATTTTTTGTGAACCGCTGCTTTGAAAATTCTGGTAGCTTTTTTTAATCAAAAACTTATCATAAATTACTCAAAATAGAACCAACGTTTCTCTTAAATACTTAAATATATAAAAGTGATATATTTTTTTACATACACTGTCAATGCTTTAGGATTTTAAGGAGTTCCATATATCTGTTGCAGTAAAACCCGGTTTTTTAGTAAGAACGGGTTCTTATTAGCTAAAACGCGTTTCAATGAATACCTTTATGGCAACTAGAGTTTACTGGTTTTGCTTGAGTTTCGTTCAAAGTTCTAGAATTTTCATTTTTGACCTTCTGCCTCATTTAGGGTGTTTATTTTCAAAATGTTTTAAACGAAAATGTCAAAAATTACATCCTCCTCAACGTTGCTTTTAATATAAAAGTAAAGATTTGAGCATCTTATTTTTGAAAAGAGTTGGAATGTTTTTCAAAAATAAGATGCTCAAATCTTTACTTTTATATTAAAATAGCAGGACTTGTATGAAAAACTTTTTTTTCATTTTAAGCTAAATTTTTTAATTTCCATTATATATTAATGGAGTGAAATATTTCTATCCTGACATCAAATATTGCGATTCAGAGGGAGTTTTTTGTCTCGAGGGTGTGAGCCAGCTGCCCGGAAAGCAAGTTGGTTCTCAGGTTCGACTCCTGGGGGATGAATCCCCTCTGATATCGCAATTTAATAATATTTCTATTAAAATCTTAGATTCTGTCCTTAAAATTAAATTCTTTCTAGTTGCTTTTAATTTTTGACATTTTCGTTTAAAATTTTTTGAAAATAAACCTCTAAAATGAGGCGGAAGGTCAAAAATGAAGATCTTAGACCTTTGAACCAAACTCAACCAACATCAGTAAGCTCTAGTTGCCACAAAGGTATTCCGCGAAACGCGTTTTAACTAGTAAGAACGCGTTCTTACTAAAAACGGATTTTTACTGCAACATATCTACTTTATAATGTAATGACATAATTTAAACGAAGTTTAAAATATCATAATAGCAGACTGATAATGTTGATAATACCTATAATATTTTTTATTTTTTCTTCAACATAAGCCTTTTTTCTTGCAAAAATATTCACTTAACTAAGTAAAATTATTAATTAATTCCAATTCTTGGTTACTGTATTTTAATTTTATAAGATAAGATATACGGTCTCTAAAACCGCCGTTTCGATTTCATAAATACTTTTTGACTTTAAATATACACGCTCTGAAAGCGTCTGAACTAACATACTTGTAGATTGAAGATAACAACCGAAGCTCATGAAATGTGCAATACTTATTTATAAGTTGAGATTGACTCTCACCACTTCTTGCACTTTCTATTTATTGATTTTTTATTGATAAATGAAAGTTCTAACAATTTTGACTTGATCATAAATTTCACTAATCTTTATCATCAGTGAGATACACTACTGGAAAGTTAACGGGAGATTTGGCAGATTTATTCCGGTCGTAAAGAAGAATTCAAACTGTGGCCAGCGCTGTGCAAGATAGATATTCTCCTAAGTTGAAAGACGAAGAAGGGAGAAAAACAGGGAAAGCGCACCCCCCTAAAAACACAGGGCAGAGGGTTTGTTAACTAATTATCTTGACACGAAAACAATCTAAACTAACATAACTCATCCGGGGAGGGAGCAAAAATCTATGGCCAGCCGCTGCTGAAATTTGATGGTTTCGGACGAAAAAAAAACATTAAGCTAACATTGGAACTATTTGCTTAGAGAAAAAAAGAAAGAGATACAAAAGCATAAATTTAGATTTTTAAATTTTATTAATTTCATTTATGAACAACATACGCCATCTATTAGTTTAATCAGGAAATAGAGTACGAGCAAAAATATTTATTTCAATTATGGACAACATACGCCATCTATTAGTAAATCATGGAGACAAAGTAAGAGGTAATTAATATTTTGATACTGAAAAAAAAAATCAGTCGAATAGAGAAACACCTCCTTTTTTGAAGTCGGTTAATAAAAATAATCTAAAAATAAAGAAGAAAATAGACTTGGATTAGTATAGATTATTTTATAAAAAACTCAAGAAAATTAAAAAAAAAAATTAAGTATTGTCTGATTATTTTTTTTTTTTTTTTATAAAGATATTGATACAAGAAGAAGTTGCACCAAGAAGGTACAACCACTGTAGTCCGTGGTGGACCCTTGTATCGTGAAGGAGAGATTTAGGGATTGGGTAGCAGTCGAAGGTATCTGTGGATGCCGGTCTTGAAAGATTGAAGGTTATAAGTTGCTGGAAAGACGGTCGGGGGAAGAGAGTTCCAACCTCTAGAAGTCATACGGATAAATGAATTGGCGAATGCGTTTGTTCGATTAGATTATAAGTTTACCGACTGTTTCGCCAAAAACAACCTTATACATATTAAAAATTAATTCTCTCACATTCTTAAAAAAAAAACAGATCCATATATTCAATCATATATGACCCACCTATTTCACTCTTCGTGCTACTTTTTTGAGGGGCTAACACAAAGGTTAGAGCAATCAAAATTAAATCGGATTTCTTTGACTCGGGATCGAATTTATTTTTTCGAATTTTCACTTCTGACGAAAATGTAAGGCGTCTCATCGAACTCCAGAGAAGGAAACGGGAAACCACAACTGCGAACATGTTCTCTCGAAAATTTTTACGGAAAGAATACTTTTCATCGTATATAACAGGGGTGGCCACTAACCTTGACTTTGGGAGCCGCAAATTTATAAAACTGTTTCAAAGGGAGTCACATTTTTTGGAGATTAATTAATGTTTTATTAAAAACAAAAACACATTTTTTTATTTTATAAAATATAAATGAAGTAACATAAATATTTTGCTCTACTTACTTATAACATTAGAAATTAATTTAATTTTTGTATTATTATTTTTTTAATTTAATTATTATACAGGGTGGGGCATAAAGATCTACCACATTTTGAAGAGATTTAAAAAAATGAAAAAATTTAACTAGAAAAAAACTAAATATATTTTTGAAAAGAAAATAAATGAATTTTTTTAATGTATTTTAAATATTATCAGACAAAAAAAGGGGGGGGGGGGGTCAAAAAAATTCTAGTCCTTTTGACCAAACTCAACCAAATTTTGTATACATATTCTGTGGATCCCCAGAAGGCTAGAAATTCAGAAAGTAACCAAATTTTGTATACATAGTTTGGTCGAAAGGGCTAGAATTTTCATTTTTGACCCTCCCCCATTTTGGGTGGTTGGTTTTTGCATTTCTAGTCTTTTTGGGTCCACAGAATATGTATACAAAATTTGGTTGATTTTGGTCCAAAGGGCTAGAATTTTCATTTTTGACCCTCCCCCCATTTTGGGTGGTTAGTTTTTGCATTTCTAGTCTTTTTGGGGCCACAGAATATATATACAAAATTTGCTTGAGTTTGGTCGAAAGGGCCAGAATTTTCATTTTTGACCCCCCCCCCCTTTTTTTTGTCTGATAATGTTTAAAATACATTAAAATATATATTTTATGTTTTTTTCAAAAATATATTCAGTTTCTTTCTAGTTAAATTTTTTCATTTTTTTATACCTCTTCAAAATGTGGTAGATCTTTATGCCCCACCCTGTACTTTTTAAAATCAGTATTATTCAAGAGGGTTCAAGAGCCGCACGAGATTGACTGAAGAACCGCATGCGGCTCGCGAGCCACGTTCTGGCCACCTCTGGTATATAATATTCAACGCTCAGATTCGAGAATAACATAATAAAGAAGTAGCTTGAGTAAAATTATTCTAATATTTATTAACAACCATTAAATACAAACATAAATAGTTTCTTAAGCATCTCATCAAAGCTAACACTTCAACTTAAAGCGAAAATTATTTTTCTGTTTTGTTTTTCAAAGTCGTGTGGTGACGGATTGTCTATTTGATAATTACACAGCTGCGACTGAAATAGCACTATTCTTGAAAATTTTTATTCTATTTATTTATTTTTATTTTTTTCTTCATCTAAGTGAGGCTTGTTGAGGAGAATAGAACGAGCGCATCTTGAGATGAATTAAAAATAAAACAGCGTATTCGCTCAAGTGGAAATTAAATTTATTGCGAAGATAAGTAATTATATAAATACAATCTTTGGTAACAGAGATTGGCACTGTTGTACTTACACAGCAGAGCGAGATATTGGTATATATATAATACCTACGTCTCTTTTCTCTAAGAACAATTTAAGTGATCTAAAGAATCTGTGAATTACCAGAGATGAGTCACAGAATAATTTCCTCTAAAATAAAATCGATTCAATTTCTCTTCCTTTACGGACAGCATCAATTAATTTTTATGTTTGAGGCTTCTTCTTGTAGCTTTGGTGGGTAGAGTATGGACAATTGTCAGATATTATAGGATGGATTCCCGTTATCTTATCCATAATTTTAACGGCTTAAATACGATTATTAAAAAACTTTAAAGATACTATAATTTTGTTTTTAATTCTTTTATGGTTCTTAGCCAAAAATCGAATTCTTATGGAGAGACCACTTTGCCTGTCTGACTGAATGTCTATTCTCTCACATTCCTGTAACTTCTAAAAGGGCTGAACACCTATGATATGTGTACAAACACATAAGGTTAGAGCCAAAATATCCTCCTGACTGCTATTTTGACTCCCAGGCAGGGACGCGCCAAGTCCCCCTTTGCGCCGTCTTGCGAAATACTGATTAGCGCCTTTATATGCAATGAGCCAAAATTATTGCGGCCACAACATTTTTTCACGTTTCAATGTTTTTTTACAAAAATAGCTTATATGGCGAATAATAAATAGTTCCAGGCGTTTTTGAGATATTTCGAAAATACGATGGGGAAAAAGACTTTTAAATACTCAATTACAACATTTCATCATTCATCATATATTATTATGTAGTGACGTAATAAAAGTAAATTTTAAAAAGGTTGAAAATGTGAATCTTTTAAAATAAGAGACACTTAGGTGAATTAAAATTGTCTTGATTTTCAAAATAAAATTGTTGCTTATTTCTTTTAGCTCTATATTATCAGAGGGTGGGGGAAGCATCAACAGGCACAAACATGTTCAAAGTTGTCGTGGAACGCTCGCTGTTTGCCAGTAGCAGCATTTAATAGCCATTTAAATGGGAGCCCTGCTAGTTAGACAACTGAATTGGCACATCAGTTAAGGGTATACCTCCCTGGAATAAAAGAGGCGCAAGTCATTTCCCCATTTCATTTAAGTTGAATTTCAGCACATGACAGTATTGCCAAAAATTACATAAGGACTCATCCAGAGGCCAATAAGTGCAATTTTTTCGTTTAGTGGGTTCAAATAGATGGACGGATGTATACGTATGTTACTCTTTTTTTTCGTTGACGATTTTTTTCACACTGTTCAACCGATTGAAATGAAATTGAAAAACTACCATTACTTTAACAAAATGAAGCGCTGATTAGTTTTTGGTATACATCGGCCCATAAATACTAGTACTTTATTAATATCTTAAAAATGACTTAACCAATTTTGATGAAATTTAATATTCTAATTAAATACCTTCAGGACCACAAAAAAGGTTATATCACGTTTTTAATAAAATTATATTTTAAAGTACTTTAGAGTAAGATAGTACTTTTTTAAATTCTTTAAAATTTATTCTTTTGATCGGTATAATATAGCGCATGGTCAATGGTCGCCTGTCGGCGCCTTTAAGGCCTTGGCGCCAGGTTAAGTTGAACTCCAGCTAAGTTTAACCCGAGGTCATCAACCTGGCTCTAAAGTTAAAGGGTAAAATTATGGTTTGATTATTGAAATATTTTTTCGAAAAGAAAAAGAATTTCAAGATAGAAATTAGTTTCAAAAATAGACTCTCTATTGATCGGTTGTTTATTGACTGACTGAAACGGAGAGCTGTCTCCAGATGATTCGTATATTATCAAAAAGTAAGCAGCTGATAAATTGACTAAACTGAGCAGGAGTGAGAGCCGATATCCGGTAGGACAATGGCATGATCTATCGAATGGGAATCAGACCCCGATGATGGATCAGACTCGATTGGAATCTCATCGGCTTCTGCTCTCCTCCGACAAAACAAACAGGCATCGCTCCTAGGGCAGCTTTTCGGGGGAAAGGAGGACAAAAAAGCAGACGAGGGATTTGGGGGAGATGTGGAAGGCGGGCGGAGATTCCTCTGCGAGGAAAAAGACCAACGGCTCCTCGGTTAGAAAAAACACAGCCCTGCTCAAGGGAAGAAGACCTCCCTCATGGTCAGCCAATCCTTCCGTTTTTCAATTGTTTATTTTATTAAACAATCTTTTTTTTTTATTTTGAAAGGGTGGCCGACATCAAAACGGTTTCCATTTCTCGTGTATATGATAAACCATCCGAGAGTACATTTCAATTAGATTCTTACAAAAAATCCATTAAAAGGGCTTTTTATGAATTAATAAAATTAAATTTTACTTATGGAAAGTGGTGTAGGTTTTAGGTGAAACATGATGTTAGTTAATAGAGTAAAGGGTGTGTAGTTTCACAGTGAATGAAATAAAACTCAAAGAGGTTTATACAAACTCAATATATTTCGGATTATTAGTCCATCATCAGGAGTTTACAAGTTAATACTAATTAGTATAGTAAAAAGTATTAACTTGTAAACTCCTGATGATGGACTAATATCCGAAATATTGAGTTTGTATAAACCTCTTTGAGTTTTATTTCATTCACTGTAATACACACCTTTACTCTATTAACTAAAATTAAATTACATTTGAAAATAAAAACAATGAGAATATGGAAAACCTAAATGGTTTTTTGTACTTTAAATATAAATTGGTACCAAATATTTTGGATAGATAGAGTTACAAATGAAGAGGTTTTAAGAAGAATGAAAAAAGAAAAAGAATTAATAAATAACATCAAAATTAGAAAATTATCGTACTTCGGTCATATATTACGTAACTCTAAATACCAATTTCTACAGCTTATTATTCAAGGGAAAATAGCCGGTAAACGAGGACCTGGGAGAAGAAGGACATCATGGTTAAAGAATCTGCGGCAATGGTTCGGGAAGACTTCCTTGGAGTTGTTTCGGGCCGCCGTCAATAAAACAATCATAGCCAACATTCGCTGAGCGGATAGGCACCAAAAGAAGAAGAAGAAGACCAAATATTTAATGAAAAGATTTTGTTTTGCCTAGAGTAGCTGAATTGTTGATTTATAAAGAGAAATCAATGAGTTTGTTCTCGGCATGATGTAAATAAACAAACATACGAATATCCATACATTCATATCAACCGAACCGTCTAAAATCCAGCCCGAATGGAGGTATACGAACCGAACCGAGCCGAACTGAATATATCCTAACCGAACTGAATCTCAGGAAATTTAGTCCGGTCACCGATTTTTTTCTAATCAATAAGACATAAAAAAACCCCGATAACTCTCGGGTGGCACTAATAATGCTTAAAAAAAGCACTTCGGGCCCAGACAGCTTTTGCAAATAAATAAATAATTACTACGCATTAATTTTGTAAAATTAAATAGGTATTAAAAAGGTTCAACATTTATTTTATTTATTTATTATTTTGATATTTCAATTATGTACTTTTTGTGTTAATTAGCTTAATCTTGTCAAATATATATTGATACTACATATATATATCTTTGTTAAGGTTAATAAAATAATAAAATATGTCTGAATTTTCAACTGTCGGGATTTTGGGGTGTCGGAATTCTGACATTCGGGATTTTGGTGTCACCCATTATATAAATGTAATTTATTTGTTTGAGACTAAAGTTTCATTAAATTTGTTTTAATGTTTTTTTGGGTTGATTTCAGCCATAATAGTATGTTTTCTCATTAATTTCTATTTCGACACGTGTTATTTTTAATTATTTCAAAAGTGGATGCTATAACATATGCAGAGGAATTGTAAAAAAATCTGAGCCATCTCCCCTACTGATGGGTAAAAAATTCTCACACACTATTGCAAAAGGTGCCGATGAAAAGACCTTTTAAAATCCTTTTAAACATGTGTTCTTGCAATTTTATTTTGACACCCAAGGCATGCGTAAAAGACCCTCTCTCTAATTTTAAAACACTTTGTCAGTCGGTAAAAATTCAAGAAAGTACCTAGCTTTGTAATTTCCACAAACATTATTCTGGTCTGTATATACAGATTTGTTGGAAGAGCAAAAATTCTTATAATTTTGTA
Source organism: Forficula auricularia (assembly GCA_024734495.1). Classification (NCBI taxonomy): domain Eukaryota; kingdom Metazoa; phylum Arthropoda; class Insecta; order Dermaptera; family Forficulidae; genus Forficula; species Forficula auricularia. The sequence continues at coordinate 6,516,554 of JALMQS010000075.1, forward strand.
ACCCTAGCATTTAAAAATCTGTATCAATTTGTGGAATTAGCTTAGCATAGAGTAATATAGAGTGGAAGGCTACCTTATAGAGAAAAAGCGCTCTCTAGCGACTGCAGGACGAAAACTCTTAGTTCTTAAGAGCTATCCAAAGAACATAGAACATTCAAAGCCTTTGTCTTAGATAAAAGATACATACCCTTTATGTTATATATATATATATATATATATAAGCGTATTTTTTACTCTTGATAATGTCACCAAAATTTGCCTCGAAGAGAGCGGTGTCCGTCATTTTATTTCCCAATGGTGTCGTCCTGGTCTCTCCAGAGAGCTCTGTAACTCGTATACGCTAAAATAGATTGGCTCCTTATGGAGCCTTCCACTCTATATTACTCTATGTAGCTTAGTATTATATTTTCGAAAAAATTATTTTGGTTTTTAGAAGAGAATTAGATGTCAAATCAAAAAACTATCAAACTTGTTTTCTTGAAATTTCAAGGATTGCTAGTGAGTATTTAATTCGTACTAGCCCGAATATACCTACTAATAAGAAAAAATAATAATTAAAATTTTCAATTGATTCCATAAAGTCTCACTTTTTAAATCGGAATTCAGGTGTCTCTATAGATAAATCACTAAACAATCAAGTTATCGACTTGGACTTCCAAGTGATGAATGATTCCCACTACACCTTTTAAAATTCAAAAGCGGCTTCTGGTGTAAAGGCAGAATTTTAATAGAAATTTTAATAATTTTTTTTATTTACGACCGTGGGTGGTCTAAACCCGAAAATCCTACAAATCAAAAATCATAATCTATTCAAAATTATTATTGAATAATTTAATGAACAATCCAATCCTATAGGTATATATTATTAACTCTAAAAGAAGTAAATAAATCCTAAATAAAAAAATGCATATAAAAAAAGGAGAGTAGGAGTAATGAATTAAAATGAGAAGGTATGTTCGCCTGATTTATGATTGTATGGGTATAAAAAAGAGTAAAAAGAATTCAACTGGGGCTCCTGGGGGCGAGACACTCGAGTTTATTTGGCACGGGGCCACGCTGTCTCTGTCTGCACGTGCACCACACTCTCATTACCCAATTACCCCGGATATCTTGAACGCCCATTTTTTCTTCTCCAGAGATTTAACGGAAACAGGAACGTGTCTGTTCCTTAAGAGGATAAAAAAAAATCATCCCCGAGGAGATTTTAACGGGTATCACCTGATTTGAATAAAATTAATTCTGGGATCAATGAAGATATGGAAAATATTGTTCGTTAAGTACCCCAAAAGCATTTGCATGTTGGAAACACCTGATTTTATTGATCTTGGAAATAGAGCAATATACAGGGTGAAAACTTGCTAGTGTCTCTCCTGGTTTTTAACCGACTTCAAAAAAGGAGGAGGTTCTCAATTCGACTGATTTTTTTTGTGTCTATGTTACCTGATATCTTCGCCAATTGTGAACCGATTTTGATGATTTTTTTGCATTGAGTTCAGTCTAGTTTCCGATTGGTCCCGTTTTTTTCATTTTTATTGGACCTTTTTTGCTATGTTTGTTTAAGCATAACTTCTTTGTTTATGAACCGATTTCGATGATTATTTTTATATTGGAAAGAGGGTACCTTAGGTGTGGTCCTATATTAATTTAGTCAAGTTCTGATTATATGATCAATGACGAATTAACATAAATATCAAATTCTTATGAGCAAATAATCGAAATTATAATAAATAAAATCTTTTATAAAAACATCAATCTTAAAACGTTCATTTAAAACCCTCAAACGTTTCTAGAGAATTTCTATATTTATGAATTGAATTTTGTTATCATTTTCTGATTCATTCGCCCGACCCTTTCTCTTACGAGATGCATTCAAGGTATTATATTAAGTCACTTTTAATAACATCACTAAAAAGAGAAAAATAAAAATAATTTTTATAAAAAAAATATAACCGACTTCAAAAAAATTAAATGCAACAAATAAAATAATAAAACTCAAAAATAAAATAAAATGCACTAAAAGGTATAAAATAATTATCTAATTTAGTTACAACTAAACGACGAAATATTTACATGAAATCACTTTTTGAAGTCGGTGCCAAACAATCTATATAAGCGAGCGTACCCGCCAATCGTACTAAGTAAAATCCATCGAGTTTGATTCATAAAATGTATAAGTTGGGCACAGACTTCAAAAAGTAATTTCATGTAAATATTTCGTCGTTTAGTTTAAACTAAATTAGATAATTATTTTATACCTTGTAGTGTATTATATTTTACATATTTTTGAGTTCTTATTAGTTTATTTGTTGCATTTAATTTTTTTCCTCAATAACTACTCAACCTAGAAAGAATTTTTACCCGCTTTTATTCCACTTGGAAATAGACCAATATATATACAGGGTGAAAACTTACTAGTGTCCTTCCTGGTTTCCTCAATAACTTCTCAACCTAGAAAGAATTTTTAACAGTTTTTTCAACATAAACCGAGGGGTGAACCGCTATTGGAATTAGGTGTACACATCTTTGGAATTATTTTGGAATTCATTAGAAAATGCCCCTTCATCAATTGTCTTCTACTTGGAAATGAAAGTGGACGTGGAAGGAGGTGTTCACGATATTAGGTCGCGATTCACACCTCGGCATAAGCAATACTTAAAACATTGTAATAATAATAGCTTTTATTTGCTTTTAATGAATTTAAATGCAAGCAGGAAAATGCAGCCCCTATTGATCTCGAAAGACCCTTGCATTACCGAGGAGAAGTGGAAATTGATCAATCGAAAGGGTGAGGGGTAGCTTAGTGCATCCGTGTTTTGAGGGTTTGTAGCTTATAAGTGTCGGGAAAGACGGGGGCCGGGAGAGAGTTCCAGTTCCTTGAAGTCATCGAGATAAACGTAGAAGTTGTCCAACACTTTTCCAATTTAACCGCGAAAGAGTATTGGGAATAGGAAAAACACGTGTTAAGCATGCTTTGGGCGTAGGGTTTGAAATCCCGCAGTGTTTTCAAGCCCACGGGATCCCGCTTTGGTAGGTATTTTACATTTTAAGAAATTCAATAAATAAAACGTTTATTTTGTCAATAATCAAACAAAGTTTAATAAAAAGTACAAAAACCAACATTTGGTAGTACTCTAGTTAACAAAATTATTTTAGAGTTTGGCTTCTTATCAGTTAACTGCACAACCAATCACATAATGTCTATAATGACTATGACTACCTTTTTAAATGCTAGTAACTTTGAGCGAATTAACTTATTTATTTTTTATATATCTAATATTCTCTATCTAGTCTATAAGTTGTCTAAAAGAGATAATTATAATAAATTTTATTAGTTATTAATGTAAATCACAATAATTATCATATTAATTTGTATGTAAGTAGGATTTGGATAACTAAACAGTCTTTTCAATCTCCATATTCTATAGTATTAAATAATTTAACATCAAATTTGAAAATAATTATAAAAGTATTTTAAATAATTAAGTCACTCCTCTTTTTGGAAAAATGATCTTAAAAAACAAATAGCATCAATTGGGACTCTCTTCTACACACATTTCGACGCCCAATTTAAAGGGCTGGAAGCTGTCAATTAATTCTTTGATTTGACTGGATTTTGGGCCATTAATCGACGATTTCACGATTTTGCGGGATTCGCATGCGGATATGCAAGCTGGTGCGGGATCCCTCGGGATAGCGGGATCCCACTTTTCGGGATTGTAATCCCTAATTGGAAGGTTGCTGATTTTAACTCCTGCACCTGCCGAGATATCTATAAAATAGAGAAACCCAACATTGCATTTTATAGATATCCTTCACCAATTTCGGCTTTTCTATAGATGATTGATACGGGATCTCTCAGGCCTTCAAATAATGCGGGATCCAACTTTTCGGGATTGTAATCCCTATTTGGGAGGGATTACTGATTTTAACTCACCAGACCACCTGCCGAGATATCTATAAAATAGGGAAACCCAACATTGCATTTTATAGATATTCTTCACCAATTTCGGCTTTTCTATAGATGATTGAGTGCGGGATCTCTCAGGCCTTCAAATAATGTGGGATCCCTCGGGTTTGCGGGATCCAACTTTGCGGGATTGTAATCCCTATTTGGGGGGGGGATTACTGATTTTAACTCACCAGACCACCTGCCGAGATAGAATCTATAAAATAGGGAAACCCAACATTTCATTTTCTAGATATCCTTCACCAATTTCAGCTTTTCTATAGATGATTGATGCGGGATCCCTCAGGCCTTCAAATAATGCGGGATCCTCGGGTTTGCGGGATCCAACTTTGCGGGATTGTAATCCCTATTTGGGGGGGATTACTGATTTTAGCTCACCAGACCACCTGCCGAGATATCTATAAAATTGGGAAACCCAACATTGCATTTTCTAGATATACTTCACCAATTTCGGCTTTTCTCTAGATGATTAGAATTTCGTCAAGCCGCTCTTTAGCTGCCTTGATCTGAAACCAATGTCAAGTGGCTGTAAATAGTGCATCTCGGAAAAGAATGATTAATTACAGAAGCCGAGACAAGTCGAGACGCTTCTTACTTTATCAATCGAGCAGATGAAACGTTGTTATTTAGGTTAGAGAAACTTCTTAACTTGATTCAAAAAGAAGAATTTAAATTTTTATCTATAAAGATCTTGCTTTTCTTCCATGATAACAAATAAATCACAAAACCTTGATATTTATAAAATATATGATTTCGAAATCACAGCAAAATTTCAAACTTTTTTCAATAAATTTCAAAATAGATAATTTATTTCTTGAAAATTTCAGCTTCATTTTTTATCCCTCTCTTTTTATTTATTATTTTTTTTTTTTAGAAAGTTAAACATTTTTCAAAAGATTATTAATTGATTATGGATTGAAATAGCAATAATTAATTTAAAATAATTTTTATTTATTCAAATATATTACTGATATTTAATCATATAAAAAATAAATACCAAATATGGAATAGTATCCATTCGAAAATACACCGAAGGCAACATTTCAGATTTTGAATAAATGTATTAATATTTTAATTTTTTTTATATAATTCTCTATTAATAATATTAATGAAAATAGTCAATATATTCTTAAACATTTCCTAAGAATGATACGTTATATAAAATGAAGAATCAATATTTTTATATTCTTTTAGAACTCTCATTATTCGGTATAGTACGTAAAGCTTAAGGAAAAATCAGATATTACATTTATTAATATGTGACTCACATCGTCAGGTAGTATTTTTTAAAATTTATTTTTTTGAAAAGGATACTTTGACAGAAATATCGGAGTCGTTATTTTTCGAATTGGTCAAAATTATAGATATATATGTTGCAGTAAAAAACCGTTTTTAGTAAGAACGCGTTCTTACTAGTTCAAACGCGTTTCCCTGAATACCTTTATGGCAATTAGAGTTTATTGATGTTTGTTGAGTTTGGTTCAGAGGTTTAGAATGTTCATTTTTGACCTTCCACCTCACGTTTATTTTCAAAATTTTTTAAAACAAAATGTCAAAAATAGAAGGAAAGGTAGAGGATGTAATTTTTGACATTCTCGGTTAAAATTTTTTGAAAATAAACACCCAAAATGAGGCGGAAGGTCAAAAATGAAGATTGTAAACGTTTGAATCAAACTCAACCAAAATCAGTAAGCTCTAGTTGCCACAAAGATATTCAGTGAAACGCGTTTAAACTAGCAAGAATGCGTTCTTACTAAAAAACAGGTTATACTGCAACATATATATATATATAATTATATTTTGACTCCAAGGTTGAGTAAGTTAGTCTGATTGTATGTATTTAAAATAAAGTAATTAATAAAAATTAAGTATTAAATAAAACAATTTTATAATTAATATTTAATTCTATATGCTTTCCAGTTTTATAATTTGCTAATAGTTTTTGATTTAAGCACCATAGATTTCGGAACAACATATAGATAATTATTTTTTAAAGTATGTATAAGCTGTTGAAGCTTATATTTTTGTGATTATATTAGTTGAAGATTAAATTTTTATTTAAATCAGAGATAATTATTTATAATTGTTTTTTACATACAACAACAAATATTACAATCGAATTACAATATATATATTTATTTATAACCACATTTCGATCGGTAACTCTGTGATCGAAACGTCGGCGTCGTAGTTATAATTTATATCATCGCTAATTTATACATCGCTAAACTAAAACTAAATTTGACAAGAGTCTAGTATATTTTCCCAATTTCCCCACTTTTGTTATTTTTGTATTTTTACCTTTCTGGGGGCCCAAGATAATGTATACAAATTTCGGTTGAGTTTCGACCAAAGAGGGCTATTATTTCCGAATTTCTGCTCCCCCCTGTTAATTTTTTCAGCTCGATTGTTTAAAATTATTGTATTGTCATGGGTTCTTAATACGTATGCAAATATTCAATTTAGACGCCATGAAGATGGTGAAAATTACGTTGAAATATTCGGTCACACTAATACATACAGGTCAAGATAATAAAAGCGTGTTGAAAATCTTGAGCTGAGAGTCGAATTTCAGTAAAAAAAGTAACCAGATAAGAGCATAGAATAAATCAATTTAAAAATTACCACATAAGGACGAAAACTATCAAGCATACGTCTGTCGTTGTAAAAATACATTATTAGCCGGATACTGACTGAGCGAGCAGCCTCGCGAGGCTGCCTCGGGCGTTTGCCGCAGAACCGTCCTGAGTGAATGCAGGAAACGACCCGAGGCGCCTTTGAGCATTCACAAAAACCGACAACCGATGGATCAGGCCGAGGCAGCCTCAGTCGAGGCAACGGGCACTTTTGCCTTGGGCGAGGCACGTACTGACCGACCAGGCATTTTCCTCAAGGGGCTGGCCTCACGAAGCAAACACTCATTCAGACTCCGGCTATTGACGATAATTATTTGAATGATAACATCTCTATTTAACAACCCTTGAAGACTGTCCAGAAGTAGTACCGTAATTCCATGATAATAATATAATTAATCTTTTAATTTTATCATTGATAGACTAATCAGAACCTCTCGATTAAAATCAATTTTCCTGAGCTTGTGTGCGTCGTCAGCTCATCTACAATTCAATCAATGAAAAAATGAGATATGGACTTGATAATTTGTTTGATTTGAACATGATGACCTCAACCAATCTATGCTGAGATCACTTAATTCCAGCTACCAATGGAAAGTGTGAACTAAGATCTTAAGCAAATTAATCGGAATCTTAATCTGAACGGTCCATAATAAATTCAACAGCCATCAAGAAAGAGAATCATTTTGAATACGAGAAGACAATAGAAATGAGACGCCTACTCCAATTGAAAAGCATTTCTATTCATGCCTATTCGAAAATAGAAAACCGGATTACCGTTGCCAACATCATCCATCCGTAGTCAGACGAAGAAGAACCCTCCAACGCCAACCAATCCACTTGAGACTTGGCTTCCTTTGCACCTACAACGTCTACAGAATAGAATTAGTTTCGTGTTTCCAGCATCCTTTAAGTCTTACAATTTATAACCTCTCTTAAAAACTAATTACAAAATTCTTTAGGTTTCACTTTAAACCCGGAATATTATATTTTTTAATCTGTCTCTCTTTGAGTAAAATTTCATATAATTATTTTGATTAAAACATTTTTTGACTTTAATGTAGTTGTTTCGCGACAATACTAGCAAAAATTAATGCTAAGAGTATATAGAACGGACAATAAGGATTCATAATTCATAAGCACAAAACTTTTTGCTGTTTATGTATCGATTCTAGCCAATCCCGTGCTCGTTTGACAAATCTGGCACCATTGTAAGAGATTGAATATCTTTATATTAAAATGACAGATAAAATACATTTTAAAGGTCGATTTATTTCTATAAAAATCGTTTTGTTATTTTTTAACAAATGTAATCAACGTCTACGTTACACCTTATAAAAATTATAATTTTGAAAAATCTAGCGCATGCGCGCTTTATACATCTTTCGCTGGTTAAATAAATGCTCTGTTGCCAAATTGTTTTTAGTGTAAATTTTTTTTTATACATTTTTCATTATTTATTCATTCATGTATTAGTTATTGTTTAATGTTGGTTTAGTTTTTTATAAAAATAGTAAGAAGGGTTTCTTAATTATAATTAAATATGTATGTAAATTTCCGATATCCCGTATAGTGCAATGTATAAGAGTCTGAAAAATTCTATTTTTGAAATTTAATATCTCCGGAACTATATTGTTCATAAATTTCGTTGCCACCAATCGATGCAGAAGTATTTAAATAATAATCTATCTAAATTTCAAAAAAATCCTAAGAAAACCCATTGGCGGAACAACTATCCTTAGGGTAAAAATCTGTTCATTTTGAAACAAGGGATAAAAAACATATTTAATTGTATTTTTGTGCCAACGTTTGGAATAATAATTATCACCAGGGGCGTGCGATAGATTTTGTCACTATGATGCAAGTCTTCGAAATGCCACCCCTTGAATGTTTTTTCCTTTAAAATTACCATCGATTGAAATTGATGAAATTACTTTGAATAAATATAAAAAATTTAAATATTTTCGAAAATTTTTGAATATCACCCCTGACATATATGGGTATATTTATGTCTTATGGACATATTGACCATTACGTACTCTAAGATACTGGTTTCCAAAATATTTTCCTACCCCTCCCCTTTCATTACACCCTTAAGTTCATAACTAACATTCTTATCAGATAATCAACCAGTAAGATTATATATAAACATGGTGATTCACAACCAATATAAAAAATATGGAGTCTTTTTGATGAGGTCATTTTACATATAACTTGTATGAATATCAAGTTTGTTTCTAATTTAGTTTACGTGCTAGGTAACTCTGACTGACGGACAGACAGACTCCGTTTTGTATCGAAACTAATATGGTCGCGTTTTATTTTTGATAAGATCCTTAAAAATCCAATTCCATCTATTAGGAATCTCTGAGATTATACTAAAAAAAAACTGAATTAATAAAAAAACTCCATCTATTATATATACTAGGAACTAAAATAATACTAGAAAAATTTCACATCGCCATCTATTAGAAGTAAGTTCAACTACAATAATATAAAAATATATATTATAAATACTACAAAAATATTTAAAAAAGATTATATTAATCATACTTGGATTAATTCTAATGAATTAAATGAAAAAAAAACTAATTCAAGAACTGAAGCTTCTCTTTAAGGGTCTTCTATATATATGTTTATATATATGTTTCTAGGCTGCTTCGCATATATATACCATTGGTTCGAATTTCAAGATCGCCACTAGGGAATCAATTTTTCAGTCCTTCGTAAACATTTATTCATGAATTAGATTAAAAAATATTTAAAGAAATCAAACACTAGAATTTTCTGTACATTTTGAATAATACTAAATTTAATTTGATGCCCGTCCGAATAACAGAGGAAAAAATTTCTAAAATTATTCGTTTCAAAATGTCACCCAATTGATTTATTAATTATATATCAAAATGTTGATTATTTTAATTCAGATGGTTCTAATGTCCTCTAGATTATGATTTTAATAATATTGCATTCATTTTTTATCTAGAAATAAATTATTTTCATTTTTATTCAACAGTATATATAATAATATATATTATTCCCTTGCAATGCTTTCTTAATTAGCCTATGCTTTATCCAAGCTCTGCCTGTCCAGACTTGTCAGCCGGCTGTTTATATGAAATGCTGAAAACGCATGGGCGTGCGATAAATCATAAATCGTATACATCAATATCGGAATAACAAAGACTAATATAGAAAAGCCTTGTATAAAGATTTTTAATTATTGAATGGCTCAAATTGTATTTTGATTTGGTTGCTTATACAGCTGCCCTGATGCAGTCTATTCTATGTATTTCTAGCACGGCAGGGCTCTGGGAAAGCCTAATTTTCGGGCGCAGCCGGAGTCACTTACTTGGCTAATTACATTCGGCCACTTCTAGATCAATCAAAAAGTTAAGCAATCTAAATCATTTCAGAAACCAACTCCTAATCGGTTACCGGTCTCTGGGCAGTCTCCAAAAATATGTATTCTTTTTCTTTTTCTTATTTATTATTTTTTTATAAATAATTAATTAACCATCAATCATCACTTAATAAATAATAATATTTGAAAATGTTAATGAATATTTATTTCTAAATGCATAGCGTCCTATTTATTCTCATTTCAATGGTAGCCAAAAATCTATTTATTTATTTATTTCAATTTGTCTATGGGAAAATTAGTGTTAATTCTTTTCGAAGAATTTTTAGAGACTAGGTAGGTTTTACAAAAATTTTTTATATATTAAATTTTAAAAGGTTTCTAAAGAATATTCAAAATTTTCTTTACTTTATTTAAAACTAGCTGCAAGGCCCGCCTTCGGCGGCCGTCTTGCTAGCCAGGGGGCACGCCCCCTGGACCTCCAGGCCACGAACCCCACCCTCACCCCCCACTCACACCCACCACAACCCCCGAAACCCATCCAGCACACCCACTCCCCGCACCACGCCCAACTCCCGCCCCCACACCACCACCCCAACACTCCATCTGCACCCTAATCCACGAACCCCACCCTCAACCCCCCCGAAACCCCTCCATCACCCCGCACCCGCGCCCAACCCCCGCCACCACACCAACACCCGCACTTCACCCCGGACCATACCCCACCCCGCGCCCTCCAAACCCGTGCACTACACCCCCGCTATGTCCCCCGCCCGCGGAGAAGTCCGCCTCACTCCCTCACCCCACCCCATTCCACCACGCGCACCCCATACCCTAACCCATCCCCACTACATTCCACCGCCGCACCCATTTTTTGCATTTCTAGACTTCTAGGGACCCACAGATTATGCCTACAAAATTTGGTTGAGTTTACTCCAAGGGGAAGAATTTACATTTTTTCAACCTCCCCCCCTTTTTGGTTGGCTTTTTGGGGAAATTTTTTTAAACAAAAGTTGTCAGAAATCACATTCCCTACAACTTTGTTTATCATAAAATTTGCCGTAGGGTTAATAGTTTAGGAGTTATTTGATAATTTTCATTCGTGCGCCCCCCCAACCCCCTTCTGGGGTCAAAATATCAAAACGTTTTATAGCTAAAAACGTAAGTTAGAAGACATCTGATGTAAATATGAAATTTCATAATAATCCCTTCAACTGTTTTTACATGAATTGTGAGCAACTTTTCGTAAACCACTGAAACAGACATACATACAGACTGAAATTTTGTTGAGGGTGTTTTCGTTCATAACTTTGCTTGAAACGTGTGCAACCAAAATTTGGCGTGATTTGGAGCAATGTACAGACAAAACCTTAATTTTATATAAATGGTTTCACCAAGAATCCACACTATGGTCCCTTAACAAAATTAATTCTTTTATATTTTAAAATCACAGGGAAGTGGACAAAAAATTAAACAACCAAGTTAGTTATTCAATTTACCAGACATTTCGTCACTTTATTGAGACTTCACCAGTGGCTCATTCAATATAACTCTTTGTCAAAAATTTCTCAACACTAAGACAGCCAACAACGAACTTTACCCATTAAAACACAATTAAAACATTTTAAAAACAATATTAGATTGTCTTGTCTTCACATGTGAACGATGAAATATTAATTCTTTTCTTTAGCACCCCTAGTTCTTGATTGAGTAAAAAAGAACCGGAACGCCGTTCCGGACCGTTCCTGTCCAAATTAAGCCCTGCCAAAAAAAGTCCGTTAGAATTATCAAACCTCGGAAACTTACCATAAATACAAAAGCTTGTAGGGTCGTTCGTTCTGGTACCAATATGTTCTTGTATTTATAAATCAAAGAATATACACTGCCCTTTAAAAAAAAACTGAAACACTTGAAAAATTCGGATTTTTTCAAAGAAATATCAAAATTTATATTTTTTATTTAAACTTTTAATACATTGTATATAAGAATAAGTTGTTGTAGGGAAATAAGGACAATAGCTTATGCAAATATTTTTATTTATATGCCAAAGATTTAAATAGGAAAATATTTTCAATCTGTTCGATGACTGGCCTATATGTGTTTGCTAAGAATGAATATTTATAAAATGACAAATATGCAAAGAAGGTAATTTGTTTGAGCTCTGAAGAAGTCAACAAAGTTGACGAAAAGTTGGCATAAATTAAAAAATATTTGCATAAGCTATTGTCCTTATTTTCCTATAACAACTTATTAATTTAATCGATGGACATAAATAATCAAAATAATTGTATATGTAGAATTATTTTTAAACAATATCACAATAAATAAAATGTTTTAAAGTTATTTTTTTTAGATTATTTAAAGTTAAGGAGGTTCTTTTCGTGATAATCCACACAAAAAAGTTTTAGCCCCGTAAGCACTCTATAAATATGAACGGTGCTAAAATTTTAGGTTATGTTTCTTAACGTGACTGTACTTTTTCCACTACTATATTCTCTTTATGAATCGGATCGTTTCCAAGCCATTGATATTATATCCCCTCCACTAAAAATAATCGCCCAAATATGTTTTTTTTTTATCAAAACTACGAGGTAAATAATTTCAATTTTTTATTTTTTTAAGTTACTCCGAATTTATAATATTCTAACAAATATTAGTTTTTGATCAAGATGGTGAAAGTCCTTCAATGAAAAAAAATAAAATAATGTTCATTTTCCCACCCTTTCCCAATCTACCATATGTAAAAAATTCATTTTTAATTGCAATTATTTCATGTTTGGTGTTGTAAATCGTCCTCAAATTTTAACATTGTGTTTATTATGCTTTTAGTGATCTTAACGAAGACTTCTTAAATTTTTGCATTTGTGAAAGAACTACCTTAATTGAAAGAATACGAATTTTTCAAGTGTTTCACTTTTTTTTGAAGCGCAGTATATTTTGAACTTTTCAACTTCAGAAATTCTTACAGATGAAAAATTTAGAAAATTAAAAAATAAATCGAATTGATCATTAACGAGCTCTTAAGGAGGTTCGGGACAGCAGCTCTCTGGTTGATTTACTAAAAAAAATTTTGTATTTCTGCAGAGTGACAACTTCTGCTTAGGTACTAAATTTTTTAATAAAAAAATTGTTAATAATGAGATTAATTTCGAATACAAATCTTTGTTTTGATAATATTAATAAAAAGAATATTGAGATACATTTGTTCTCATTATAAAAACATTTATTTAAAACAAAAACGATTTCAAGAATTAGAGTTGGAATTCTACACTAGTGCTTTTGTTATATTCTGTTGGTTGCAAATAACTTTTTATTTTTACATTTATGAATAACTAATTAACCAGACTGTCAAATCTATTGAAAAATGTATCATTCAATTAATAAAAGTTGACTTATTGATCTGTATAAATTTTTTGAAAATGGTATATATTGTATAGAAGTTATATCCTTTTAAAAGCTCGGTCCATTTACTTCCATGTTAAAAGGACAATTTTCAATAATTTATTTCTCGGTAATGGGACAGACGATCAACTTCAAATTTCGGGACTAAATATTTAATACATCAATGATTCGATGGTAAAAATTTGAGAATTTTCTTATAAAAATGATAAACAGTCCGAACCCCCCCCCCCCCCTTAAAGCCTTGTAGCTAATAGGATGAAAATTGACACAAAAGTTCTTTTTAATATGGATGAAAATTATTTTTCCTCACGTTTAAACATTTTTAAAGTAAAAAAAAATTATGTAATTTCAATTAAGGCCGACTGTCTCCCGGGCATGCCTATTCTAAAATTACTTTAGACAATATTATAATAGGCCTTAACGGCAGTGGGCAATTGGAATAATTATCGAACTTTATTATAACCAATGTAGCATATGTGTAAGGGGTGGTGTTCCTTGGGTCTTGGGAGGCTCCTGAAGCTGAAGCTGAATGGAGGCCAAGCATATGCTCCGCAGATGGTGGACCAATCCTCTATTGACAAAAACCACCAGTCGAGCTTAATAACAATTGTCCAACTAAACTACACTCCAAATCAAGAGCCACTTAACATCTCTCTCTATACAAATGACCGAAAAATCGACATGAATGCATTTTGTTCCTATTCAACCAAATATAATCACCCAAAGAGTAATTTGCCTTCTGTCTCTCATAAGATTTTGAATAGTTTTTAGCTTCTAATTAAAATAAATAATTTACTATTAAATATGATGAAGTAAACTTTTATAAAAAGTACTGGAATAGTTGTTTCCTTATTCAATTCTTTATAGAATATTTTTGGTAGAAAGATTTTGAGGCTTAGGGAAAATTTTATGGGTACAAGTAATCATTATTATTGTTCAGTTCCATAATCAGTATTAGATGTAACAAATCAGAAAAAAAGGAAACAAGTAAACACCTTGTTAAATCATACGACCAACCGCAACGTTTCGCAAATTTATTGTTGCTTCATCAGGCTCTTGTTCAAATTATTTTAAAACACTTTGTCATTCAATTTTCTTCTTGCCAATTAGAATACATATACATAACAATTTGAATACATTTACTTATATAACACCATGAGGGGACTGTGGGTCAGTGGATAGAGTGTCGGGTCGCTGACTCCAAGTAAGCTGGTTCGAGACTGATTCTCGGCAGATCAGATATTTGCAGCCACCTCCTCTTGGAAAGCAATGGCAATCTACCAAGAGTATAATTGCCTAGTAACCTCTCCAAACTAGCTGTTCGGAACCGGCGTTAAAAAGTAGATCCCATATATCTGTGTAAAACAACTATACAGACCCAGTACAGGTATATGTGGAGAGGGGCCAAAACGTCAGGGAGACCTGAATTGGCACTTAAAAGAAGAAGAATATAACACCATTCATTGTTTAGAGTACCAATGAATGGTGTTAAATAAGTAAATGTATTTAAATTATTATGTAATTGGCAAGAAAAAAATTGGATGACAAAGTGTTTTAAAATAATTTGATCAAGAGCCTGATGAAGCCAGAATAAATTGCCTAAACTTTGCGATTGCTAGTATGATTTAACACGGTGTTTAATTGCTTTCTTTTTTACTACGATTTGTTACATCTGCTACAAGTAATGTTAACGTAGTAAAACACTAATATTAAATTAGTATTATTGATGGGTATACAGTTTATATAGCTGTACACTTGACAATTTGTTTCGCCAAAATATGGCATCCTCAGTACCTGTATAACAATTAAAATATAAAAATAGACAGTTTTTAACAGGTTATATATTTTAAAAACATAACAATATACCTTAAAAGAGACAGAATTCAATCAATCTTTTTCGGACAAATTCTTGAAAATTTTTGAAAAAACTACCAACTATTTATAATAAAAAGATGTTGAAAACTTTAATTATAACAATATACATGCCATATATCTATAAAATATAACTTGCAAAGTCTGTTCGAAAAATACATATAAATTGATATTATTTTAGTCAAAAATTTACAAAACAAACTTTACATTTACAAAAAGTTTTGTAAATTTTAAGGTAACAACAATTTCTTTATGTATTTTTCTAACAGTTTTGCAAGTTGAATAATTGTTATTTGTATATTTTTTAAATTTTTAAAATGTCTAACGAGTTACAAACCGTGTTTATTTTAACATTTTAATTGTTAAACAGGTACTGATGATGCCATATTTTGTGCGAAACAAATTGTCAACTGTCCACCTAACTGTATACTCATAAAATGTTTAAATCCTTAGATCGTAGTAAGCTTGGCTTTCTTTTCCGAACCAAACGATTTTTCACCCCCACTCAACTCCTTATATCATACAAGGCTCAAATTCGCCCCTGTCTTGAATATTCCCACAATAACTAAAAAAACTGCTATGGATACGAATGATACAACATTATAAATTAAAATAATTCGTTGTGATTTAATATATTAAATTAAAATGATATAGAAACAAGAAACTACCTCATGGTATAAATTCCTAAGATATGCTTATTTTTAACTGATTTTTAACCGACTTCAAAAAAAGAGGAGGTTCTCAATTAGACTGATTTTTTATTTTTTGTGTCTATGTTACCTGATATCTTCGCCAATTGTAAACCAATTTTGATGATTTTTTTTAATTGGGTTCAGTCTAGTTTTCGATTGGTCCCGTTTTTTTCATTGGTATCGGACCTTTTTTGCTATGTTTGTTCAGACATAACTTCTTTGTTTATAAACCGATTTCGATGATTCTTTTTATATTGGAAAGAGGGTACCTTAGGGGTGGTCCCATATTAATTTGGCCAAATTCTGATGATATGATCAATGATGAATTAACGTAAATTTCCAATTCTTATGAGCAAATAATCGAAATTATAATAAATAAAATCTTTTATAAAAAAAATCAATCTTAAAACGTTAATTTAAAAACCCGCAAACGTTTCTAGAGAATTTCTATATTTATGAATTGAATTTTATTATCATTTTCTGATTCATTCGCCCGACACTTTCTCTTACGAGATGCATGCAAGTTATTATATTAAGTCACTATTAATAACATCACTTAAAAGAGAAAAATAAAAATAATTTTTATAAAAAAAAATAAAACCGACTTCAAAAAAACAAATAAAATAATAGGAACTCAAAAATAAAATAAAATGCACTAAAAGGTATAAAATAATTATCTAATTTAGTTACAACTAAACGATGAAATATTTACATGAAATCGGTTTTTTAAGTCGGTGCTAAACAAACTATATAAGCTAGCGTACCCGCCAATTGTACTAAGTAAAATCCGTCGAGTTTGGTTCATAAAATGTATATGGTTGTCTCCGACTTCAAAAAGTGATTTCATTTAAATATTTCATCGTTTAGTTGTAACTAAATTAGATAATTATTTTATACATTTTAGTGCATTTTATTTTATTTTTGAGTTCTTATTATTTTATTTCTTGCATTAAATTTTTTTGAAGTCGGTTTTATTTTTTTATAAAAATTATTTAGAGTACCTATTCTCTATTCAACTATGCTTAAGAACCAAGTAAGTCACCTGAAGTTTAAAAGCGAAAACCAAGACTTTGATTGAGAGCAGACTGAGAGAGAGAGAGTGAGGGGGCGATAGCTATTGGCTTTGATTACAAACTTTTAAGCTGCAGTATAATCGTATAATCAATTGATTGATCTAGCCCTAATAATAGGCTAATCTTAGCTGAAACATTATCCATGCTCTTAAATAATCTCAGCAAAATCAACGTTGTCCTCCTTTTACTCCAAGATTTTAATCTTCAGAGACAGAAACAAATATCATTAGAAATAAATGAGTTGGGAATTTATTGGATTGCGAAATCCATTTAATAATGCTACAAGCTTAAGCGGAATTGTTGCACAATTTTATTTTTATACTAGCTTCAAGGCCCGCCTTTGGCGTCTCTTGCCTTAGCCAGGGGGCTTCGCCCCTGGACACCCACGTGGCTGCTTTATTGATGTTTTATTAGTTACGGAGAATAAATATAATTGTTTTATTATAAAGTCTTAAATAGATAAAATTTAAGATTCTATTTAACTGCAATATTTTGACTCATAACAAATAAGATGAAACAAATATTTAAAATGTATTAAAAATCCACTTGTTGTCATTAAGGGGAAAATAAAAAAAGTTATATTATATGTAGGTATTATTATAGATAAGAAGACTTGAAAATTACAATTATTATTCATTTTGCTAGACACAAAAGTATATACAATCTATTTATAAAAATTCTCTTATTCTCAAGCTTGAGTTGTTTATCATAAAAGAATTTAGTCTTTTTGATTTTAAGTCGATTCTTCCACGTTTTCAGTAGAGGTTGCCATTAATAGTCAAAACATCAAAAATGGAATGCAATAAGGTTATTCCTCTACTATTAGATAAGAATCGATCGTTATTTTTGATTTTAAGTTGATTCCTCCTTGTCTTCAGCAATGGCTACCAATAAAAACCGAAAAGTCAAAAATCGAATGTAGAATGGTTATTCCTCGACTGTTAAAAGAGAATCGATCATTATTTTTGACTTAAATTTAACATGAACTGCAAATTGCAAGTGATATCTGATTAATAATAAAGAAATAAACATATTAATATTTCAAATGAATTTAGATAAAGTTTAGCAACGATCCGTTGCAGTTTATTTTTTTAATTTTTGTTTTTAAATGTACTTTAAAAAAATAGATAGTTTTTTTAAATCTTTGTTGCATTATTAAATTCTTCTTCAACGATAATGTGGTTAGAACTATTGAGAATGAATGACACTCAAAAATCTTAGAAACAGGGCCGCCAACTCTTGTTTTTTTAGCTAGTTTAGTTCTTTTATTGTTTGGCAAGCTATGTTGGCTAACCTTAATTTTTTTTTAGTTTTTCCTGAATTTTCCAATTTTCCAGGAAACTTTTCCAATTTTTTTTTACGTATTAACCTGAATTGGACTATTACGAACATTAAAAAAAAATTAGTCAAATCGGTCCAGGCATTTCAGAGATCTGCGCTTACAAAGAAACAGAAATTCATTTTTATTATATAGATTATGTCTTGATTGACCTTTTCTTTTTGAGGCTTCGGTGGTCGGATATATGATCTTGAAAGATTTTTCTAGATACACAATACACCTATATTAACTAAAAGACAACGACAAAAATACATTGTTTGTATATTTTATTTATTATCGTGTGTGTTTTTGACTAATAAAGAAGGTGAATTAAAAGATGTTTAACCTTTCTCCAAAACGCATGAAAACTTTTTCCAGAACTATAGTCCATGATGTATTTGAGTGTAGTTCGACATTTTTATCGACTTGAGGGAAAAATTTCATGAGAATTGCATAGTGGTATTCAGGCTTAGTTATTAGATCGATGACTTGAACAATAACTATCCTCACTTGTTCAGAATCAAAATCCGATATGTTCTAAAATATTAATTGTTCTAACACCTTCAGAACCTCTTGAGTTAATATTTTATAACATATCGAATTTTAATTCTGTTATCAACTTGAGGGAAGAATTTCATGAGAATTGCATAGTGGTATTCAGGCTTAGTTATTAGATCGATGACTTTAACAATAACTATCCTCACTTGTTCAGAAATAAAATCCTATATGTTATAAAATATTAATTAGTCCAACACTTTCAGATTTTCTTGAGTTGATATTTTTGAGGTTTTGAAGAATAAAAATTCGAACTTGAACTACTTTGAGTAAGTTTAGTAGTAAATTGAAAGTTTCTTTTGCCGAGAGTAGCAGAATTTTTATCAATTGAATGAGACAATAAAAGAGTGTGTCTTCTGCTGGAAAAAGTTATATTTCTTCTTTCTCTGCTGAAAATATATATAACTTTTTCCAGCAGAAGATGATCTCTTTTATTGTCTCCTTCAAGTTTAGTAGTATCTCTGCCCGGAACTCTAAGACAAACCCATCTTAGAAACGAGCTTGACACGCTTGGGGCTAGTTCTGTCATTCCTTACCCAAATTACTTTCCTAGTCATTTCCTATTTATACATTCTGCTATCTTACTGGACATACTGATAGAATGGTGTATGGTTAAAAACCAGTCTACGCAGGTGAATGGTGACTTGCTGACCGAAATTTAACATAATTTGCGATTTCCTTGGAATTTACACGTTTCAAAATATACCACAAAAAACATTTTGCTGAAATTGTTTAGTTAATTCAAGAGTATATTCAAATCCAGTGATCGCATAGTACACAGTAATTATATAAAAATGTGTAGAATAGATCAATTTGCTTAATCTTGTGATTCTTTTCTGATTTTTATTTTATCCAAAATTTACAATCTTAAATTTTTCAAGTACCAGAACCACAAACTCTTTCGATTCCGATCTAAATGTTGAGTTAAATATTTTAGTCCCGAAAGTTACGCCACATGTATTAAGATATTTTCTTCGTGGGTAATTTACTAAGCCTGGTGACTTTTTACAATTGCGCTAGCAAAATATAACTAAATTATTCATAAAATGTTTCAGGATTATAAGCAAAATCATTGAACACATTGTTTTCTATTTAGAAATCACCGAACTATAGCCCCCAATCAACTGTCATTACGTAAGTAATAAATTTGAAACGGTTTTTAAACCCTTGAAGATCAATTCTTACGTATAGATAAAAAACTTACCCCTATTGAGTATTTTAACTTTTAACAATTATTTTTCTATCGCTCCGTTTAACTTTTTCGGTTGCAAAAGTAAATTCTGAATATGTTTTGCATATTTTTGAAACTTTATTTAAAAAAAAATCTTATAGGTTTTTGAATCTATAGCATTACATGTAATAGTCAGGGAGCCCGGCCACATATTGCTACCTCATAAGGTACAAAAGGTTTGAAGGTAAATTTAATATCGCATAAAGTATTTATTTGAAAAAAGCCATTTCTTACAAATGAGACCGGGGGCTTTTGCCCGTGAGGGGCGATCAAAAATTGAAAAAAAAGTCAAAATTTACTTCATAAGGTACATGAAAAATTTCAACTGGTATAAGTCCACATTGTATTATATAAATAAATTCCGGCTCATAAGAAACAAAATTCGGGGGTTTGTTGCTTCAAGAAGCGATTTAATTTTCAAAAAATAGTCGAAATTTATCTCATAAGGTTGATGGAAATTTTTTTCATGGCTATTTACTTTACAATTCGCAGTTGTAAGAAACCATATATGGGGGCAAAAGTAGCTCAAGAAACCATTTTTCGAAAAAGGGGAGCAAAATTTTCCTCATAAAAGGTACATGAAAAATTTCGACCGATTATAATATTATATATATAAATAAATTCCGCTAATAAGAATCGAAATTCGAGGGCTTTATTCCGGACTATAACGTAATGAATTGACGAGGGGGGGGGGGGAATCGACATTATTTATTATTAAATTGAAAGTTTTTGTGCCGAGAGTAGCAGAATTTTTATATATTGAAGGAGACAATAAAAGAGTGTCTTCTGCTGGAATTATAAATTTTATTTATTTATAACGAGGCTATAGTTTCGTTATAAATAAATAAGATTTATAATTCCAGCAGAAGACTACACTCTTTTATTGTCTCCTTCAATTATTTATTATATTAATTATAAATTTTCTAAATTATAAGGGTAAAAGTTAAAAAAATTTGAATTGAATTCTAAAAGGTTTTTATACGCCTTTTAGAAGATGAATATTTTATATAAATGAACTATTACGAATATTTCCTTACGAATTAAAGGGAACCAGCAATGTATTACGTTGATGGTTTAATAATCTTTTTAAATCATTTTTTTTTTTAAGTAAAATTTTCTCTTTTTTTCATTAAATTTTTTCACGTTCAAATGTTAACTATATAACACTTAAAATTAAATGAGAAGAGTAAGAGAGAGAAGGAAAGAAGGAAGGAAAACGAGCAGGAGCAGGAGCAGGGTAGAAAAAAGTAAATTAAAGGGAGTGACAGAATTATTCTAAAAGCGAGCAAGATAAGGCTTTCATTGAGCAAGCACGCAGAGGAACGCCCTACGCCCTTTTGTCAAAAAAGTCCTTTTCAACCAGTGTTCACAGTACCTCCATGTTTTCTGTTTTGTACCAAGTACAGCTAAAGCCCTGTCTCTCTCTCTTTCATGAGGTAAAACTTGACTTTATATCCGAGTCTCTAATTAGAAGAGCGACGTCTAAAGAAGACGAGATGGGGAAAGAAACAGTTGAATTCCTTAAAGGTAATCAGTGGTCAGGGCGGTGTAAGGCTATCTATTCAAATTACAGACGTAATCTTTGACGTAATTACTGTTTATCCGTGATAAGTAGGCACACCAATTTTAACACTATCAGTGACCGCAGCTTGAGCGAAATTGGGAATGGGCACAGCACCTCCTGACTTTTATCGAAAACATTGCAAATAATAAATATATATTTATAAATGATTAGTTATCTCCCCTACGCTTTTTCTTATCTATATCAACGACCTTCTAAACTTGCCCTCCAATCCGGTACATTGTTACGCAAATGACAGCACCATACATAACGCCCCTGCATGGCATAAAAACCGTGCAGACATTGCCTCTTCAATTAATTTAGACTTATGAAAACTTAAAAACTGGGGATCCCGAAACTTAGTTAACTTCAATATAGGGAAAACTCAGTGTTGCCTTATTTCTAGGCACGTCGACAGAAACCTCCCAAACATATCATTCGACTCAAACTCACTAGAATTCAGGGATAAAATTTCAATGCTAGGGGTAACTCTAGGGTCTGACCTTTCATGGAATGACCATATCTCAACCACTGCTAAAGCTGCAGCGCCTAAGCTTGGTCTCCTATTTAGGTCTAGATGCTGTTATACTCCCAGTCAACTTCTTATACTGTATAAGGCTCAAATTCGTCCCTGTCTCGAATATGGCTCTCATCTGTGGAGGGGTGCCTCCAAGCATTCTCTTGCTACACTGGATGCAATTCAGAAGCGAGCAACTAATTAAAAACTAATAGCAGACCCGGCTCTAACCAACTCACTCGACTCCCTGGCTCACCGAAGAACCGTTTCTGCCCTTTCCCTGTGCTACAGATACTATCACGGTGTCTGTTCAGTCGAGATGAAATCAATTATCCCCCCTAATGCCCTCTTTACGAGAAACACGCGGTTTTCTAACGCTCAGCACCCCTTCGCTGTCAAATTGGATAAAAGTCGAACAAGCGCTTTCGCCAACTCTTTTATCCCTATGACCTCCAGAGACTGGAACTCGCTCCCTGCCACCATCTTTCCCGCGACTTATAACCTTCAGCTATTTAAGACCCGTATCCACAGATAACTTCGACCCCCGCCCAACCCATAAAATTCTTCTTCTTCTTTTCACGATGGAGGGGCCAACCCAGGCCTTTAGGGGTTGCACCTTTTTGTTGTAACTCCTTCTCTCATTCGGGGGGGTTCTAGCCCAGCCATGTTTTTGGTCACCACTGGTAGGCCATCTTGAGTAGTAAATTAGTCGTTATATTGTTAAAATTGCCGAATTAATTATCAAATTCTCCGGCCACAGTAGCATCTTTTAAAGTCTGTTTAATTCCCAATGATAATTGCTTTACTAGAGTTTATAACAGACTAATAAACACTGGAATGTATTGATTTTTAATTGAGAAATGCTTTTATGATAGTACATATATTTTTTGATTCTTATTTATGCGGTACAATATATAATAAGTTTGATAACCCTTGGGCTAGGGAACTAGTTTAAAAAAATACTTCCGTTATACATTAGGCATTTTAAATTTAAATTTAAGAAGATAAATTAATTAGTATACAATGAAGTATAAGTAATATTATTCATAAGTAAAGTAATTTGAACAAAATATTAAGAAAAAAATTTAAGAAAAACATCTATTGGCAAGTTTAAATAAACTGCAACGGATCTTTGCTAAACTTTATCCAAAGTCATTTGAAATATTAATATGTTTATTCCTTTATTATTAATCAGATATCACTTGCTATTTGCAGTCCATGTTGACTTAAATTCAAAAATAGTGATCGATTCTCATCTAATACTCGAGGAATAACCATTCTACATTAAAGTACTTTAAAATATACTTTTACTAAAAACTTTATTTAACCTTTTTTGTGGTCCCCAAGGTACTTAATTACGATATTAAATTTCATCAAAATTAGTAAAGTCATTTTCAAGATATTTAGACAAAACTAAAAAAGTACTGGAATAAAGTACTAATGTTTGTAGATCGATATGTACCAAAAACTAATCAGCGCTTCATTTTGTTAAAGTAATGGTAAGCTTTCAATTTCATTTCAATCGGTGCAACAGTGTGGGAAAAATCGTGGACGAAAAGAACGAAAACATACATACATACCATACATACATCCGGACGCACTTCCTGAAAAAATCACACTTTTTGGCCTCTGGATGAGACCCCATGTAATTTTTGGCAAGACCGTCACGTGCTAAAATTCAACCTAATTGAATACTACAATTTGTGACTTTAATTGAGACCATGGGTTCCGTAGTCTTTACCTGAGGATCCTTTGAAGTCGCGGTTGCCGCGAGACCGATTACAATACTTTACCCATGCTTCGCATTGGATAAAGTAAAAATTTAATGAAACCAAATGATGTCTTTGGACAGCAAGTACGCTAAAACACGCTTTCACGAGGTAAGACTTGGGTTTATAACCGAGTCTCTAATTAGAAAAGCGACGTCTATGAAAGTAGATAGGGGCAGGTGAATTCCTAAAAGCTAATCAGCGGGCAGGGCGACGTAAATCTATCTATTCAAATTACAGCCATACCTAATCTTTTTCGTAATTACTGTTTACCCATGACAAGTAGGCAGACCAATAAACAATTCGTCCGCCCTTTAGACGAAAATCTATCAAAATAAGTAATTTTTTCTCATTGTCCATCCATCGAATTGAAACTCATATCAGGTTTTAACTTCACTTTTTTTTTAAATGAAATTATACCCTTGTAATTAACTTTTCTTCTTAATAACAGGAAATTTTCAAAAGTTTTTTAATCTATCAATTTCTCAGGTATTTTTTTTTAGATATATAAAGCCTTTTGTTAATAATAAAACACGTGTACTATTAGAAAAATCTATTAATTATTAATTAATGAAGGGTCTGTGCATTTTTTTCCCAGTCGTTTCAAGAAGAAGGGTTCAGTACTGAGAAATCAGCCTTAGATGCTTTTAGTAAAGATAGGAATTTCGTGTATGACTTTGATGTCACGAGTCGAGTTTGCAAGTATGCATACATAAGATAGACACATGTACCCACAGGATGATTCAAAAGTCATGGTTCACCAAAATATAAGCCCATATCGCACAATACGTTTTAAACTACCGATTTTTTCAATTAATAAATAGTTATTTTAGATTTGGCAATTTATGTCTGTGAAGGGTTTTCAACTTATTAGATCTTAATAAATAATTCCATGATTTCCAAATAAGGATTCAATTCTTCCTGATTATTTATCTCTATTTTTACTTTACCAGAGTATGGTCAAGTATTATAATAGTGCATGAAAAAAGTGGCTTTTTTCCTTCTTTTTTTCGAAATATCTCAAAAACGGCTGAAACTATTTTGATTAAAAAAATTGAGCGAAACCATGGCATTTCGCTCTACAAAAAAGCTCTAATAAGAGAACATCGAAAAAATTATATTTTTTGAGATAATAATTGTTTTGTCAAAATGTCTGTTAGTTAGTCTGGTTGTCCGGTTGTCTGGTTGGATGTCCATTAGTCTTTGCGTTACCAAATTTTTGTGGACGAACTAGCTCAAAAAATGAAAATCTTGGCCATTTACCAAACACAACCAAATTTTTTATACATAATCAGTGTGACCCCAGAAGTATAAAAATGCAAAAACTACCCCCCCCCCCTTACATGATTATAAATAATTTCAGGAGCCAGTTTGTATGGTAAAGTCAAGTGGATGGCCCCATCAGAACACCTCAGCCTATTTACTTTATCATACAGGGTATGGTCAAGTATTGTAATCGTGAATGAAAAAAGTGGGTTTTTTCTTCTTTTTTTTCAAAATATCCCAAAAACGGCTGAAACTATTTTGATTAAAAAAAATTGAGCGAAACCATGGTATTTCGGTCTACAAAAAAGCCCTAATAAGTAAACATCGAAAAAATTACAAATTTTGAGATAATAATTGTTTTGTCAAAATGTTTGTTAGTCTGTGTGTTACCAAATTTTTGTGGACGAGCTAGCTCAAAAACTAGTGGGAATATCAAAACCAAATTTCACAGGTAGTTTTGGTCCAGTGAGGTTAAGAGCTGATTAGATTTTGGTGTATATTGACTCAAAATTAAGGGGGGTGGAGGGGGAGTTAAAAATTAAAAATCTAGGCTATTTGAGAAAACTCAACCAAATTTTGTATACATAATCAGAGGGACCCCAGAAGTCTAAAAATGGAAAAATTAACCGCTTAAAATGGGGGAGGGGGGGTGTGGGGTCAAAAAATGGAAATCTAGGCCCTTGTACCAAACTCAACCAAATTTTGTATACATAATCAGCGGGCCCCAGAAATCTAAAAATGGAAAAACTAACCCCCCATCCCCTAAATGATTATAAATAATTTTATTAAATATTAAATATAAGTGAGGGGCCAGGTTGTATGGTAAAAGTCAAGTGGTGGCCACATCAGAACACGTCAGCTTATTTTTTATCTGAATATGCAATACTTAAAGTAATTCATGAAATAGTAAATTAAAAATTTCCCCAACGATTTTTTTTAATAAATATTAAAAAATAAAATTTTTAAATAAAAATATAATTGGCGTAGGTAGTGTACAATCCCCATTTTATTTGACGACATGTTAACAAATAGCTATTGCAGAATTCTATTTTTGAGTCGTGCTTCAATAGCGAAGGAGTAAATAATTACCATAATATTATGCATACTAGGATTAGACAATCCACATTGTTTTTCAATGTTAACTAGATGTGAACCTGTTAATAATAATGAAATAAAGATTTGTCGGTAATTCTTGATGATGGGACATTAAGATCATTATTATATAATAAAATAGAAAAAATAATCCTCATTAATTTTACTTTTATATTACTTAATATATTCAAACACAATTTGACATTTGTTTTTTATTTTATACATTCAAGTCTTCATTTGAATTTTAAGATAAAAAACATAAGTTATTATGTATCTAATGAGAACGATTTGTTAATCCTTCCATATGGATCAAGTTTTTATTATATTTATTTTTTATTCTTTTTTCTAGTCATTTGATCTTAAATAGAAATGACTTGATTTTACCTCTATAGATGAATTTCTTCTACCCTTCTATTACTATTGTTTAAATGGCATTTTAGAGCCCTTCGTCAGCTAAAATCACCTCAAACAAAAATAGTATATGATTAAGATAAAAATAAATACAAATATTTTATAAAAACAATATTTAAAAGTTTAATCAAATCCAAACGTCTCGGGAGAATTTCTCCCTTTATCAATGGAAAATTTGAAAATTAAAAAAGTGTCTTCGAAAAAGCAACTGTTTTTTTTTTTTTTTTTTTTGAATTTTTGAATTTTTTCATTGATAATGGGTGAAATTCTCCCAAAACTTTTGGGTTTGATTAAGCGTTTAAAGATTTTTTTTTTGATAAAAGATTTGTATTTATTTTAATTATATAAATCAATAAATACTTTTTTTTTACTTATGATTAGGTTAATAAAATAAATATAAATATAATAAACAATTAATAATTGTCTAATTATGATTTCCTTCTGTATTCTCATAAGAAATTTTAATTTATTAAATCAATTCAATGTTATTGAAAATCTAAGTTGCTGATGAAGTCAGAGTAGGTCGATAAAACGTTCAAATCTAATTAATTTTTGATTTAGAAAAATTAATTTTTTACACATTCCTACGAATCTTAAATAAAAAGATAAATCATGTTATTAATATACCTTCCATAAAAGCAGGTATACATATTGTCGCCTTAGAGTGTAAACCTGCTAACGCACAACAGGTAATTTTACAGGGTAGAGAAAAAACAAACAAAATTTAATATTTAATGGAAAGAAAGTGTTATTCACAGTTTTTTTACAACTTACTATCATAATTTTAAGTACCAGTTTTACTTGGACGATACTCCATTTCTTTTTCTTTCGAACGGTATTAATATGTCTTATATGATATAAAATGGATTTAGCAGGTTTACACTCTGAGGCGACCACATATAAGTTTTTTTTTTACTACAGATAGTATTATTGAAGATTAAAATGACCTCTCCGCAAATAGGCTTTTTGATGAAGACTTTTAATTACAATTAAATCAATTCGGTCTTGTGACAAATTTAGAACACTAATTGGAAGTACGATATATAATAGTCTATGTAAGAAGAGTGTACGTTTTCTTTAATTCAGTATATTGAAAGTACTTTTTATGTCATGTACTTTTAGGTTTTCTGTTATTTTCTCGAAAACATATCCGATTTGATCAAGCAGAGGACAACCTCATTGATTTATCTTTATGGAAAAATCTTGGTTTCTAATTAAAACGGAAAAGGAGATTAAATGTCGTATGGCGCGCACACTAGTTTATGATTCTAATGAGATTAATCAACTTGAAGAATGAAGCATCCAAATATGATAGTTTAATCATAAGCCTTAGTCCTCATAAAAGAATAAGGAGCCAGATGAGGTGAGGAACACACGCTGTCTCTGATTGCAATTACTATTATTTAAATTAAGCGTTGTTCGGTTGTTGGGCTGTTATTAGGCCGGAAGAGGGGCGTTGGAAGCCGATCTGTCTGCAGATAAGAGAAGTCCGGAGGCCTCCAACTCTTTGATGGCTTGATTCGCACCTGGAAAGGCTCAACTCACGGCCTCTGGGTCTGGATTCCAGCGGATACAATGCAAATTTCGATGAATGAAGATATTTCTCCCCTCGACATTTACAAATGCCCAGAAAGTTGTTTTTTAAGAGCAATTTTCTCGCTACTAGAGGCATAATTTGATCTAAAGACCGACCTAAAAAGTGTAACGGCATATTTTAACAATTCGCCTTTTTATATCAATGTAATTAAAAATGATAAAACATGAGAATAAAATCTCGTTAATAAATTTATTCATTTATAAATGAAAGAACGGGTTAAGTCCATTTTTTCAGAAATATAAGTGACGCTATAGGGACATTGGTGACACGTATAGACCCATCCACCATTTTAAGTTGAAGAATATTAGGAAATTTAAGATAATATTATTATTATTATTACCTTTTATTTTTAATGAAATAATCTTTAATATATGTAAAGAATATGTTTAAATATTAATTTTCTTAAATCTCTTAATATTCTTCAATTTAAAATATACCTATGTCTAAAAAAATTTTTAAGAAAAAAATAAAAACCGACTTCAAAAAATTAAATGCAACAAATATAAAAATACACTAAAAGGTATAAAATAATTTTTATCTTATTTAGTTACAACTAGACGACGAAATATTAACACGAAATTACTTTTTAAAGTCGGTGCCAAACAAACTATACCTATAAGCGAGCGTACCCGCCAAACGTACTAAGTAAGATCCGTCGAGTGCGATTCATAAGGTATATGTTTGGCACCAACTTCAAAAAGTAATTTCGTGTTAATATTTCGTCGTTTAGTTGTAACTAAATAAGATAAAAATTATTTTATACCTTTTAGTGTATTTTTATATTTGTTGCATTTAATTTTTTGAAGTCGGTTTTTATTTTTTTCTTAAAAATTTTTATTTTTCTATTTTTAGTGATGTTATTAATAGTGATTATATCATCAGAACTTGACCAAATTAATATGACACCATCCCTAAGACACCCCCTTTCGGATAAAAAAAGAACCATCGAAATCGGTTCATAAACAAAGAGGTTAGGTCTAAACAAACCTAATAAAAAAGGTCTAATACCTATGAAAAAAATCGAAAAAAAATGGGACCAATCGGAAGCTAGACTGGACGCAATGCAAAAAAAATTTCAAAATCGGTTGACAATTGGCGGAGATATGAGGTAACATAGGCACAAAAAAAAAAAAAAAATTCAGTCGAATAGAGAACCTCCTCCTTTTTTGAAGTCGGTTAAAAATGGCACATAGGCCTACATGTCTCCACTGTCCCCGAGGGGTGAACCGCGACCTAAAATCTAGTACACCTACTTCCACTTGCACTTTCATTTCCAAGTAGAAGACAATAGATGACAATAGATCATCTAATGAATTCCAAAATAATTCCAAAGACAGTGTACACCTAATTCCAATCCCGGTTCACCCCTCGACTGTCCCTATATAGTCACTGTATCTGAAATGAGTTTATGACGCATTCTGGTGGCCAGCCATCGTTACTATAGGCCAGTTGAAATCAATTTCAAATACCGCGGTAAGTCACCGAGATACAGAAGTTTTTATTTTTAATGGAAAAGTCTTTGTCTTTTTTCAACTTCAGTTGCTATTTTAAAATTTAACCCATTCTTCGTGTGTAGTTTTCAAATATAACATTGATTTCGATAAGGAAATAATAAGCTTTAATAAATAATAAACTTAGTCTTTGTGTTTTGGAATTAAATTTTCAGTCGTAATTGGCCTGTGCATATAAGGCTGTGTATGTGTAATATACTTTCTAGAAAACAATCTCTTACCAATGAAATTTGAAACTTGAATTATATATTGGCTCAGAAGCAGTAATTTATTAAGGTTTTGACTTAAACCACTTCCCCGAAAATATCCATTTACTTCACACCTTGAAAATTTTGAATTCGATGTTTTTATACAGAACTAAGAATTAGATATACTATATTAATGATTAATTGTATATTCTTTTTTTATCCGACTTCAAAAAAAGGAGGATGTTCTCAATTCGTCTGATTTTTTTTTTTTTTTTTTTTTTTTTTTTTTTTGTAATAATGTTACCTGATTCTTCGCCAATTGTGAACCGATTTTGATGATTTTTTTTTTGCATTGTGTTCAGTATAGTTTCCGATTACTCCCATATTAATTTGGTCAAGTTCTGATAATATGATCAATGACAAAATAGCGGAAAGGGTCCCCACTGTGGTCGGAATTTTCGATTTTCATAGAAAAATAAACTAATAATTCACAAGATAATTTTATAGATTCCAATACAAGAGTATTTAGAGACAAAATATGGTATTTGTTTTTAACCGACTTCAAAAAAAGAGGAGGTTCTCTATTCGACTGAATTTTTTTTTTTTTTTTTTTTGTGCCTATGTTACCTCATATCTCCGCCAATTGTCAACCGATTTTGAAAAATTTTTTTGCATTGGGTCCGGTCTAGCTTCCGATTGGTCCCATTTTTTTTCGTTTTTTTTTCATAGGTATTAGATCTTTTTTATTAGGTTTGTTTAGACCTAACCTCTTTGTTTATGAACCGATTTCGATGGTTCTTTTTTTATCCGAAAGGGGGTGTCTTAGGGATGGTGTCATATTAATTTGGTCAAGTTCTGATTATATGATCACTATTAATAACATCACTAAAAAGAGAAAAATAAAAATAATTTTTAACGAAATATTAACATGAAATTACTTTTTGAAGTTGGTGCCAAACATATACCTTTTATGAATCGCACTCGACGGATCTTACTTAGTACGTTTGGCGGGTACGCTCGCTTATAGGTATAGTTTGTTTGGTACCGACTTCAAAAAGTAATTTCATGTTAATATTTCGTCGTTTAGTTGTAACTAAATAAGATAATAATTATTTTATACCTTTTAGTGTATTTTATTTGTTGCATTTAATTTTTGAAGTCGGTTTTTATTTTTTTCTTAAAAATTATTTTTATGATATATGTATTTTTTTACTAAGGGTAGGGCGCCATGGAAAAATTTTAATTGAAAAAAGGCGCCGCGACTCCGAAAAGTTTGGGAACCCCTGCCTTAAGGCTTAAAAGATAATATAGTGGAGAACGTGGATGTGAACAAAGTAGCGAAAATAAACTTTAATTCTATGCTAGGCTCAGTCCAATATTATAAGTGAGATGATCTTAGAATTAAAGCAAATTTGTTTTCGCCGCTTGCTCACTTCTTTATTTATTTTATTATTTAAATTTGAACAATGCACCGATGGCTTATATGAGCAGTAAAAAAATAATTTTTAAGAAAATAAACTGCAACGTATCGTTGCTAAACTTTACCCAAATTCATTTGAAATATTAATATGTTCTAGAGTAAAGTACTTTAAAATATAATTTTACTAAAAACTTTATTTAACCTTTTTTGTGGTCCCCAAGGTACTTAATTAGGATATTAAATTTCCTCAAAATTGGTTAAGTCATTTTCAAGATATTTAGAAAAAACTAAAAAAGTACTGAAATAAAGTACTAATGTTTGTGGACCGATATGTACCAAAAACTAATCAGCGCTTCAGTTTGTTAAACTAATAATAGTTTTTCGATTTCATTTCAATCAGCGCAAAGGTGTGGAAAAATCGTGGACGAAATAAACGATAACACACACACACACACATCCATCCATCCATCCATCCCCACGCACTTCCAAAAAAATGGCACTTTTTGGCCTCTCGACGAGATTCCAGGTAATTTTTGGCAAAACCGTCACGTGCTAAAATTCAATCTCATTGAATACTTCAATTTGTGACCTTAATTGAGTCTATGGGTTCCGTAGTCTTTACCTGAGGACCCTTTGAAGTCGCGCTTGCCGCGAGAGCGATTCCAATACTTTCTCCCATGCTTCGCATTGGATAAAAGTAAAAAAATTTCAAAATCGGTTCACAATTGGCGGAGATATGAGTTAACATAGGCACAAAAAAAAAAAAAATTCAGTGGAATAGAGAACCTCCTCCTTTTTTGAAGTCGGTTAAAAATTACCGTATTGGCCATTTAAAAAACAATAAGAAATAAAAAGAAAACAGGATTCAAAAGCTAACCACAAGTGAATGGCGAAAGGGCCTCCTGTTCATTTATGATTTACTCTTATTTAATATAATGATATTCTATAGGTAGCAAAAGTCATGAATTTAGCTTAGTTTTATTTATTTTTTTAGTTCTTATTTATTCTATTCTTTTAATAATACAGGTTATGATGATCGGTAAAAGTTTTACAGGAAATAAATAAAATAAATTAGAAATTTAATTTAATGATAATCAGTTATTTTTTTACTAATTGTATTTTCTTTTTTCCAGAATCGGGCGGGTTTCGGAGCAACGAGATTCTTCTCCAGTCGTAGTCATAAGGTAGATATTATTTTTATATTTCTTAATTAAACATTCTTAAATATCAATTCTTTCAATTATTTCTGAAGTGAGATTTAATCGATTATAATGGGATTTATATAGACGTGATTTTTTTTACTTTATTGTGATTTTGAATAAACACAGGGATTTAATTTTAACCAACAACGTTATGGATATTTTTTTATTTATCTAGAACAAGGTATTTTTAACCGACTTCAAAAAAGGAGGAGGTTCTCTATTCGGCTGAATTTTTTTTTTTTTTTTTTTTTTTTGTCTATGTTACCTCATATCTCCGCCAATTGTGAACAGATTTTGAAAAAAAAATTTAGCGTTGGGTTCAGTCTAGCTTCCGATTGGTCCCGTTTTTTTTCATTGGTATTAGATCTTTTTTGTTAGGTTTGTTCAGGCCTAACTTTTTTCTTTATGAACCAATTTTGATGATTCTTGATTTATTGGAAAGGGGTTATCTTAGGGATAGTGCCATATTAATTTGGTCAAGTTCTGATGATATGATCACTATTAATAACATCACTAAAAAGAGAAAGATAAAAAATAATTTTTAAGAAAAATAAAACCGACTTCAAAAAATTAAATCCAACAAATAAAATACACTAAAAGGTATAAAAATAATTATTATCTTATTTAGTTACAACTAAACGACGAAATATTAACATGAAATTACTTTTTGAAGTCGGTGCCAAACATATACCTTTTATGAATCGCACTCGACGGATCTTACTTAGTACCTTTGTCGGGTACGCTCGCTTATAGGTATAGTTTGTTTGGCACCGACTTCAAAAAGTAATTTCATGTTAATATTTCGTCGTTTAGTTGTAACTAAATAAGATAATAATTATTTTATACCTTTTAGTGTATTTTATTTGTTGCATTTAATTTTTTTGAAGCCGGTTTTATTTTTTTCTTAAAAATTATTTTAAATTAATAACTTCTATAAAAATTTAAAGAAGTTTCATTTAATCATATGTATAAAATAATCGGTTTTCACCTTTTTCGATGTATAGTTTCTTATTATGATAATAATCGATTTCTGTTCGATATCCGATACTCATTCAAAAATATTTCGATCCTACAAATATTCTCATAAAGGAATTCTATATACAAGCGGATGTTCTCCAAAGACCTTTCTCTATTTCAAAATCCATTAAAAGCTGAAATCTTGTTTGGCTCAACGAAAACATCGTTTACTTCGAGTTACTTAGAATTTTGTTTTTACCATAAACGACTTTAATCTGTAAAACTACTAAATTTTTGAATATAAATCAAAAAGAAGAAATAAATTAAAATTGTGGGATGTACATAAATTTGTTATTAATAATTATTTATTTTATTTATTTATAAACTCTATACCCCACTTAGGTTCTAAGTTAAATACAGTGGAGTCCCAATTATTCACGGTAATTGGGGTTGATTGCTCCGAGGATATCCGAGAACCGCGGATAATGTGGTTTTGAAATTTAAAACAAAAAGGATTAAAAAGTCGTCATTTTAAAGAGAAACGTATTATTTTAGGTTAAAAATAAAATAAGAGAGTCTTTTGTTTTTTAAATAAAATAATTTTTTTTTAATTAAAATTTAATTAAAAATTATTTTATTTAAAAAACAGAAGACTCTCATTTTATTTTTAACCTAAAATAAAACAATTCTGTTACCATCGACAGTGAAATCTTTTATTCAACTAATAAGAAACGTATTATTTATTAGGTAATTGTTATATAATTAAATAATAATAAATATATGTGAATATCTAAACAGTGTTTAAAAATTTGTGAATACAAACTGTTATAGAAAGTCGTTTGTACGTATATATACCATAGGTACATGTACATTAAGGTGGTCCTTATTTTGGGTATTTTCAAATTTTTACGCCGACAGAGGCTCATGTTTCTAAATGAATAAAAAAATATCCCACAAGTTTAAAAATTTTCAAGTCTCTATCTCAATTTTAACCTGTCCCGCAAAGCGATGCAAGAATTCATTTCATTAAGTTTCCCATCTAAATAATATGGGTTTTTTGGCATTGAAATATTTGTTATTCCGGCCAAAGCAATTGTTCAAAAAATTTGAAACTCTATAGACTTTATCCGTATAATAGTAGCTATTCCTCAGAATTTTTACAAATTTTTAGTTATTATTATTTTGTAGTCTATAACTTACTAGCAATAAGATTTAGCAGTATTTTATCTAGCAGTGTCTATAAAATCATAATAGCTAAAAACATGTAAATTGTACATCTATTAGGTTTCTACTTAATAAAAAATGGAAAAGCACGAATTGATTATTAAATTAATGTTTACGCTTATTAAAATCCTAAACGTTTCGGGAAAATTTCTCCTTTTATCAATGGCATTTAATTAAATTTCTTAAAAGAAAAAAGTAGTGATGTTTTGATCACTACATTAATCAACTTTTTTCTAATAAATTTAATTAAAAATTTAATGTAAATTTTAAGGATCTTTTTTTGAGTTTCTTTTTTTGAAAAAAAAATGAATTTTTCAAAAATCAACCCACGTAAATTTACCACAATTATATTAAAAATTATTTTATTTAGGGACTAATCTAAGATTTTAGTAGAAATATTTTTACATTGAAAATCAGAGGGCGTTCTCTCAGGAATCGAACCCAACGCTAACTTGCTTGCCGGGCAGTTAGCAAAGTTAGCGTTGGGTTTGATTCCTGAGGGGATTCGTCCCTAAATAATATATATATATTTTTTAATTTAATTAAATTCCATTGATAAAAGGAGAAATTCTCCCGAAACTTTTGGTGTTTTATTAAACGTTTGTCGATTGTTTTTTTAAAAAGATTTGTATTTATTTATACGTATGGTACATATGTATTTTTTATTTTTTAACATCATTGAATGGGATCCCTAAATAATCCGACTGCAGATATTTGGGACTTCACTGGACATTAAATATTTATAAACAAATAAAGGGCTGAGCTAGAGCTTGTAGTGGACAATTAGTTAAATAAAAAATATTTCCGCATCGTGTTTTTTGGAGATGAGGGTGAGTCTAAAGCTCGAAAAATCCCTAATTCTTATCATTTTCTTGATCTCTTGGGTATTGGATGTTTTTTGAATGTTATGTTTACCCGTTGACTACGAAAACTCTTTTTGGGCGTGGAGTGGAGGCTGCGGGATTTGAGGCCCACGCGTTTTGCATTTATGCAACACGTTGCGTGGATGTAGCCAGAATGTAGATTATAAGCTGATCGATCCCCTCACTACTTGTATGGCCTGGAAAACGATTTTTTTAAAAGAGAAATTCCACTGACCTATTTCGATTGCTCTATCACTTTTAAGCGAACAATTACCGAAAGTGAGATAAAATTTCAAAAAAATCACCAGCCTCCGATCAATATCTTAATAAGTTTCAACAGGCAAAGTGATATATTTTTTTTGTGTGTTCAAATTCATCTGAAGATAAACTTCGTAGCACACATAAGAAGAAACTCGCTTCTCTATCTCGTTCTTGTTTCATTTCAAACTCTCATGAATTACATTCTTAGTAAAAGAAAATTTGCATAAAAACTCATTCATAATATAAATATGACATTAATTAAATTTATAGAGAGAAATAGCAGAGAAAGAAAGTCTTTAGAGATTCAGCAAACTTTGCGGTATTAAGATTTCTTCTTCTCAAATTAATTTCAAATTATTAAAAAAAAGATTTATGCTATCTGAAATATATATATATATATAGGTGGGTCAAAAATCCATTATTTTTTTTACAAGTGCCACGGAAAAATGGGTTGCTATACACCTTAAAAAATTCTTTATAAATATGAGCTCTTAATTTTAATAGGAAGATCCTCCTCATCGCAGTTTTTATTTTTTTCTCAGTCCAATAGAAAAAAAATCATACCTCATCATTAATTGATTATACAGAAAATGTTCTTAAAGAATTTCCTAGGAAATTCAATGCTCTACAAAAAAGGTATCTTGATATTTTTCCGTAAACCTCACCATTTGAAAGATATTGAAGATTTAAGTTTGTTTATTTTAAGACAAATTTCATTTTTGTTTATGAATTTTATCACTCGACAATAAATGGCTATTATAAAATTCTCAATACAAATTTATTTTTATAGGGAATTAACTGCTCTATAAAAAAGGTATCTTATGTTATGGCGATTAAATTAAGCGTTCAAAAGATATTTATCATCAAACTTTCATGTGTAAAGATTTTAAGAGTTTTTGATTAGATATTCGAAAAATTTCAATTTAATTTATGAATTTCATACTAATTTCATTTTTTGTCATTAATATAAGTATTATTTGAGTTTTATTTTCAAAATTTTCAAAATTTTTTTTTCAATTATTCTAAACATTTTATTTTCAATCATTAGAAATCACGATCATGTTTTTTTTCGATAACCGTCTTCAAAACGTCTTTAAGCATTTTTCCACTATAGCTGGATATTGTCCTAGAAAAAATTTCTTCTCTAGAGAATTTTTGTTATGTATTTTATTTCTTCTGTTTGCCTTATGAACTAGCGCCATCTATTTTTCGAATATCTAATAAAAAACTCTTAAAATCTTTACACATGAAAGTTTGATGATGAATATCTTTTGAACGCTTAATTTAATCGCCAAAACATAAGACACCTTTTTTATAGAGCAGTTAATTCCCTATAAAAATTTGTATTGCGAATTTGATAATAGCCATTTATTGTTGAGTTATAGAATTCATAAACAAAAATGAAATTTGTCTTAAAATAAACAAACTTAAATCTTCAATATCTTTCAAATGGTGAGGTTTACGGAAAAAATATAAGAAACCTTTTTTGTAGAGCATTAAATTTCCTAGAAATTCTTTAAGAACATTTTTCTGTACAATCAATTAATGATGAGGTATGATTTTTTCTATTAGACTGAGAAAAAAATAAAAAACTGCGATGCGGAGGATCTTCCTATTAAAATTTAGAGCTCATATTTATAATGAATTTTTTTAAGGTGTCTAGCAACCCATTTTTCCGCGGCACTTGTAAAAAAAAAATAATCGATTTTTTTGACCCACCCTAATATATATATATGTATTTTTATAAATATCGATTTTAAAAATTCAGGATTTTTAAATTTTCAAATTATTATCCTTTATTTAAAATAATAAAAAACATTTTTTGTTTTGAAACATATATTGATTCTCGAAATGAAATAAAATTGTTGCATAGTTTCAAGGTGCAATTAAAATGAATGATTTTCCGAAAAGGGTGCCGATAGAAGGTTTGAACTCCCTGCCTTCCAGTCAAAGACAAGTTTAGACGAGCTTTATTAGAATAAAAATTGTTCTCGTTGAGGAACTATTAAAATAGAAATAATACAAAAAAGGAATAAATAAAGATGATTCGGGAATCTTTGGAATAATCCATTTCTAACAACTCTGAATATATAAGATCAGAAATAATCAAGAGTGATATAAACAAGTCATGGCTTGCTTATAGCAATAGAATTAGGGGAAATTGAAGATTTTCTTATAGGACAGGCTGATTCATTGTGGAAGTTGGTCGATTTCCATCTCAGGGAGTGTGGAGTTTAAGTCTCAAGATTTAATTTCTGACTCCAACCCTCACTCACACAAAGCAGTATCCGTTCGGGGCGAAGGTCCCAAAATATATTTTTAAAAAATCTAATGTTAAATTTGAAAAATAAAGAAAATTATGGCGTATTCAATGAAATTTGCAAAACAAAAGCGGAGATTAAAATAAAATTTCAAAAAATGAAGGATACTTTTTTGAACAGAATCCCCTGGTTGAAAAGTCACCAACCTCCACTGATATATAGGTATATATTTATTTATTTAAGCCTTTATTGAGGTAAAATTTTGATAAATAAATTTATATGAATTTATAGAGCTATTTACAATGATAAATATGGTGGATTGTTTCTATACCTAAGTATTTACAAATATATACAAGTTTATATATTGTTCCAGGCCCGTTTTGGGCATAGGCCTCTCCCAAATATATATATACACGCGTGGGTGAACCGCTACCCTAATATAGTGTACAACCGAGGGGTGAACCACGACATAATGTCGTGTACACCTACTTCCACTTCCACTTTCATTTCCAAGTAGAAGACAATATAAAAAGGGGCATTATTTAATGAATTCAAAGTAATTCACATAATTCCAAAGACTTGTACACCTAAATTCCAATCGCAGTTCACCCCTCAGTGTACACCTACTTCCACATCCACTTTTATTTCCAAGTAGAAGATAATAGAAAAAGGGACATTATCTAATGAATTCCAAAGTAATTTCACTTAATTCCAAAGACGGTGTACACCTAGTTCCAATCACGGTTCACCCCTCGAATACACCTATATAAATCAATAAAGTAGTTCTCTGCTTGATGCAAATAAACATATAGGTACATATATTAATCTAACGAATATATACATAATTAATTTGTTAGAAACTATAGTTTAGAACAAACATTTTCAGAGGGCTGCAAAGCTTGGAGATAAATAATTACACTAATTTTTTATTGAAATATTTATTTTTTGGTGTATTTTTTCACAATTAGAATACACTAATACATTAGTGTTTAAATAAAAACGCACATAAGTACATTAAAGATAGTTTAGTGAATCCGGACCGGAAGTCAGGGCTGTTACAGAATTTTTTATTCGATCCCAGGGGGGGACATATACACTCTCCTGTCCCCTCTGCGGACGCCCACGTTTCGAAGGTTTGATCTTCATCATCTTTCTTTTTAATTAGACTCATGATTTTATCTGTTATTCCTCATGGGTTCAAATACCCGTTTGGTAAATTCCTTTTGTTGTAATAGCAAGCTGGTCACATAACAAACAATTTTCTTTGTTAAATCAATCCACTGAAAGGCCACTTTAACTGTGTTAAATTTACAAGCCTTATATATCGTAAATGTTTAGCAAACATTTAACAACCAACATGTTGTATTTTGTTAACTTTTGATAATAAAAATTAAAAATATCAATCAATGACTAGTTAGTAGCTATTCTGGCTCTTTTAATAGTTAGAAACTTTTTTCGATTTCGAAAACATAAACTATCAAAAGGCGTTGCGTTCTATATCTACAGATTTATTATATGAAAGCTACAAATTATCCCCAAATATAGGTCGAACATAATAAATTATATACCTAGTTATTTTATGGGAATTAAGTAGTTGTTTATCAACACACTGTTTACACTTAACAAAGATTTGATATGGGAGGTATTTTATATATGCATAATAATTTATTTTGTAATTTATAAAATCTGTTCAGATTAGTATTAGTAATAAATTAAAAATATGAATAGGTGGTGTGCGAGTATTTTGTCAGGTGTGGTTCCGAATTCGGAGGCTAAAGTAATTTGTCAAAACAACTTAAGAAAGTCGGAAAGTTATTTATCTGTCTGCTACAGTCGTAAATAGGAAACTCTTTCTAAATTGAAAGAAGAGTCTATTTCAGATTTCAGATTTTTTCGGGAGAGAGAATATTTTATTGTATTTTAAACTATATTTTATGAAAAATAAAATGTAAGAGGATTACTGGCCCCTCTAAAGAGCTTATGGAGGCGATTTAAAAATAATGAACTATTGTTAGCTATCCTGATTTAAAAAATTAACTATCAAATCCAGAGATATTTTTATCGATACTAATAGAACAGTATATAGAGAGGCAAAATACGGTATTTGTTTTGATATAAAACGAAAAAATTTAACTTTGACACCCTCAAAAAAACCTTAGATGTATACAAGGGGGACACTGTGGTCTAAATTATTGATTTTTATAGAAAAATAAACTATTAATTGAAAGTACGGAAGGTGACCAGATAGAAAGAAAAATTAACACATATAAAATAAGGTGTAATTTATTGGAATCCTTCCTCCTTTCCTTTCAACCATTTCGGAGAATTTTTCCCTCCTTCTTCGGGTTTCAGCAACATGAAACAAATAAAATGTTTCCTCTTCCTCCACATAGTGTTCAAAACTTCTTCATTTTTAACAAAGGAATAGAAAAACAAATTTTTTTTCCTTCTTTTCTTAATTAGATTAAGAAGGAAAAAAAAAATTGTTTTTCTATGCCTTTTGTTAAAAATGAAGAAAGTTTTTGAACCCTGCTGTGGAGAGAAGAAGGAAACATTTTATTTGTTTCATTCATTGACCCTTTGAAACCCTGAAGAAGGAGGGAAAAATCCTCCGAAACGTCGGTTTGAAAGGAAAGTAGGAAGGATTCCAATAAATTACACCTTATTTTATATGTGTTAATTTTTTCTTTCCTCACTACCTCTGGGCTGCCTTCCATTACTTTCTAATTAAAATTTCTACCAGTCCGTCTCTCTCCAAAGAAAATTTCGTTGCAAATAAACTATTAATTCCCAAGATATTTTTGTCGATTCTTATTTAGAGAGACCAAATTCGGTATTTGTTTTGATATATAGCGGAAAAAATTTATTTTACACCCTCGAAAAAATCTGAAATATTTACAAAGGGTCCCCCAAAGGTAAAATAATTACTTGAAGTATCAAGAAATTAAATGGCCTCAAATAAAGGAAATGCAAAATTTATTTCCGAATTGTTTTATTAATTAAATAACCGCTTTGGACTAATCAAATATATTTAAGATATTTTCATTTTACTTATAAAATTTGGAAATATATATTAAATGATATAAAAAGGAGAAATTCGAAATTAAGAAATATTTTTATAATTTAGAATATTTGGTTTTGATATACATTCAGTTTGGCCCTATGGTCTCAATTTTTGATTTTCATAGAAAAATAAACTTTTAATTTCCTGAGATATTTTTATCAATTCTAATTCAAGAGTATTTAGATAGACCAAATACTGTATTTGTTTTGATATAAAGAGAAAAAATTTAACTTTGACACCCTCGAAAAAATCTGAAATATATACAATGGATCCCCTCTGTGGTCTCAATTTTGGATTTTCCTAAAAAAATAAACTATCAAAACCCCAGGTTTAGGACATAAATAAATTTTTAAGTGGATTA
Organism: Forficula auricularia; assembly: GCA_024734495.1. NCBI lineage: Eukaryota > Metazoa > Arthropoda > Insecta > Dermaptera > Forficulidae > Forficula > Forficula auricularia. Next base: position 6,558,183 of record JALMQS010000075.1, read on the forward strand.
AATCCATACAGACTCTTATTATGTTAAAAATTTTCTGAACTAAAAACAGTAAGCGAATCTTATTGAAATTTAGATATATTTTTCATTATACATATTTATTTCGGGATCTAAGTTCAAATAATAATTTATCACAATATACTTCATGAATATATGGATTGATTCACTCAAAAGCTATCCATCAATAAGTATTTATCTTTATTGTGTATTTAAGAACGTAGTCACAATAGGTATGTGAGAAAATCGCAGTGTAATTTCGAAAAATTTTACTTAAAATAATTTATTGTATTGTACATATACGAGTAGGTAGGTATATGAAATTTATTTGTAATTATATTTATTTAATTATATGTATCCGCTGAGATTCTTCTCGTATTCTTCTCAGTGCAAGTATTTTCAAAACCAGTGGTGGAATCATAACTGATGATGAAAAAAATGGAAATTAATAAATAAATAAACTCAAACCGTTCGCTGGCAAATATTGCCAAATCATTAAAAATTTATATCGAGAGTAAAACCCGAATTTTAACTTCTAACTGTGTGTGATTTGATTATTTACTATTAGTTGACTATTGTCTCAAGAGAGTGAATTTTTTGGCACTTATTTTATAATCTTTAAAGAATTAGGTGTCGGTTCTAGGTGAAACATTTTAATAGATAATAAGTAAAAATATATTTTATAATAAATCACTTAAAATGTCTCTTGAATAGTCACTTATAGTCTTTTAAATAGTCCTTGAAATTAATAATAAAACATCCGCATGCACTTAATGAAAAAATCTCACTTTTTGGCCTCTGGGCGAGAGAAAACCCATGTTATATTTGGAAAAATCGTCACATGCTAAAATTCAACTTTAATGAATACTACAATTTGTGACTTTAATTGAGACCCTGGGTTCCGTAGACTCTTACATGAGGACCCTTTGAAGTCGCGCTTGCTGCTAGACCGTTTACAATACTTACACATAAAGTAAAAATTATTAATGAAATATTAAATATGATAACTTAATTAATATTAAGTTATTTTTTGGCTTTAATTGAAATCTATATATATAAAATTAAGGTTTTGTCTGTCTGTACATTGATCCAAATCACGCCAAATTTTGGTTGCACACGTTTCAAGCAAAGTTATAAACGAAAACACCCTCAACAAAAATTCCTGTCTATCTGTATGTCTGCATGTACGTCTGTCTGTCTGTATGTCTGTTTCAGTGGTTTCCGAAAAGTTGCTCACGATTCACGTAAAAACAGCTGAAGGGATTATTATTAAATTTCATATTTACATCAGGTGTCTCTAACTTACATTTTTAGCTATATAACGTTTTGATATTTTGACCCCAGAAGGCGGTTTGGGGGTGGGGGGGGGGGGCGCTCACGAATGAAAATTATCAAATAACTCCTAAACTAACAACCCTACGGCAAATTTTATGAAAAACAAAGTTGTAGGGGATGTGAATTCTGACCTTTTGTTTAAAAAAATTTCCCCCAAAAAGGGGGGGGGAGGGTGAAAAATGTAAATTATTGCCTTTGGACCAAACTCAACCAAATTTTGTATACATAATCTCTGGGTCTCTAGAGAGCTAGAAATGCAAAAACTAACCAACCAAAATGGGAGGAGGGTCAAAAAATGAAAATTCTTTCTCTTAGGCCAAACTCAACCAAATTTTGTATACATAATCTGTGGGTCAGTAGAAGGCTAGAAATGGAAAACTGGGTGCGGGGCGGAATGGGGGTGGGGGTGAGGAGTGAGGCGGAGTAGGGTGTGGGTTCAGGGGGTGGTGCGGGGAGTGGGTGTGCTGGATGGGTTTCCGGGGTTGTGGTGGGTGGGAGGGGGGGGGGGGTCCAGGGGGCGTGCCTTGCATCTAGTTTTAAATAAAAAGTCCATTAAAGATAAAAACACCATGTTACAGTAAAATAGTCAGTCCAATTTCACGATCACTAATTATTTATTTATAAAAAAATTTCAAACTTAAAAAAATAGGTTATAACCCTAAGAATCCGCTCTCTAAACAATGACGATTAGTGTGCAAGGCTAACGACATTTGATGATTGCTTTCCCTAAAGAGTATTCCAGACTCGAAAGAATAAAACCAATTCGAGGAATTCTTGTTTAGAAACGAACTTCGTAAATAGTCATTTGCGGACGACGAAAATTCTGATTTGGACGCAGGAAACGGATGTCGTTAGCGTCGCGACGCCCCTACTCCTGTTTCCGCCTCTTCGTTACTTAAATCCTTCCCTACTACGTTTTTGCTCTTTTATCGTGGATGTTTTTTCGATTTTTTTTTTTTTTTTTTTATTACCAGTACAGAAGTCGTTAATGTAATTTCAGTGAATTTAATTGATTCACATGTTAAATTATCAATAAATTTTATCTTAAACCACTGTAGTACTGAGGATTGTCATAGGTGTTAAATAAAAACAAAAGCTCCTTTTTTCAGCAATTTTCAATTCAAATGGTGATTTAAATTAATTCAAATATTTCAGAATCTTTTACAATATTCTTCTTCAGTGGATCTTGGAGCATGTGCAATAGGTGCTAGTGGTTTACAAATTAACATCGAAGTAATATATTTTCTTTCTTTTCAAACAATTTTTCAAAACGGAAAAAACATATTACTATGATGTTAATTTGTAAACTTAACTAACACCTAATGTATTTGCTCCATGGTCCACTGAAGAAGAAATACTGTAAAGTTTCGAAATATTTCATCATCATCATTGAGTATACAGTCCCAAGACTGGTTTGATGCAACAATCCGTCTCCACTCGACTCTGTCCCCCGCCAGCTGTTTGACCTCTCTAAATGTCTGGCATCCCATATCCCCAACTATTTGGTTGAAATATTTTAATCTGGGTCTTCCCACTTCCCCCTCCAAGATATCCCTAAGCAGTCCCCATGTCTCAGTGTGTGCCCCATCATCTGACCTCTTCTCTTCTTTAGACTCTTCCACAAGGTTCTTCTTTTTCCGATTCTTCCAAGAACTTATTCATTTGTAATTTTATCCATCCATTTGATATTCATCATTCTTCTGTAGCACCACATTTCGAAAGCCTCTAATCTCTTTCTCTCCGCTTCTCTAATTGTCCAGGTTTCACACCCGTACATGGCTATGCTCCATACATGTCTTCAATATTTGGATTAATTTAAATCACCATTTGAATTAAAAATTGCCGAAAAAGAAGCTTTTGTTTTTATTTAACCCCAATGAATTTTATATTTGTTTTTTGATATTGATGAAATAATCTACTAAACCTTGAAGGACCAAAACATATAAAATAAGAAGTATAACTTCAACAGGATTGACCCTCAAACCATGAAAAGAAAAAGGGATAAATTTCAGGCGTTGTGTGTTGAAGTCAAAGGTACATGTGTAATTGGGGTCTGGAATGATTGAAACTTATAGAATGTAAACAATCCCATCTCAGAATTCATATAGCTTCAACCGATGGGTGAACCGCTATTGGAATTAGGTGTATACCATCTTTGGAATTATTTTGAATTTGGAATTCATTAGATAAATAATCTATTGTCATCTATTGCCTTCTACTTGGAAATGAAAGTGGAAGTGGAAGTAGGTGTACACGATTTTAGGTCGCGGTTCACCCTCGGCTTCAACTATACATTTTTAATATTATTTAACATAACTTTTATTTTAATAGTTTTATAACAACTGAAAAATGTTACATACCTTAGAACTTATATTGTAATTATTATTATTGAACATTTGTAATTAATATTGAGATTATGTTTGGTTTACCAATCTATTATAGTGTAATATATATATGTAAAGTATGTCAATACATTTAAATAAATAAATAAATCAGTAATAAACAACTACATTAAAATGATATCAAATTTTGATAAAAAAAAAATTAGCCTCCAACGTAAAAAAAATGTAGGTTCCTACATGGGTTATAGATTTTTCAACCTAAATTATCAACGAGCTGGGCATTATTTTTAAAATACAAAATTCCAGATACGTATAGGCTGGATCTATAGAGAGGAGACTCCAGGCATTATTTTTCCACCTTAGATGTAATTCAGAGGCGAGCTATCAGATTATTAGGGGATCCAGCATTAACTACCCCCCTCAATTACCCCTGTAAAACTGTCTCGACTATTTCCGTTTTTTATAGAAACTGCCATGGTGTCTGGTCGGTGAAAAAAAATCATTAATCCCGCATAAATCCTACACACAATTTTCAAACAGTCAACATCCCTTCGCGATTAAATTAGATACAAACTGAATTTGCCGACTCATTTATCCCTATGATTTCTAGAGACAGCAATCTTTTGTTGAATCCATCTTTTCTGCTTCATACAACAGTCAGTCTTCCGAGCCCGCATCCAAATAGGTATCTTCAACACTGACCCTATCTCTGAAATTAATGTATTTTCTTTATCTGCTTTACGCAATTCATGGGTTCAAATGGGGATGCACCTTGTTGGTACATCTTATTGCATCACTATTAGTATTTAAAAAAAATTAAAATATTATGTATGTTTTCTCTTGGGTGCCTAGACCAGCTTATTGTAGCAAGATTTTTTAATTATTATGCTTCGTCCAGATACTCTAAAATTGTTTTAGTGATTTTCCTAAAGAATGACAGCAATTAAGTGTCTAAACAGACCTCTGACGTCACTCCATTGTTTCTGTAGTTTTTTTCATTTTTCGTTCTTGAATAACTTTTTATTTTCCATATTTTTCAAAACAAGAATAGGTATTTAATATTTTTAATTAATTTTGTGTTGTGTTGGTTATTAAAAATATAATAAAAATAGTTATATCTAGTTCAAGGATTAAGCCAGTAGTGGTTCCTTATGAAGGCAATTGAGATGGTCAAATGACACAAATTCAATTATTTTAATCCGAATGTTATTTTCCTATTCTGTATTAAATGCTTGAAAAAATCGTGTACCGTTTAATCCTACTATAAAAACTCAGGCATAAAAAGCTTTAAGTTATATATTATGAGATCCCTTATAGGAACCTTAATAAAATTAATGCTCTTGAGGGCAAAAAAGGGGGAATAAACATCCTGAATTAATCTCAGAAATAAAATTATAAAGGTTGGAGTTGGTGGTGTTGAACAGTGGGGAAAAATAAAATAATTTGAGTTAAACCATTTATTTTTAAATTCTCAATATTCGATTATTTCGGGATGTTAGCCCATCACTAAGAATTTAAAATTAAATGGTTTAACTCAAATTATTTTATTTTCTTCACTGTGAAACACCACTAATTCCAATCTATTATAATTTAAAAATGTTTCACTATAAACCCACACCGCATTTCCTAAGTTTTATCAGAAATAATAAGTCCGTTAAATAGTCCATTAAAACTAAAAAACTATGTTTACAGTAAAATAGTCCAATATAGAGTCTAATAAAGAGAACTCAAAATTCTTAAAATTTCATGATCACTATATATCTATAAAAAATTTATCTTTTCAAAAAATAGGTTATACTTACTAATCTAAGAATTCACTCTCTAAACAATGGAGATTTTTTTAATGATTTTGAAAAAATCATCTACCCAAAAACAAAAAATTCAGAATAAAGAATCTGTATTATATTGAAAATATCTTTTCACAGGAATATTTTTAGAGAAACGGAATAAAAAAAAAATAGAATAAAATCGCCTTTTTCGGAGATTTGTCCTAGTGTAGTTATTTCCCCAGGGGTGAACCGCGACCTAATATGCTGTACACCTACTTCCACTTGTACTTCCAAATATTTCCAAGTACTTCCAAATATTTTCAAGTACTTCCAAATGTTTCCAACTTCTTCCAAATATTTCCAAGTAATTCCAAATATTTCCAAGCACTTCCAAATATTTCCAAGTACTTTCAAATATTTCCAAGTACTTCAAAATATTTCCAAGTAATTCCAAATATTTCCAAGTACTTCCAAATATTTCCAAGCATTTCCAAATATTTTCAAGTACTTTCAGGGATTCCCAAGTGCTTCCAAATATTTTCAAGTACTTCCAATTATTTCCAAGCACTTCCAGAGATTCCCAAGTGCTTCCAAATATTTCCAAGTACTTTCAAATATTTTAAAGCATTTCCAAATATTTCCAAGTACTTCCAGAGATTCCCAAGTGCTTCCAAATATTTCCAAGTACTTTCAAATATTTCCAAGTACTTCCAAAATACTTCCAAAGAGGTGTACACCTACTTCCGATCTCGGATCACCCCTCGGTTAGAATAAAACAAGGCCACTTGATCACGAAGAAGTTACAATTATGGAAAGAAATTTCAACCCGTTTAGAAGAGTGTACAATTAAAAAAGTTGTCCAAAATGTAGATTAAAATTTTTTTTAAGTACTTTCGAATATTTCCAAGTACTTCCAAATGTTTCCAAGTACTTCCAAAGAGGTGTACACCTACTTCCAATCGCGGATCACCCCTCGTTATTTCCTAACTGTGTGAATTTGATTATTTAGTCCTAGTTGACAATTATTATAAGAGAGTGGATTTTTAGGTTCTTATTTTATAATAAATTACTTTAAAAGTTCCTTAAATAGTCTCTTATAGTCTTTTAAATAGTCCATGAAATTAATAATAAAAAATTATCAATGAAACAGAAAATATTTATTTATTTATTTTTTATTTATTTATTATTTTCAACGGCTAAATGCCTTATCAGTTTAGATTTTTCAAAAACTTAAGTGACTTATATAGAATTTAATTTTATAAATTTTAGGGTTCATTTAGTCACACAAATTAAACAAATATTTAGAGTAAATTCAGTTTAATTAACACTATTTATTTCAAAAAAATCACTCTTTTGTTTAATTTGGGTGACTAAATAAACCCTAAAATTTATATAAAATGATAAGTTAATTAATATTAAGTTATTTTTAACTTTAATTGAAATTTTGTATATGTTGCAGTAACAACCCGTTTTTAGTAAGAACGGGGTCTTACTAGCTAAAACGCGTTTCACTGAATATCTTTGAGGTAACTAGAGTTTAATGATGTTGGTTGAGTTTGGTTCAAAGGTCTAGAATCTTCATTTTTGACTTTCTGCCTCATTTTGGGTCTTTATTTTCAAAAAATTTTAAACGAAAATTCACAAAGAGAAACAAAGAGGGTGTCCCCTTCTTGATGCAAATAAACATACACACATATATACTAGTATATCGAAATTATATCTGTATATATATTATTTATTTGTTTGAGACCATAGTTTCAAAGACTTGGTCTTCATCATCAGTATTTTTTAATTATAAATATTTTTTTCATGAGGTCAATACCGTATGGATATTGAAAATTTTCGATCTTTACTTAGCTGGGAGCCAGGTAAAATTAAAAAAAAAATACAGATATATAATTTCGATATACATATATGTGTTGGTATGTTTATTTGCATCAAGCAGAGGACAACCTCTTTGTTTCTCTTTGTGAATCAAGAACTCTGCTACTCTCGGCAAAACAAAAACTTTTCAATTAAACGAAAATGTCAAAAATTAGAAGCAAAGTTGTGAGGATGTAATTTTGACATTTTCTTTTAAAATTTTTGAAAATAAACACACAAAATGAGGCAGAAGGTCAAAAATGAAGATTCTAGATCTTTGAACCAAACTCAATCAAAATCAGTAAACTCTAGTTGCCACAAAGGTATTCAGTGATACGCGGTTTAACTAGAGAAGAAACAGTTCTTACTAAAAAACTGGTTTTTATTGCAACATAAATATAATAAATAAAAAGTCCATTAAAGCTAAAACACTATTTTACAGAAAAATAGTCAGTCCAATTTCATGATCACTAAATATTTATCTATAAAAAAATTTCAAACTTAAAAAAATAAATATAAAAAAATAAAAATAATAGGTTATAACCCTAAGAATCCGCTCTCTAAACAATGCAATTTTTTTTAACCGACTTCAAAAAAGGAGGGGTTCTCTATTCGACTGATTTTTTTTTTGTGTCTATGTTTCCTCATATCTCCGCCAATTGTGAACCGATTTTGATGATTTTTTTTGCATTGGGTTCAGTCTAGCTTCCGATTGGTACCGTTTTTTTTTACATATTGGTATTGGACCTTTTTTGATATGTTTGTTCAGACATAACTTCTTTATTTATGAACCGATTTTAATGATTCTTTTTTTATTGGAAAGGGGTACCTTTGGGGTGGAACCATATTAATTTGATCAAGTTCTGAAGATATGATCAATGACGAAATAACGTTAATCTCCAATTCTTATGACCAAATAATCGAAATTATAATTAATAAAATCTTTTATAAAAAAATCTTAAAACATTCATTTAAAACCCGCAAACGTTTCGAGAGAATTTCTATATTTATGAATTGAATTTTATTATCATTTTCTGATTCATTCGCCCGATGCTTTCTCTTACGAGATACATGCAAGGTATTATTTTAAGTCACTATTAATAACATCACTAAAAAGAGAAAAATAAAAATAATTTTTATAAAAAAAAAAAAAATAAAACCGACTTCAAAAAACTTAAATGCAACAAATAAAATAATAATAACTTAAAAATAAAATAAAATCCACTAAAAGGTATAAAATATTTATCTTATTTAGTTACAACTAAACGGCGAAATTTTAACATGAAACTACTTTTTGAAATCGGTGCCAAACATATACATTTTATGAATCGCACTTGACGGATCTTACTTAGTACGTTTGGCGGGTACGCTCGCTTATAGGTATAGTTTGTTTGGCAGCAACTTCAAAAAGTGATTTCATGTTAATATTTCTTCGTTTATTTGTAACTAAATTAGATAATTATTTTATACCTTTTAATGTATTTTATTTGATTTTTAAGTTATTATTTTATTTGTTGCAATTAATTTTTTTGAAGTCGGTTTTATTTTTTAATGATTTTTTTAAACAATGCAGAGAAAAAATCATCTACCTCAAATACAATAATTCTGACTGAAGAATCTGTACTACTTTCAAAGTGTCTTTTCAAAGGAATATTTCAAGACGAACGGAATGAAAAATAGAATGGAGGTCTGTCTGTTGAGTGGTGTTGTTTTTCTTTTCCCCTTGAGTCATTGGCCAGCAGGCAGCGCCTAGGGCCAAGGCTACACCTCTGCTACCTTCCGTCTTCTTGGTGGCTACTTTCCAAGCCATCAGCCATCAGGCACAGGTAATTACTGAGCCCAGGACTACAGCTAATCTCTAACGCTAATACTTCTCGCTAGATAATAACGCGCGAGTGAAAGGAAGCGTTATTCTTTTGTGTGGAGAGCCCCCTTCTGGCCCCCACACTTGGTCCTTCTTCTACCTCCACGAGAAGACAGACATAAGTTATTTATAAACAAGATTTAAAAATAATAGCTTCCATTCATTAAAGGATTTATCATAACATAATATGAATATAGCGACGTTTTCAAAATATACTAAACGAATTTCATTTTGATCAACGAAGATAGGGGAAGAAAAAGTGAAATTTTTTAAAATTCGAGTTTTACTGTCTGTATAAATTTTTAATGATTTGGAAATTTTTGTCAGCGAACGGTTTGAGTTTATTTATTTCTCTTTTTTCATCATAGGCTCCTTGAAGAAAGTTATGATTCTACCACTGGTTTGGAAAATACTTCCACTGAGAAGAATACGACAAGAAACTCAGTGGGTACATATAATTAAATAAATATAAATTAATTTCACCTATTACTCGAATATACAATAAATTATTTAAAGATTCGCTGCAAACCGACTTTAATCTGATCCCTACATAATAGAGAAAAATTAAGTAATATATATATGTAGTTTCGTATAATGGCTAATGGTTAAATCAGAGAAAGCCAAAAAAATAAAAATTAATAATTTTTCTCGAAATCTTCTATAGCAAAGGTATAGAAAAAAATTACACTGCGATTTTCTCACATACCTAATATGACCACGTTCGTAAATACTCAATAAAGATACATACCTATTTGTTGATGGCTAACTTTTGAGTAAACTATTTATTTACCTATCCATGTATTCATGAAGTACCTATATATGATAAATTATTAATTGAACTTAGATCCCGAAATAAAAATGTATAATGAAAAATTATATCTAAATTTCAATAATATTGCCCTACTGTTTTTAGTTCAGAAATTTTTTAACATAATAAGAGTTTGTATGGATTTAATCCAATTAAAAATTTGATATGTCCAAACTAGGGGTTACCAAAATTTTCCAATTAAAATGTTTACATGGCTTCAGCCCTACTCTAAAGTAAAAGTACCTAGCATAGATATATCAAAACAAATAAACGTATTTGATCTCCCTGAATGCTCCTGTATTAGAATCGATAAAAATACCTTGGGAATTAATAGATTATTTTTATATGAAAATAAAAAATTGCACCCACAGGGGGGACCTTTGTATTCATTTCAGATTTTTTCGAGTGTGTAAAAGTAAATTTTTTTCCCTTAATATCAAAACAAATACAGTATTTGTTCTCTCTAAATAGTCTTGTATTAGAATTGATAAAAATATCTTGGGAATTAATTATTTATTTTTCTATGAAAGTCAAAGATTTAGACCACAGGGGGGACCCTTTGTATTCATTTCAGATTTTTTCGAGATTGTCAAATAATTTTTTTTCGCTTTATATCAAAACAAATACCGTATTTTGTCTCTCTATATACTCTTCTATTAAAATCAATAAAAATATCTTTGGATTTGATAGTTAATTTTTTAAATCAGGATGACTAACAATAGTTCATTATTTTTAAAGTTATGCTATTATAAAGTTTAAGTGGAGTAATATTCTCTCTTAATTGCTTTTAAAACTTTTCTCAGTTTTTTTAAACTTTCAAATTGGCCAATCAATCACAATGAAGCCCAACTATTAAGAAGTTGAAAATTGTTGATAAAATTCTTCCCTGATTTTATGATTAATTCAGTAGTAAAAATTCTTGCGTTCTCTCTTCCAAGACAGTTAAGAATAAAAAGAGCCAACTAACTATATCATTAAGAGGCGCCTCCGATTTTTTGCACACGTTAACTCCTACTGATTCATCAAAGAATAAAAAAAAGGCAAATCAAAGAAACAAAATAGGATAATTTTTATAGAAATACATATATATCTGCAAAAAATAAAATAACAATAATTAGTCAAGATATAAGATTTTTATGGTATGAAATTATAGTCTTTAAAATATTTTAAATGCATGTATTACTAATTATAATAATGAGATAGTTAATGATACATTGATTTTGCTATTCTTCAATAAACTATTGAGGGTTTATTTTAGGTTAAAAATAAAATAAAATGAGAGAGTCTTCTGTTTTTTAAATAAAATAATTTTTAATTATTTCTAGAGACTATAGTTTCGAAGGCATAGCCTTCATCATCAGTCTATCACAAATATTTCCTATTGAGGGTTTGCTTATCATTTCCAATTTGCCTTTTTTTATTTGTCATTGACCTTAGTATTTTTATTTAGGTTATTAACTTTTGATTTATTATCCAAATTTTTGTATTGTATTCACATTTTCATTACAATTTCTATAACAAACACAGCAACATACTTAAACTATATCCATTTATAGTGTAGAAACTTATGATAATAAATTTGAAGAAATTTTCTCTTTGGGGGAATTTGATAGATTTTTCAGCTAAAAGTAATGAATGGAAGACAGCCCAGGGGTAGGGAAGAAAGAAAAAATTATAGTATTTCCAGATAAGGTGTATTTATTAGTAAGGAATTTTTTTCCTATTTTAATGCTTCTGCTAAGGAAGGTAAAAATTTCAAACACTGCTGGAGGTGAGAAGAAGGAGGCGTTTGAAACCCTAAAGAAGGAGCAAAGAATCCTCCAAAATGTTGGTTTAAAAGGAAAGAAGAAAAAAGAAAAGAATAACAGTCCAATAATGGAAATGCGATAATTTTTTCTTTCTTGACTACCTTCTTGGGCTGCCTTCCATTACTTTCAGATTATGATAATATTCTTAAAATACTAGAATCAAATGAAATTTTATAAAGTAAAGAAAATTTTTCGAAATTTTTTTACTACTAGGTAGGTTTCACATAAATAAAAGATCAGATGCTTGTTTAGCACGACTCAATATATATTTCGGGGTTTAAGCCCATCTTCAGGAGTTCACAAAGGATACTTTATTTAATATGTTTCACCAAGTACCTACACCATTCTCACTTAACGAAATTTTATAAATTTGATAATTTCAACTTTCTACAGTGATTAAAAGTGGGTCATTTAGCCATGTAAAGATTTTTAGAAACCCGTTTCTTTTTTTTTGATTTTCTCAAAAACCGCACTAACTATTTTATTTTTAAATTTGGAGTCTCATGAGTTATTAAACGTGTATAAATTTTAATCCGATTAAAATAAAGGAAGGGGGTCTAAATTAGAAGTGTCGCGATGATTTCAAATAAGTGAAAGTCGTGTGGTGACCACACCAGTTGATTTATTTTTAATTGTTCAAGTTTTTTCATGGGGTCGGGTTAGACTAGGGGTTAACGTTCCAGCCTGCTAGCCAAGTGGACCCGGGTTGGAATCCGACTCGAGGCATCCGGCTAAAATCTGACCCCGAGATAGAGACAAATTTTTAAAAAATAATATATATATCTTCCACTGGCTTATGGCTAGAAAGGCCGAAAAGCCAAAAAAATAAATTTCAGTAGGGGAGATGAGTTTATTTAAAGGGTAGAAAGGAAAGCATGAGGCCCAAGTTCAATCCCTGCTCTCTGCGAAAATTTGTCTGACTATAATCTGACTCGAACACCACATTAAACTATATTATACACGCAAATATATAAAATCAAAATTTAAATGGTATCTGGCTAAATTGGCTTTGTTTATGATAACAAATTCTCAGCCCCTTGTTATGGGCAACCATTTACACTGGTTTTATTTTACAATATTTTCGGTGACTACTACAATCCCTGCAAACAGGATTTTTAAGAGGGGATAGAAAAAATAAAAAAATATTTTCCAAATTTCTTCAAAGGCAATATCTGAGAAACTTAGCTTTGATTAAATAAATGAATGTTCTAGAATTTAAAAAGCAAGTTAGTTTCAGTGTCTAGAATTCAAAGAGATAGTGAGTTGATTCTTTAATTTGACTGAAAGAGAGGGAAAAATGTTTGACTACCTAATATTTTGCGAAAAATTACCATTTTATGGGAAACTTTTCCCATAGAAAATCTAGCAAATATGATGGATTAAGCAAAACGAGGAAAAAACGGGATATTTCTACTAACTTATGGTCCAAGAGATCAAGGCAGCTCGACAAGGCCACGTTTTATATTAGCTTCTTTTTTCTCGTTTCTGAACTATACCATTTTTTTAAAGCATTTTAGTTTGCCACACTGGACTTATAACAAATTACCTTTAGGTCATTCAATCGGTAACGATATCTGTAACATTCATAATAGAGAACCTGAGTACATATACAAATATACGAGTACATCATAAATATACTTAAAATGAGGTTGACAATAAAGATCCGACGCATTTTCTTTATTTCTTGCATTGTATACTTTTAAATTATGATCGTATTGTTAAACAGGAATCTATATGAAAAGGAAAAATGAAAGAATAAGAAATATTTTTTGAAAACAGGTGCGGACATAAATTTAATTTAATTTATTTTTTCCTTATGGTTGAAAATTTAAAAAAGTGGTCCCTAACAAGTGAACCCTAACAAGTGAAAAAGACAAATATATTGGTCCCGTTTTTATTTTATTTATTTATTTATTATGTTAAATAATCACACATTTAAATAGATTAAAAAATATTTCAATTGATTAGACTGAATTCTGGACTTGGTGTAATGACTTATGCCGAGAGGCTTGTGTCTCAACCTCACCATAAAACAAACCAAAAGAATTATGAATGAGAAAGAAAACGATCTTATTTTATCGATTTTTAATCTATGTGAAGGTACACGTAATCATTCTAATATAAGAAAATAGCATTTCAATTAAGAATTTTGTAGTTTAAATGAAATGTTATGAAAACATTCAGTTTCTTCACTGGGGCAGTGAGTCGACTAGAAATGGCAAAAGGGTTTAATTTTTAAAGAGATTTTATATACCTATGCATATTTATTTAATTTTTTTCACTTTGGTGAGATTTACATTACTCGAACCTTGCCTCTCGGACGGGTTGTCGTAAATCTCGCGTTTTTTTATTTATTTTATTGAAATAAAAAATTAAATAAATACGTAGATGTTCAATACATGTAAAAATTCTACTAATATATTAAAATTGACATTAGATTACTTAATGCGGTGGTAAAACAATTTGTAATGTATTGTTTAATAATTCATCATGTTCAATGGTCCCACCATTCATCTTCATCATTTCAAAATTTGTCATTTCATTTCTCCAGACATTCGGTTAGAGAAATTTGAACAATGGGAAGTCTACTACAATTCAAATAATAAAAATATATTGAAATGCATTAGCATAATTTACCCGGTACTTAAGGGCATCATTGATCATATTTCCGGCAACTCTTTTTAGAATATTAAGTTCGGAAATTCTTTGAGGGTACGTTCAGATCATTTCTCTTATGAAAATAAAATACAAACTTCCTCATATTTCTTTTTTTGATTCCCGTCATTACACGGTATATACGCACCGCGGGTTACCGGACGATTGTAGTTTTTAATATATTTTTTTTAGCTTATTCGTGATTAAAGTTAGAAAAAAAATTTCAAGCCAATTTTACACAATGCATCACACGAATAGAAGTTCGTACAAAGTTCGTTCTTTTGACATATTGCTTTTATTCATAAATCGAAGAACTGATTAAATATTGTGATTTGTAGACTGTTCCTAATAACCTAAAATTTAACACAAAAGCTTGTAGGCTTCATTTTTCTCTTGAGTTTTAGTTTATAGCTCAAACTGTTAGATACCAATATTTTTTTCTAAATATCTGAAATTTTCGAAACACATAGCTAAACTACTAAGTCTTAAGAAACTGAAAGCTAATAAGTAATAATTATCAAGCTCACATTGTGGCATAACTTTGCTACTTTATTTTATTAGTTTTTTATTTCCCTAACGAAATATAATATATTTCATAATATTCAGTTTTATCCGCAGTTTTAGAAAAGTAGAGGTATGAAATCTGTCTGGCAGCCAGAATTTTGAATTTTCTCATTTTTTCCTTATTAGAATAATATTTAGAAACGTGTGAAATGTGGCAAAAATAATTTTGAAGCATATTATTTTCTAAGATTGGAGTAATTTTTGGAGACGGACTGATAAGTGAATTAAGTGGATATTGATGAGGCAGTCCAAAAAAAGAAGAAGTTAATTTACACTATATTTTTATTCATAAAACCGACGTTTCGGAGGCTATTCCCTCCTTCTTCAGGGTTCCTTCACTGACTTTTCAAAACCCTGAAGAAGGAGGGAATAGCCTCCGAAAACGTCGGTTTTATGAATAAAAAGATAGTGTAAATTATCTTTTTCTTTTTTTGGACTGCATCATCAATATCCACTTAATAATATTTTCTATAGAAAATCAAAGATGTGATCACCAACTAAATTTGACGTGTTATAGATCAATTTTATGATGTCAGAAGGGTTGTCTTCCACACTTAGTAGGTGACCATTTCTTTTGATTTTCGATAGAAATCTTTACTAATAAATAAATTTATATAATAAATTTCTACCAGTCCGTCTCTCTCCAGAGAAAATTTCGTTGCAAAAAAAATCTTTACTTGATATTGGCATGTGTTTTTATATATAATATTTTCAATCGGTGTTTCTGGATTCCAATACACGAGATAATATATAAATAAAATAACAAACAAGAAAAAGATTAAAGAAATTTTTGTATTTCAAGAACGTATAGAACAGATTAAATATATGGCTGCCCAAAATCAGAAGAAAAGAGATAATTGATTTCAACTCGTCAGGACAAACACCACGGTAGAATCTATAGCCAGGGAAAGGACAGAAATGGTTCTATGGTCAAGGGAGTTGAATGAGTTAGATAAGGCCGGTTCACACGAGGCTTTTTCTGCTACTCCCTCCTTACTTGTTGCATTACTTGCAATTTGAAGCTAGTTCAGTCAGGCTGATTTTTTCCATGTTGGCTTCACACGGAGTTTTTTCAGAAATTATTTCAAGTTGGGCGGTTATGTTGCGCGTGCAAGTGTCAATCCAGATAATGAACCTTTGAATCTAACAGCTAGGCTATTATCTTTCAGTTACAGTTCAGATGCAAACAAAAATGGGTGACAATAATATTATTTCAGAAATTATCAATCACTGACGAACGGCAATTATTGCTTTTTTCGTCAATACGGATACGGAAAACACTGCTAAGGAAGAAAATATCAGATGTTCTGTGATATCAGCTGATGTTTGATGCCAATTCGCATGTCTACCCACGTGATAAAATAATGCTCTCCGATTGGGTACCAGTCACAGGTTCAAGGAGCTAAACTTTTTTTTTTATAAAATGGGCTATCTTTTAAATCAAGTAAGCAGGCCAGTAAGACAGTCAGGAGTGAGTGACGTCATTTCGACTCCCCTCCATGCAAGTAGAGCAAACTACAGTAGGAGAAAAAGCCTCGTGTGAACCGGCCTTTAGTTTGGTCTCTTCTGAATTGTAAGAGAAAGCTTGGATTCACTCATTCGAAATGCGAGCCATATTTGAGACAGGTGCAAATTTAAGCCATATTTAGGATAAGAAGTTATCTGAATCTGAAGATTAAATCAACTTGCTCACAGGAGCTTTAGCAGCAGACGTGATATGGTCATTCCAAGAGAGGTCAGACCCCAGAGTGACTCCCAACATTGATATATTAGCACTGAATTATACTGAGTTAGATTCGAATGACATGTCAGGTATGTTTCTATCCAAGTGCCTATTTGCTGATTCCTACCCTACGTCAAATTCAAACTTCGAAGATTGAAATAAAATACCTACATTAAAAAATAGCAAAAAGAAAAAGTAAATAATATATTTTTCTTTTAGTGTCTAATAAATTTCCATTAATAACGCTTCTAAAAATTAAATTATAGACGCTTTTATCTTGACATTCAATTAAAATAAACGTCCACGCTTTTTTTACTCATCTGAATAGGTAATTTTTTGGATACTAAAAAAAAAAATCTATTTCTTTAGTGCATTTTTTAATAAAAGTGAGTGTTAACTTTTTTATTTTTAACTAAAATAAAAGGATTATTTAAATGTTCCGCACGAACTTTTTTTTCCACTCGTTTCGTTTTATTTATTTATTTTTGTTTTTCTATCGTTTCATCTGCAAAATTTGCCCAGGCCTTATTTGGGCATGGCGTCAGTTGACAGCCGTCAGCTTCGGGGATGCTCGCTCGCTGCCAAATGTTTTTTCCTCATTTTCCACATTATTTACTCTTTTGTGTATAGGAGATATTTTCTTTGTATGCGATTGGATCTCCACTCTCGGTTCTGTTTCCGATTTTTTTGCTTTTTTATAAACTCCAGCCAGCGTTGATGTTTATGATAAATCAACTCGTATTCTATTTGTGTGAGTAATCGCAAACTTAGATTACATTGAGAATTCATTAATTTTTTTCCCCTAAAAAAAAATGGTTCGAGAAAACACTGATATATTACTATATATATAAATTTTATATAAAAATGCAAATTGCTGATAGGAGTTGGGTTAAGAATTCAAAAGGAAACACGAGAGGTACTAAATCAGGGTCTGCTTTGGATAATTTTTATTATAAGCCAGAAGGGTTATATTCAGCCCAAAAAATGCAATCCGGGCATCTGGCTTTACCTCTGATGCGAAACCACATTTGACATAAACATAAAGCCCATGTAAAAAATATTTACTCAATCGATAAATTTTGTACAGGGAGATTGGTGTAGGTTCTAGGTGAAGCATTTAATAAAATTAAAAATTAATGATATATTTTATTGAAGATTAAAATTTAAAAAATATAAATTACTAGGTAGGTATCATAAATAAAAGAAATATTGCTAGACTCTATATTTTATATAATTCGGGCTACGAGCCCATCTTCAGGAGTTTACATAAATAACTCAAGATAACATTATCTGTGTAAACTCCTGAAGATGAACTCATAGCCCGAAATACAGAGTGGGGGATAAAGATCTACCACATTTTGAAGATATATAAAAAATGAAAAAATTTAACTAGAAAAAATCTGAATATATTTTTGAAAAAGAACATAAAATATTATTTTTTTAATGTGTTTTAAACATTATCAGACAAAAAATAAGAGGGAGGGGGAGGGCAAAAATGAAGCCTTTTCTACCAAACTCAACCAAATTTTGTATAGATATTCTGTGGACCCCAGAAGGCTAGAAATGAAGAAACTAACCAAATTTTGTAATACATAGTTTGTTCGAAAGGGCTAGAATTTTCATTTTTGACCCCCCCAATTTCGGTTGTTAGTTTTTGCATTTCTAGCCTTCTGGTGGTCCACAGAATATGCCTTTATCTAGAATCGAAGTATAAAAAAATCCATGATAGCACATAAAAATCTAAAAATAATAATAATAATAATAACATATTTACCTATATTTTATAAATGTTTATCTAGAAACGAAGTATAAAAAATCCATGGCAGCACATAAAAATCTAAAAATAATAATAATATTATTATATTATAGTATATTATACATCAAGGGAGAGAAATGCATTATTTTTCCTCAAGGGGCAAAGCCCGAGGGCTACAAAGTACCGAGGGATAAATAGTATTCTCTCCTCAAGTGTATATACTATTTTTTTCACGACCTCATATTTAAAAGGAATATTCAAATAAAATATTGACACATTAATTTTCCACAATCAAATTAAATTAAGTATATAGTTAGTTGCCTACGTATTCCTTGTTTTTTTTTTGTTGTTATATCAACAAATTGCATTTATTTCTTGATAATTAACATAATTATTTCCAACGGGAAATAATATATATTAGCTCTCGTAGGAAATGTGATATTTCTATTCCTACTTTGATGTCATAGAAACTAACTTCTACACCCGGTCGTGAAAAAATAAACTGCAACGTATCGTTGCTAAACTTTATCCAATGTACTATCTTATTTCTAGGGTAAAGTATTTTAAAATATAATTTTACAAAAACTTTATATGACCTTTTTTGTGATCCTCAAGTTACTTAATTACAATATTAAATTTCACCAAAATTGGTTTGGTCATTTTCAAAATATTTAGGAAAAACTAACAAAGTACTGAAATAAAGTACTAATTTTTGTGGGCTGATATGTACCAAAAACTAATCAGCGCTTCATTTTCTTAAACTAATCGTAGGTTTTCAATTTCATTTCAATCGGTTGTGCGGTGTGGAAAAAATCGTGGACGAAAAAAACGATAACATACATCCATCCATCCATCCATCCATCCGCACGCACTTCCTGAAAAAATCGCACTTTTTGGCGTCTGGACGAGAACTCCATGGAATTTTTGGCAAAACCGTCACGTTCTAAAATTTAACCTAAATGAATACTACATTTTGTGACCTTATTCGGGACGATGGGTTCCGTAGTCTTTACCTGAGGACCCTTTGAAGCGCACTTGCCACGAGACCGATTACAGCATTGGATAAAGTAAAAAATTGATTGATTATTATATGAATTAAAAAAATACAAATCTTTTATAAAAACAATTCAGAACACGTTCATTTAAAAAACCAAATGTTTCGGGAGAATTTCTCCCTTTTTCAATGGTAAAATTTGCAAAAAAAAAAAAAAAGAAAAATGAAAAAAAAGTTGCTTTCTCTAAAATTTAGAAAGCAACACTAAGATATTAATTACATATTGTCTTGGTAACCAAATTACCTTTAATTAAAAATATAAATATTTATGAAAAGCTTTTCTCTAAATTTTTTTTTATAAACATTAGAAAAACAATCCATATCCATAAACGTGTTCTGGATTGTTTTTATAAAGATTTGGATTTTTTTAATAATAACATATTTACCTATATTTTATAAATTTTTGCACTGAGAGTTTTGAAGCTATGAAAGCTAATCAGATCTCCACATTTAAAATTCAAATATTGTCATAACAGAACGAGCTTTTTAGGACTTTTCATGTATTTCAATGTATGGGAATCCAGACACAAAAACATGTACATAAAAAAAATAATGATTGTAAATTATTTTTTCCCACGTTTCAAACATTTCCAAACACAATGATTAAAAAAAAATTGTGAATTCAATTCTAGGCCCATAAAAAGTAATGTGTGCAAAATTTCAAAGAAAATCGCTACTGTACGAAGTAGGTCGGAATTCGATTACAAATTTCTACTCAAATAATCAGAAAATAGACAGAAAAAGAAACCATGTTAAAATAAAGACATGTAATAATAAAAATGCGAATCGATGAGAAAAAAAATTCGCATGGCACATTTAAATAAACTTTTTATTTTATTTAAAAAAAAATTCGCTTTTCGTGGTGAAATGGACCGAAATCGGATCCATTTCTTTCTTGATCGTCATCAATTATTTAAAGTGTTTGTTTTTCCAGCTTTCATCTAATTTGTTATTTTAAACCCTCACACTCCATACCGGGCGATTATCCTATCAATCTCCGCTCGCCTCTATCTTCAGTCACGCTATCCTATCATATTATAATGTCATGCATTTTTAAGAAAACACTCCCCTCCCTTCAATTTTCTCTTCGAATTTATGCATAGATTTTTTTTAATAAACGACCTCATACATCGTGTATTAATTCGTTCTAGAATTTAAGACTTATTCATATTTCATCCACTCAGGCAAAAACACTAGCATATACTATATATATTTGTCTAGATTAATTTGTAACAACGCTGAGAGAATTTTCTTTAAAAAAATTACCCTCTTGCCTAGAATCGAACCGACGAACTCTTGAACTATGGGCATCAGCTCTAGCAATTCCACCAATGCAACATTAATATTTGTATCTTGATTTCTGTTACTAAAACTATATATATATTTTTGATTTGGACTTTGTGTCGAGATAATATTGTATTCATTTGAACTCGAATGAAAATGAAAAAACACCAATAGATTTTATGCAATATTCATTTATTTTATTTATTGGGCCTCCGAGGAGCGGGCCGCCTCTTACAAGAAAATCCAAGATTATTACACAAATTTACCCACAAATCCTTCACACTTTCGGCTTCAGAACAAATTAATTCAGATTCAGAGCGGGTGGCTGAGAGAGCCAGGATTAATCCTGGCTCACATTTCACATTTCTTTTTTTTTTTATTCACAAAAAATAATCATACGCCACCCGATCTCCATGTTCTTCTGCCGAAAGTGTAAAAATTAAGAAGAGATCCCCTCATCGCCCTATATGTCAAATCGTTTATTGTTTTTTGGGATATACCCAGGGCGATGAGGGACTCCACCGCTTTATGCCACCACACTCCCTTCCACGAGAGTGTGATGGCCTCGACCCTGACCGAGCCCGCCCCGACGCCAAATCGCTCCGCAATATTATCTACCAGACTGGAGTTGCCCCTATATTTTTCTATTTTGTTTCGGTGGGCAACACCCAGTCCTGCAAGCGCGGAGACGATCTGGACGTCCAAAACCCACACCACCCCCGCCGCATCCTTTGCCACGATGTCTGGCTTTCTATTGCCCGCCGAGCTGGAGTACAAGTACTCCAACTCGACACGCATTCCCTTTTTGATCAAATCGTCGGCCAGACATCGTACCACAGCGTCATGCCTCTTAAGAAACATTAAATATATTGATCATTATTACTTCCCCCCCCCCCCCCTCGCCACTCAAAAGTTAAAGAGGCGAAACTTTTAAGAGACGATGTATTTTCGGTAGTTTACCGGTATACATTTGGAGTGTGGTTTTTTAAGAGGAATAAAATTTTTGGACCGAGACGCTGCCCGCCAGGGCACCAGCCCAGAGGGCCGAGCTTCGAGGGCGTGCCGAAGCACGCACGAAAGCTCGTTATTTATTAATACACTAACTTAATAAATTTAATACTTTGAATTTATTATAAATATTTTCAATAAAAATTGCAACAAGAACTTATGCAGTTGATCACAATTGGTTTTCTTATTTTATTTTATTTTATTTTTTATTTTTTTCCAATGTGCGGATTTATTTATACCTCATTCACCAACGATTAATAGTAGTGGAGTAAAAAAAATTTTAAGATCAAATCAAAAAGTATTTCGTTACTTGGTGTGAATAAATAAACACTATATCAGATAATCTCAGTAGAAAAATCTTTTAATTTTTATTCCTTAACCCTTTATTCATTTTAGTAAGACCCGAGGTGAACCGCGACCTAAAATCGTGTACACCTACTTTCCACTTTCACTATATTTACAAGTAGAAGACAATAGATGACAATAGATTATTTAATGAATTCCAAAGTAATTCCAAATAATTCCAAAGACGGTGTATACCTAATTCCAATCGCGGTTCACCCCTCGGTAAGACCTAAGTGTGTAGAACACACAAGTTACTAAAAAAAAAAAATATTCTGATTGTTTGTATTTAAAAATATCTAAAGGCCGCTGCACACGAGGCTTGATTAATAATTTTTTGTCTACTTGCTAATAGCAGATAGTTTCCCAGACCCAAGCCGGGAAATAGAACATGTCTTTTAAATCAAGCAAGCTTACCAGAAAGACAGCCAATGACGTCATTTCGATCCCGACAGGCCTTCAAATTTCAAACAGAGAGCTCCCAACCCAAAAACAAGTAGATGAATAAGCTTCGTGTGCAGCTAGCTTAAGCTTGGGACAAAACCATATTCAAGAATAATTTTTGTTTCTTAGCTATCTGTGTTTTTGCATTCCAAAATACCTTCAAAAAGGAACAGTTCTATAAAATTCATTCTAGTGAAAAGACGCTTTGATTATTAAAACAAAGAAGAATTAAAATTTTAGACTATCTAACTCCAGAACTTTCGAACGAAAAATAAAAAAATAAAGAAAAATCTTTATATGCTTTGCTCTTTACGAGTTGAGACGAAATTTTTAGCCAAAAGCTTGTATTTTTATAAGTAGTACTTTTCTGACTAGTGACAACTGCCAAAAAAATTGTCAAATCTCCAAAATATGTGGACAGCATATCGATAAAGTAAACCTTCACGCTCACTGAGTAAAGCTCATGAGCGTTCGGGATTTTGTCTTAAAATATTTTCAAATTAAATTAAATTATTCTATTGAAGCCGAAATGGTAGAACTTGAAGCTGAATTAATGCAAAGGAAGCCCAAGGATAATGAAAATTATATACCTATTCCGAACCAAAGAATTTATTAGAAAGCCATCTTCAACCTCTTTTAGAACCCGACGATTCGTATGATCGTCCATCCTTCTTCAGAGTTTAAAAGGGCCAGCGAAGGAACCTTTTTGCAATTGACACTACTGAGACCTCCTTGTACATATATTAGTATTATTTTCAACTGCAATTAAGTTCAAAATTTTGTGAACAGTGATGGCTTGATGATGGCCTGAAGCAGGTCAAAACGTTGCCCAAAAAGTAAATTAAATTTTATTTAATTCTGGCTACAAATAAAAATCGACCTTGTTACCTGAATTAAAATTAAAAATACAATTAATTTAGTAATTTAACTAAAGCAAAAACTTACCCAGCAGTACTTGGTCTGCCAGGTATTATACTAAATTTAAATCAAGAAAATTTTGAATCATTTTGTTTTTAAGTCCTACAGTCCTGATATTTTAGATTTAATTTCAAAAGTTATTATTAAAATAATTAAAAACGTTCCAAATTAGTATGGTGCGAGAATATGTATTTGAATTAATAAAGAGAAGTTATTATATCAAAATAAATCTTAAGGAAATTCTGTAGCCTATGCACTCCCTCCTAAAATAGAAACTTATTTAATCCAGCCCTAAAGGGGATGTTGTCTTGATTCCGTGGAGGATCAAAGTTAAAACGCTCCAGTAAGTTACATAAGTTTTCCAGGAAGTTAGTATACATACTTATAGCGTCTTTTAAATCTTGTATCCAACCCAAGGGTTTTCTCGCATCTGGCAAAAGGGGGGTCTCGACTCACCAATGAATTCTCTCATTCTTGAATATACACTTTTATTACTTGACCATACAGGGTATGGTCAAGTATTGTAATCGTGCATGAAAAAAGTGTTTTTTTCCTTCTTTTTTTCGAAATATCTCAAAAACGGCTGAAACTATTTTGATTAAAAAAATTGAGCGAAACCATGGCATTTCCTTCTACAAAAAAGCTCTAATAAGTGAACATCGAAAAAATTATATTTTTCGAGATAATAATTGTTTTGTCAAAATGTCTATTAGTCTGTCCGTCCGTCCGTTAGTCTGTGCGTTACCAGATTTTGTGGACGAGCTCTAGCTCAAAAGTTAGTGTGAATATCGAAACCAAATTCCACACGTAGTTTTGGTCCATTGAGATTAAGAGCTGATAGATTTTGGTGAATATCGACCCAAAATTAAGGGGGTGGAGGGGGGGTTAAAAATTAAAAATCTAGGTCGTTTGGGCAAACTCAACCAAATTTTGTATACATAATCAGTAGACCCCCTTAAGTCTAAAAATGCAAAATCTAACGGCCCAAAATGGGGGGAGGGTGGAGGGTCAAAAAATGAAAATCTTGGCCATTGACCAAACTCAACCAAATTTTGTATACATAATCAGTGGGTCCCCCAGAAGTCTAAAAATGCAAAAACTAACCGCCCAAAATGGGGGGAGGTTCAAAAAATGAAAATCTTGGCCATTTATCAAACTCAACCAAATTTTGTATACATAATCAGTGAGTCTAAAAATGCAAAAACTAACCCCCCTCCCCTACATGATTATAAATAATTTTATTAAATATTAATGTAAGTGAGGGGCCAGGTTGTATGGTAAAGTCAAGTGGATGGCCACATCAGAACACGTCAGCTTTTTTAAAACAAGTTTCGTTTTGTTCATATAAATATATTAAATAAATTATAGAAAAAAATTCAAATCTATTTCAAGACTCGGCACGCTTTTAGTGAAGGTTCCCATTCCAGCCTTGGACGTCCGACAGTACGCATCTGTCACTTTGTGCTCCTCAACGATTCGTGAATATTTAACACTCACACTCAATCTTTTATTCTTAATTTGCACGAAAACCCTCATAAATTTTTTCTTAATCCAGTGATATAAAAATATTATTTTTATTTTCATCCCCTCTAATTTAATTCAATCAATATATTATTTCAATATAATATTAACATCTAGCTAAATCTACCAAGGGCACTTGCAGCCACCATCCCTTTTAGCTAGCCAGTCAACCCAACTTTCCAGAAACCCATCATAAATCAGCCCCCGTCAATCTCCCTCCTTTCAAACAACACATATTTTCTCTTAAAATATTATCAAATAGATCTTTCTACTTCGATTTCTTAATTTTTCATTCGTACTTTCATTTTTTCATTTTTAAATATATACGTATATATATATTTTTAATAAACTTCGTTTTAATAATATTATTTATTTATTATTGCACGGTTTTTAAATACTAATTGTTCTAAAATAATTCTTTAATAATTTCAACTAATATCTTATTTTAATATCTATCTATCTATCTTCTGTTCCGAAAAAGACACATGCCCTGACAGGCCATTCACCCCACCCTACCCTAAACAAACAACCAAATTCAGCTTTTGACAACAACTGTTTCGCCCAAATATTTTCCATCCGATATACAAATATTATATCTGAACATTCCGATTTAAATATTTTATTTCCGAACATTCAATATTAAACTGTTTCAATTTCAAGTCATCTTACTTTTAATTTTAATTCTAATTCGTTTTCTCATTTTTTTCATTTCTAAAATACATAATATATATATTTTTAAATAAACTTCATTTTATTAATATTATATGTTCTATTACTAAACATTAATTGTTCTATAATAAACTCAACTAATATCTTATTTTAAATCTTAAATATTACCTTAACTTTTTTCAATCGAATATTTTATTTCCGAACATTCAATATTAAACTGTTTCAATTTCAAGTCATCTTACTTTTAATTTTAATTCTAATTCGTTTTCTCATTTTTTTCATTTCTAAAATACATAATATATATATTTTTAAATAAACTTCATTTTATTAATATTATATGTTCTATTACTAAACATTAATTGTTCTATAATAAACTCAACTAATATCTTATTTTAAATCTTAAATATTACCTTAACTTTTTTCAATCGAATATTTTATTTCCGAACATTCAATATTAAACTGTTTCAATTTCAAGTCATCTTACTTTTAATTTTAATTCTAATTCGTTTTCTCATTTTTTTCATTTCTAAAATACATAATATATATATTTTTAAATAAACTTCATTTTATTAATATTATATGTTCTATTATTACACAGTTTCTAAACATTAATTGTTCTATAATAAACTCAACTAATATCTTATTTTAAATCTTAAATATTACCTTAACTTTTTTCAATCGAATTCTCATTATCTTTTTATTAATATCATTTTCTTATTATTGCACGGTCCTTAAATATTAATTGTTTTATAATAATTATATAATAATCTCTATACACAATAATCTTATAATTTAAAATATATCTATTATAAAATCTAGTATCTAAATTAATAACAAATAATTCTTCTCCCCACTAACAACATCAACTAGTTTTAATTAATTTAAGACTTAATCTAGCAATTTATTAAATAGCTCATAATTTTCCCCTTACTAACAATCAATCCAAGTGGTAGATTTAAACCTTTTCAAATCGCCCGGTGGAAAACCACTGTCCAATTTCTAAGAGCTCACTGATATTGAATATATTCAAAAATATATCCAAGTTCGGAGTTTTAATTGGTTTACCGGCTCTCTTATCTTTACTTTTCTTGTCACCCTTTTCATTTCCACCTCAAACTCTCCTTACTAATGACATCAATTAAAATCAATTTCTGCAACATTCGCGGTCTATCTCGCAATTCGAATTTACACGACGTACTTCAACATCTCGAACATGAAAAACCTGCTCTTTTAGGCCTATCCGAAACTATAATTGACGCGAATAAATCTAACGGTCGTGACTACCAATTCGAAAACTATACACTTCATTCAAAATTTCGAAAAAAAGGAGGTGTCTGCTGTTATATTAGAAAGGACATCCCTAGTAGGCGTTTAACTAATCTAGAATCCAATGAATTCGATGCCATATGGATCAAAATCACGTTAGGCCACTCAACTAAATTCTTCTGCATAATATATTTGCCCCCCAAAGACCCCAGATACAAACAATTTTTTGACTACCTCCTTGAGTGCCATTGCAATATCCTGAAAGAATTTCCATCTTCTGAAATATCTTTCCTAGGTGACTTTAACGTCCACAACAAAAATTGGCTAAAATTTTCTAGCCATAATTCCCCCGCAGGCTCCGACGCTGAAATCTTCTCAACGGCATGTGGCCTCACACAAATTATTAACGGCCCCACAAGAATCCCAGACAAAGCCAACGAAAAATCCAATCTTCTCGATCTTTTCATCACTTCCCACCCTTCGTCCTATGAAGCAAAAATTTCGGCCCCTTTAGGTAAATCTGACCACAATCTGATAAAAATTAAAACCTCCGCCAATTTACCAAAACCCCCGTCACCCCACTCCAACCCCAGAAAAATATGGCTAGTCGATAACGATAACATTAATTGGAATGACATGCGTAACTTTTTTGCCGCTTACCAGTGGAATGAACTCTGCATCAGAGATAAAAACGCTTCAGAATTCGCAGACGCCCTTAACGAGGCAATTCAAATAGGCTTAGAAACCTATATCCCCTCAAAATTGATTAAAGGGAACAAGGATTCTAAGCCTTGGTTTTGGTAGACAATGCGCAGATTCCGTCCGTAAAAAAAACAAATATTTTCAGAAATGGCAACTTTCACAGCTAGAATGCGACCGAGTTGCATTTACCAAGTCGCGAAGCTCATGCAAAAAAATCATCTCTGAGGCAAAGAAATCATTCGACCAGAGGATAGCTGACCGTCTCGCATCTTGCCCCAATGGAAAACGGGCCTTTTTCTCGTTACACAAGGCAATAAATAGAAATTTCGCGTCCCCCTCACTTCCGCCCCTCTTTCACCCAAATGGTTCAGTAGCCACGACCCCCGCTGAAAAAGCCGAATCACTAGCATCCTATTTCGCAACTAACTCCACTTTAGATGACAAAGGGCTTAACCCGCCCACTTATACCCCCCAAACCAACCTCATGAACAAAATAATTTTCAGGCCCCAAATAATCATAAAAGCCATTAATAAATTAAATTCCAAATCCGCCGCAGGCCCGGATAACATCCCACCAATTCTCATTAAAAAATGCGCCCCTGAACTTGCCCCTATCTTATCCAAGCTATTCCAACTCTCTTACGAGTCGGGCATATTCCCCAAAAGCTGGAAAATAGCCAGAGTCACACCTATTCCTAAAAAAGGAGACACATCTCAAATCTCTAATTACAGGCCTATCTCGATCACCTCTGTTCTTTCCAAATTAATGGAATTAGTCATAAACCAACACGTCCTTCATCACTTAGAAAACAATAAATTAATTCACGATAGGCAATATGGATTCAGACAAAATCGTTCCACAGGCGACATCTTAACCTATGTCACCCACACCTTCAACAATACTCTAGAGGCCGGAAAAGAAACCCTCGCTGTAGCCCTTGATATCTCCAAAGCTTTTGACCAGGTTTGGCACAAAAATCTTCTTGCCAAACTGCCAGCCTTTGGATTCACACCAACACTTCGCAAATGGATAGAAAGCTTTCTGACAAACCGAAGTATAAAAGTTGTGGTGGATGGAACATCATCTGAATCGTTCTCTACAAACTCTGGTGTTCCCCAAGGCTCTGTAATCTCCTCCACACTCTTCCTTATTTATATAAACGACCTTATTGATCAAACGGCAAACCCCACTCATTGTTACGCCGACGATAGCACTCTACACGGCAAACCCTCTCTCCCGAATAATCGAATCAATATTGCCTCCTCAATTACTCTCGACCTAGACAATCTGAATAAATGGGGCTCTCAAAATTTAGTTAACTTTAATTCAAATAAGACTCAATGTTGTCTAATTTCTAGGCGCGAAAATAGAGATTTCCCTGATATTCACTTCGATTCGAATACCCTGAAAATGTGTGACAGCCTATCCATGTTGGGCGTCTCTGTCGCATCTGACCTGTCTTGGAATGAACACATCTCCTCTGTGGCGAAATCTGCAGCAAGGAAGATTGGCTTCTTATTCAGGTCCAAGCGATTTTACAAACCCCCACAACTTCTCACCATCTACAAGGCCCAAATCCGCCCCTATCTCGAATACTGCTCTCATCTGTGGAGAGGAGCCTCAAAATATTCTCTTGCTACCCTTGATGCAATTCAGAAACGAGCCGTCAGGCTAATTGACGATTCTACCCTCACCGACTCCTCGACTCGTTGGCTCATCGAAGAGATGTCTCTGCCCTTTCCCTTTTCTATAGATACTATCACGGCAGGTGCTCTGATGAGATAAAGTCAATAATTCCCCCAAAGCATACTTTGCACGCAGCACACGTTTTGCCGACTCCCAACACTCTTTTGCGGTCAAATTGGAAAAGTGCCGGACCACTTCATTCGCGAATACATATATCCCCATGACTTCAAGGAACTGGAACTCTCTCCCAGCCTCTATCTTTCCCAGCACCTATGATCTTCAAACCTTCAAAACCAGGGTGCATAGACACCTACGTCTACACCCTCTCACTTAATCAACTTTCCCTTCTCTTCGGTAATGCAAGGGTCTTTCGAGATCCATAGGGGCTACACCTTTACTGGTGCACCCCTTCTTGCATTCGATTACATTAAAAAAAAAAAAAAAAAAAAAAAAAAAGATAATTGAAACTTGTCACAGAGATACAGGATTCCGTTGATTAATTCAAATGTTTTTACTGAATTTCAGCTAATATGAATTAACCTTTGAATATAATTATATGACATTTAGATTTTTTTCCAATTTTGTCTATTTTTAAATTGAAAGTTTTAAAAGCAAAAAAGCCTAAATCAAATCAGTTTTTTATTTTGAAAATACGTTTTTTGGCTCCACAACAAACTTCCTACGATTTTTCGTTTAGTTATTGTGGGTATATGAGTCTTACACATGGATAGACATATACAAAATACATGCTAGAAAATTATTTTTCTGTACCAATCAGACATTTTTTCAATTTATTTGTTAGAGACTATAGTTTCGAAGGTGTTTTGTTAAGGGAGAATGGTGTAGGTTCTAGGTGAAACATCTTTAATTTAAAAATATAAATTACTAGGTAGAATAGAAGACAAAATGCTTATTACCAAGACTATAGTTTATATATCAGGGGTGTTCAGGTTAACCTCCTGATGATGGGCTCGTAACCCTAAATATGTATAGAGAAAATTAAAAAATCTTCAAAATATAATTAACGAAATTTTTTTAATTTTTATTCCCTCTTTGTGAAACACCAATATAACCCGTTAAAAAACTCCTGTGAACTTTACTACTCTCAGGAATACCATATTTTGACACAAAATGAGTAAAATAAATGATAAGTACCTGGAGGCACCGAGCGATGGTCGGTAACTTCTTCCTTCAGTTGAAACCTTTATTTTAATATTATTTTTAATTTAAAATTCAGATGAAAAGGTCGATTGTTATTTGAGAGCCGTTTTCAAATTAAAAAAAATACAAATATATATAGTATTCGCCCACTGTACCCCCACCCCGCTTGACCCAACCCCGAAACCTCGCCCTACCCCCGGATCCCCCACCACTACACCCCACCTCCTCACCTGTTTTGATTCAACCATATGATTCATTTTTATTCATCCAATTGTTAATAAATAAAACCTTCAAAGTGTTGTTTTTTCAGAAAATTGAGACCTACTTATGCGAAATATATTTTTAAATAAATTCTTGATTATTTTTTATTCTATTAAATAAATAAAGTTCTTTATAAAAACAATTATAAAGCGTTTATTAATATTTCTAACGTTTATGGAGAACAAAATATGTTAAAATCCACAATCACAATACTTCTTCAAGGCCTTTTAGAACAATGAATTAAGGCAACCCATTGTCTGCCTGGGTACAAAAGGAAAAGGAGTTTTTTAAACCCTAAGAATGGGATTTGTCTACTTGAGAATAATTAATTTGATTAGGAAAAAACTCATCAAAAACAATTTTGTCGAAGATGAGACCGTGACAGATCGAATTGTCACCCCAAAAACCCCCTAACCCGTGAATTTCATCAAAATCGGTAGAGTCGTTTTCAAAATAGAACCAAGATACAAATATATATACAAACAAATAAATATATATATATATAAACAAATATATATACAATTTTTGCTCGTTTAATAAGAGTAGATAGATTATTTAAGAGGTTTTTTAAAGGATGTAAGACAGGAATCACAGACTCTCTTAAAATTAATTCAGTGGCACTTGCGTGTATTAATTTGACCCTACTGTCCAATAGAGCTTCAGATCGGCTTGAAGGAAATGATATACAATTTTTTGAATGTTTTTTTGAAAAAAATTAAAAAAATTGAGATGTCTAAATTTTCTTTTAAGGGTGCTGAATATCTTCCTTGTAAATAAATTGCTTTAGTAATAAGCAGAATGTAATTTGTTAAAATAACAACAAGGTATATTGCTTATATCGACATCAAACGCTCACGCTTCTTAATTAACATGCGATATTAATCTAATTTTCTGTGTTGTTTAATAATAATTAATTTTATAAGCAGCGTGTATGTATAATGTTCCAATAATTATCAACGATTGACTAATTATAATATTTCCATTTCTTACAATATAAATAATGCATGAGGGATGTTTGTAATGCACTAAAAAAACTTGTTTTATGATTTTTATAAAATCTCATTTTGAATATGATATTGAATTCATCTTCATGTAATTTATTCAATTTTATTCAAATTACTTACTAAATTTAAATGTCTAAAAAAACTACTGATGGAAATTTTTTTTAATATTAATAATCATAATAAGAAAATAAAAGTTAATTTCACAGTGAATAACAATGGGCGAAGTTCAACCTGTCCAAAAGAAGAAGTCACCTCGGATTTAATTAGTAAAATGATGGATTGTAGTTATAGAGAAATGAATGACCGATTTTTATGTTTTTATCAAAATGAGGGAATATTAAATAAAAATGAAATTTGAATTTTAAATGAACAAAGATCGTAAAATTGTTGGAAGTAAAATTATGTTGGTAAAATATTGAAAAAAAAGTAATTACTATATTAAAAATTTTTATTAATCTACATTTTCGATAACTTTTTTAATTGTCCAATTTTTATGTATAGAACTCTTCTAAACGGCATGAAATTTCTTTCCATAATTGTAACTTCTTCGTGATCAAATGGCCTTGCCGCAATTGGAAGTAGGTGTACACCTCTTTGGAAGTATTTTGGAAGTACTTGGAAATATTTGGAAGTACTTGGAAATATTTGAAAGTACTTGGAAATAGTTGGAAGCACTTGGGAATCTCTGGAAGTACTTGGAAATATTTGGAAGTACAAGTGGAAGTAGGTGTACAGCATATTAGGTCGCGGTTCACCCCTCGATTCTAACCAAATGCAAACAACAGAATCATTCGTCCATCTGAGCTTAAAAGGGTCAATTTATGAAACATACAGATAAAGAGAGTGAAGATATTTTCATTATTAAACACCTTTTAAACCCAGAAACTGGAGAGAATGTCATCATCATCATCAGTTTTAGTTTTATAAAATTTAGTAATAGCTATCCTATTTTCTTATGTTTTTTATTTGCATATAGTCTTAATTTTTCTCATCTGCCACTCATCAAAATTCATTTACAAAATAATAGTTTTGATCAAATTTTCTTTCAGGTTCTCATCTTTAAAGGCAAATGAGCATCCTACGGTTGCCTGAAGACAATGGTAAGTTGATCCTCTAAATTTATGTATATTTTTCTATTATGTATTTTGACCATATATGAGTGAATTGTTTAAAATCAATGGTAGTTTACGAGCTAAAAGATATTTCAATATTCTTCAGTCAATGGACTTGTTGAATCAATAACATATGTGTCTTGGATGGCGACACATCCTCTCAATACAAGAGACCGAAAGAATTATATATAAATTATAAATGAGAAAAAAATCGATCTTATTTTACCGATTCCATCTATCTGGAGGTTCACTGAGTAACATTATAATATAAGAAAATAGCATTTTTGACTTAGAATTTTGTATTTAAATTAAATTTTATGAAAAGTTTCAATTTCTTCTCTCTGGGAGCGAATCAACTGGAAATGCCAAAAAGTTTTATTTTTTCCACATTAAATATTTAATCAAATCTATTGAAATTTCATATCTTGTGTTATTTTATATTATCTTTTATAGCAAATAATTTTCATTAGAGTATTTGCATTTTAAAGGGTAGTTTATTTGTAGTCCAATTTGAAAAAAACGCTAATAACTCCAAAGAATTTTTTTTAAATATGAAATAAATAGATATTATAAAACAATTTATTATTAATAATTTAATTGTATTATGAACGAAATCGATACAGTACTTTTTGAGAAAATCGTCAAAAACCCTGAAAAGCGTCTATAAAAGGCCGTTTTTTTGAAAGCACGAGTGCCTTTGAAAAAAAAATGTCAAAAATGTCATATGAAACGAAACATTGACTTGTGACATGAAGGTGAATTTTAAAATGTTTTTAAAACGGCCTTTCATAGACTGTTTTCGGGGTTTTTGACCATTTTCTAAAAGTACTGCATCAATTTTGTTCAAAATTGAAGTTAATTATTAATAATTAATTGTTTTATAATATCTATTAATTTCATATTTTTAAAAATTATTTCTAAGTAGTTATTAGCGTTTTTTCAAATTAGGCTTCAAATAAACTACCCTTTAAAATGCAAATATTCTAATAAAAATTATTTGCTATAAAACATAAAACACAATAATACACAGATATGAAATTTCAATAGATTTGATTAAATATTTAATGAGGAAAAAAATAAAACTTTTTGGCATTTCTAATTGATTTACAGTCTTGAAGATGAAACTCCATTTTTTTATAAAATGTCAATTAAACTATATAATTCTTAACTCAAATGCTATTTTATTATAAAATTAATGTACTGTGAACCTACAGATAAATGGAATTGATAAAATAAGATTTCTTTCTTTTTTTAATTATAATTATTTTGGTTTATTTTATCGACGGGTGGTGACACAAGTCTGATGAGCATAAGCAGGCGTAGCCCCTAGCTAGCAAGAGGGCCGAAGGGGGGCCTTGCAGCTAGTTTTAAATAAAACCAAATTCAATTTGATGCCCAAATAACAGAGGAATTAATTTCTTAAAATATTCATTTTAAGATGTCAACCAATTATGTTTCAATTATACATCAAAATGTAAATTATTTCATTTTAGATAGTTTAGTCTTCCATAATACGATTGTACTAATATTTCTTTCATTCTTTATATGGAAATTTCAAATTTAATAACTATTTTCATTTTCCTATTTAACAGCCTAATATAATATTCCATTGGAATGATTTAGCCTATGCTTTATCTATTCTGTGCCTGATCAGACTTATCAGCTGCCTCTCTTTATAATAATAGATTCCAGAAACTCACATATATATGTCCAATTTTAGAATCATCGAGAAAGTTACAGTTCATACATGCAATGTGAAATTAATCTAAATTATTCACATAGTTGAAGATTAGAATGTTTAATATTTATTAGATTTAAAAATGTGGGTCCTAGTTTCGGGACCCCTGTACTCTTCTTCTTCTTTAAGTGCCTTCAGGTCTTTTTGACGTTTCGGCACCTCTCCACATACTCTATACCAGTGCTGAGTGTGTTTAGGTGTTTTTACACAGATATACGGGACCTACTTTTTAACGCCGGTTCCGAACGGCTAGTTTGGAAAGGTTACTAGGCAATTATACTCTTGGTAGGCTGCCATTGCTTTCCAAGAGGAGGCGACTACAAATATCTGCCAAAACTCGGTCTCGAACCAGCGTATTTCAGGCCAGCGAGACACTGACCCACAGTCGTCTCAACTAATCAATTTAAATAATATATAAAATTTAAATAGAATAATATTAAAAATTTATTTTTATTTTCTACTATAAAGTATAGTGAACATCTAAATGTTTATATTTTAAAAGATAGGTATTAATTAATTTTCCAAAATGTCTGTTAGTGTGAGTATTATCAAATATTGTGTATACTCCAGTTCAAAAATCTTTAAATGTTTGGCCAAAAAATGAAAAATTATTTCTTCTACCTGGCTAGCATATATAGTAAATGATTAGAAGATAAAATATAATATTCTTTAATTTGAATTCACCGACGCGTTTATTCAAAAGCAAAATCTCTGTCTCGACTCGACAACGAGAGATAGATGATGATAATTAATAAATATAATTATAACTTTAGGATTGAATTGCTTGTATTCACGATACCGACAGGATGTCGGCAATAAAACCAATCAAAATGCATTTCATATTCATCGGACTATTGACTGGATCTGATATTTATTTATTAAGTGTTATTATATGCATTACAGAAGCCCAATCCTCGAGCAGACGTTTCCTTTGCAAACTTTCTTAATTGAAGTAAATATTATGATTGATTTTCATTATAAAATATCGGAAAATATTTTAACCAACATCCTCTGAAATGGGATTCGAGGTTTGAAGTACCTATAAACAAATTCCATTATTGGAGGAGGAAAAAATGAAAACTTTTTCAAGGATTGTTAGGGGCCGTCCATAAATTACGTCTCACGAATTTCAAGATCTTTAGGACCCCCCAGGGGGCCCTTGTGTCACATTATGTCACATTTTCATTTAGTCCTCCCTGTATTGTGACGACACAATATCACTTTTATACCCTATAATTTATTAATTGTAGAATTTTTTTTATAAATCAACTAAAGGAATTTAATATATTTTAAGTTTAATTTTTAAAATTTTTTAATTTGACTTTTGTGACATCACAATTTTTTTTCCCCGGGCCCCCCTGTCACATTTTTTCACAAATCTGAGACTAGCTTGATTTGAAGTCATGCACTTTAACCACTCTGCCAACCTGACCAAGCCAACCATTATTTTTGGCTATTTTTTTGTATTTTCATCTAAACCTCTGAAGTTTAGAAGTCCAAAATCTAATTAGTTCTTTTTTTGTTAATAAAAAAATTTTAAATGAAAATTTGAGTTTCTTATCTCTTTGAAATAGCGGATGGAAAATTTTTTTCGAAAAAACAACAACTTCCGGGTTTTATACCTGAATTTTAATTATATGAGAATTTATTTATTTAAAGACAATTTTATCAAAGATCTTAGTAGATTATTATGTATAATATTATATGTCAGAAGGTTTCGACCCCTCAGGAGTCGTATCCAACCGCTAACTTGCTATCCGGGAAGTTAGCTAATCTACTAAGATCTTTGCTAAAATTGTTCTTAAAGAGGTTCGGGACAGCAGCTCTATCTGGTTGATCTACGAAAAAATCTTTTGTATTTCTGCAGAGTAACAACTTCTCCCTACTAATTTTTTAAATAAAAACATTGTTAATAATGAGGTTAATTTAGAATACAAATCTTTGTTTTGATAATATTAATATAAAAAGAATATTGAGATAAATTTTTACTCATTATAAAAACATTTATTTAACAGAAAAACGATTTCAAGAAATAGAGATGGAATTCTACACTAGTGCTTTTGTTATATTTTGTTGGCTGCAAATAACTTTTTTTACATTTATGAATAATTAATTAACTAGACTGTCAAATCTATTGAAAAATGTATCATTCGATTTATAAAAGTTGAATTATTGATCTGTATAAATTTGTTGAAAATGGTTTAATTAGTATAGAAGTTTTAGCACTTTTAAAAGCTCGGTCCATTTACTTCCATGTTAAAAGGACATTTTTTTTACTTATTTATTTCTCGGTAATGGCACAGACGATCAACTTCAAATTTCGGGAATAAATACTTAATACATCGGTAAAAATTTGAGAATTTTCTTATAAAAATGATAAACAACCCCGAACCTCCTTAAATAAAATAATTCTCATAAAAATAAAAATATTTGAATTAATTTATCAGCTGTATCATAATCCAAAGAGACAGTTGAGAAATTAATTTTGTTTTAAAATGATTTTTCTCTATTTTTTGAACATTCCTAAACAAGTACAAGCAAAGGAAAAAATAAATGAAATTTATTTATTAAATTCAATACTCTTGCAGTCCAACGCCTACGCTAGCCGAGTGTACCGAGTAATTGCCTTTAATTGGACTCACACTTCAATTCTCTTTCAATTAACTTTGATAGAGTTATTGATTTGATTTCATTAAGATTAGTTAATTTACCGGAACCAATAATTTTTTTTAACGAATATAATTTTACCAATTATCTAAATTTATGAATAATTTACTACACGTCGCTGCTGGCCTCGAATCGGCCAAGCTAAAAGCCAATCATTTAGTTGACTTCAAAAAAATTAAAAAACAATATTTCGAAAAAAAGTTAATTTCTTTAAATAGTTTTTTAATATATATGTAAATTGCGATGTTTGCCTCTGAAGGTCGTGAGTGATTTGGTTCCTTTGCACGCCAGCCACTATACTTGACTAGTTTGCTTTCTAGTTTTTATGAGATCCCGTCAAGTATTTAAGCATTTTTGTTTTATTTTATTACTGACCTAAATAAAAAATGCCAATTACACTCGCCATTTATTTGTAGAGCCTTTTTTACCGAAACTAACTAGGAAATCTATAAATATCCAATTGACTCACTTTAGAAATTTATTTCATAATTTCAAAACATTTCTAAATTTTACTCCAAATTCTACACTGTTAAAAATTGTAAATTTACTATATGTTTACAATAATAATAGAAAGTAAATTTACAAGATTCCGTATAGTAAAAAAACATTGATGTGACCATGCACATGACTTTAAAATAATTTTTTTTTTTAGAAAATCATAAGATGGTGTCATCTATTAATGGATGGAATTGAATATTTTTAATTTGAATCTATTACCATCGGGAAATCGAAATCTTTCATATTCAATTAGGAAAAATCATTCCATTGCTTTTCGAATTTTGAATCTCTTTGAAATTCGAAACACTCAATGACCTTTATTTAAATTATATGGGGTGGCTATATGTTTAAATTTAGAATCAGTAGATCGCCAAATTTTACAAATTAAGATAACAATCTTTGAGTAAAATATTTAACGCGTTTACATAAGTCAGAGGGGTTCACAGGTGAGCCAGATGGCCCGGATTGCTGTTACTGGATTCGATTCCCGAGGGGGTAAATAACAACCCTTCTGACATATAATTAAAAATATTTCATTCCATCGGATTTAAAAGATGACACCATATTATTTTTTTCTTAGAAAATTTGAATCTATTACCATCGGCAAATCGAAATCTTTCATATTCAAAATCATTTATAATATAATCATTTAGGGGTGTAGGGTCAAAAAATGAAAATCTAGAGTCTAGATTCTAGACCCTTGGACCTAACTCAATCAAATATTCTATACATAATCAGAGCCCACAGAGTATGTATACTAAATTTGGTTGAGTTTGGTCATAGAGCCTAGATTTTCATTTTTCGACCCTACACCTCCCTTCAATTTTGACCCCAGAAAAATAATAATCTTTTCATCATTATAAGTTAATTTTATAGTAGGTATATTTAATTTTTCTTGTTTTTTTTTTTTGTTTTTTTTTTTTTTATTTAGTTTGAAAATCTTATAATTTTAATTTTTAAGCCCCCGCCCCCTTAATTTTGAGTTCTATTTCAACCAAAATCTAATTAAATCTTAATCTCAATGCACCAAAACTACATGTGAAATTTCGTTTTGATATTCACACTAGTTTTTGAGCTAGTGCGTTTAGAAAAATTTGGTAACAGATTTGGTACAGACTTACGTACTAACTAACAGTTATTTTGACGAAAGAGTTATTATCCCGAAAATTATAATTCTTTCGAAGTTCACTTATAAGGGATTTTTAATAGACCAAACGCCATGCTTTCGCTTAATTTTTTTAATCAAAATAGTGTTAGCCGTTTTTGAGATATTTCGAAAAAACGAGGAAAAAAAACAACATTTTTTTCATCC
This sequence comes from Forficula auricularia, assembly GCA_024734495.1. Classification (NCBI taxonomy): domain Eukaryota; kingdom Metazoa; phylum Arthropoda; class Insecta; order Dermaptera; family Forficulidae; genus Forficula; species Forficula auricularia. The sequence continues at coordinate 6,597,312 of JALMQS010000075.1, forward strand.
ACTATTACAATACAGGGTATGGTAAAGTAAAAAAAATACTATGTTACATTGGTAAAATCACATAACTCATTGCAAAAATACAAAAATAAATTTATAATACTTTTTTCTTGTATTAATTAGATACGTATTAGTAAAAAATATGTATATAACTTCCCTATTCTTCTTATCAATCTTGTATTATTAAAAGCGAAAGAAAAATCTTGTTAACTTTTGAAAAATTTATTATTGTTAATACATGTTTCGGGCCTAGTCGAACCTATCTTCAGTTAATACAAAACACTAATATATGGTATAAAAGAATTATGTAAAGTAAAAAGAGTTTTGTATTAACTGAAGATGTGTTCGACTAGGCCCGAAACATGTTTTACCAATAATAAATTTTTCAAAAATAAGAAGATTTTTCTTTCTCTTTTAATATTATAATATAAGAACAATAGGGAATTTATATTAATAATTTGAACAATCGAGAATATTTTGAGTGTAAAAAAATATGTTGTAAGATTACAATACTGGTATGTAATGTTACTAAAAAGTTTTAAGGACGGATTTCCCATTTTTTATAGTAAAATTATATAAGAAATTTTTAACAGTGTAAGAAATGGATAGGATTGGGTCTGCCTTTTAGAGAGAAGATATTGGAGCTTTTTTGAGAAAATGGCAAAAAATTTAAAATAAATGGGTACCTACTTCAGTAGGGGCTCGATTTGATAACCGATCTCAGTTAAGTTTCAAATTTAATCATTTTGGAATTTAGAGTTTTTTAGATACCGTTAACAAATACTAAGGGTGCCTTACGTTAGAGCCACAAGAAACGACAAGTGGGTTAATATAAGCAGTGCAAAATTCTTTTCTCTGTCATATTGTGCATTAAATTAAAAAATAAATAAATAAAAATCAGTGATTCTGAAGGAAAAATACTTTGTTTATGTGTTGTAAAATAATATAATACTAAAAGTTATTGCATAGCATCGTTATACTAATTTTTTGAGAGTTTCTTTATCTTTTTGAAAAATTAAATTAAAATTTTGGTATTTTTCGTCCACGTGGGGGGCTTTATTTATATAGATTTCACTATTAAAAGTGTCGGCTTTTATACCTGACAAGGGCTAAGAAAATTAACACTTCGATAATTGACGCTTTTATAGCTACTCCAATGTAAATAATAATTTAATATTTATTTATTTATTTATTCATTCGATCCGTCCTTCCTCTTTTCGAAGTTTAGGACTATTTACATTTACTGTTTTACATACTTTAATATAAACGTATGTTTTAATTTTGTTCACTTGGCTAATATCGTTGATTTTTATGTTTATCGGAGCGAATGTAAACACACCCTACATATAAATAGACCCACATATAGAAAATGACATTTTCAGGTTTAATTTAATTTAACGAATGCTTGAATTAATAATAAATTGACACGTTTTGATGTGGCCATCCACTTGACTTTACCATACAATTCTGGTTGAGTTTGGTACAAGGGCCTAGATTTTTATTTTTTGACCCCCTCCCCCTAATTTTGGAGCCAGGAAAAAATATTTTCGTTATTATAGTTTCATTTGATAGTAGGTATATTTCAATTTTCTAGTTTTTTAGTTTGAAAATATGATAATTTTAAATTCTAACCCCCCCCCTCCCTTAATTTTGGTTCGATATCCACCAAAATCTAATCAGCTCTTAATCTCAATGGACCAAATCTACGTGTGAAATTTGGTTTTTATATTCACAATAGTTTTTGAGCTAGCTCGTCTATAAAATTTGGTAACGCACAGACTAACTATCTAACTAACTAAAAAATAAAAACTTTTCAATTATTTAACTAAAGACATTTTGACAAAATAGTTAATATCTTTAAAAATATAATTTTTTCGATGTTCACTTATTAGAGCTTTTTTGTAGATCGAAATGCATGGTTTCACCCAGTTTTTTTTCTCAAAATTCTTTCAGCCGCTTTTTAGATATTTCGAAAAAAAGAAGCAAAATAAACACTTTTTCCACATACGATTACAATACTTGACCATACACTGTATGGTAAAGTAAAAAATTCAGTTTCGAAAAATATTATTATTCTTTTGACCCATTTGTAGAATCGTTTCCTCATTTTCCCAATTTCATAGATACGTATAGGAAAAGTTTCAATGAAATAAAATTAATAATCTTCCTTTAAAAACCCTTTCATCGTCAAAACTCAAAATAAATAATTTTAACTCATTAGCCAAATCGTTAATCCCTATGAATTCCAGACTTAAAAATTTTCTCTCATCTGTTATTTAATTCTTACAACTTTCCTTGTCATCATTTTCTGTCCTTTTTAAATTCAGAGAAAACTTTTTTTTCAATATCCAAACTCAAAAATTGATATGTTTTAAATATATTAAAATAGTTTGAGTGTCCAGTAAAAAATTAACTACAAGTGTTAATTTGGCACTTTATGTTTTTGTTCAAGCAATTCAGTAATAAAAATAAATGAAAAATATTAATCTGTTTGCAATTTTAGTTTTTGATTTAAATGTCTAGTTTATTTTCATGATTATTGTGATTATATTTTATGATATGTAGCAATATCTACTAAATAGGTTTTTCTAATACTAGTATAATAAATTTTCTCTAGATACAACCCATTTCTATTAATATTTTTTTAAGCTAAGTTTGAAACTTTGAAGACCCTCGCTGTTCATTGATATAATCCGATGATATATGTATTATCATAGAAACAAATGCTTATTATTATAATAATCATCCAAGAATGGAAATATATCTCTTTCATAGAATTCAATTTTTATTATTAAATCGATGGATAAATTATGTTCAGTAGACGAGAGCGAGAGATAAGTTGAAAATTACATCCATTAAGCAAACCGATTCGAGATTGGTTTCTCTGTTTTTTGAGCTCGAGTCCGATGCTGTTTCCCCTTATATAGCCTTGCCCTTGATTCAAGGGCAAACTTCACTCCAGTCATTGGAAGCATCTCTATCGCATCCGAGCTGTTGCTGCTTTCGGGTCGGTGGATGCTGCCGCTTTACCTGTGCCAGACTCAGGGTCAAATATCCTCTCCTCTCTCGTCATCTTTTTTATGACATATCTCAATTTGCTTCACTCAGCAGGCGAATAAAAATGAAAAAATGAATAAAACGAAAACATCGACCTGCTTCAGAGGTCGTCCTAATAAATTCGAAGCCCATTCATACCAAATTTGGCACCGGAACTCAACTTACCAGCCAGAACCAGACCAAAAGCTCAATGACTTTCCAAATGGATTTCCTATTAAATTTAGAAGCGGAAAAAGCAAGCGAAAGAAAACATTCTAAATGGGGATAAATAAATATAAAATAATATCAGGACCTCGACAAATCGATTAAATTTCAATTAAGATATTATTAAATAAAATATCGAACAAGGTTAAGAATCTCTGCGATGGAAAAGTAGAAAATTGAAGAAAAAAATTAGTTAATAAATTCTGAACGAATTCCCAAAGCACTCCATATCATATTCTTTTCAAAAATCTAAATTAAAAAATTAACTCTTACGTACACCGAGTTCAGGTCTCTTTGACCCATGTGTTTTTTTGTTTTAAATATATCATCAGGGACGTGCCGTCTATATATAACTACAAGGTCGTCTGGTGCACGACGGCGCCAATGCCTGAAAAGGTGCTATCTTATTCTAGGGTAAAGTACCTACTTTAAAATATAATTTTAATAAAAACTTTATATAAGCTTTTTTGTGGGCTTTAAGGTACTTAATTAAAATATTAAATTTCATCAAAATTGGTTAAGTCATTTTCAAGATATTTAGAAAAAATTTTAAAAGTACGGTAATATAATTTTATTTATTTTCTTAAAAAGACAATTACGGACTGGGGTAAGCGAAATAAGTAAGTTATAATGAAAGGCAGTCTATAAATTATTTAAATTTTATTCAATTTCTGACTTTTTTCTCTCCTTCTTCAGGGTATTGAATAGTTATATTCACCCATTAATAACTATACAATACCCTAAAGAAGGAAAGAAAAAAGTCTCCGAAATGTCGGAAATCGAATAAAATTTAAAAAATTTATGGACTGCCTTTCATTATAACCTATTTAGTACGTTAATATGTTTGGGAGTCGACATGTATCAAGAACTAATCAGCACTTCATTTTTTAAAGTAGTATGTAGGTTTTCAATTTCATTTCAATCGGTTTAACGGTGTGAAAAAAATCGTCGACGAAAAAAAGGGTAACATAAGTACAATTATCCATCCATCCATCTACACGCACTAAACGAAAAAAATGGCACTTTTTGCAGGCTAGTCATATCCTCAACTGATCTGCCAATTCAGTTGTTTAACTAGCAGGGGCTCCCAATATACTAGGTTTGGCTATTAAATGACTACTGATGCTGCTACTGGTGTGCCGAGACAAGTTTGGCTACATGTTTTGAAAACCACAAAGTGAAAATATTTCCAAATTAATTAACCAATTCAAGGAATAACAGTTACATTGCTTAAATTGATGCATGGAGCTATCAACAATTAAACTTAAAATCGTGAAAAAATTATCAAATTCGTAAAACACTTTGAAAATGAACGACATATATTGACGATTTTGATATCTTAAAATTATTTTGTAAGATATTATTTCTTTTATAATTGATATCTTATAATTCAATTGCTTATAATTGATACTGTTCACCCGAATAAGGTTAAGGATCTTTCAACTGGAAAGAAGTAGAAAAAAAGACTGTTTCTATTAACCTTTCTTTTCTGAAAAAAAAAATAAAAAATTTTATTTCGAATGTGGAGGGCCATCATTTGGTTCGTTTACTAATTGGAATTAATCGTCCTTTTATAGAATGAAAAAGCCTTCTTGGATTGCCTTCCCATTTAAATGCAAATAGCGATTATATTAATTAACTCGATATATTTATTGAAATTTCCTTATCAATATTCTTAATAGGCAGCCCAGCGAGAGGTTACGCGCTTTTGAAAGCGAAACCTTTTAAGATTGGCAAATAATCGTTTCGAATCCTTTTAATAAAAAATTGATGTATATTCATTTTTCATTGATAAGAATTATTAAATTGAAATTGAACGAGAAAAAATGAATTAACTTCCATTTTTAATTAACTTTACTTAATTGAATTCTTATCATAAAGATTATATTTTATTTATAGTAAAGAAAAATTCAGATTATATATATATATATATATATATATATATATATATATATATTTTATTTAGAAATCAAGGAATATATATATAGAGCTGAAATATCTTTTGAAGACCTGAAGGGTTAGGAATAAATGAGCTTCAAACTTAATAATTAAATATAAATATAATGTTTTTTTCTTAAGCCCGAAAATTCCATTAACTAAAGAAATCAATTTTAGTGAAAGAGTTTCTATATTTCACCGAATTTCAATTAATTCAATTAATTTTGTCATCATTTCCAAATTATTGAGCGCGCCTAAAAGCTATGCAACCATTTATTCTTCTTTCAATTAATTTTTAATATTTTTCGTTCTTGAGTTATCGCGGCTATCTAAATCCAAACAGACACGCAGGCAGCTTTAAAAGTAGAATTAAATCAAGCTTGAAAATTATTTTTCTCCACGTTTCCGATATTTCTATAAAAAATCCTTACCAAATCCTTATTAAAATAATAGATTTGTCTACATAATAAATGTCGATTACACTTGTTCTCCTGGGAGATGGACTGGTGTATTAAATCGGAGATTACAGACTTGAATTTACTTTATAAATTGATTTAAATATTTATTCTTTATCTTCCTAAAAATTTTAGTGCTTTATTTTTATAATTTTTTACGAAAGATTTCAATTTGCCCATGGTAATAGATTCAAATTTTCTTAGAAAATCATAAGATGGTGTCATCTATTAAATCAGATGGAATGGAATATCTACTCTTATTAAGCGAGAAAAAATTGTATATTTATATATATATTTATTTATTTATATATTTGTATCTTGGTTCTAGTTTGAAAACGGCTTTAACGATTTTGATGAAATTCACGGGTTAGGGGGTTTTTGGGGTGACAATTCGATCTGTCACAGTCTCATCTTCGACAAAATTGTTTTTTGTAATCAAATTAACTATTCTCAGGTAGACAAATCCCATTCTTAGGGTTTTAAAAAAAAGTTTCCCTTTTCCTTTTGTGCTCAGGCAGACAATGGCTCGGGTAAATCCTTTTTTCTCAAAGGCCCTGAAGAAGTAATGTGATTGTGGATTTTAACATATTTTGTTGTCCCTAAACGTTAGAAATATTAATAAACGTTTTATAATTGTTTTTATAAAGAACTTTATTTATTTAATAGAATAAAAAATAATCAAGAATTTATTTAAAAATATCTTTTGCATAATCAGGTCTCAATTTTCTGAAAGAATAACACATTTTGATAGGTTTTATTTATTAACAATTGGATGTATAAAAATGAATCATGTGGTTCAATCAAAACAGGCGCATGAGGTGGGGGATCCGGGGGTAGGGCGAGGTTCCGGGGGTGGGGTCGAGCGGGTGGAGGTGAGGGGGGGGGGGGTATAGTGGGCGAATACTATATATATTTGTATTTTTTTTAATTTGAAAACGGCTCTCAAATAAAAATCGACATTTTTATCAGAATTTTAAATTAAAAATAATATTAAAATAAAGCTTTTAACTGAAGGAAAAAGTTACCGAGCATCGCTCGGTGCCTCCAGGTACTTTTTAATTATATGTCAGAAGGGTTGTTTTTCACCACCTCGAACCCGAGTGCCAGTAACAGCAATCCGGGCCATCTGGCAGAGAGGTTCTTACCTCACAGGTTCGAGGGGTGAAAAACAACCCTTCTGACAAAAATTAAAAATATTTTATTCCATCGGAAATAATAAATGACACCATCTTATGATTTTCTAAGAAAATTTGAATTTATTACAATCGGCAAATTGAAATCTTTCATAAGAAATTATAAAAATAAAGCACTAAAATTTTTAGGAAGATAAAGAATAAATATTTAAATCAATTTATAAAGTAAATCCAAGTCTGTGATATCCGATTTAATACACCACTCCATCCCCCAGGAGAATAAGTGTAATCGACATTTATTATGTCAACAAATCTATTATTTTAATAGATACGCTTGGGAAGGATTTTTTTATCTTGTCGATTTTTATATCGATGGGGTGAAAAACAACCCTTCTGACATATAATTAAAAATATTTCATTCCATCGGATTTAATAGACACCATCTTATAATTTTTTAATTGGAAATTTATTTCTACCATATTTTATCGGAACTTAATGTACAAGAGAAAAATTTAATTTCCTTGGATCGATGGATATTTTATGGATTTTATTGTAAAGATAGCCAAATTAGTATATAGGTAAATATCTAAAGCTTGTCATGATAAATCAACTAAAACGAAAATACAAATTTTATCAAATGTTTTTTTCTTACTAAATATGGAATTCTATTAGGTATCCTATTATCAAAATAAAAAAAATCATTACTTACTTAAGGAGGTTCGAGACAGCAGCTCTATCTGGTTGATCTACGAAAAAATCTTTTGTATTTTTGGAAAGTGACAACTGCTGCCTACTAAATTTTTTAATAAAAAAATTGTTAATAATGAAGGTTCATACAAATATTTGTTTTGATAATATTAATAAAAAGAATATGGAGATAAATCTTTTCTCATAATAAATTACATTTATTTAATACAAAAACCATTTCAAGAAATAGAGTTGGATTTCTACACTAGTGCTTTTGTTATATTCTGTTGGCTTCAAAAGACTTTTGATTTTTACATTTATTAATAACTAATTAATTAGACTGTCAAATCTATTGAAAAATGTATTATTCTGATTCATTAACGTTGAATTATTGATTTGTTTAGTATAAATATGTTGAAAATGGTATAATTTGTATAGAAGTTATAGCCCTTTTGAAAGCTCGATCCATTTACTTCCATGTTAAAAGGACAATTTTGATTAATTTATTTCTCGGTAAGAGACGATCAACTTCAAATTTCGGGAATAAATATTTAATACATCAATGATCCGATGGTAAAAATTTGAAAATTTTCTTATAAAAATGATAAATAGTCTCGAACCCCCTTAAATATCATAAATAATTATTAGCTATCTAAATCCCTCGCTAATTTAAATTCCTTGTATCCAAAATAAGTAAGATATAGACGACATTCAGAAGCTGAGCCGAAGTATTGATTAAATTCACTCAAAATTTTGAAAAAAATCAAAATAAAGATTGAACGTTTTTAGATAATGAGTTGAAATTCGGCTCTAAGTTTGTATTAATAAGTTCCATCATCGTAACGAGATTCACACAAATTTGACAAGAAGTTGTGTTTATTAGATCAGAGATAAAATAGATTATTTTTAATTATATTTCAGGAGGCTTGTTTTTACCCTTATGAGAATCAAACCTGAGTGCCAAAATTAGAAATTCAGGCCAATTGGCACTTGGATTCGATTCTCGAGGAGAAAAAACAACCCTTCTTAAGTATAATTAAAATAATCCATTCTATCTAGTGATTTAATAAATGACAACCTTGTTTGATTTTGTATTGAAGGAGATCAATAAAGAGTAGCTTCTGCTGGAATTATAAATTCTATTTATTTAAAACGAGACTATAGTTTCGAGGGCTTTGCCTCTTCATCAGTATATTACAATTGATTCACAGGAATTAATTTATGAATGGAAGGATTAAAATTTTTCATGTGGCCAAGCTAAGAATTTCCATTTATACTTGTTTTATTTTTTGACTGTAGGTGGCGTTAATGAGGTTTTTTATTTGCTCGGTTATTCTTATGCAACAAGGCTTTCGAATTTCTACTTTTTGATTTAAGTTTTTTTTTTAAATAGCCGCGCAAATAAAAACCTCATTAACGCTCCACAGTCGAAAAATAAACAAGTATAAATGGCGATTCTAACTTGGCCACATGAAAAATTTTAACCTTCCATTCATAAATTAATTCCTGTGAATCCATTGTAATAGACTGATTGAAGAGGGCAAAGCCCTCCGAAACTATAGTTTCGTTATAAATAAATAAAATTTATAATTCCAGCAGAAGACACTCTCTTTATTGTCTCCTTCAATACATAAAAATTCTGCTATCCTCGGCAAAAAAACTTTCAATTTATTGTTTGATTTCCTTAGAAATTTGATGTCTAATTCTATTGAAATTTGCTTTTCTATTTCAAATCGATTTTGAAAAAAAATGTCAAATCATAAAAATAGTTACTAGGGGCCGTCCATAAATACGTCAATCGAATTTCAAGATTTTTAGACCCCCTCTTCCTGTGACACATTCTGTCACATTTTCAATAAGCTCCCTGTATTGTGACGTCACACTTCACTTTTATACCCTATAATTTAATAATTGTATAAATTTGTTTTTTATAAATTAAACTCTACTAAAGGGATTTAACATATTTTAAGTTACTTTATTTTTATTAATATCTTAACATCTAAAAAATAAATTTGAAAATTTAATTTGACTTTTGTGACGTCCAATTTTCAAATCTAGAGCGCATACCGAGTCTAGAAAAAAAAATTTCTCCGAATCCTTTATATTAGAAAATCATAAATACTTTAAGAACAAAATAGTAATTATTAAATATTCCATCTTGTCAAATTTAAAGATTAAGCTTATTACTTAGTAAGTTGGCAAATTGTTTCCAAATCCCATTTCACACTGGAATGGATCGGAATTAATTCAAGATGAAAACTCTGTCTAACATTTATAAGATTCTTCTTGGTATCCATTTCCTAACTATAAGCTTGCTTATTTAATTAATTAATTTTCAAAAAAAGCTTATTTCAATCATTCAAGAAAACCTTCATTATAAATTTATTCGTTATGATATTTTTTTTTCAATTTGCGGCAACCGATCAAAAACAAGAACTTTATCCAATAAATAATCTCCTTTAGGGGAATAATTTAACTTCAACTGCTGGACATATCATATAAAAGAAATAATTCAGTCAACAGTAAGCAAAAAAATTTAATAAAAACAATCGCCTTCGGAATTCAAATTACCTCACTAAGAGAGCAAATAAGCATTCAAGCTAAGAATTTCTACCATAAAACGGAAAAAATAGCACTATAATGGCAATTTAAAAAGAGTAGAAGAAAATCATAAGCTGAACTTTGTTATATGCTTAATACATTTAAAACCTGCAAAAAGAGCAGCTCTAAACTTTTAATTTGTGATTAAAGGAATTGAAATTTTAATTCTATCGTTTTAATTCTCATTTGAATTCAACGAGGACGCTTAGATAATGAACCATAACTTGGAGTTTGTAAATTCTAATCTCACATGAAAAATCTACCGGTATTATTGAATAAATCTTATAAATATGATCAAAATAATACATACGTAATCAGGAATTAAAACTTTGTGATTTATAGAATAGCATAATCAGGGTGAGTTAAGAACTAGTTATAGGGATTAATTAATTCAATTAAAAGAAAAATTATCGTATAAAAAATCGGCTAAAATACGTAACATTTTTTTACCATAAATATACACAATATATGTCGCTAATTTTAAGAACTTTTAAATATACAAATGGAGATCAGGTTGTGCATGGGATAAAGTGTTTGCCCACGGACCGGGAGGCCCGGGTTTAATTAAATCCAGATGTAGCCAGATTTGGCTCATACTCTCATACACCAATTTACACACGCTCATATAAATATATGTGATGGTGTCAGGGAAAAGGTCCTTATCTTCACCTACCAGTTTATTAATTTTTATGGATTTAGGTGTCGGTTCTAGGTGAAACATAATAAGTAACTTATGAGGAGAATTTTCTAGGTTCTTTTTGTGAAACCTAACCTAGAAAATTCTCCTCATAAGTTACCAGTTTATTCAGGAATGGCAAAAATGTTAGTTAAATGTGGGTATAGTTTGATTACATATTTGAGTTTGGCAGCAAATTTTCATTCGGAATAAAATAATAGTGAGGGTAAAATGGAATAAATGCCAAATTTTTGTCTGCCTAAAGATTGTCAAAATTTAAACGGTTATAGCTGGAAACTAGGTTTTTTAATTAATAAAGTAAAGGGTGTATAGTTTTACAGTGAATGAAATAAAACTCAAAGAGGTTTATACAAACTCAATATATTAACCTGTAAACTCCTGATGATGGACTAATAATCCGAAAAATATTGAGTTTGTATAAACCTCTTTGAGTTTTATTTCATTCACTGTGAAACTACACACCCTTTACTTTATTAATTAATTATTAAACGTTTTAACCTGTAAACTCCTGATGATGGACTAATAATCCGAAATATTTTGAGTTTGTATAAACCTCTGAGTTTTATTTCATTCACTGTGAAACTACACACCCTTTACTTTATTAATTAATATCATGTTTCACCTAAAACCTACACTACTTTCTCTACGATTTTTGATTTCTAAATATTCAAAATTTCATAACTCAGTCAATTTTTGGAATTTTTGGGCGGGATAAAAAGCGTTTTGTTCAATTGTTTCTCTAGAAACAGGAGATGCCAGAGATGTTTAGCTCTATTTTGACCAGGTGAAGATAAGTGCCCTTTTCCCTGACATCATCCCATATACATATCGTCGCCTTAGAGTGTAAACCTGCTAAATCCATTTTTTATCATATATGACATATTAATACCGTTCGAAAAAAAGAGATGTAACATCGTCCAAGTAAAACTGCTACTTAAAATTACGATCTAAGTTGTTTTAAAAAAATGTTAAAAATAGTTTCTTTCCATAACAAGAATATTATGTTTTTTAAATTGAAAGGTTTTTATAGTCACAAACTAATAAAAGGCAATAATTTTATTTATTTTATTAATTCAGCGTGACTTAATAAAATAAATAATAATAATTAAATAATATTATTGTCTTTTATTAGTTTTTGATATAAAAACCTTTCAATTTAAAAATAATTTAAAAATTAACTCACCTAAGTTCTGGAAGAATTTTATAACAATATTAAATTTTATTTGTTTTTTCTCTGCCCTGTAAAATTTCCTTGTTGTCAGTTAGCAGGTTTACACTCTAAGTCGACGATATGCACATTTATAAATATGAAAACACAATTCAAATAGGAATTTTTTTCTAATATCATATTTTTTGCGATGTTAAAACTCGTCTAATGGGTTCCAGCTTTTTTTTATTTTAGCTTTTTTTCTAATTTAATTTTCTTGTGGGGCTATATCATTTGTGATCTAAGAAATGGGGACGCAATTTCAAACCCACTGCTAAATTTTAACCGTCTATAATTTGGCTCCTCCATTTATTCAATCAAAAAACGCACAATCCTACCTAAGTAAAGTAGCTGAAATAATAATTAATCTGGCTAAATAAACTGGTATCTGAGACTACATAGAAAAGTAAAAAATTAAACAAAATATATGTTTAAAAAAAAAATCATATATTTTATCTTAAGGTAGTTGTTTCGCGACAATACTAGAAAAAGTTAATGCTAGAGTATATAGAACAGACAATAAGGATTCATAATTCATAAGCCCAAAACTTTTTGTTGTTTATGTACTACTACTAGCCAATCCCGTGCTCGTTTGAGATATCTGGCAACATTGTCGGAGCTTGTATATATTTTAAAGAAATGTCAGATAAAGTACATTATAAAGGGAGATTTATAAAACAAAAAGTTCTTAAAAAGCAAATGAAAGATGTGGCGACAATGGCTGAAGCGAAAAAACGTCAAAAAAATTACTAAAGTTAACCCACTTTTTAGGTTAAATAAATGCGTTGTTGCCAGCTTGTTTTTAGAGTAAATTTTTCATTATACATTTTTCATTATTTATTCATTAATATCTCAGAAACTTTGTAATAAATATGAATTAAAATTTTCTTAAAAAATGTATTAGTTATTGTTTAATGTTGGTTTAGTTTTTTATAACAATGGTAAGAAGAATTTCTTAATTATAATTAAATATGTATGTAAACTTACCGATATCCCGTATAGTGCAATGTATAAGAGTCTGAAAAACTCTATCTTTGGAATTTAATATCTCCGGAACTATATTGTTCATATACATTCATATGTATTTCGTTTTACCACCAATCGATATAGAAGTATTTAAATAATAATCTCTCTAAATTTCAAAAAATCCTAAGAAAACCCATATGGTGTAATAACTACCTTAAATATTTGTATATCAACCAATTTTATTTCTTATTTTAATTCACCTCATCTATACGAATTGTTACAGCTTCCACTGTGAAAAAGTGTTCCTATATCCTATATGCCTTCGAAATATTTGGATGATCCATTAAAAATTTCAAAATCTTTACTGATACACAGTTTATTTCTTCATAACACCTTACAATCATAAATTAATACTCAGTAAGCACCAATATATATTCACGATATTTTTTTTTTTTTTTTTTTTTTTAATGCAATCGAATGCAAGAAGGGGTGCACCAGTAAAGATGTAGCCCCTATGGATCTCGAAAGACCCTTGCATTACCGAAGAGAAGGGAAAGTTGTTTAAGTGAGAGGGTGTAGACGTAGGTGTCTATGCACCCTGGTTTTGAAGGTTTGAAGATCATAGGTGCTGGGAAAGATAGAGGCTGGGAGAGAGTTCCAGTTCCTTGAAGTCATGGGGATATATGAATTCGCGAATGAAGTGGTCCGGCACTTTTCCAATTTGACCGCGAAAGAGTGTTGGGAGTCGGCAAAACGTGTGCTGCGTGCAAAGCATGCTTTGGGGGGAATTATTGATTTTATCTCATCAGAGCACCTGCCGTGATAGTATCTATAGAAAAGGGAAAGGGCGGAGACATCTCTTCGATGAGCCAGCGAGTCGAGGGAGTCGGTGAGGGTAGAATCGTCAATTAGCCTGACGGCTCGTTTCTGAATTGCATCAAGGGTAGCAAGAGAATATTTTGAGGCTCCTCTCCACAGATGAGAGCCGTATTCGAGACAGGGGCGGATTTGGGCCTTGTAGATGGTGAGAAGTTGTGGGGTTTGTAAAATCGCTTGGACCTGAATAAGAAGCCAATCTTCCTTGCTGCAGATTTCGCCACAGAGGAGATGTGTTCATTCCAAGACAGGTCAGATGCGACAGAGACGCCCAACATGGATAGGCTGTCACACATTTTCAGGGTATTCGAATCGAAGTGAATATCAGGGAAATCTCTATTTTCGCGCCTAGAAATTAGACAACATTGAGTCTTGTTTGAATTGAAGTTAACTAAATTTTGAGAGCCCCATTTATTCAGTTTGTCTAGGTCGAGAGTAATTGAGGAGGCAATATTGATTCGATTATTCGGGAGAGAGGGTTTGCCGTGTAGAGTGCTATCGTCGGCGTAACAATGAGTGGGGTTTGCCGTTTGATCAATAAGGTCGTTTATATAAATAAGGAAGAGTGTGGAGGAGATTACAGAGCCTTGGGGAACACCAGAGTTTGTGGAGAACGATTCAGAAGATGTTCCATCCACCACAACTTTTATACTTCGGTTTGTCAGAAAGCTTTCAATCCATTTGCGAAGTGTTGGTGTGAATCCAAAGGCTGCGTAGTTTGGCAAGAAGATTTTAGGCAAACCTGGTCAAAAGCTTTGGAGATATCAAGGGCTACAGCGAGGGTTTCTTTTCCGGCCTCTAGAGTATTGTTCAAGGTGTGGGTGACATAGATTAAGATGCCGCCTGTGGAACGATTTTGTCTGAATCCATATTGCCTATCGTGAATTAATTTATTGTTTTCTAAGTGATGAAGGACGTGTTGGTTTATGACTAATTCCATTAATTTGGAAAGAACAGAGGTTTTAATGAGAATTGGTGGGATGTTATCCGGGCCTGCGGCGGATTTGGAATTTAATTTATTAATGGCTTTTATGATTATTTGGGGCCTGAAAATTATTTTGCCCATGAGGTTGGTTTGGGGGGTATAAGTGGGCGGGTTAAGCCCTTTGTCATCTAAAGTGGAGTTAGTTGCGAAATAGGATGCTAGTGATTCGGCTTTTTCAGCGGGGGTCGTGGCTACTGAACCATTTGGGTGAAAGAGGGGCGGAAGTGAGGGGGACGCGAAATTTCTATTTATTGCCTTGTGTAACGAGAAAAAGGCCCGTTTTCCATTGGGGCAAGATGCGAGACGGTCAGCTATCCTCTGGTCGAATGATTTCTTTGCCTCAGAGATGATTTTTTTTGCATGAGCTTCGCGACTTGGTAAATGCAACTCGGTCACATTCTAGCTGTGAAAGTTGCCATTTCTGAAAAGATTTGTTTTTTTCACGGACGGAATCTGCGCATTGTCTGGCTGAAACCAAGGCTTAGAATCCTTGTTCCCTTTAATCAATTTTGAGGGGATATAGGTTTCTAAGCCTATTTGAATTGCCTCGTTAAGGGCGTCTGCGAATTCTGAAGCGTTTTTATCTCTGATGCAGAGTTCATTCCACTGGTAAGCGGCAAAAGTTACGCATGTCATTCCAATTAATGTTATCGTTATCGACTAGCCATATTTTTCTGGGGTTGGAGTGGGGTGACGGGGGTTTTGGCAAATTGGCGGAGGTTTTAATTTTTATCAGATTGTGGTCAGATTTACCTAAAGGGGCCGAAATTTTTGCTTCATAGGACGAAGGGTGGGAAGTGATGAAAAGATCGAGAAGATTGGATTTTTCATTGGCTTTGTCTGGGATTCTTGTGGGGCCGTTAATAATTTGTGTGAGGCCACACGCCGTAGAGAAGATTTCAGCGTCGGAGCCTGCGGGGGAATTATGGCTAGAAAATTTTAGCCAATTTTTGTTGTGGACGTTAAAGTCACCTAGGAAAGATATTTCAGAAGATGGAAATTCTTTCAGGATATTGCAATGGCACTCAAGGAGGTAGTCAAAAAATTGTTTGTATCTGGGGTCTTTGGGGGGCAAATATATTATGCAGAAGAATTTAGTTGAATGGCCTAACGTGATTTTGATCCATATGGCATCGAATTCATTGGATTCTAGATTAGTTAAACGCCTACTAGGGATGTCCTTTCTAATATAACAGCAGACCCCTCCTTTTTTTCGAAATTTTGAATGAAGTGTATAGTTTTCGAATTGGTAGTCACGACAGTTAGATTTATTTACGTCAATTATAGTTTCGGATAGGCCTAAAAGAGCAGGTTTTTCATGTTCGAGATGTTGAAATACGTCGTGTAAATTCGAATTGCGAGATAGACCGCGAATGTTGCAGAAATTGATTTTAATTGATGTCATTAGTAAGGAGAGTTTGAGGTGGAAATGAAAAGGGTGACAAGAAAAGTAAAGATAAGAGAGCCGGTAAACCAATTAAAACTCCGAACTTGGATATATTTTTGAATATATTCAATATCAGTGAGCTCTTAGAAATTGGACAGTGGTTTTCCACCGGGCGATTTGAAAAGGTTTAAATCTACCACTTGGATTGATTGTTAGTAAGGGGAAAATTATGAGCTATTTAATAAATTGCTAGATTAAGTCTTAAATTAATTAAAACTAGTTGATGTTGTTAGTGGGGAGAAGAATTATTTGTTATTAATTTAGATACTAGATTTTATAATAGATATATTTTAAATTATAAGATTATTATGTATAGAGATTATTATATAATTATTATAGAACAATTAATATTTAAGGACCGTGCAATAATAAGAAAATGATATTAATAAAAAGAAGTTTATTTAAAAATATATATATACGTATATATTTAAAATGGGAGTACGAGTGAAAAAAGTTAATGTAATATATAAGATTTAAAATAAGATATTGGTTGAGTTTATTATAGAATTATTATTGAACAATTAATGTTTAGAAACCGTGTAATAGTAGATTATATAATATTAATAAAATGAAGTTTATTTAAAAATATATATATTATGTATTTTAGAAGATGAAAAAATGAGAATACGAATTAGAATTTAATTTAAAAGTAAGATGAATTGGAATTGAATCAATTTAATATTGAATGTTCTGAAATAAAATATTTAAATCGGAATGTTCTAAAATAATATAATATTTGTATATGGGATGGAATTTTGGGTAAACGGTTGTTGTCAAAAGGTGTTTATGGGGCTTGCAAAAAGGTGAATGGCCTGTCAGGACATGTGTCTTGGGAACAAAGGATCGAATGAAAGTATTATATAAAGTGAGAAATTAGTTGTATTAAATTTGAAGGGGTAAAAATAAAAATGATATTTTTATATCACTTGACCGGAAATTGTATATTATTTGCTTAATAATTACTTAAGAATAATACTAGTGTTTATAGTTGATATATTATAAATTATAAGAAAGATAATATTTAAAATTTAAAATAAGATATTAGTAGAAATTATTATAGAATTATTTTAGAACAATTAGTATTTAAAAACCGTGCAATAATAAATAAATAATATTATTAAAACGAAGTTTATTAAAAAAATATATATATACGTATGTATTTAAAAATGAAAAAAATGAAAATACGAATGAGAAATTAAGAGATCGAAGAAGAAAGAAATCTACTTGAAAATATTTTAAGAGAAAAAATGTGTTGTTTGAAAGGAGGGAGATTGACAGGGGGTGATTTATGATGGGTTTCTGGTAAGTTGGGTTGACTGGCTAGCTAAAAGGGATGGTGGTGGCGGCAAGTGCCCTTGGTAGATTTAGCTAGATGTTAATATTATATTGAAAATATATTGATTGAATTAAATTAGAGGGGATGAAAATAAAAATAATATTTTTATATCACTGGATTAAGAAAAAAAATTTTGAGGGTTTTCATGCAAATTAAGAATAAAAGATTGAGTGTGAGTGTTAATATTCACGAATCGCAGAGGAGCACAAAGTGACAGATGCGTACTGTCGGACGTCCAAGGCTGGAATGATATATCAGAATACCAATATTTCTCAGCTTTCCAATTTATTAAATTACTTAATCGATATTACTAAAAAAAATATATCGGTTTTAGATATATCAATTTTTTCAATATTACTATCTGTAATGATGCTTTGTTTCTTTATGGTTAACCAGAAAAAAGTAGGCAAACAGTGACTTTTGATTTAAATACTTTGAGGGGCAAATTATTTAAGCAAATTAGCTTGACAAAATAATAGCTATGGGTGAGTTAAATCTTAGCCGTTGAAGATTTGATTCGTTTAAAAAATGTTAGAAAAATATGAATTATCATCTGCAGCTATTCCGGTCAATTCCAAGATGCGTCTTGTCATTTATTCTTTTAAGTAAATTGCTAGAAATTCCATTATATTCCGTTAACTTGTTTTATAAAAAAATAATTATTTTCTAAACCTTCTAAGAGGGAAAAAGAGACAGCGACATGTGGAAGTGAAAAACATGAAAAGGAAGGATACTTATGAGAAATACTGCTGGTGTCAAAAGCCATATTTGCAAAAATTATTATAGAAATTATTGAATTATTCATAAAATGGATTTTAAGAGAATTGAAAGAAAGAAAAAAAGAAAGATAATGGATTTTTATTCCCATTTAAGATTTAATAAAATAATTTTATATTTAAATATAAAATTAATTTGTCCCGCCTTATATAGGCTTAAAAATATTGTTTCTAACAATTTTCCATTACAGAATGCATTTTGATGGATTTATCATCCTATTTTATCAATAGTAACAAACGGAAATTTAAATTAAGAGAAAATTTTTGAAAATATTTTTTAGAAACTTTTTAAAATTTAAAATATAAAATACTAGGTAGATCCTTTGTGAACTCCTGAAAATGGGCTTATACCCCGAAATATAATATATAGAGTCGTGCTAAACAAACATCTGATCTTTTATTTATGTGAAAACTACCTAGTATTTTATATTTTAAAAAGTTTCTAAAAAAAATTTTCAAAAATTTTCTTTACTTACTTTATTTTTACATACCTAGTAGGTATTTTATATTTTAAATTTTAAAAAGTTTCAAAAATTTTTGTACTTTATTTAAATATTTCACCAAAAACATACACCATTCTCCCTTAACAAAATTGAAGGAAATTTGTTCTTTGTTGGGTTCAAACTTTTTTCTAAAGTACTTATTCTAATAAATTTTTAGTTTTTCTAAAACAGCTTGATAAAAAAATTGAAAAAATTTCAATACACATTTTGATGTTTTTTGCTAATGTTGATTCAGCAATTATTTTTCAGCAAATTGTTTGAGTTTGAAAGTTGATACTCGGCGCAAAGGCTTATTACTGTACCCTTAAGTGTCAAATTTAAGCTTATTAGCATGGACCGATTGATAGCACCTATATAATAAAAATTCGAGTTTTCCAATTTACTACATTTTTCATATGGACATTTTGAAGCTTGAAATCTCATTAATTTCTCAGAAATTTAAACATTTTTTCTCTAGAAAGAACATTTTATATAATTATGTTGGTATATGTTTATTTGCACCAAGCAGAGGATAACCTCTTGCTTATGAATCAAAAAAACTATAGGTACTCTCAGTAAACTAAATCTTTTCAATTTAATAAGCTAATTGTATAGATCTGTAGATCATTGTGTTCAGTGAAGTATTTTTATCAAATCGAGGGGTCAACCGCGATTGGAATTAGATGTAGACATCTTTGGAATTATGTGGAATTATTTTGGAATTCATCTATTGTTTTCTACTTGGAAATGAAAGTGGAAGTGGAAGTAGGTATACACGATAATAGGTCGCGGTTCATCCCCCGCCTACTATGTTGTGGGCCTCTAAATTGTAATGGAGATTTAATGGAATGGAACCCCAAAGATAATAATAAAAAATAAAAATTCATTAAATTTATTTATTAGAAAGTCATTTTGATTCTTTTATAAAACCTACGTTTCGGAAGATCTTCCCTCGTTCGTTGATCTTTTTAAACCGTGAAGAAGGAAAGAAAATAGAAACGTTCTAATAAATTATTTTATTTGGAATTTATTTTTTTCATTGTCTTTGGGCTACTTCTCCATCAAATCTCCATTAATCAGAGTAATTTATGAGAAAATGAAATAAATAAATACAGTGAAACGTCTCAAATTCGAACTAATTGGGGCTGTAGCCTGTTCGGATTAGCCGGAAGCTGATGGTTTGGATATCTTATTGAAAAAATGGTTTTCTTTCTATCCTTGAGAATCTGAAGAAAGTTAGAATAAAAGACGTTATTTACTGGGTTGCAGAATCATGGCAAAATACAAGTGTGAACTTACTTCGGAGATCTTGGAAGAAGCTTTGGACTAGTCTCGAGTTCGAGAAAACACCTACGCAAACTTAAATTTCACAAAAATCTCGTTCGGATTTCCCGGGATTTCAGATTTCCGGGGTTCGAATTTGAGGGGTTTCACTGTAAATAAATTGAAAATGTACTAGAAAGAATATATTTAAAAATTGTTTTGGTCAATTATAGTTAAAGCCTCTGATGAATTAGAAATTTCATAATCATTAATCCAACGGTATAACTGAAAGTTACTAACATACACACATACTCATAAGAATTAAAAAATAAATAAATAAAATTTGGACATTGAAACCGTAAAAATCTTAGCTATAAGTTTTTCCAAGTAAACTAGATTTCTATTAATTAATCTGGAAACATTGATTTATATTTTTTGTGTATTGAAAATAAAATAAGATAACATATAGGTACATTATTTGTATGGTAAAAATAATCAATAAAAGATGCATCCCCTGTTCGCATTGCTGAGTCCGAATTAAATTACAGACTGGATTTTTGTTTTAGCATTCATTAAGTCAGACCAGGCTATAACATTCGTGGTCTGGAATGTCCAATTAGTGGGCTTATGTCAGATGGCAATGCCTTTCGGCTAGAACTTTTGAATGAACACATCGACAGAGCTATCTCTATAGAGACATGAGTATGTAATATTTAGTATAAAACAAATAAATAAAGATTGTATATATAATTAGCAAATATAGATTTCTTTAAAAGTATCAAATTAAAATACTTAATAAAGCTACATATATGCAGAGAACAACCTCAGTGATTTTTCTTTATGAATCAACGATTCTGCTACTCTCAGAAAAAGAAAATCTAATTAAATATTATTACATGTTCTGAAAATTTTAATGTTTTTGAATTTTTTGGAGCCTCCTAGAATTTGTTACGTGGGGTGGTCTTTAACAGTGATCTCCAAACTATTTTGACCGCGTACCCCTATGACGAGAATAATAATAAATTGTACTCCCATGTGTTAAAAATGATTTTTTTTTCAGGAAATAAACGGAAAATTGGAGAAAATCAAGTTACTATTTTTTTTTATCTATTTATTTTAGATGAAACAATATATATGTTGCAGTAAAAATCCGTTTTTTTAGTAAGAATACGATCTTACTAGTTAAAACGTTTCGCTGAATACTTTTCATGGCAACTAAAGTTTACTGATATTGGTTGAGTTTGGTTCAAAGGTCTAGAATTTTCATTTTTGACCTTCCTTCTCATTTTGGGTGTTTATTTTCAAAATTTTTTAATCGAAAATGTCAAAAATTACATCCTCTACAAATTTTCTTCTAATTTTTGACATTTTCGTTTAAAATTTTTTGAAAATAAATACACGAAATGAGGCGGAAGGACAAAATTGAAGATTCTAGACCTGGGAACCAAACTCAGCCAACATCAGTAAACTCTAGTTGCCATAAAGGTATTCAGCGAAAAGCGTTCTTAATAAAAAGGCGTCTTTACTGCAACATATATATATATATATATATATATATATATATATATATATATATATATATATATATATATAAATGCAATTTGATAAATTATTACAATAGAACAGACATAAACGTATTTTGAAGAGAAATGTGGGGAATACTGCACTATAACATTGTGATTTTAGTTTTTACACTACTCTGGAAGTACTTAGAGAAGTAATTTTAAGCTAAGAGACTTGAAGGAACTTTTTTCGGGCAAGAAATGAAGTCAATTTTTTATTTATTTATTTTTTGAACAAAATATGTTTATTTTCCAAATTAAAAAAAAAATACATTTTTAATGTGTTTTCAATTTGGGCATCGAGTATACACTCCCTACCCATGTCCATATTTACAACAATGTCTTTTTGATTATTTCAATCATTTTGTTATATATATGACATCAATAAATAGCAAAACTTTACTTTATATTTTGTAAGGGAAAGTATTATAAAAAAAAACGTGATGTAGAAACAAAATATGAGTCCTCACCATGGTACTTCCTCATAAACATTTTTTAACAAAGAATAATCATTCTACAGTAGTTACTGGAAGAGGATCTATGATCTGTACTAGAAATATGTATAGCGACTCTAGTTCCTAAGGATATATGGTATTTTCTGAATCTATGTTCATGCAGAAGTTTCCCAATATATGTCCCAGATTTAACGATATATATTCCTATAATATATATTTATAAATAAAACACAAGGTTATAGGGGTTTCACAAAATCCTTTTTCAGAATTTAAAAGATCCAAGACAAGATAAATAAATAATAATAAAAATTGCGAGATCATCTATCTAAAAGAGTCTAAGGTTACTACAAGTGTCAACAATTCCAACAATTTATTTGTAAACCAACAAGCCGGCTCAAGTTCTAATGTTACTTTATATAAATTCTCTTCAATTCAAAATATGCCGCATTTATTTATTTATTTTTTGATGAACTAATTTAAAACGCTCGTAATGTTCCAAATTCTTGCGTCGGCCGACGTGTCGTTTTTTTTATTACAAGCCTAGGTTTAATATGCATTTTTGGGGTAAATCTTGTAATTCAATTTTAATCTTCTTTCACATATAAAATCAACTTAAAACGTTTTAATCTTGCATATACCATTACTAAATCGCCTTCCATCCTCCCTTCTCCATTGGATAACCAGACAACAAACAATCCTCGGTATCTATGGTGGCTTTTAATCACAAGGATTACCCACTTCTTCGAGAATATATATTCTATATCATGTATATATGATACAATATATGTATATCGATCGTATTTTTCGCATTCATAATCTTGATATTTAACTAGGAGGAGTAGGGGTGGCCAACCCAAATGATCTTGCGGGGCGCTTTGGAAATGCATCATAACTAACGGGCCTCATTATGCGATGAGCAAAATTGGTCTTGGTCTTGCTTTCTCATCACTAATATTAATACTCAAAATCAAAATAATAATTTTTTTTGCAACGAAATTTTCTCTGGAGAGAGGCGGACTGGTAAAAATTTTAATTGAATGTAATGGAAGGCAGCCCAGAGGTAGTGAGGAAAGAAAAGATTAACATTAATCTGCAGCAAGGAAGATTGGCTTCTTATTCAGGTCCAAGCGATTTTACAAACCCCCACAACTTCTCACCATCTACAAGGCCCAAATCCGCCCCTGTCTCGAATACGGCTCTCATCTATGGAGAGGAGCCTCAAAATATTCTCTTGCTACCCTTGATGCAATTCAGAAACGAGCCGTCAGGCTAATTGACGATTCTACCCTCACCGACTCCCTCGACTCGCTAGCTCATCGAAGAGATATCTCTGCCCTTTCCCTTTTCTATAGATACTATCACGGCAGGTGCTCTGACGAGATAAAATCAATAATTCCCCCCAAAGCATGCTTTGCACGCAGCACACGTTTTGCCGACTCCCAACACTCTTTCGCTGTCAAATTGGAAAAGTGCCGGAACACTTCATTCGCGAATACATATATCCCCATGACTTCAAGGAACTGGAACTCTCTCCCAGCCTCTATCTTTCCCAGCACCTATGATCTTCAAACCTTCAAAACCAGGGTGCATAGACACCTGCGTCTACATCCTCTCTCTTAATCAACTTTCCCTTCTCTTCGGTAATGCAAGGGTCTTTCGAGATCCATAGGGGCTACATCTTTACTGGTGCACTTCTCTTGCATTCGATTTAAAATTAAAAAAAAAAAAAAAAAAGCATATCAAATAAGGTGTAATTTATTGGAATCCTTCCTCCTTTCCTTCAAACAGACGTTTCTGAGGATTTTTCACTCCTTCTTCAAGTTTCAAGGGTCAATGAATGAAACAAATAAAATGTTTCTTCTTCTCTCCAGAGTAGTTCAAAAATTTCTTCATTTAACAAGGCATAGAAAACAATTTTTTCCTTCTTTTCTTAATTAAGAAAAGGAGAAAAAAATACTGTTTTTCTATGCCTTTGTTAAAAATGAAGAAAGTTTTGAACACTACTGTGGAGAGAAGAAAGAAACATTTTATTTGTTTCATTCATTGACCCTTTGAAACCCTGAAGAAGGAGGGAAAAATCCTCCGAAACGTCGGTTTGAAAGGAAAGGAGGAAGGATTCCAATAAATTACACCTTATTTGATATGTGTTAATTTATTCTTTCCTCACTACCTCTGGGCTGCCTTCCATTACATTCAATCAAAATAATAATAATAATTTTCTTAAAAGTGATCAGGACTTTCTAAACACCCTATAGAAGACTTTTACAAACTACACCCTCTGCCTCATATTAATTAGTGATGAGCTTGGTCTTGGTCTTGCTCTGCTTATCACTAGCCGCATATAAAATTATATATTCCCATATTAGATTTAGACCTACTATAGACATTTTTAGGAGTGAAAAATTGAAACATTGAGTTATTATTATTATTCTTACATGTAAACATAGTTAATATACTAATAATGATACTAAACGCACATTGTAAAGAAATATATATAATTAAAAACGAAATATAAAAAATAATATAAGTAATTATAAATATAAATGAAATAAAAAAAAAATGAAATCATTAAAGAATATTTATTTTACTTGTACGATATTTGTTCTCCACTCTTTCACTTAGCTTTTGGAAATCGATCTCAACTTGCGTATTTGCATATCGTAATTGGTGTTGCAGGTTATCGTCCATTATGTTTGAGCGTGTTTTTTGTGTTTGGTCAATTTAATTTTCGAAAAAAAATATTCGCAGGTATAAGTTGAATATCTGTCATATATTCTCAAGAATATTCGATCGAATAATTTCGAAAGTTGATTTTTGATTATGTGGATGCACATATAATGTATTTTTTAATACTTTGGCCATTATAAAATAAATGTATTTTGTAAAAGTGTAATGAATCTCGCGGGCCGGAAAAATGTTCATAGCGGGCCTCGGGTTGGCCACCCCTGAACTAGAATAAACTACATATTAGATTCTGCCCTACCCTCCCCCCGAGATCTTATAGTGTCAATAATTTTTAAAGAGTTAGGTGTCAGTTCAAGGTGAAACATTTTAATTACAAAAAGTAAGTAAAATTTCAAGGTAGGTTTCACAGAAATAAAACAAATATAATGTTTTGAGTTTTATCTCGATATATATATTTCGGGTTTTGAGCCCATCATTAGGAGTTACATAGAAAACTGAGTAAAAATATGAGTGATATTATGGACAAAACTTATTTTTTTCAGTTTTCTCTGTTAACTCCTTCGATGTTCACTTATTGGATCTTTTTTGAAGACCGAAATGCCAATGGTTTCGCCCAATTTTTTTAGTCAAAATAGTTTAAACCGTTTTTGAGATATTTCGAAAAAAAGAAGCAAAAAAACAACACTTTTTTCATGCACGATTACAATACTTGACCATACCCTGTATGGAATGTAAAAATGAAGGTCTATTTTTTTGAACAGCATCACCTGATTGAAAAGTCACCTTCCGTCACTAGTCCACAGAATTGTATTTGATAAGCTGCATCTTTTGGCTAGTTTCAGCTTTTGGTTCAAACCATACGCAGGTAGAATTTATTAATTCAGCGAAATTCGTAAAGAACGTACCATTTTAATTAAATTTTTCGTTAGTTATATAAATGTTTTGGGTAAGTACTGAATAATAATTTATTTTCATCTTTCAAACGAAAAGCGTGTTTTTTAAAACGTTTATTTAATACATTTTTATGGATGAACTAATTTAAAATGCCTGTAACGTTTCGAATTCGTGCCGACGCGATTGATATTTTTTTTTTTCATTTATCCCAAACAATATTATTATTTTTTGCAAAATTCCATTCATTCAGGTGTTTGTTGGTTTGTTGTTATTATTCTTTTGGCTCGTCATTGTCCTCCATTTTTGGAATCTAAATTGCTATCGAAACAAATGTTCATCTATAATTTGTCAACATAATTGGCTTCGAGCGCTTATGACAAGTTGGAAAAATTATTGCCAACTAATTAATAAGCAACGTTTATTGTAAATGAACAACAGAAACGATTTAGCAGCGAATCAAATGTGATTTAATGTAAATTTTATGTGATTTTATGCCAAAAATTATAGTGAGCAGGCCACGTGGCTTTTCTATATGATTTTAATAAAGCATAACATTTATTTATATCAAAAATCTAACAATAGTTAGGTAATTGTAAAAAAAGTCATTTTTGAGAAAACGCCTGAAATTAAGCTGTATTTCCAGTAAAGGAATTTATACTTAATTCTTACTAAAATCTTTCTTATTGATATTTAGATGATGATTAAAATTTCATTCTTCTTCACCTTATCAGGGTCGAGCTCTAGGCTTTAGACACGTTTTTGCCTATACCTCAATTTTAATCAAAATAAATTTAGCGAACTCTTTCAATTTTAAATAGAATAAAATTTAGGTATATACATTGAAAAATATTTTTTTTTTGTTTGCCTCAGATACTCGAGTCCATTTATCCAGATCCTTTTACTTTACCACACAGGGTATGGTCAAGTATTGTAATCGTGCTATGAAACAAGTGTTTGTTTTGCTTCTTTTTTTCAAAATATCTAAAAAACGGCTAAAACTATTTTGATTAAAAAATTGAGCGAAACCATGGCATTTCGAATTACAAAAAAGTCCTAATAAGTGAACATCAAAAAAATTATATTTTTCGAGATAATAACTGTTTTCTCAAAATGTCTGTTAGTTAGTCTTTTATTCTGAGAGTTAGTCTATGAGTTAGTAATTTTTTTCCTATGATATATATCTGTTTTTTAGTATCGTTAGTTTATTGAAGGAGATAATAAAAGTAGTCTCGTTGAATTATAATTTTATTTATTTATAACGAAACTAGTAGTCTCGTTATAAATAAATAAAATTTATAATTCCAGCAGAAGACACACTTTTTGTTGTCTCCTTCAATATATAAAAATTCTGGACTACTCTCGGGAATAAAACTTTCAATTTAATCGTTAGTTTAGTAGCCGGATTATAGCTGGTCAAATTTTTGTCGTGATCGAGGATTGAACCCTTCCATTTGATCATTTTAACTACACCCCCAGAGGCTAGTCCAGCCCAGCTCCTTACTTAATAAACATGACGAATCCTAAAAAATGTAGTTATTTTTGCAACACGCCTAATCAATTCCCTTGATTTCCAATCAGACAAATTAATCAAAACATGTAATACTTGATGAGAATACTTATTTTAAGAAATAAAGTCGTTAGAGCCGTTTTTGAGAAACATTCTGATAAACACTCGAACTAAACGAGTACTTCTGGTCAGCTGGTTTGGATCAAAAACTTATTGTACCCATTCTTGCTGATATCTAGGGTAAAGATATCAAATTTGTTCTATGTTACTGTTTTACGTCTATTTGTAGATTTGATGGTTTTGGTGGTTGAGTTGCCTATCATAAGTTTCGGATGAAATCAGATTGCAGATTTATACCATTAGAAAAAGCACGACATTTCGGCCACGAGTTCTGGAGTCGTTTTCTATACTATTTTCAGACTGGTGACTATTTGATTGCAATTATCCTAAATCCTAGTCAATAACCAATTTATATGGAGAACTCTCGGACAGTAATAGGTAAAGCTTAATTTTATCACAGCTACACCTTTAGTCCAAGTTCCAGCTATCTATGTCAAACGATTTCGGAACAAAAATATTGCCAAATAACAAAAATGTAGAGTGACATTTTCAATTTTTTCTCATGTTTGGAATCTGAATCTTTATTCATCTATAATTCGTGACAATTTCAAAGATTATAAAATGATGGAAAATTATTACAAATTAATTAATAATCAATTTTCATAATAAATGAACGTGAAAAACAATTTAGCAGCTAATTACATGCAATTTAAACCTGACTAATTTTTTATCATTCTAATAGATTGTAAAAAAAATACAATGTATATTAGTATTTAAATGAAGGTAAGAATATATATATTTCTTTCTCGGTTGAGAGGAATGCTTAATGAAGCGATACTTACCTATTACTCGTGAAGATGAATACACAGGGACGTTGGAACGATTTAAATCCAGGTTGGGATAGTTTATGGGTCTAGATCCATTAAAGTGAGGTGGGCGAGCAGAGACAAGTTCTGAGTCACCCTTTGGAGGATTACAACTTGACCAAATTTCAAAATATTAACCGTTTCTTAAAGAAAAAATTGCGAATTATTACTCGACCAAACATGTACTCAACATAAACTCATGACGTTTTTATTGAAACAACATCGGGATCAGTTTACAGCAGTCTTTACCGAGCCACATACAGGGCGAGTGATTAGCATCTGAATAGACGGCGCTTGAGTGAGAGAATGACCAATTCGAGAAAATCCATAATTCATATTAGAATACACATCGCGAAGAAGCGACCCGCTTTTACAAAACGTTTCTTTATAAATGCTATGTCTTTTTTATAATGGCCAAAGGAATAACGAATGAAAGGAAAATTTCAACGCTCCATGTTTTGTAATGGATCTCTAGAATAGTAAATCCGAGCCTAAACAGGCAGATCCACGACTCCTCATCAACATAATCTATTCGAAAAGACCTGAAGAATACTTTTACTTTTCATGTATACTGCTTAGCAGCTTAAATCAGCACATTCTAGAGATCTCGGAAGCCCAAACAACGTGACGTGATTCACTTTTAGGTATGCTACTAGTATATCTAAAAATGCATCCTTGTTGTTTTGATTGCTGTTCTAAAAGTGACAGGAGACCAATATATTTTCTCTAAAATTGCAATAGCTAAATCCCTTATTTAAAGTATACCATTTAATCAAACCATAATTTTAAAAAGGCTTAGAAACTAGAAAGTTGTTATTTCCGAGAGTAACAGAGTTGATTTTATAAAAGAAAATTCCTCTTCTGGATCTGAGGTGTAATAAATATATATATTTTTTTTTACAAAGAAGAATGGCTGATATGCTCCTGGGAAACGAACTCAAGTTCTAACAAAAACTTATAGTTGGCTAGATTTTTGGCAGAACTCCTTCTAGCATCTAAACAAAACATCTATAACATCTCAAATCATGCAGAGAAACTCTCTTTGATTTTCTCTTATAAAAAATTTCAACAATTTGGTTATTTTGATAACTGAAACCTTATAGTGAGAATTAACTGTCTGTCTATCTCCTCTGACATAGGTTTGTAATTTTTAACCCACTAAAGCTTTAACTTTTAATTTGCCATGCATTTATTGTTGGATAATCTCAGATGAACTAATCCACAGACGAAAAAAATTTGAAGCGTTTCGAAAAACAAAATGCTCTGAATAAAAATAAAATCTACAAGAAAAGAAAATGAGTATAGACCTATGTTCCTCTTTAATCCAAGACTTATAAGGTCAATAACTTTTAAGGAGTTCGGTGTTGGTTCTAGGTGAAACATTTTTAATATAATAATAAAACCAGTAAGATGCGAGGCTTAGGTTAATCACAGAAATAAACAGCGGAGTTATTTGAATTCGATATTTCTGTTGGCCCATCATACAGGAGTCTCTTCTAAGACTTCGATGATGGGCTAACCCCCGAAAGATAGACGAATTCAAAACTCAATTTTGTTTTATTTCTTTTTTTGTGAAACCTAGCTCGTATCTTACTCAAGTTTCTATTATTATACTGATATGGCTCAATTTGTTCACCTTTGGTTAACTTGGACTGTAGACAAATAGCTGCCGTATCACGAACGTTTCGGTTCTTATTTTGGATACTGTGCATCTATTTAAGGAATTACTCATTTATCTGCTAATAAAATATGACTTAATGAATGAAAAAACAGCCTTTATAATGATGAAAGAATTGGTTTAGGATAGAATCAGATTCAAGGGACGTAAGTGTCTCTTCAAACCAGTCTAAAAAATAAAATAAAAAGTTTCTCATCAATATAATATCTACGAAAATCGCAATCCCCTAAAAAATTCACTAACTGATTAGCCTTCAAAATAAATTACTTCAAATTCACTTCCGACAAGCCAATATTTACCAAGACGTTTCTCTTGAACATTAAGCTGTTGTTTAGCTCAAGTTTCGAATTTCATTTGTCTATAATTTATTGTTTTTGAGATATCGTTATTACACTCACACAAACACTGATATTGTCGGGTACGTATTTTGCATATTGTCTCGTGTTCGCTATTGATGTGGGCGGCTCAGTTCGCGAATGACTTGTGACGTAGTTGTGACGTCACAAGGAGCCACCGCGCGGTCATATATGGCAAGAGGACGGCCTCGTTGGCTTAACCTGTTCCCACACACGCCCTTTGTTTTTGTTTTGTTATGCTGTTTTCGATGATTAACAGTAGAATCAGACGCTTTGTTTTATAGAGTGTTGATGAAAATTGTCAACCGGATCTCGAGGGACATTACATCGATGCCAGGTATCGAGAGATACAATCGGATTAGATCCATTTCAGCCAATCGAAAGGGAAACATTGCATGAATAATAATAATCCTTTTGGATGTCCAAACACATCAAATATTCTTTCTAGTTTCGAGCTTCTATGAATAACAAATTATTATTTGCTCATATCTTTTTTTACTTCTTATATTGAAATAACATATCTGAAAATTGACTTTTTATTTTTACTTCTTCGTATCCAAGCGCCATACTCGATTCCGACCGTCGACGATTACTGTGGAGAGCATCCTCGGCATTATAATTTAATGGGGAAATTTTTCACAGGGGTGGTTTCCTATTACTTTTCCCTGATTATAGCCGGCAGCGAGTCGGGCTTGAACCCGCGCTAGCTTGATTAAATGTCATCCTCTATAAACACTCGGCTACCCTGACCCCTTTACTAAGAACATTAAATTAAATTTTTTTGTAGTTTTAGACTTTACTTGTATCCTAGAAAGGCCTACCACTATAATTTATACTAAATCAAATTTCTAGAACTTCTATTGTCAGGGCCGACGAAAGCGCCTGGGTGTGATCTTGTAACACCTCCGCATTGTTAAAATAAATAAACATTTTTTTGGAACGAAGTTCCTTACGGGACGCCTTCGGAGGGGTACCCTAGCCGGTGAAAAACGTCCGTAACGTTAAAAAAAGCGTGCCAAATGCTCATGCGCGCGCATCCACTCAGGTCGCCACTCTGGAGGCGGGGCCTCTGGCTTGTGCTGTGGTCGGGAATCCCTGAGAATCTTGGCGAGAAGCTTTCAGTGAATTCCATTTCTCGAACATCCTTCGATTCAACAGGTTAGTATTTCATTACCCCTCCTCTACCTCTCTGCTTCTATTTATCGAAATAATCCTCTTTTTAAAAAATTTTATTAATTTAATAGACAGAATAATAGAATTCAATAAAAATGGCATCGAATTCAGAGACAAGAACATCCAGAATATTTCGTTATTCGCAGCATCAAATAACAAAGGTGTGCTTACTTAATTAATAAATAAATGAAAAATTAAATAATATAGAAAAAAATAGAAATTATGACTCAACTTCTCAACTAATTTTGGCAGGTGACTTCAATATTAACTTCAAAGATAAGCAATCTTCAGAGTTTCTCTATTTAAAACTTTTCTGAAAAATACATTTGAGATTTAAAATATGAACAACAATGAAGTATGAATCCACTACGAGAGACAATACTACTATCGATGCTGTTTTCTCGCGATACTATGGCAAAAATCGAATCACAACAGAGGTAGTATCTTATTTTAGTTACCATAAAGCTATAGTTTCTATTGATAGAACATAATTAGGCTTAATTATTATTATTCATATAAATACCTGTTTTCTTTGTATATTATTATTATTATATATTATATATTTTTATAAATCATTGTAAATAAAATAAAGGTAAGTTAAGATAATTTTATAAAGTAGTTTCTTTTGCTTTTTACGGATAAAAAAATCAGTAATAAAAAACGTATAGCGTCCGAATAATTATTTTTCTTTATACCTAGAATAGAACTTAAAATTAATATTTTTATAATAAGGAACTTCGTTCCTATCCGGTGTCTCACGACTCAGATCTATTTTTTTTTATAAATACATGGCCGTATCTTAACATTGTGGGAAACCACTTTCGGTGCCTGTAGCTATGGTGTGTATCTAATGGGTAAATGTAAATGCTGTAGAATCTCACTAATCCGGCACTATTAAAAACTAGGAGGTAACAGATTATTGAGAATGTTCGGATTACTGGATTATATAGAAAAATTAATAATAAATAAAATAAAATAAAATAAATTTCACCTGATATGGTTAATAAACGGCTACCAAATCGCTGGCGGAGGGTGGCGGATTATTGGACGTGCCGGTCTATTGAAGTGTCGGATTAGTGTGACTCTATTGTAGCTGTTTTTCTAAATATGACTATAGAGGGATGATAGATAATAAGAAGAGTTCTAATTTAATATTATTTATTTATTTATCTATATATATAAATTTGGATGTTTGTTTGTCTGTCTGTTTGAAGTTAATGGAGTCAGACACCATTTGTCTGATTGAAATGAAATTTTGTACACATTATTTTCTCACTTTTCGCGAACCGCACTGATTTAGTATCATCAATTTAAAATCAATTTAATTTTTCAACTTTATTCACAAAATAAATATGAATGAAATTTTTGTTATAATAAGAATAGAGAGAGAATAAAAGAAGGGTTCTTTTTAGACCTTTTCAGAACTACTTCCACTACCACTTTCATTTCCAAGACAATAGATTATCTAATGAATTCCAAAGTAATTCCAAATAATTCCAAAAACGGTGTACACCTAATTCCAATCGCGGTTCACCCCTCGCATGAGGGGTAATCAATTTTGGACAGCTAATACTTCAATCCCTAGACGCCGCCCGCCAGGGCACCCCGCCCGGGCCTCCGGCACGCCTGTCCCAGCTAGCTTAATATATATCTCATCATCATCGACCATACAGTATCAACACAAGTGTAACGCAAAAAGCAAATTTTATCGCATCGGCTCGTGATAATAAAATAAAATTTTGATACGAAATATCGTAGCATACCACTTTAATTTATGCTTACCAAAAAACAGGTCTAACAATTAATTTTTCAATATTTTTTACAAATTATCCGTAGGTGATATTTTTATTATAAATTTTGGATATTTTATTTATAAAAAGAAAAAAAAACTAATCTGAAATGGTTTAGTTTAAAATTTCCTAAGTTCATTTTACCCGAAAATTCTCATTAATAATCTCTTAATTAAAAAAGGAAAGTTTCAACCTTTTTGCTTAATCCCCCTAGGGAACATTGTTACAATTTACATGGATTAATTTGTTAACCAAAATATTAAACATTAAGTACTTAAGGTAGAAAACTTTTTAAATTAAATTTTATTTTACTTAAAAATTAAAAGACAAAAAAAACGCTTAAAAAACGCTTAAAACAAAAAAAGGAATCGATTTCAAAAATGAAAGTAAAAAAAAAAGTTTAATTATTTTGTTTTTAATGAACAATGATATTTCTATTATTTTATTAAAATAATCAATGTACCTACCTAGCAGATTTCAAAAAAATAAAGTAAAAATATTTCTGGGAGACGACCAGGACTTTTTTGTTTATAGGTATAAACGTTTTATTTGAGAAAATTTTAGATTGATATTGATAGATCAATAAAGTACATTCTAAACATTATTTGAAAAATTAGTTTGATAGTATTATCGGACCATATTTATAAGGTACAATATATTTGACTAAAGTTTTCAACATGTCCTCAGCTAAGCCCCTAAGAGATAGGCAACTGAATACACACGCATTTACAAATCCATACTTAAACCATTACGAGCTGCTCCAGGCGTGCTCGGCACGCCCTCTAAAGCTCGGCCCTCCGTGCGGGTGGCCCTAACGGGCAGCGTCTCGGCGTGTGATTATTAGGTCTGTAATATATATTTGTAATATTTTGCCCCCTCTTTCGCCCCCACGCACAGATTTTGGCTATCGATTTTTACAGCATACATGTTATATAGTCTTAAAAACTAACATTACAAAATTTGATCTATATCGAAGAGAGTATTAATTTTTTGCCCCCACTTACATTTTGGGAGGTTGAAATTATTTTTTAGATATTTGCAAATAAATAATCCACAGATTTCTAAGGAGTAAATATACAAAAAAGCTAAAAATTTCTATATTCTCCCCCCCCCCCACCCCTTTCGCCCCATACAGTCAATTTTGATAGTTGATTTTTACAGGAATAGTTTCTTAAAGTAATAAAGAATAACTCTACAAAATTTGATCAAGATCGGAGAGAGTTTTAATTTTGCCCCCAATCACATTTTTGATAGTTGAGGGGAGGGGTCGGATTACAAAAAATCTTGAAATTATTTTTTAGATATTTGCAAATAAATAATCCACAGTTTTCTAAAGAGTAAATGTACTAAAAAGCTAACAATTTCTATATTCCCCCCCCCTTTCGCCCCCATACAGTCAATTTTTGATAGTTGATTTTTACAGGAATAGTTTCTTAAAGTAATAAAGAATAACTCTACAAAATTTGATCAAGATAGGAGAGAGTTTTAATTTTTGCCCCCACTCACATTTTGGATAGTTGGGAGTCGAATTTCAAAAAATCCTGAAATTTTTTTTAGATATTTGTATTTAGAATTTTATTAAGTAAAAATCAAGTAGATATCTTATCGTTCTTAATTGAAAATGCACAATTAGTTTAAACACATTGCAAAGATATTTTGCTCCTTTTGACCCCTTTAGGGTCGAATTTCAAAAAATCCTGAAATTAGTTTTTAGATATTTTAATTTAGTATTTTTATAAGTAAAAAGCAAGTAGATATTTTGAGTGAGTGAGTGAGTGAGTGTATCGGGCAAAGAATTTTATATATATAGATAATACATAAAACATTTTTTATCGATTTATGACCTTCATCTTATTAGTATTTATTTATTTACTTCGCATCTTCATAGAGTATATGGTTTGACTCAAGGAACCACCTCCACTATTGGCTACTTAACTAGCAAAAAATCGTTTTATGCATTGTTATAGATTTGAAAAAAGCGAAATATGTACTTTCGATAAGCTAGAAAACAAAAACTTCGCACAAAGGTGTATTAAATAAAACTTGAGTGCCGCATTTGCTACAACTACTCAACAGTAGGTACCTATATAAAACGATTTTTCTGATTCTCTTAATTTTTGAACGAGAACCCCTCTGAAGCTTAAAAGTCCATTTAATTATTGTTTGGAAATATTTGGAAATGTAAATATTTTTGCACTTCATTTTTCTTTCTTAAGTTATTTGAGTATTTGAAATCAAGATAGTACCTAAGTAATACAGGCAGGGAGACAGAATTATAGAATGAACATGGAAAAAATTATTTAATTTGTCAAACTGTCTGTTAGTTCGTTACAAAATTTCACAAGTAGTATTTTACTATTGAGATTACAAGGTGATTAGATTTTGGATGAACCCAAAATTAAGGGGGGGGGTGTTCTTAAAAAAATAATCTTGATAAACTTAAAATAAACTCTAATGGTTTTTATATTTAATTGACTAACTGACTAGCGGACCGAATCTTGAAAAATTTGAACTTTTTCCTCCATTTTTTTTCTGATTTTTCTGTATTTATTTTTAATGAAGATCTGAACCTAGAAATCTTAAAATCTAGGCTTTGATATCGACTTGTCATCGGGTTTGCAAACAAATTGAATTTTTTGAAAAAATTTAAAAGCTACCCATCGACTTAATAGTGATTAGTCTACCAAGTAAATATTATAAAAAATAAAATAAATAAATAATTTATCAGAATAATTAAAATAAGCTGACGTGTTCTGATGTGGCCATCCACTTGAATTTACCATACAACCTGGCCATAGGGGCACACTGATTATGTATACAAAATTTGGTTGAGTTTGGTAAATGGCCAAGATTTTCATTTTTTGACCCTCCACCCCCCCCCATTTTGGGCAGTTAGTTTTTGCATTTTTAGACTTCTGGGGGTCCACTGATTATGTATACAAAATTTGGTTGAGTTTGCTCAAACGACCTAGATTTTTATTTTTTACCCCCCCCCCTTCCCCCCTTAATTTTGGGTCGATATGCACCAAAATCTAATCAGCTCTTAATCTCTAATTCACCAAAACTAGGTGTTTAAATTTGGTTTCGATATTCACACTAGTTTATGAGCTAGCTCGCCCACAAAAATTTGGTAACGCACCAACTAACAGACAGACTAACAGACATTTTGACAAAACAATTATTATCCCAAAAAATATCATTTTTTCGATGTTCACTTATTAGAGCTTTTTTGTAGAGGCGAAATGCCATGGTTTTGCTCAATTTTTTTAATCAAAGTAGTTTCAGCCGTTTTTGAGATATTTTGAAAAAAATAAAGAAAAAAACACTTTTTTTTCATGCACGATTACCATACCCTGTATGGTAAAGTAAAAAAAATGATTACCACTATAATTATTATCTGGAAAATTTTTTAATAATTATTAGATTATTACAAATGTCGATAAATAAATGAAATAATTTTGGTAACTTATTTCATTTGCAGAATCGAAATTCAAAGAAATAGATAATTCGGCCGAGCGACTTTTTATCTCTTAACAAGCGAGCGATGAGTACTCAGATCAGCCGTCTTCTGCCTCATGGTAAATATCACCGCGCTAAGCAAGTAAGTTATTTCTCTATCACTAATTAATATTATTAATTATATATTTATATTAATTATTAAAATATTACATTTTATCATTCCAGAATTGTTCGCGTTCGTTTCGAGTGTTATAATAGTGCTTAGACAAATCAAGTGGTCAAACCTCGCTTTCTACAACTACAAATCTCCCATCGCTGGGGTAAGGTAAGATTTTCAACTTTTTTTTTTTTAAATATATAGGCATTATCTCTCCTTTCAAAGAATATATTTTTATAAAGTTTTTGTGCCGTGGGTAGCATAATTTTTATATATTGAAGGAGACAATAAAAGAATGTGTCTTCTGCTGGAATTATAAATTTTATTTATTTATAACGATTATTACTTTACCATATAGGATCTGGTCAAGTATTGTATCCGTCAAAAAAATGTTGTTGCTTCGTTTTTTCGAGATATTTAAAAAAGGTCTTAAACTAATTTGATTTTTTTTATTTGGTATGCTCATTTACAATCAGCTTATAAAAATACATTTAGCTAATAGAATGCTTGTCGAGTTGGAGTACTTGTACTCCAGCTCGGCGGGCAATAGAAACCCAGACATCGTGGCAAAGGAATCGTCGGGGGTGGTGTGGGTTTTAGACGTCCAGATCGTCTCCGCGCTTGCAGGACTGGGTGTTGCCCACCGAAACAAAACAGAAAAATATAGGGGCAAATCCAGTCTGGTGGACAATATTGCGGAGCGATTTGGCGTGGGGGCGGGCTCGGTCAGGGTCGAGGCTATCACACTCTCGTGGAAGGGAGTGTGGTGGCATAAAGCGGTGGACCCCCTCATCGCCCTGGATATATCCCAAAAAACAATAAACAATTTGACATATAGGGCGATGAGGGGATCTCTCCTTAATTTTTACACTTTCAGCAGAAGAACATAGAGCGGGTGGCAAATGATTATTAATTGTAAATACAAACAAAAAAAAAAAAAAAAGAAATGTGAAATGTGATTCAGGATTAATCCTGGCTCTCTCAGCCACCCGCTCTGAATCTGAATTTATTTGTTCTAAAGCTGAAAGTGTGAAGTTTGTATAATGAACTTGATCTTTGTAAGAGGCAGCCCGCTCCTCGGAGGCCCAATAAACTAATTAAATATGTTAACAATTGAGTAGAATAAAAAGAAAAGAATTCACATGAGGGGGAACTCATCCATTGATGGTTTCCCTAAATACTAAAAAAAAAATTAATCGAAACCATGGTGTTTTAGTATACAAGAAAGCCTTAAAGAGTGAAAATCGAAAAAATTAATTGCTAATTGGATCTTTTAAATAATTAAATGTTTAATCTAAAATATCAAATTAGCTGAAACTTAATACCAACAGGTTTATTATTTAAAAAGATATATGTAATTATTTGTTTAGAGTATCGAAATGGGGGGGGGGGGGGGGTAAAATATAAACTATCAATTAAAATACTAAAATTACTAGGTAGGTTTCACAAAAACCTACATATTAATTATTTTTAATTTTATTAAATATGTTCAACTCGAACCTACACCATTCTCCCGGAACAAAATTGGTATCAATCCTAGAAACCTTGATTGATTTGTACCAAATAATCTTTATCTAATGAGGTCAGGTAGCCATCAAGTCAATACTTTTAACTAAATTTGTTATTTTAAAGCAAATTAAGTATTTAAAGAAGCTATTAAAAATGAGTTCTTCTTCATTTGGGCCTTCTTCTGCAATTAATATATAAAGAGTTAAATAGAATTTGCAGAATTGTACTTGTATAATTTCAAGTTGCTACAAAATAATGAGTTAAGATATAATATGGATTCTGGCTTTGAAGAATTCTATTAAAAGTTTAAAATTAATCACAGGAAATAAATCTAATAAAATCTGTATTTAATTTGAAAGATTCCGAAAATACAAAAGTAGAAAAAAAGCATTAAATTCTCTAAACGTCATAAGGATAAATTAATAGATAAATATATTGTGTTAGAAAAATGTATTGTTTTTAATTTATAAAAAATTTAGAAAGATGATAGATTAACGAAATACCGGACACAATTTCAAATGATGTGATTCATCTCGGTCTATTTAGAAAAATCGACGATCAAAAATTGGCCCAATTCAGACCAAAAATGTTCATATTTTTAACTTTTTATTTTTTCCCAGCCACATCCCTCATTTCTCTTTTGTCCTCTTTTAGTTTTACCACTGGTACACTTTATATTTTGTTTTGTTAAAAAAAAAAAAAAAAAGAAATAAAGTAAAAAAATAGTATAATAAATTAAAAATAAAATTAGAGATCCAGTTTCCCAGCAGTGGAGCTAAATGCGTGATTCGACCAGGTTAATGATCCTCATCGGATGATTCATAGTACCAAGCGAATTCCACTCTTCGGGAACAAATCGCGAATATACCTACCTATATATAATCTTAATATAAAATTAATTCGAATTTCAATTTTAATTATAAATTTGTTTTTGCATTGATCAAGTGCTGACTAAAAGAAATTAAACGTTAATTTTAGAAAAATGTATTTATCATGACCGCTTATATAATATCCTACTTTGTTATATTTTATTTCTATTTGCCATTAAACATTTAGTTATTTTATAAAATATTAATTAATACAGCCAAATAAATTATGACGTCGATTATTTTTGAGGGTTGAAACTGGATGGAAAATTAGAAATAATACGCAACATATCGAAATGAAAGACAAATTTATTTAACTAATTGTAGAATGTTTTTTATGATTCCGTAGTTCTACCATCAGAACACTTAAAAACAAAAGCTTAATAAGATGACGAATTAGTGTAAAAATTAAAAAAACTTACAAAATAAGATTAAAAAAAAAATTCAATAATTTTAAAATTTCGAGTCTCATTAGGTATTAAATAGCAATATTTGAAATCAAAATATTTTGTTGACTTAATCAAAAACAGCTTCCTCTTTGATTTTAAAATTACCATTTGTTTTTACTCAATTATAACTCGAGTTATATCTAAAAAAACTAAAACTACGTGATTTTAAACGATAATAAACATAAATAAAAACAACTTTTTATTCTTTTAGCTAAAACTTTTCTTTTAGCTAATTGAGCTAAAAACAAGTGGTAATTTGAAAATCAAAGAGAGAAGCTGTTTTCTATTACGTCAAAAAATATTTTGATGTCAAATATTCTTGTTTAATATCTAATGGGATTCGAAAATAGGTCAAAATGGCCTTTTTTCGTCATTTTGATTGATAATATCTCAAAACTCTGACGTGTTGTAAAAAATCGGGGAATTACATGATAATCAGCGTATAAAACTCTACTAGAATCCATTGTTAGGTTTATGAAGATAAATTTTTGTTTAATTTTTGTCGAGCATTGTTATTAGAGTAAAATAATCTGGATATACAGAGTGGGCCATCTACATGTGACCCATTTGTTTCTGAAATAAAAATTTAAAGAAAAATGAATCGATTTTTTCTTTGTATTAGGCATTTAGTTTGGTCTAAGGAAATACATGTCAGCTGCTTTTCGAATATGATTTGGTTCAGGTGATCTCCTTTTGCTCTGACGACAATGATGGGTCACCTTTTGGACCACAGGAAGGCTTTTCGTGGATTAATTGTGGGTTTTCATTGGAGTAGTAGCGGCATTTTTGTTTGTATACCGCTCCTTGAAAATCCCGAAAAAACGAGCCCATTATGTCGTCATAGCAAAAGGCGATCACCTGAACCAAATCATATTCGAAAAGTAGCTGATATGTATTTCCTTAGACCAAAATAAATGCCTAATGCAAAGAAAAAATCGATTCGTTTTTCTTTAAACTTTTATTTCAGAAACAAATAGGTCACATATAGGTGGGCTCCACCCTGTATGTAATTCTAAAAGTGGAAAAATAACGTTTTATAATAATACAGAAGAACTAATTGATAAGTGATGGATTATTTTTACTTGCCCTTAAAAGTAGTCAAAGTAATGATAGACAGACTGACCTCTCTGTATTGAATATCAAATGAAAAAAATCTAATGTTAAATTTGAAAAATTATATTATGCGGTTATGAATGAATTTTGCGAAGAATAAAATAAAACAATTAAATATTCCAGCGCCTCCCAATCGATCGCAGACCCCAAAGATCGAAAATAATTTTCTTTCACCCGGGGCGCGACACAACGAGGCCGTGTAAAGACAATTAATAACAAAATTTAAATTTAGGGAACGAAGAAAAGTTTATTTTTATTACAGACAAAAGGATCAGCCGGGGCTCGAACCCGGGATCTTTGCATGTGTACTGCAATGCTTTGTCATAAGAGTTTTAACTCCCATATCCACTAAGCTACTGATCCCTGATCCCAAACTAATACCTTTTGTCTATATGAATTATGGAATTTCTTTTAATCCTCTCCTCGTTCATTTTTCGCAGCCTAGGCCTTGATTCATTAATTAAACAATTAAATATTCAGCGCCTCCCAATCGATCACAGACCTCAAAGATCGAAAATAATTTTCTCTTCACCGGTGCGCAACCACTAACGAGGCTGTGTAAAGACAATTAATAACAAATTTAAATTTAGGAACGAAGAAAAGTTTATTTTTTATTACAGACTTAATTTTTCGATCTTTGGGGTCTGCGATCGATTGGGAGGCGCTTGGAATATTTAATTGTTTAATTAATGAATCAAGGCCTAGGCTGCGAAAAATGAACGAGGAGAGGATTAAAAGAAATTCCATAATTCATATAGACAAAAGGTATTAGTTTGGGATCAGGGATCAGTAGCTTAGTGGATATGGGAGTTAAAACTCTTATGACAAAGCATTGCAGTACACATGCAAAGATCCCGGGTTCGAGCCCCGGCTGATCCTTTTGTCTGTAATAAAAATAAACTTTTCTTCGTTCCCTAAATTTAAATTTGTTATTAATTGTCTTTACACGGCCTCGTTGTGGTCGCGCCCCGGGTGAAGAGAAAATTATTTTCGATCTTTGGGGTCTGCGATCGATTGGGAGGCGCTGGAATATTTAATTGTTTAATTAATGAATCAAGGCCTAGGCTGCGAAAAATGAACGAGGAGAGGATTAAAAAGAAATTCCATAATTCATATAGACAAAAGGTATTAGTTTGGGATCAGGGATCAGTAGCTTAGTGGATATGGGAGTTAAAACTCTTATGACAAAGCATTGCAGTACACATGCAAAGATCCCGGGTTCGAGCCCCGGCTGATCCTTTTGTCTGTAATAAAAATAAACTTTTCTTCGTTCCCTAAATTTAAATTTGTTATTAATTGTCTTTACACGGCCTCGTTGTGGTCGCGCCCCGGGTGAAGAGAAAATTATTTTCGATCTTTGGGGTCTGCGATCGATTGGGAGGCGCTGGAATATTTAATTGTTTAATTAATGAATCAAGGCCTAGGCTGCGAAAAATGAACGAGGAGAGGATTAAAAAGAAATTCCATAATTCATATAGACAAAAGGTATTAGTTTGGGATCAGGGATCAGTAGCTTAGTGGATATGGGAGTTAAAACTCTTATGACAAAGCATTGCAGTACACATGCAAAGATCCCGGGTTCGAGCCCCGGCTGATCCTTTTGTCTGTAATAAAAATAAACTTTTCTTCGTTCCCTAAATTTAAATTTGTTATTAATTGTCTTTACACGGCCTCGTTGTGGTCGCGCCCCGGGTGAAGAGAAAATTATTTTCGATCTTTGGGGTCTGCGATCGATTGGGAGGCGCTGGAATATTTAATTGTTTAATTAATGAATCAAGGCCTAGGCTGCGAAAAATGAACGAGGAGAGGATTAAAAAGAAATTCCATAATTCATATAGACAAAAGGTATTAGTTTGGGATCAGGGATCAGTAGCTTAGTGGATATGGGAGTTAAAACTCTTATGACAAAGCATTGCAGTACACATGCAAAGATCCCGGGTTCGAGCCCCGGCTGATCCTTTTGTCTGTAATAAAAATAAACTTTTCTTCGTTCCCTAAATTTAAATTTGTTAATAAAATAAAATTTTCAAAAATGAAGGGTCCTTTTTTGGACAGCATCCTCTGGCTGAAAAGTCATTGCCCGCCCCTGATACAATTATAATACCTATATAGTTTTAATTGTTTTATTTTCTAATTATACCTAGTACATATAAATATAATTAAATAAATTGTATACAGATCTAAGTCCATGATTAATCAAAGAAGATAATTTTCGTAATAAAATATATTACATATTTCCCATTTTAATATTATCTCAAGCTTATTTGTAATTTGATTTTAGGTACCTATTTTTCTATTAATTTACCATTCCTATTCATTCTGGGATGCATAACATGTTCTTGCTAGATTCACATATATATATATATATATATATATACTGCCTTGTGTGAGTGAGGGGAGGAGTCAGAAATTAAATCCTGTGACTTAAACTCCACACTCCCTGAGATGGAAATCAATGAATCAGCCTTTCCTATAAGAAAATCTTAAATCTCTCCTAATTCTATTGCTATAAGCAAGCTATGACTTATATATTGAGATTTCTTAGAAATGGATTATTCCAAAGATTCCCGAATCATCTTTATTTATTCCTTTTTTGTATTATTTCTATTTTAATAGTGTCTCACCGAGAACAATATTTATTCGACTAAAACTTGTTTGGACTTGTCTTTGACATGCTTGAACTGGAAGATACACCAGGCAGGGACTTCAATAAACCTTCTATCGGTGCCCTTTTCGGAAAATAATTCATATTAATTGCCCCTTGAAACTAGGCAACCATTTTATTTCATTTCAAGAACCAATATACAAACTTTTCAAAAACAAAAAAATATTTTTTATAGAAATATTTGAAATAACGGATAATAATTTGATAATTTAAAGATCCTCCTGATATTTTGAAGTCGATATTTATGAAAATACTCTAAAAGTTTGAGGGATGATGATGAGAATTTTAGGGATGCGCCGCATCTACAACATCCATGGACCACACGCCACTAATATATTGTATATACCCAGATAGCGCCCTCGCTCTTGAAGATACCTTATTCAGCTCTTATTGTCTTTAAGATGCCTTTAAGGTGTCTTAAAGATCTCCTAGTGTCTAGAAAACATGTCCTAGACCAAGTGTGCTATCAGGGTATATATTAATTTATCTGAATAAATAGTTTTTACGGCATTTAAAGTATTTAATCTATAAAAAATCAATATTCTGTCCATATCGTACTCAAGGAAGGTATCAAATTGAGTTTTTAACTACAAATGATGCATTTTCAGCCTCGTAAACATCGACGAACCCCTAACACAAAAATGGCTGTAGTAGAAATTTCCAGGAAATTAATTATTTTTAAAGAAGCTTATTACATTTAACATAAGTAATGATAAATCGTCTGAAATGCATTCAGTAATGGAATTACTTTCCTTTTTACGGACCGAGTTTTACTTTCATTTCTATCTCATAGATATATTTGGAACTATTTTAGTTAAAGAAACTTCTTCTCCCATGATTGAGTTTTCCACTCTTTTTATTGGCAAAAGCAAAATGGATGTATGTCTTCTGAATTTTTTATATTCTTAAATAAAGTACATATCCGATTTCAATTGTGATTGGATAATTCGCCAACTCAATGATTGCCAATGAAGGAAATCCTTTCGAGTTCAACGACTGACAGCTATTGCTTCGTTCACAGAGGCTGTCTGCGTTTTCAATGTCATTTTCCTGATCTGATCCCAGGAATGAATCACGTCAATTGGGTTCGCTCGAATAAATTCTTCAGAATCGCTCTAGTGACCTCAGCGATAAATTTTCTGTTTTTGTTTTTTATGCCTAAATTAAACGTTACGTATTCCTCTTCCCATTTGACGCAAATTAGAATCATAAAAGAGTCAAAGAGGAGCGATTCCGGCCTGCGGGATCTGCTCCTCTCCTCGCTGTTCCATAAAGTATAACTATACTCTAGGCAATTTTTTTTTTACTTTTTTTACTTTTATTTATTTCTATTTTTCCTTTTTTGCAAATGCAGAACATTTATACAATCTGGTCACACTCGA
Source organism: Forficula auricularia (assembly GCA_024734495.1). Taxonomy (NCBI): domain Eukaryota; kingdom Metazoa; phylum Arthropoda; class Insecta; order Dermaptera; family Forficulidae; genus Forficula; species Forficula auricularia. The sequence goes on from JALMQS010000075.1 coordinate 6,642,045, forward strand.
TTCTAATATAAGGGATTATCTATTTGAACAGGATGTCGGAGATTCTCATGAATTAATCTGTTTTAGGTTAAAAAATTTAAATTACCGGAAGCTAAACAATATATGACGCAATTAGTTTTTAGAGCCTGATCGACTCTGTGTACTTTTGGATCATTACAGCCCTTCTATTTCTTGTAGAGTGTTTTTTTACTTTACCATACAGGGAATGGTCAAATATAGTAGTCATGCATGTAAAAAAGTGGGGGGTTTTTTTTGCTTTGTTTTTATTTTTGAAATATTTCAAAAACGGCTGAAACGATTTTGATAAAAAAAATTGAGCGAAACTATGGTGTTTTGGTCTATAAAATAGCTCTAGGACTGAACATCGAAAACATGATCTTTTACGAGATATTAATTATTTTGTCAAAATGTCTGTTTATTAGTATGTTACCAAATTTCATAAATAATTATAAATTATTTTATTATATATTAAATATAAGAGAGGAGCCAGGTGTATGGTAAAGTCATGGGGATGGCCACATACGTTTATTTTTTGTTCTTCGAGTAACATACTCAATTCCAAGCGTTGGCTATTACTATAGATAATATCCTCTCTATAGTAATTTTCTGTGGATATTGTGGTGGTTTCCCGTTGCTTTTTTTGGATAGATTTATTTAAATATTGAAAAAGATGTGTATAACCACAGTTTTTCAATGTGTATTCCAGAAAATCCCAATTAAATTTTAGAATTCTCAATTAAATATCAGAAACCCCAATTTCAGAATTTTCAATTGAATATTAGAAAATCACAAATGTATTTCTGAAATCTCAATTCAATATCAGAAAACCTCAATTGTATTCCAGAAAATGTCAATTGTTTAGTTGTTTATAAAGTGTATTTTTTGAAATATAATTGACATTTTCTGAAATTCAATTGAAAATTCTGAAATACAAGTTAGATTTTTTAAAATTCAATTGAGAATTCTCAAATACAATTGAGATTTTTTGAAATTAACTTGATATTTTCTGAAAGAGAATTGTAAAAGTTGTAGAAGATGCTGTTGGCCTTTTAAAAGTTCTTATTTCTAATAGTGTTACTGGAAATGAAGGGGTTAGCCTAAAAAAAAATTTAAAGTTCATCTTATTTATTTGTTGAATTTTTCTTTTATCCTAATTAAAGAAAGCCGTTCAATTTCTTTAAATAATTTATTTACTGTTGTAATTGTTTCTCGGTTCATGGCAAGAAGAGTGGGAGATTTGAAGGCGTGACTTATAACCCATTGAAGTTTGAATGTCGCGGAAAAGATACAAATATAAAAATAGCTCTACTCGTTAATAGGGATAAACAAAATCGTGGATTCATTTATTTGATTTGTGCCTAATGTGACTACAAAGGGGTGTCGTGAGTTTCGCTCAAATAATATAGAGATCAATCGTATTTTGCAGTTATTTTCTAGAAATACTAGTGCTATTATTAGCTTATCACAGCCGCCCCTCTTATTATTTTACTATCTTTCTAAAGGGCATGTGTGGTCATGAAAATAAATTTTTTTAAAACTGATCAATAGTTTAATTAATTACGTGTTTTTTTCGTTTTAAAAATCATTGAAATAATGTTACAGAAACCAGGATCAATGCCATGACGTCAGAAGTCAGCTAAAATGAAAATATACAGAGAAAATTTTCAAATGCACAAGAAATAATAAAACTGTGTTTTATTTTCTAACAGCAAAACACTTAACTTATATAGTTTGTAAAGATTTCTCTCGTCAAAGAGAAAAATATTAGTTTTTTTAATTTTGCAATTTTTTGCCGTTTGAAAATACCCATATTCAAATGGTAAAATTGTCTAAGCTGATTTTATAACGTTACACTATCGATTCTAGTTTTGGATATAACTTTTTTTAAATAAAAAATCTGCCTATTTATCTATAAATTATGGTTTTTGGAAACTCTGATTTTTAGGACTCAGCGAGTACGAGTCGCAAATTTTGAAAACTTGTCGATTCCGGATCTAAATCTAAATTCAAATCAATAATCGAAAACGTTTAATATTTTCGAGTTCAATAACGATTCTAATAGCGGAAGTCTTTGAAAAAAAAAAAATTACTAAAATTTGTTAAAATTAGAATTATTTATTACATTACAAGATTTTCAACTGAAATTTGTGATCTTTCCTTTACTTATTTTCAAAAACTAAACTTTAAGACTAGATCTTACTATTTGAACATTTATACCTACCTTTTGAATTTACTGTTTTTGGTTTCTAAAAATTTGGACTGGTCGACTATTAGAGTCGAGCCCCGAATCCGAGTAACTACCCAAATACTCGACGAGTCCGAGTCGAGTCGAATCGAGTACAGAAACTCTACTATTAATAGAGAAATGTTTAAATTTAAAATATTATACACCCCTCTAATGATTTTTGAGCTTAAACGAAATTGTATCAAGTTGTAACCCTTTATCTCCACTAGAAATGCATCCTGGTTAATAACACCCCAAAACCTTCGAAATCTCAATTAAACGGAGAATATAAAACAAAATCCCTGCATAGTTAATGAAATTTTCGGCTTGTTTCAAATTTGAACGCCAAGTGGTTGTTACATTTAGACAATAGAATCGTAAATTGTCATTGACGGATAGTTTTATTGTTTTATCCGTTGTATCTAAATTTAACGGCTAAACTATTTCATTTGAATAACAATTTAAATTTAATTGGGAAGTTTTTTACACCTGTTTGCTATCAGATATCAGCTTTCCTGTTTATTGTTTAAAATGCCATTGACGAGGCGTAGAAATGGACATGAATGGCATTATATACTCGGAACACTCCGAAGGGGAAGATAAAATGACTTGACCAAACGAGAATTAACAAATAAAATTAATTAAGTGGAATAGAACAAGGTTTAGAAGCTCGTAAATAATATGAAAGAATAGACCATAGAGATAGTACATGCCCAAGAAATTCATGCCTCAGCCCCTAACTTCCCAGCTTACGCTAAATATAGGTAGGTATATTACAGATAAAATTACTATTTATTCGAAAGTTTATAATGGGAATTAAGGACAAGTTTTTTATGCGATTTTTTTTATTTTTCAACCAATGTTTAGTCGACTTTGCCGACTTCTTCAGGACTTCCTCAATACTATATATAAGAGCCTAGATTAATTTTTAACAACGCTGAGAGAATTTTCTTTAAAAAAATTACCCTCTTGCCTAGAATCGAACCGACGAACTCTTGAACTAAGGGCATCAGCTCTAGCCATTACACCAATGCAACATTAATATTTATATCTTGATTTCTGTTACTAAAACTATATATTTTTGATTTAGACTTTGTGTCGAGATAATATTGTATTCATTTGAACTCGAATGAAAATGAAAAAACACCATTAGATTTTAAATTAAGAAACATTAAATGTATATTAATTAACGAGGCAAATTTGAAATATAATTGTCAGCTCGGATTTTAAACTGATGGGTCCAATCGATTTTCATTAACCAGGCAAATTTGAAATATAATTGTAATTCGGACTCGAATTTTGAAATGAAAGACTCCAATTCATTTTAAATTAAGAAACATTAAATATATTGATAATTATTCCTCCCCCCCCCCCCCCTTCGCTACTCAAAAATTAAAGAGACGAAACTTCTAAGAGACGATGTATTTTCTGTAGTTTACGGGTATACATTTGGAGTGTGGTTTTTAAGAGGAATAAAATTTTTGGATCGAGACGCTGCCCGCCAGGGCACTAGCCCGGAGGGCCGGGCTTCGAGGGCGCGAAAAGCTCGTTATCATATAATAACATTATTAATAACAAGTTTCAAGAGTAGGTACATCTTAATTTCAGATCAAACATGTATAATATTTTACTCACCAAATAGTTACATCACACATTCGTCTAAAGAAAAATATATTTTAGACAAACGTGTGGTGTAACTATTTTGTGCGTAAAATATTAATACATGTTTGGTCAGAAATCATAATGTACTTTTGCAACTTGTTATTAATAAGGTTCTTATAATTATAGAACTACTGAAGAAGTCGGCAAAGTCCTCGAAACGTTGGTTCAAAAATAAAAAAATATCACACAAAAAAACATTCCTTAATTCCCATTATAAACTTTCGAATCAATACACATTATGGACGGAAATGATAATAATAACTGCTATATATAACACGGTAGTTGCGCTGCAGTAAAATATCGCAACATTTTATATAATTAGTCATTGCTACCTGCAGTATATTCTAATAAATCTTTCAAAAGTTTCAAAAAAGATTTTGGACCTTAACTGAAAAATATATTTTTGAATATGTAGCTGATAGATAATAAATTGGCTAACTTCTAGTAAATATGTATATATGTAATGCTATATTATCCTTTAAGAAAGCTTCAGAAGGTTCTCAGTTACTAGCTACTTAGAGTTACCCAACTAAACACACACACACTCACACAATTAAACTAGCTATATTAATAGTGTGACCATTTCATGAATAAGTATCTAAGGGTATGGTATTCTAATAATACATATTATAACGTATATCATTTTGAATTTTTAAAATCAATTTATTATTTATTAATATAAATCATAAGGTCAATTTAATGAAACTGCTCGTGATTTCAAATCAATTCATGTATATCTTTCTAAAAGTCCCATATTTCATTTGCTTTATTTATGTGTAAGAAATATTAAATTCAAGTGGCATTCCATTTTCTTTTTTACCCTACTCAGAATAATCCTTGGTGGGTTCAATTATCTTTCGAAAATTCTTCTAAAACATCGTAATTTACTGACAATAATCTTGCAATTTAATTGGTGCTGAAGCTGAACTTTTCATTTGCAAGAACAATACGCCACTGCTCTTATAATAAGTCAGACAATAGAGAATAGATCTTAGGTGTTAATTAAAGATCATGATAATATTTCACCAGTTAATTTACTTTGAGATTACTTTGCATACTGACATACTAAGTGAACGATAAAATTGTTATTATTGATAGAGTATATTTAAATAAATTATGATTCTTTTAAATGAACTATGAGTTAAATCCTCAGGTAAATATTTTACCGTTAAAGCAAAAAAAACACTACCAATCACATATGATCTGCTTTGTATCCTGACCTATATAATTGCGAATTCAAAAGAGATTGATTCCGCGAATCACTTTATATTGCTCTTTTATTTTCGAAATGTTGTCGAGTATCTTAGTACTAATTTATCTCTTTGATTGGAAATAAAATATGCAAATATTCATCGGATGCCCAGGGGCTCACCCCAGGGATTACTGATTGAAGGCAGCAGACCTGAGTGGAGGAGATAGAGGGCTGTGCAGTTGACTTGCTAATTAACTCGCGTGTAATCGATAGTCGAGAACTCCTGCTGCGAAGCCAATCAAAGATAAAGCATGCAATTTAGAAGAGTTGCCTTTTCAAACGTAGCAAATGCATGGCGGAAGTTGGAAACCAACTCTCCGATGGATAATGAAGATATTTTAAATCAAAATGATCCAAGCTGAATGTTCGTATGAAGACCCCGAGGTCGGCAATTTGATATCTTCTACAAAGCAGACAAGGAACAATATGTCTTTCTATCTTACTAAAAGCTTTGCTGTTAGATAGATAACTCGGCTGAGAAAAAAAGAAATATAAAAAGATACAGAGAAAAAAGCGACGAGTCATATTTGTCATTTGGAGTAAAGCGTACAAAAAACAACTTGAAAGGTTAATTGCAAAATTACAGCCTGACATGGTCAACTTTCTTTTCAGAGAAACATCTCTTTGACAAATGAAAAATAACCCTCGGATTAAGAAAGAGAGAACAACATTGACCGAGAAAAATTATAGAATAAATTACATCAAAACAATTCAACAAATAAATTTGTCTTTTTCAATGGGCAATCAAGAGATTTCCCTCGACAATGGAATGCGAGCTTTTAGGGAAGTTGTTTTGATAAATGCATTAAGTTTTTATTAATCCAATGGCAAAAATTTAACATAAATAAATAATATAGATAAATATAATTCTCAGTAGAAGATCTTCAATACAGGTTGCTCAGGATTGTTGTTCCCTCATATATTAGGTATTTTATAATATTTTTGGTAACAAGGAATTAGAACTAAAATGACTATAGGATCTCTAGCGGATACCATACTAAAGTTTCAAATTTCATTTACTTGGAATTTGCTATTTTTGACCCAGATATCTAATTTTCACCCATAAAATTAGCCACGACCTTGTCTTGACCTGCTGATTACATGGCTCGATAGAATCTTAAATGGTCAAATAGTCAGCCACACAAAAAGTGATCACGCTACTTAATTCTAAATTTGGTGATCTTCTGAGAATCGATTCTTTTAAAACACCAAATAAAATGGAATGTATTTATTTATTTATTTTAAATATTTTTGTTAACAATTAGGAGGCCTTGGGGAACTTTTTTGTGGGTGTATTCAAAATGATATAACTAATTGTGAATTAGCGGTATTTTAGGTGGACAATGTATACAGTTTGTTTCGCCGCCTCGTAACATGACTTTCGACATTGGGGGAAATTCTAAATCATGACCAATATAAATAAATTAATATATAAATCGGAATCTATGAGAGCGTCCTCTGCCTGAATCAAATAAACATACACCGATATATCAATATTATCTATAGGTTAAATTGAAAGTTTATTTTTTCAGAGAGTAGCAAAATTTTTATAAATTGAAGGAGACAATAAAAGAGTTTATCTTCTGCTGTAATTATATAGGTATACAGTATACTATAGTTTCGCCGAATCAAACAGTATATGTATAATTGAAAAGTTTTTGTTTTGCCGAGAGTAGCAGAGTTGTTGATTCACAAAGAGAAACAAAGAGGTTGTCCTCTGCTTGATGCAAATAAACATACACACATATATATCGAGATGATATATCTGTATATATGTTATATATTATTTATTTGTTTGAGACTATAGTTTGGAAGACTTGGTCTTCATCATCAGTCTTTTTTAATTATAAATGTTGTATGGATATTGACTCCATGAAAAACAACATTTATAATTAAAAAAGACTGATGATGAAGACCAAGTCTTCGAAACTATAGTCTCAAACAAATAAATAAAATATATATACAGATATATCATCTCGATATATATGTGTGTATGTTTATTTGCATCAAGAAGAGGACAACCTCTTTGTTTCTCTTTGTGACATACCATTTTCTTTGTTGTTTTAAAAGCATCGGTTCTCGAAGATGATCACCTAATTTAGAATTATGAAGCGGGATTACTTTTTCTATGGGTGACCATTTGACCATTAAAGATTCTGTCGGGACATGAAATCAGCAGGTTAAGATCAAGGTCGTGGCTAATTGTATGGGTGAAAATTAGATATGTGGGTCTAAAATAGCAAATTCCAAGTAATTGAAATTTGAAACTTTAGTATGGTATTCGCTCGAGATCCTAAAGCCATTTTAGTTCTAATTCCTTACAGGGCACGAAATTTAGAAGAGTGAGTTTCGAAAAAATAAAATTTTTCAAATCTCTAAAAGTGAAAAATTTTGGAAAACCATCACCATAACTAAATAATATAGCTATATGTTTTTTTCAATCAAGTAAAAAAGATATCCCCATCGATTTCCTTTTAAAAATCAACAAATATTCAAAAGAAAACCCAATTAACAATCAGAGGAGTAGACACGGGGGGGGGTCCAGAAACCCCTCCCTCCAAGGGCAGGGCTCAAGGGATGAGTAACGGTAACGACAAACCGTTTCTTATGGCAAACTAACCGTAATTAAATACATTTCAAATGTTTAATCAAGAATTATGTTCTTTTTTAATAAAAAAAATTACCAGTAAATATTTTGCTTTGTGGATTGACCCCTCCCCCCGCCCCCACCCATGAGAATTTTCTGGCTACGCCACTGTCGACAATACATAAGCTAACCTTACCATACACTCTTTCCAAGATTCTCACCCGTATCATCCGACTAGGATCATTTGACTTGTACTATCGGTTTCCAAATGAAAGACTTTTATATTAGTCTTTGGTCAAATCATAGAAAACAAAAACAATCACTCAGATAGAAAATTGACCTATCTTTTGAGTATTTGATCCACAGTCATGAGAATCTCTTGAAAGCTGGAGTTCCTTAATTTGCCTTCGCCCGGGCAACCAATTACCTGGTAAATAAACATAATATGCTTATTTAACAAGTTTTGAAAAAAATTTCATTATTTTATCAATACCGAAGATAGTCAAATTATGAGTGACCGAAACTGATTAGTGGATTAGTAAAATAGAACCTTCGGTCGGAAAGAAATTTTTTTCAATTTTTTTTTAATAACTCGACCATATCTTCAATCGTTTAATAAATATAAATATATCTACTATTAAATTACTATTAAATTTTTTCATTCAATAATTTCATTTTTTTTAACTGATTAAAAATGAACACATAGTCGAATTGTGATGCGTTATTTTCATTAAAATAAATAATTGAAATTTTTTTATCTGAAAATCTCTACATTTAGAATATTCACGGAATGTACTTTTTTATAGCTATTTATACATAAAAAAACCAACAAGTTCGTGAAATCATTAATAATAAAAAAAAGTAAGGCTTATTTGAGGTATTTTAATGGAGACTAGAGAAGAAGGAAAAAGTATATTAATCAAATTATCGAATCGGAAATAAATCACTTTGCAAATTGCTTTTTATATGGCTTGTTACTCTTTTTTTTGCATTGACTAGAATAGACATTTGTGGTTTGTTGGAGGTTGGACCCCCTCCTGGATAAATCAAACAGCCAAGATCAGTTCACCGGAGTCTATTCTTCTTGCAATTTTTCTGCGTAACTGATAGAATCTTCAATGAACCTGAGGCTCCAATTAGAGCGAACATCCATTCCAATAAGCTCGATCTATTTTACAATGCAACGATACTTATCCTATATACATAAGCATCAGAGCCGGTTTTACGCATTTGCGACATGTGCCCCGATAAATGTAACCTTTCTCTTAAATTTTTTATTTAATTTAATTGAAATTTGAGAGATTTCGATCCAATTTGTCATTTATTAAAGATAAACACTATCAAATTAGAAAGTTCTAATTGCATATAGTTGCTAAAGATATTTCAATGAAATTATATCCATTCATCTCGATATCATTTGAAAAATAGTATAATTTTCATGAAAATAAAATTTTATTTTTCTATCAATATCGAATAATTGATCATCAGGGGAGACCCTTTGCTACATCTTTTTCGTTCGAAGGGTGAAAAAAGTAATTTGTTTTAAGATATTTCAATTAAATTATATCTATTCATCAATACTTCGTGTCTGGAATGGGTTTGTGCCCGATGCCAATAAATAATATAGAAAATTCTATTCATCAACATATGAAATACTCTATTTGAAAAATAGTGTACATTTTATGAAAATATATTTTATTTTTCTATCAATATCGAATAATTGATCATCAGGGGGAGACCCTTTTGCTGCATTTGTCCTTTTTCGGAAGGGTCGAAAAAAAGTAATTTGTTTTAAGATATTTCAATTAAATTATATCTATTCATCAATCATATGAAATACTCATTTGAAAAAATAGTATAATTTTCATGAAAATAAAAATTTTATTTTTCTATCAATATCGAATAATTGATCATCAGGGGAGACCCTTTGCTACATTTTTCTTTTTCGAAGGGTGAAAAAAGTAATTTGTTTTAAGATATTTCAATTAAATTATATCTATTCATCAACATAAGAATACTCATTTGAAAAAATAGTATAATTTTCATGAAAATAAAATTTTATTTTTCTATCAATATGGAATAATTGATCATAAGGGGGACCCTTTGCTACATTTTTTTCTTTTTCGAGGGTGAACAGGTCGTTTTTTAGTAGAAAAGGGCTGAATTATTCTTTCCCAAATTATGTATGTTAAAAAAGTAAATTTTTTCAAAGATATTTCAATTAAATTATATCTATTTATCAACCTATGAAATAGTCATTTGAAAAATAGTATAATTTTCATGAAAATAAAATTTTATTTTTCTATCAAAATCGAATAATTGATCATAAGGGGGGACCCTTTGCTACATTTTTTCTTTTTCGAAGGGTGAAAAAAAGTAACTTTTTTAAAGATATTTCAATTAAATTATATCGATATTTATAGAAAATTAAATTTTATTTTCAATAAAATTCTACTATTACTAGATTTTACCAGCTTTTTCAGGTTGTAATAATATTTTGAATTTTAAAAAATATATTTGAAAATTTAAAAAAAAATTTTAATTTGACTTTTGTAACATCATAATTTTTAAGATCCCCGGGCCCTCCTGTCACACTTTGTCACAATTGTCCGAGATGACCCCTCTCTTCTTGTCTTGTGTGACGTAATTTATGGACGGCCCCTAATAATGATTCATTGATAAAAAAATCGATGTCAAGCGATTTATGTTTTTCTGGGTAGTTTTTGTAACCGTATTTATTATCACGAATATACGTGGAAGTCTTAACTAATTTGGCAATTCAAACTATAAAAACAATTTTATTCGTCTTGGATACTTGTCACCGAGGGGTATGCTGTACACCTACTTCCACTTGTACTTCCAACAATTTCCAAGTACTTCCAAACATTTCCAAGTACTTCCAAATATTTCCAAGTAAATCCAAATATTTCCAAATAATTCCAAATATTTCCAGGTACTTTCCAAATAATTCCAAGTACTGAAGCATTTCCAAGTACTTCCACATATTTCCAACTACTTCCAAATATTTCCAAGTACTTCCGACAAATATTCTCCAAGTACTTCCAAATATTTCCAAGTACTTCCAAATATTTCCAAGTACTTCCAAAATACTTCCAAAGAGGTGTACACTTCCAATCGCGGATCACCCCTCGCTTGTCACTTTATCTAGATCAAATGTGGTTATCTAATTATGGGTTTTTATTTTTTTAGTGTAAATTAGTGTAGTAACCAGATTATACATTTATATATTTTGTTAATACTTTAAATTTATATCACTTGGAATTGACTATACAATACATCTCATGCACCCTTAAATTGGTTTTCCGATTTATGTCCAAATAGACTTAATGAGAATTTCACTCATCTGAGTGATGTACGTCATATAAACAGATTCAATTGTATATACACCTATTTGGTCAGTGAATAATTTATACTTCATAAATTGCTACATTTTCCTCTTTATTTAAATGCTGATTTAAATTTAACAAAAAAAAGTACACATAATCAATTTACCTTTTTTTTCGCAAGGCTGTTTTTCCTCCCTTTATATTTACTGAGCTTTTCTTTTTCGCTCTCTTTTTTCCTCTGCACTCAATTTACATTTGAAACTGGAATTCACCTGTAACATTAGAATAATCTAACATAATTTAAAATTTATTTATTTAGATTTGCCAGTAATATTAATAATAACCTTGTATAATTATATGAATATGTCAATTTCACCGCAATATAATCTATTTTTCAATATCTTTTTTTTTTAATAATATCCCTGTATTTACATTTCCAAGGGCGAGATAAATTCTAATATATTATTATTATTGCATCATATATTTTAATTAGAAGACAAATATAGGTAGTCAATTGAAAAATACGTAAATTCGGTATAATTATAAATCATTATTATATATACAAAAAAATTGAAAATCATGATTATTATTAATAATTAAGTATAATTATATTGATACATATATATATATATATATATATATATATATACATATATATATATATATATACATATATTATTCAATTAAATTATAATATTTTATTTATTTGTTTACATATCTCAAATGCATAATTTTTACTTTTTTTCACAAAATCAATGGAATAGCTAGAGAATATGGAAAGTGAGACGCCTAAAATCATCCCCTGAAAATTAATTTTCAACGAGGGTGAACCGCGATTGAATTAGGTCTACACACATTTGGAATTATTTTGGAATTCATTAGATAATGCCCCTTCATCTATTTTCTCCCTGAAAGTGAAAGTGGAAGTAGGTGTACAGGATATTAGGTCGCGGTTCACCCCTCGTTTTTAACCATACATATTTCAAAATTATAATTACTTACCTAGAGGAAAAAGTAAACTTTTTCAAGACTCATTTTTTGTTTTAAAAATCAATATAGGTGGGCCTACATATACGGTTTAAGCTAGAAAACTAAAACTTGGCACACAGTTTCAGCCTAAAAACACAAACTTCTGAGCAAATATTAGCTCTTTAGATTAGATACATCCGTTCGTAATCTTCTCATAAGCGATTCAAATTATTATTTTACAATAAAGTGTACGGTCAAGAATTGTGATTTGAAATATCTCAAAAACGGCTCAAACTATTTTGATGAGTAATATAACTTCCTTATTCTTTTTAATCTTACATCATCAAAAGTAAAAAGTGTATCTGTTAACTGAAGAATGATTTGACTAGGATTGAAACATGTATTATTAATAATAAATTTCTTTTAAATTAAGAAGATTTTTCTTTCTTTTTCATTGATGTAAGATTGATAAGAAGAATAAGGAAGTTATATTAATAATTTTGACAATCAAGAATATTTTAATTTTTTATTTTGATAACAAAAAAAAAGAGCAAAACTATGCCGTTTTTGTCTACAAGAAACCTTTATAAACCGAACATTAAAAAAAACTATTTTTTATAGATATTAATTATTTTAATAAAATTTTTGTAGCCCTCTATATCTCAAAATGTAGTCTGAATATCAAAAGAAAATTCCACGTGTAGTTTTCGTATAGCGAGGTTAAGAGATAATTAGATTTTAGTTGAATTCCAAGACATAATTAAGGGGCACACCATCAGTCTTTTAATTATAAATAATTTGTGTTATTCCTCAAGGGTTCAATTATTCAATAGGATATAAATAAAAATGAATTAATCAGCTAATCGAACCCTTGAGGAATAGCAGATGAAATATTTCTAATTAAATGACTGATGGTGAAGGTCAAAACTTCGAAACTATTATATACTAGTGGTATGTATATCAGTGGCGGTTGGTAACTTTTCCACCAGGGGATGCTGTTCAAAAAAGTACTCTATTTTTTAAAATTTTATTGTAATTTTCGCTTGTTTTTTTGCAAATTTCATCGAATATGGCATTTTCGTTATTTTTTTAATTTAACATTAGATTTTAAAAATATATATTTTGGGACCTTAGCCCCAATCGGATATTGCTTTGTGCGAGTCAGAAATTAATTCTTGTGACTTAAACACCACAGTCCCTGGGATGGAAGTCGATCCTCTTCCACAATGAATCAGCCTGTTCTATAAGAAAATCTTAAATTTCTCTTAATTATATTGCTATGAGCAAGCTATGACTTGTCTATGGCACTCTTAGTTATTTCCGACTTATATTTTGAGAGTTGCTAGAAATGGATACCAGGCAGGGACTTCAACCTTCTATCGGCACCCTTTTCGGAAAAACCATTCATTTTAATTGCCCTTGAAATTATGCAACAATTTTATTCAATTTCAAGAACCAATATACCTACATATTTTTCAAAACAAAAAATGTTTTTTATAGAAATATTTGAAATAACGGATAATAATTTGAAAAATTCAAAGATCCTCCTGAAATTTTGAAGTCGACCTTATTATATTTATGAAAATACTCTAAATTTTGAAATTTTATGGATGCGCCGCATTCATAGCATCCATGGACTGAACGCCACTGATGTATAAATAATTAAATTGAAAGTTTTTGCCGAGAGTAAGTAGAATTTTTATATTGAAGGAGACAACAAAAGAGTGTCTTCTGTTGGAATTATAAATTTTATTTATTTATAACGAATCGTTATAAATAAATAAAATTTATAATTCCAGCAGAAGACACACTCTTTATTGTCTCCTTCGATGTATAAATATTTAAATTTGGTGTATTATATATGTTTATGTTTATTTGCATCAGGAAGAGGGAAATCTCATTGATTTCTCTTATGAATCAAGAACTCTCCTACTCTCGTCAAAACAAAATCTTTTCATTGAAAAGTTTTTATTTTACCAAGAGCAGCAGAGGTATTGAATCATAAAGAAAAACAAAGAGGTTGTCCTCTGCTTGATGCAAATAAACAAACACACATAATAATTATGTTACAGTAAATATAGATTTGTACCATATATATATTATTTATTTGTTTGAAACTATAGTTTCGAAGGCTTGAGCTTCATCATCATTTTTTTTTACTATGCTTCTCGGCTAAGAAAGAACAAATTTATGAACATAGAGAGAAATTGAAAGGCTTCAAATACAGAAGACAAATGTAATTGAAGAATCATGTTCGCAAATGTTCAAATTGATGACCATCATTGTCCAGACAACGCTGATAACGCTAACCAAGGGATTCGCAAACGTCTTGCTCCGTCTTACTAAAAGTAAATCTTGTCGTCATCACCAAACATCTCTGAAATGTGAGGACCGACAAACTCCTGCAACAAGGTGAGGTAACTCTCACCAGTGACAGTTCTATTAAAAAAAAGGTCCTATGACGCTCAATACGGATATCACACACCACACTGTTACCTCTGGTAAGTTTATATGGTGTTCAACTGTTACATCAGGATTAACAGGACCCCTGTGCGTGCAATTATGGCGATTAATGTATCCATTTAATTTAAAGGACAATTTCAAAAGATTTGTTTGGTTTCGATTTCGAATCCCTTGGTTCGTGTTATCAGCATTGTCTGGAAAATGATGGTCATCAATTTGAACGTTTGGGAACATGATTCATTCAATTACACTTGTCGTCTGTACTTGAAGTCTTTCAACTTCTCTCTATGTTCATAAATCATGTTTTTCTCATCATTCGAATTGTTAGTATATCTTTTGAGACACCCTGTATATGTGTGTATGTTTTTTGCATCATGCAGAGGTTTTTGTTTCTCTTTATTATCAAAATCTTTTCAATTAATTTTCTTCTTAATTCGTTCAAGATGATATAAATAATAGAATCTGATAACGATAATGGAAAAGAAGCAGAATAAATGGTATGATCATTGTTTTGGTTCTCTTGCCCCCTCCCTCTCAATTTTTTATTTCTATTTTTGTTCTAAATTAACCTCTTGATCATCGTTTCGTACCACAACAACAACACTTAAGTTCAATTTTCGAATTTCCCTGAAGGCGAATTTTTTTCCAACCCGGGCCTTACTCACCTTTTGATAAGGATAAATGGCAAAGATATTCGTTGCAAATGTTTTTGTCAGAGGTTTCTTTCACGCGTGAGTGATTTATCGGCGCTTTTTTCGTGACCCAGATCCGGGCCTCCTGGGTCTCATTAACCCATTGGGCAAGCCCCGAGGGATCAGGGGTGACCCAATCACAAGTGAACGCAACTATTCTTCTAGCAGAGCAGCTCAGCTTAGATTGTTAATGGCAACCTGGCTCTATTTTTTTATTTTCTAATGAAACTACTCCATTTAGGTCAATTTTTAATTTCGATATGAGAGGAATTAATTCATTTTCATCTGGATTAGACAGACCTCCCCGCGTAAACTCAATTAAAATCACTTTTACGTTAACGATCGCGGAACTGATTTAATTTCTATTACACAACAGAGAGAAACGGGAATTAAATCGAAATCTTGTTTTCTAGTTAATATTTTTACAAAATTTTACGTTTCAAATCCCATGAATCAAACTAAGTGTTTTTTTTTAATATGTTTGTGTGTGTGTTACTACTTTTCCAACTAGACTGATGAACCGACAGTGTCGGCTTTAGAATTTCATTTGCAGGGGGGTCATGTTCCTGGGGCTGCCGGCCCTCCCCTGAAAATTTTAAAATTATGGGCTTCAAAAGTAGTTTTTAGAGGTGATTTTTATCCTCTGAAAAATTAAAAAGAAACATAAAAAGACCGCACGAAGAAAGGTGAAAAGGACAGGGCTACCTATTATATGTATAATAATATAATATATAATATACTTGAATTATATAGTTCCCTACTTGAGTTCTCCATATTTATATAGTAAGCCTATAATGAAATTAGTCAGGAATATCATACAAGTATTACTATAATAAAGATGGAGAGTTTGTATGTACCATACTTATGTTTAAACGCTCTAATCTCAGAAAATACTAAATAATCCGGTTTGAATTTGATCTTATAAAATAAAACTTTTTTGTGTGTGTGGGGGGGGGACCTACTGACTCCCCCCCCCCCTCTGGAGCCGCCACTGTAAACTAATAATTCAAAATAAGTTTTAACTAAAAAGAAAGAATTCGAAGACATTTTTTAAAATATCTCAAAAATAGATTTTCATGAATTTTATATATATATAATAAATAAATAAATAAATGAGCAGATACAGATGCTTTACCTTTCAAAGTAAATTTCGGATTAATCAATTTTAAATTAGGAATAATCAATTTCAAATTAAAAAATATTTCTATTTAATAGAAAAAAATTTAAAAGATCATGGCAAATATATCTACCTAATAGATCGCTATATTTAATTTCATATCACAAGCGGTCATCCCCTTAGGACTGGAACCCAAATGTCAACGTGCCATTTTTATTTAAATTGATGAAGAAATTTCATGTTTATATTCATAACTGACGACCAGGCCCTCGGCTCGGCATCACCTAGCCCCTGGCGGAGAGCGTGTCTCGTTCATGGCTTTTTGAAAAATGTGCCAATCTTCTTGGCCAAAGATTCATGCGGTACCACTGCCATCTATATGCAACTAAGTCAAGTTTCGGGATGGCCGGCCCTACCAAACACTATTTTATTAATATAGATAATATAAATTAAGGAAAAAAGAATTTTTAGTAGACAGGTATAATAAACTTACAAGGAAGAATCAATCTATGTTTCTTTTCATGCCAGGTTTTGGATTTATCTGGCCATGTTCAGAGCATTCATTAATAGTTATCGTTCATTAATAGCATTCATTAATAGTTATCTCCATCTCGGTGAACAGTAATACCCCTATGATGACTAGGTCAAACCGAAACCTTGGCTTGAAATGAAAAGTAGATTATTTATTGATCCTTTCTTGTAAGTTCATTAAACCTGAGTTCTAAAAAGTCCTTTTTCCCTTAATTTATATTCTTATTAAAATTTAATTAAATGTATCTCATTTTGAAAATGATTAATTCCAATCTGAAGTTGAAAAACGGAAGCCAGTAAGTGTATCCAAATTCCGAAACAGCCATCATGGAAAGACTTTAAAAACTCAAATCATCTCAAAATTTACGTTGAATTAAAAAGACTCATGAATGCTGAATCAAAGGTCTAATTGAATATGTTTGATTACATAATAAAATAATCATCTCTTCAAGAATCAAACCTAATTGCCAGATTCGCATTCCAAGGTTTACAAATTCTTATAGTAAACAGTGTAAAAATGATTTTGAAAATTAATAAAATAAACTGGAATAGAATAGTAAAGGAAAAGGTAGTCCCCAAGAAGATAGACAAATCCTATACATATATGGTCAAAAATAAATTCAATAAAAAAAAAATTGACACGTTCTGATGTGGCAATCCACTTGACTTTACCATATACTTCTGGTTGAGTTTGGTACAAGGGCCTAGATTTTAGTTTTTTTTACCCCACATCCGACACCCCCCCCCCATTTTGGGCGATTAGTTTTTGAATTTTTAGTCTTCTGGTAACCCACTGATTAAGTATATAAAATTTATTTTAATTTGGTCTAAGGGCATTTATTTTTATTTTTTGACTCCAAAAGAAAAAAATATGTTAGTTATTTCGTTCATTTTATAGTAAATTTCATTTTTTTAGTTTCAAAATATTGTAATTTTAAATTTTAATCCCCCCCCCCCTCTGCCCCTTAATTTTGCATCGATATGCACCAAAATCTAATCAGCTCTTAATCTCAATGCACCAAAACTATGTAAGAAATTTTGTTTTGATATTCACACTAGTTTTTGAGTTAGCTCGTTCGCAAAATTTGTTAACGCACAGACTAACAGACTAACAGACATTTTGATAAAACAGTTATTATCTCTAAAAATATAATTTTTTCGATGTTCACTTATTAGAGCTTTTTTGTAGAGCGAAATGCCATGGTTTTGCTCAATTTTTTAAATCATAATATTTTAAGTCGTTTTTGAGATATTTTGAAAAAAAAGAAGCAAAAAAAAACACTTTTTTCATGTACGATTGCAATACTTAACCATACCCTGTATGGTAAAATAAACAAATAATAAATCAAATGGACATTCTTAATAAAAATTGGTACCTTTTTAATTCCTCTATTAATGGAATTAATTCATTTTCACCTGAATTAGAAACAGCTCCTCCTGCGTAGGATTAATTAAAATCACTTTTACCTTAACGATCCTCCATTTGATTTTTCACATAGATCTAAAATTGCCATAGAAAATGATAAACTTTCAAAAGCCTTCCCCGTCACTATGCGTTTCCTGTTCTCGATTGAATTTATAATATTAGGTATATCTGATCAATTATAAAAGACGAGAAACTTCAATCAAAATTCTTTTAAAATAGACTAATATTTTAATGAAGAAAAAAATAAATTGAAGGAAAAAATTAATTAGGTAGGGATTTTTGAGGAAAAAAAACATTTCATCATAAATAATAAATCATTTAGCAATGAAAAATAATTTATCATTATTAATTGAAAACAACATTAAAATTGTAAAATTTGTAAATTTGAGTGATTCGGGACTGTTTATCATTTTTATAAAAAAATTCTCAAATTTTTACCAT
This sequence comes from Forficula auricularia, assembly GCA_024734495.1. NCBI lineage: Eukaryota > Metazoa > Arthropoda > Insecta > Dermaptera > Forficulidae > Forficula > Forficula auricularia. The sequence continues at coordinate 6,660,756 of JALMQS010000075.1, forward strand.
CGAATCATTGAATATATTAAATATTTATTTCCGAAATTTGAAGTTGATCGTCTGTCTCATTACCTAGAAATAAATTATTGAAAATTGTCCTTTTAACATGGAAGTAAATGGACCGAGCTTTTAAAATGGCTATAACTTCTATATAAATTATACCATTTTCAACAAATTTATACAGATCAATATTTCAACTTGTATGAATCTAATGATACATTTTTCAATAGATTTGACGGTCTAGTCAATTAGTTATTCACAAATGTAAAAATAAAAAGTTATTTACAAACAACACAATATAACAAAAACACTAGTGTAGAACTCTATTTCTTGAAATCGTTTTTGGATTAAATAAATGTTTTTATAATGAAAAAAAATTATTCTAATATTGTTTTTATTAACATTATCAAAACAAAGATTTTTATTCGAAATTAACCACATTACTAAGATCAAACAGATAGATAAACTGTCACGAACATCCTTAAGAAAATTATTTATTATATTTAGATTTGAGTCTATAGAGTTAAAAGAGAACTTGATTTTTTTTTGTCTAATATATAATTACGTCACATGAACAGTGTCAAAGAACTGCTTCTTCTCTTCTCACCTTTAGTTAAAACTGATTTAAATACTCTAGTCTAAATATTCCAACCCTTGGCAAGTCCGCGAGATCCAGGAATACGTCACTGGACTGTTAAAGAAATTCGTACTTCAATGGGTTGTTACACAAAATCATATACTTATATTATTATGTGATGGTGTCAGAGAAAATGGCCCTTATCTTCACTTACTAGTTTTTTCAAAACTATGTTTTTTACTTCTTAAAATTCAAAAATTCATAACTGAGTAAATTTTTAATTTTTTTTTTTTTTTGGGGGGGGGGGGAGCAAAAAGCGTTTTGTTCATTTTTTTCTTTAGAAACAGTGGAATGATGCTATTAGCACTATTTTGACCAGGTAAAGATAAGGGCCCTTTTCCCTGACACCATCACATATATCTTTTAAATATATACAGGTTTAGGTATATTTTTTATAAATAACTTATAAATGTTTATTTTTTTATTTTCTTTAAATGTCCCTTCCTCTTTTCAGAGAATAAAATAAAAAAAAGTTTATTTTTAAACTTCTCTCTCCAACTTTATAAAAGAGGGTAATTTGTAACAAGCGAGTGAACCTCCCACTTTTTTTTTTTTTTTGGTCACGGTTTAATCACCAACCGGAAATCCAGAATGGAAATTGTAACATTAAAGAAGCGACAATAAAACAGGTGATTCCTGGACAAAAAAGGGATTTTCTTTTAAAATGTTTTAAACTAGAGGAAATAAATTTTATGGAAAAATTGAATTATCTCTACATGAAATATGTTAAAAGAGAAAAATGCACTTACCTATAGTTTTTTTTATATTACTTTCACATTTATATTCATTTTTTTTAAATTTAGTCCGACTTGTTTTTTTAATGATTTTGATGTGAGAAGGACACCAGAAGCTGCATCCCCTAAAGACCTGTATGGGATGGCACCCCCATCATGAAAAGAACAGAGTAGAAGGAAAGAAGCTGGGAACACGAGCCAAATCTCAGAAAGTTAGATACAATCCGATATTAATTTGCCGATGGTAATAGATTCAAATTTACTAGAAAATCATAAGATGGTGTCATCTATTAAATCCGATGGAATGGAATATTTTTAATTATATGTCAGAGGGGTTGTATTTCACCCCTCGGAAATCGAACCCAAGTGCCAGTAACAGCAATCCGGGCCACCTGGCTCACCTGCGGGATACGAACCTCTCTGACATATGCAAACCCGTAAAATATCCCCAGGTGAGCCAGGTGGCCCGGATTGCTGTTACTGGCACTCGGGTTCTATCGGGTGAAAAACAACCCCTCTGACATATAATTAAAAATATTCCATTCCATCGGATTTAATAGATGACACCATCTTATGATTTTCTAGTAATCTAATATCCAATTTACTAAGTTTTTAGGGGCTTCGAGTAGCGGTAAATACTCCGTTCGATAAATTAGGTTAAATTTATCTTCCACTTAATTTTTTTTTCAGATCCTATACTTACAGAAAATATGTCTGGGTATAGCCGGGAATCAAACCCGAGACCTCCGAGTTGCCAGCCAGACATGATGACCATTACACCAAGAGGCCGACTTCGTCTGTTTTAGCTCTTAATTTATACTTCAAAATTTTTTTTTAACATTTTTAGTTGTCTTGCTATCGGAGATGTGAAAGTTTATGTTTTTATCATCATCATTGAGTATACAGTCCTAAGACTGGTTTGACGGAACCAGCCGTCTCCACTCGGCTCTGTCCCCCGCCAGCTGTTTGACCTCTCTAAATGTTTCGCATCCCATATCCCCAGTTATTTGGTCGAAATATTTTGACCTGGACCTTCCCCTTTTCTTTCCCACCTCCCCCTCCAAGATATCCTTAAGCAATCCCCCATGTCTCAGTGTGTGCCCATCATCTGACCTCTTCTTTTTGTCAGACTCTTCCACAAGGTTCTTCTTTCTCAGATTCTTCCAAGAACAACTTCATTTGTAATTCTATCAATCTATTTGATATTCATCATTATTCTGCAGCACTACAATTCGATGTTTTTATAAAATTTCAAATCTATATAATTCTTAATTAAAATGCCATTTTGTGATATGAACCTTACAATAAATGAAATTGATCAAATAGGATAGGGATCTAGGTCTTTTGTCAGGCCCTCCTCGGGTCTGGGGGGGGGCAAGCTAAAATTTTATACTGCCCCCCTCCCAAATGCTATATAAAACAAGTAAAGTATGGTAAAAAATAGTAAATGAGTTATAAGTAGAGACCGGATTTTTATGCAGTATAATCTGCCAAAATATGCAGCTAAAAAGGCTGAAATATGCAAATAATATGCAGAATATGTTGAAATATGCAAATATATGCAGTAAAAATTTGCAAAATAAATTTTTTTATGCACTAAAAAATTAAAATTGAAGACAAAAAGACTATTTATTTGAAGTAGTACAATGAAAGAAATAAAATAATAAAGTAAGCTACAGACACCAAGTGTCAAATATGTACTTTTATTGAGTAAAAAATTTCACAAAATTCTCATTAATATATTAAAAAATCTTTAAACTAAAACAAATATTAGGTGCGGTTGAATAAAATCAACATAATAAATATAATAATGTTTCAAAAATCAAATCAAATTTAAAGAAACATTATATATATATTTCTTCATATTTTTGTCATTCTTTCTCTGAAAATTTACTTTTAAAAAATCTGTATTTGTCGCGAAATAGACAAAAAATCTTTCAAATATTCAATTTTATGCAATATTCTTCAAATATGTAATTTTATGCAATATTACTCAAATATACAAAAATATGCAATATTACTCAAAAATACAAAAATATGCAGTATAATATTTAACCCACAGTATTCTAGATAATTGTGTATAATTATGATAAATAAAAGGCTTATTATTATTATTATTATTATTCTAGATGCATGATTCGGGTAGATAATTGATCCCATGGGTCGTATGTGGCGGCAAACAAAATATGTATTTACATAGGAATCCGGTCTCTAGTTATAAGTTATAATAAACAACCATATGGTTTTATAGCGTCAAGAATAAATCATTTAAATTTTAACTCCATTGAGTATTTTTTAAAATTATATTACAAAAAATTTCCCTCTTCCGAAAATGTGCCGTATCTTAAAATTTGCCGCCGGGGACATGTGCCACCCCTGCTCCCTCCCCTCTAGATCCGGTCTTTCTTTAATGTTTTTTCTTTCTCATTTATTTATCTTATGGTTTTTTATTGAGCTTGTAACGCGAGCCATTCCGAAATACTATCGGTGAAACAACTTTTAGAGGCTTTTATTTTAATTATTCTAGCTAATTTATATGTAATAGTCAAAAATATAACATAAACGCGAAATTTAAAGAATACATATATGAAAACACTTGTGGTCCATTTTCTATTTCAGGTCGACCTTCATCTAGATCGGACCCTGGTTTTGATAATATAATTTCACAAAAGTTGTCTAACCAGCATTAAATTAACAATCTGATTACAGAACTGTCAACAAAAAGATCAAAAAAATCTACAATAATGATTGAGAAATGTGCCTAAGTCTCCTTAACATGGCATATTAATTTTAAACTTGTTAGTTAACGAAACTCTAGTTCCCCTGGAACTTCGGCAACCAGCGAATATTCCCTTCTAATATGGGTACGAGCGGAAAGCGCGCGCATCACAGAGCGAAAACAGCACTACAAAAATAATTTTTATAAAAAAAAATAAACCGACTTCAAAAAATCAAATGCAACAAATAAAATAATAAGAATTAAAAATCAAATAAAATGCACTAAAAAGTATAAAATAATTATCTAATTTAGATACAACTAAACGATTAAACTGTTACATGAAATCACTTTTTGAAGTCGGTTCCAAAAATATACATTTTATGAATCGAACTCGACGGATCTAACTTAAACTTAGTATGTTTGGCTGGTAAGCTCGCTCATATAGTTTGTTTAGCACCTGACTTCAAAAAGTGATTTCCATGTAAATATTTCGTCGTTTATTTGTAACTAAATTAGATAATTATTGTATACTTTTTAGTGCAATTTATTTAATTTTTGAATTCTTATTATTTTATTTGTTGCATTAAATTTTTTTGAAGTCGGTTTTATTTTTTTTATAAAAATATTTTTTTTTCTCTTTTTAGTGATGTTATTAATAGTGACTTAATTTAATACCTCGCATGCATCTCGTAAGAGAAAGCGTCGGGCGAATGAATCAGAGATAATAAAACAAAATTCTCTCGAAACATTTGTGGGTTTTAAATGAATGTTTTCAGATTTTTTTTTATAAAAGACTTTATTTATTATAATTTCGATTATTTGTTTATAAGAATTGGAGATTTACGTTATTTCGTCATTGATCATATCATCAGAACTTGGCCAAATTAATATGGGACCACCCCCACTCCAATAAAAAAATCACCGAAATCAGTCTACGTGGCAAAAAGTCCTCTCTGAACATACATAAAATAAATAAATAAATAAATAAATAGGTATCTTTACAATCTTGGAGCTATACTGATCCAAACGCAGAATGAATAATTAAAATCGGTTAATAAACAAAGAAGTTATGTCTGAACAAACATAGCAAAAAATGTCCAATACCAATCGAAAAAAAAACGGGACCAATCGGAAACTATACTGAACGAAATGCAAAAAGTATCATCAAAATCGGTTTACAATTGGCGAATATATCAAGTAACATAGACACGAAAAAAAAATCTGTCGAATTGAGAACCTCTTCCTTTTTTGAAGTCGGTTAAAAACTAACACAATATTAATGCTTGCGATGCGGGCCAAGAAGTTTGAAATTACTTGGACTGCCGGAGTATTGAAACTCGAAAATATTCTCAATTTTTAATTTATTCGTCCTTAACAAAAAATCAATTCCAATTTTTTTTTTAGTCCACCTTTGTCCTGCCTCCAAAATTTTTATAGCTATTTCCAATACTCAAATCTGTTAAAATTTTGGGCTTACTGAGTTTCAGAACTCCCCAATGAAAAATACAGAAAAACAGAAAAATTGTATTATTAATTGGAGTACTATCAAAGTGTTGTAGCTAATGACCTTAAATTTTGGAATCAACTTTTTATTGATAAACTGCAGCTTTGTGTCATATTTCAATTTCTTAGCTCAAACCGTTCACTGAAAAAAAAAAATTATCACTTCACAAAGAATTCGGGATTCTTACTAAAATTCTCATTTTTAATTATACCTACTATCGCAGATAGATAGATATTAAAAGCTAATAGGATATGCCCTAGACCAGAGCTTCAAAAACTTTTTTCATTCACGACCCCATTTTTAACTAACACATTTTTCGCGACTCCTTATTGAATCGATTTTTACTAGCACATCATAAATAAATGGAATCTTTAGTAAATATACCTATTATAATAATTTTGACATTTATTAAAACTACAAATTTCAATTTCTAAATCAAATGATCTGCTTGTTTTTAACCGACTTCAAAAAAGGAGGGAGGTTCTCTATTCGATTGAATTTTTTTTTTTTTTTTTTTTTTTTTTTTTTTTTTGTGCCTATGTTACCTCATATCTCCGCCAATTGTCAACCGATTTTGAAAATTTTTTTTGCATTGGGTCCAGTCTAGCTTCCGATTGGTCCCATTTTTTTTTCGATTTTTTTTCATAGGTATTAGACCTTTTTTATTAGGTTTGTTTAGGTTTGTTTAGACCTAACCTCTTTGTTTATGAACCGATTTCGATGGTTCTTTTTTTATCCGAAAGGGGGTGTCTTAGGGATGGTGTCATATTAATTTGGTCAAGTTCTGATGATATAATCACTATTAATAACATCACTAAAAAGAGAAAAATAAAAATTTTTAAGAAAAAAATAAAAAACCGACTTCAAAAATTAAGTGCAACAAATATAAAAATACACTAAAAAGGTATAAAATAATTATTATCTTATTTAGTTACAACTAAACGACGAAATATTAACACGAAATTACTTTTTGAAGTTGGTGCCAAACATATACCTTTTATGGATCTTACTTAGTACGTTTGGCGGGTACGCTCGCTTATAGGTATAGTTTGTTTGGCACCGACTTTAAAAAGTAATTTCGTGTTAATATTTCGTCGTTTAGCTGTAACTAAATAAGATAATAATTATTTTATACCTTTTAGTGTATTTTTATATTTGTTGCACTTAATTTTTTGAAGTCGGTTTTTATTTTTCTTCTTAAAAATTTTTATTTTATTAAATAAAGAATCAGTCAGGTTTAGATCACAGAGTAATTTGAGCCGCGAAACTTAAATAATGTAATCAATAATTTCTTATATTATTATGGAAAAATGACATTCAATCTAAAGAGCTTTCCTGGCAGGATTATCCGTGGCCTAGTTGGCAAAGGCACTCTTCGGCTAAAGGCGAGAGACACGGGCTCGAATCTCGTCGAGAGTTAAATTCATTTTTCCTTTTCAAAAAATAATAAAATAATTTTCTAAATATGTTGAATTAAGAAATATTATTAAGAAATATATTATAATTATATATATTATAATATATTATTATATTATTATATTATAATATATTATGTCTTATAATTATATTATTAAGAAATTATTGATTAGATTATTTAACTTTCGCGGCTCAAATTGCTTTAAGAAAAAATTAAAATTAAGATTTAAAAAATGGGGTCGCGACCCATAGTTTAAGAAGCACTTCCTAGACCGACGAAATGACTTGACGAAACTATAGGGATTTCTAGTAGCTGAATGATAATCGGCGTAGCTAGGAAGTTTTCCTAGAGAGGGCAGCCGGTCAGCTGATTATCACCACAAGGTTCAATTTCGGTAATCCAATCAGAGATCAACTAACTTTTTAGTAATATAGAATTAACAAATTTTTGAAGTAACGAAATAATTTAATGAGGAATACATAAATGATGCCTCGTAATAATATAGTTACGATTTTTCTAGGGGGGCAATGAGTTTTGTAGGGGAGGCACTCCCCCTTGCCCCTCTTCTAGCTACGACCATGGCTGAGAAGAACATTATTATACGTATTTGTTTAAATTGAAATTTGTTATTCATTTTATTCTCACCCTCTCTCATTTAAAATATACCTACCTATACCTATATATTTTTAAGTTTTCATCTAGACTGTATACTCCTTTGCCTTAAATGCATAAGAAAAACTTATACTCTTGACTGTACGATGAAAAGATTTGAATTTGTACAAAATTCAATATCAGAAAATATATATGACGTAATTTCCAAGGGGCTTACATTTGATGAGATCCTGGATATGAACCTCTTATTTCGGGGCTGAGCGTGGGTGGAATCGGCTCTAGTTTTAATTTAATCCATGCTCTTTCCTCTGCTCGGTTCTCTTCTTTTCTTTTGACTCCCCTTTGCAGCTTAAGTGCTCTACATATATAAGAAATCTTATTTTTCCATCCCTAATCAAGATGCACGAGGTGCCGTACTAGTTGAGATTGTCTTTTGTATCCGAGAAAAAAAGGGATTCACAGAATTTGGAAATATTCAAGTGGTGGATAGGAGATAGGAGTCGAAGATAATAATGGAGCCGGGGCTTCAATGAACGGAATTTGTAGGGTTGGGGAAAGATAGAAGCAGAGAGGGAATTCGAGTCAAAGAAATAAACGAATTATTAAGTTAGTTCTACTTGTTTCCTCAAACGAAAAGTAGCTTAGAAGTCATAAATGAGGTTTCCTTCTGCTTGATGCTTTGCTACTCTCGAAAAAACAAAATCATTTCAATTCACTGCCCAACAATGAAAATGTCTCGGGCTCAAAAATAGCTGATTCTTATGTATTTCTACCTACTGAATTCAAAAATCACCATAAAACTTACCAATTAGCTCTTGTTTTGTAGATATTATCGGTCAAAACGACGAAAAAGGCCATTTTGACATATTTTCTAAACAGGAATATTTGAGATGAAAATATTTTGTTGCAGTAATAGAAAACAGCATCCTCTTTGTTTTTCAAATTAGGACTTGTTTTTAGCTCAAATAGAACTCGAGTTATAACTACAAAATTAAAACTAAGATATTATAAAGGATAATAAACATATATACAAACATATGGTCTTACTTTTTTAGTTATAATTCGAGTTCTGATTGAGTTACAAACAAGTGATAATTTGAAAATCAAAGAGGAAGCTGTTTTCTATTACGTCAACAAATTATTTTTATTTCAAATATTGCTCTTTAATATTTTATGGGACTCGAAAATAGATCAAAATGGCCTTTTTCGTCATTTATTATTATTATAACCACTACAAAAGCAAATTTTATACGGAATATACGTACTTTTCCTTTATTTTGGTGCACAATGAATAGAAAAATCATGAAATAAACTTTAGGACAAGGAAAAAAAAATTTGTAGAGTTGTGTTATGATTAAAAGACTAGCACTGGTTAATTGTGTATTGATTATTGTAATAAATTTTTTGAATGATAATAGACATATTGATAAAGTCAACTAAATGTAGTTTTTGTTTTGTTTTGTTTTTTACCATTTTTATGGGACTTTCTTTTAAAAGACAGTGAAAAAAAATTTCGTAATATTTTTATGAAATTAAAGTTTTCTCACTTAAATAAAAAATATATGGTAAATTAAATACAAATATAGTTTTTGAGGATATGATATTTTATTTTATTTAAAATTCGAAGGGAGTATGAATAAGATTTTCATTTCAAAGACAGTGATTTGAATTATATTTTCATGTTTTTTTTAATATAATAATTAAAAATCGGAAAATGCTATGAGAATCAGAGTAAAAATACTACTTTATTGATAAGGGAAATGATGTAGGTTCTAGGTGAAAGATATTAATAAAATAAAATCAGGCCCGAGGAGAGCTGTTACGGGCCCTGGAACAAAATCATACCAGCGGGCCCCTCATTGCTGGGGCAAATAAAAGTAGCACATTTTTCAATTTAACAAATAAATAAATCTTCATAGTTACATAATTTTGCTATTTTATTTTTTTATTTATAATAAAAAATAGATTTTAGTAGTACAAAAAGTTATTTAACATGGTAGTACCGAGCCCCTTTCGGGCCCAGGCCCGAGGGTAACTACCTCTGCCCCCATCTCAGTCGGGCCTGAATAAAATAAAATTTAAAAATATAAATTACTAGGTAGGATTCACAAATGAAAGACAAAATGCTTATTAGCACGACTCTAAAGGTACATATTTCGGGGTACGAGCCCATCTTCAGGAGTTCAGATAGAAAACTAAATAGAAAGTTTTCTATCTGACCCCGAAATATGTACCTACTTATAGAGTCGTGCTAAAAAACATTTTTGGCTTTTATTTATGAATCCTACCTAGTAATTTATATTTTTAAATTTTTAATTTATTCAGGAACGACGAGATGGGGGCAGAGGGGTAGTTACCCTACATACATACATATAGTAAATAATTTTTTACTTTACCATACAGGGTATGGTCAAGTATTGTAATCGTGCATGAAAAAAAGTGGTTTTTTCTTTACTTTTTTTCGAAATATCTCAAAAACGGCTGAAACTACTTTAATTAAAAAAATTGAGCGAAACCATGGCATTTTGCTCTACAAAAAAGCTCTAATAAGTGAACATCGAAAAAATTATATTTTTCGAGATAACAATTGTTTTGTCAAAATGTCTGTTAGTCTGTCTGGTTGTCCGGTTGTTACTCTGTGTTACCAAATTTTTGTGGACGAGGTAGCTCAAAAACTAGTTAGAATATCGAAACCAAATTTCACAAGTAGTTTTGGTTCATTGAGATTAAGAACTGATTAGATGATTGGTGCATATCGACCCAAAATTAAGGGGGCTGGAGGGGGGGGGTTAAAATTAAAAATCTAGGCTATTTTAGCAAACTCAACCAAATTTTGTATACATAATCTGTGGTACCCCAGAAGTCTAAAAATGCAAAAACTAACCGCCCAAAATAGGGAGGGGGTCGAAAAATGAAAATCTTGGCCATTTACCAAACTCAACCAAATTTTGTATACATAATCAGTGGAACACCAGGAGTCTAAAAATGCAAAAACTAGCCACCGAAAATAGGAGGAGGGGGTCAAAAATTCAAATATTGGCTCTTATACCAAACTCAACCAAATTTTGTATACATAATCAGTGGGCCCCCAGGAGTCTAAAAATGGAAAAACTAACCCCTCCCCTACATGATTATAAATAAATTTTATTAAATATTAAATATAAGTGACGGGCCAGGTTGTATGGTAAAGTCAAATGGGTGGCCACATCAGAACACGTCAGCTTATTTTCTATTGTTATTAGATAATTAAAATTTTGTCTCCAGCAATGAAATACTTGAATGCTCTCTCTTTTTCAGGTGGAGAACTCATTCGGCCATCTACCCCAAACTGGAATACATCACACAGCTAATGTAAGTCATTTATACAAATTGTTATTTAATCTTATAAATCTTTTTAGTTAGATATAAGTGGGATTGCTTCGGATGGAATAATAGAGTATTTCTTTTCATTTCTTTGGTAGGTAATGCTTTTCTATTTAATCTTTTTGTAGGCGTCTTGTCTTCCTTTTATTTTATATTTTCCATTTTCTTTTATTTATTCATCCTCTTTTCTTCATTCTTAAACAGACTCTGACTTAAGACAAACGGATTAATAAAAATATCCCATTAAATAATACTTTTTCTCTCTTAAATTTACTTCATTTATTTTTATACACGGACAGAAAAAGATTTCAAAAAATACATTTCCGGATTCAAACGAGTTGAATTTTGAATCCTATTTTCTTTTTTTTTATTAATTTTATTATCTCAAACCATTATTTCATAAATAACAGATGACATAGAAGAGATAACTTTAAATTAAAATTATAAAATTAACTTCATATTCATCTTGGGGAGAAAAAAATGTATTCTAAATTAATGACCAAACAGAAAAACTTGAAGTTATTTCTAAAACTAGGACTATAAAACCTGTATAAAAAACCCCCTACATCTTTAAGAATAGGCCTATTTTTAGGCTCTTTATTATATTCTTAGTTCGTCTGGCGGACTTGGAAAAATCTCATTTATTTTTATTTGAACATAAATAAATTGTCTATTAATTAATTCGACAAAAGATCCCTCTTCTCATATGGTCCCTATTTTTTTCGTGTGAATGTGTATGACGTGGAAATAAATTGAGGTTCTTCTCTCGCTCTACGATTATTTTTTTTCTTAGTCCAACAGAAAGAAAGTAAAACTCGTTGTATTTTGGTCTGCATTATTTATCTTCTTTGGAGAAAAATGTCGAACTATTCAAGCTGTTGTCTATAAGTGAGTTTTTTTAGAAGAAGAATGAAATAGTCGGATCCTAAGTTCAAGTTTTTTTGGGGTTTAGGCGATTTTAAAAATCCTCTGCTTAGGGTTGACTCATTATCTATCACAACATGTTTACTCTTAAATAAATTGTGATGGTTTAAAAAATAAAAAAATGCTGTGACTTTTATTTATCCCCTACATTTAAAAAACGATTTATTATTATCTATATTTAAAAAATTAAGGTTTTATCTGTAAATTGGTCCAAATCACGCCACATTTTGGTTTGCACTCGTTTCAAGCAAAATTATGAACAGAAAACACCCTCAACAAAATCCATGTCTGTCTGTCTGTTTCCCGTGGAGTACCGGGAAAAGTTGATCACGATTCACGTAAAAGCGACTGAAGGGATTATTTTGAAATTTCATTTTTGGATCAGATGTTTTCTAACTTACGTTTATTGCTATATAACGTTTTGATATATTGAGCTCAAAAGGAAGTTGGTGGAGCGCACGAATGGAAGTTTTCAAATAACTCCTAAATTGTTAACTCTACGGTAAATCTTATTATGAGAAAAGTTGTAGGGGATGTGATTTATGACAACTTCTGTTTAAAAAATTCACCCAAAAACCACCTAAAGAGGGTGGGAGGGTGAGAATATCTAAATTATAGCATATTGGCTAGCACGAGGGCCGCCGAAGGCTGGTCCAAGATAATTTTTAAATTCTAAATTGTGGGATGTGTTCAATTGTTTCAAAAAACAAATTTTACTCCTGTTGAACGTTTCGTTGTTTAATTACAACTTCCTCAACAACTTAGATTTTATATGTTATCAGGTGATTCATATTATTTAATAAATTTAAATTCGTTATTTCTAAAAAAAAAAACACTTCACTTCTTATTTATGAAAACATTTTCACATTAAAGAATAGGAAGGGAGAAAAAGAAAATATCTGATATTTAGGGAATGAAAATCCCCTTAAAGAATTATGATTTTAAATTTATTCACTAATATTAATGACCTGAAAAGAAAAAATCAAGCTGTAATTAAACATCGGAACGTTCAGCAAAATTAAAATTTGTTTTTGGAACCAACTATTGTCCACCACTCTACAAACTCGAAAACAATAATGATGGACAAGAATCTTCAGAAAATAAAAAAAATATTAAAATTTAATGATAGGTATAAATTACTCTAAAGATATTTAAAATACATCTTTTAAAAATGTATTTCTTATAGAAATTAATATAAATTACTCTAAAGATATTTAAAATACATCTCTTTTAAAATGTATTTCTTATAGAAATTAAAAATAATAATAATAATTGGACAAAATAATTAAATTTTTCAAGATCAGGGATGCTTTCCACATTTTTGCAGATTTGATAATTCTCGCCAACGGAACTTGGTTTGAGCTAGAAAGTTGAAACTAGACACAGACGTGTAGTTTATTAATTCAAACTTGTAAACTGAATTTAAGTTTATTAACTATAAGTCTTTAATATCTCCGTAATTAACAATCCAATTTTTAGAGGGGGAAGTTTTGAAGCTGCAAAGTTTAAAATTTAATCACTTAATCAGTTTGGGCTTACAACATTTTAAAATCAAAATAAATTTTCTAAGACGTTCTATTCTTAGTGGATAGCCCAATTAATACACAACTCAAAGTGAAGTAGAAATTATTTTAAACTAAATAGGAAAAATCTTACTTATTTCAATTATTTTGGAAACTGAAACTTTGGATAATGATGCAGTTTGTTATACAATCTCAAATGCAGGCTTGCAGGTCATTTGATTTATTCATTCAAAAGTTTTTCTTTTGATTTTCTACATTTTTTAATATTATATAATTTTCTTCTAGGATATATTCTCAAGAAATGGATCCCACTATAGGAATACTATTAAAAGTGTCAATATCGTGACTTTTCAAACACTTTGACGGTAGGATAAGAAATGTTTCATCACCACTAGAACAATTCTGAAAAATATTTAAATCAAAATTAATCCAAATTTTATGTAATATTAAGAAAATATCAATTCTTATTTATGATTCAATTTAAAAACACAACAACATTTTTTTTTAATTGAATCATAACAAAAATTGATATTTTCTTATATTACATAAAATTTGGATTCATTTTGATTTACACACATTTTTTAAATTGTTCTAGAGCTGATGATGACACTAATATAAAGTGGTCAGAAATGTTCTTATTGACAATAAAATCTTTTTTTTAAATAATATAACCTGTGTTATGTTTTTACAAAAGGAAAAATGAGAGCCATTTTTTGAGGATATATTCTCGAAAAGTTATATAATATATGTAAGAGTGTGGATTGGATAAATTGAACGTTAGACGATTCTGAAAGTATAGTAGAGTTTTATTTATAAATGCAATAGATAATATACAAGATAAGTTATAAATGATAGTTACCTGAAAGTATAGTAGAATTGAATAAGAGTCCTTTCATCAATATACACACTCATTTAATGTCATAACATGTGGTCTATTAAGAGTGAACATAGTTGAGTCGAGGACACTATGCAATACTACCAACCTCAGATAATTTAATATAATTTATATAAGCGGGAGATACAATTTACACCTCCCTTCGTTCGGGAGTCTTTTTCCTAGGAAAAAGAGTAAGGAATTAGTTTTGATATATGGAATCGATTTGCTTCCTTCCCTCTTTTCTTGCTGTTAATTTCATAAATCGTATCAGAAATTTTCTCTTTTATTTCATATGGTCCTCTTCTGACTTCGTCTAATTTATTTCTATTTAATTTATTTCCATTGGAGACATAAACTAAATCACCCTTTTCTAATTTGTATGTTCTTCTCTTCTTATCAATTCTTAATTTGTTTCTTTGGTGACTGATTTCTGAATTTTTGAAAGCTTCTTTTCTGATTTCCTCAAGGTCTTGTTTTTCTTTTTGTATTTCTTTTGGAATTATTTCCGATGTTTCTCCTATTAATAATTCTGCTGGTGAAAATTTTGTTGAGCTATGAATTGACTTATTGTATTCCTCGATGCATATCTCAGCAATTTTTGTCCATGGTCTCTTGTTATTATTTTCATTTATTTTACATCTGATCCGATTAACTATTGTTTGATTCAGTCTTTCGTTCATTCCATTTGATTGGGGACTATCTACGGCCGTGAAGATTAAATTAATTTTCTTTTCTTTCATGTATTCTTTGAATTTTTTTGATTTTAATGAGCTATATTGATCTACCAATAGTGTTTCAATTTTGTTTTCCTTTGTTACTAAATTAATTAATTTTATAAAATCTTCTGGGACTTGACTTTTCGATGTCATTATCCACGCATATCTACTAAAATGGTCTATTAATAGATGCATGTATTTTTTTGTGGAATTATATCCTTTAAATCCTCCAATTGTGTCCATAGACATTATATGATATGGATATTTTGCTGGTCCCAATCTTGATAATTCACCCAAAGGTTTACAACTTCTGGATTTGTTTTTTATACATATTTCACATTTTTTGCAGTAATCCTTAATGATGCCATCCATCTTCTTAAAATAATAAAAAGGTCTTATCTTATTTGCTATTTGTTTGTAACCTGTATGTCCATAGGATTTATGTATTTTATCTATCAGATTTATACCAAATTCTTTAGAGATGTATATTCTTCTCTTATTTTTCATGATTTTAAATTTTATGTTTCCATTATTCATTGTTCCTTTTGTATTCTTAATTTCTTCTTTTATTCTATTTTGATCATTGATTATTTCATCTATTTCGATCATATTCACTATTTGAATACAATCTTCATTATTTTCGTTAGTTTCTAATATTGGGTTTCTTGAAAGAAAATCTGCTTCTACATTATCCTTACCTTCTCTATACACCACTTTAAAATTATATTGCGATAAATAAAGCATTAGATCACCTATTGCTTCATCCGTTCTTGCTTTTGTTTTTAAGTTTACCAGCGGCTTATGATCGGTAATGACAGTAAATGATTTTCCTATAAGTAGGTATTGCCAATATATGATTGCCTCTTTCATGGCTAAACATTCTATAAACATCACTTCTTTCTTCATTTGACCCGGTGTCAATTTTTTTGAGAAATAGCCCACTGGATGTAAGCTTCCATCTTCTTGGACTTGCTTCAGCACTGCTCCTACTCCTAATCTGCTTGCATCCACCTCTAATACTATATCCTTTTTATTGTCAAATATAGCCAGAACCGGTGGTGTTATTAGATATTGCTTTGTTTCCAGAAAACATTTTTCGCATTCTTCTGTCCATTTGAATTTGGAGTCTTTTTTTAATAGATTGTAAAGTGGGCTCAATCTTTGTGTACAATGGTCAATAAATTTTCTGTAAAAATTTATCTTTCCAATTAGTTTACGTACCATTCTTTTATTCTTGGGTCTTTCTAAATCTTTGATGGATTGTAAGTTGTCCTTAATAGGGTATATTTTTCCGTTTTCTATAATATGTCCAAGGTATTTTATTGAATGTTTTGCAAATTCGCATTTTTCCATTTTTATTTTATATCCTTGTTTTTTTATAACTTCAAATAATAGTTTTAGATGTTTCATATGTTCTTCAAACGTTTCTGAGAATATTAGGATGTCATCTATGTAATTTACACAAAATTTTTCCATATTGTTTCTTCTTATAGTATTTGCCAAAACTCTTTGGAAGATCGCACTACTGTTTTTATATCCAAATGGTAACACTCTCCATTGCCAATGTCCTTTCTGGGTCACAAATGCTGTCTTCTTTTGATCTTTTTCTCTTATAGGTATGGACCAAAATGCTGAGTTCATATCTATTGATGTGTACCATTTACATCTGTTTACTTCCATAATTATATCATCAATCTTTGGAAATGGTTGTGCATCTGGGATTACGATTCGGTTCAATTCAGAATAATCAACACATAACCTTGTTTTTTTCCTTCTTCTCTCTTGTAAGCTAGTGTAACTGGGGACGCATATGGGGAATCAGATTCTTCAATTAATTTATTCTTCAGTAACTCAGTAACTTGATATTCTATTTCTTCTTGGTCTCTTGGTGAACACTTATAAGGTTTTTTTGCTATGTACTTATCTTCTTTAAGTTTGACTTGTGCTTCAAAATCCTTAATCTTGCCGACATCGAATTTGTTTTTTGCAAAACATGATTGATATTCGTTGATCATGTTCTTTAGTTCTTCTTGTCTTTCTTTATTTAAATGATCGATATTTATTTCTTTGTTTTCCATAATATGTGTGTTTGTTTCCGTTTCTTCTTGAGATTCGATTATTTTTTTTTTTGAATGTTATTATCATCTTTTATTTCTATTATTTTATCAATTTTTCTTTGTTTTATTTTCAGGTTTTCATCTTGAATTAATTTGAATTTTTTTATAGCATCAAGACCTAGTAACATATCATAATTAAATTTGTCATTTTTTATTACTATAAATTCTAGTTCATCTTCTATTTCTCCGATTTTTAGATTTAATGTAGCCCGGGTTTTATAAAAATCCATTCCACTTATAGACTTTAATAAGCTTTTGCTATTATATAATTTTGCTTTAATTGTTCTTATTAGCTTCTCGTTGATTAATGAGCACGTCGACCCATTATCGTAGATAGCTTTTATAAGTTTATTTTTGTCTATAATTACCTTTATTTTGATAAGTGGCTGTGGATTGGATTTTCCCGGGTTCAATCGTTTTTTTGTTCGTCCTCTGATATTTGTAAATATTCATTTTCCATTTCTTCCTCATTTAAATTTATGCTTTTCTTTATGGAAGCTGTGTTGTTCCAACATATTTGGGTTGAATGGAAGCGGTTTTTATATCCTAATTTTTCACATATTGCACATGGTTTTTTGTTCGGTATAGTTAATTTCTTGAAGTCTTCTTTTTTTGTAACTTCCAATCTTCTTCTTTCGAATGTCGAATTATTTATTTTCTTTATTTCTATCATAAGTTTTTCGATCGATGTTATTTCTTCAATATCTAATTTTTTCTTGCATGTGGATGGGAAGGCCCATTACCATTAGATTGATTTTAGAAGTTGTAGTCATCTTATCTTCTATTTCTGTACATAGTTTTTCCTTAATCAATAGATAATCTATCAAAGATCCTTCTATGTATTTGTAATTATATGCTTTTCTAATAGTTGACCAACCTTTTTTTGAGAAGTGGTTTAGAAATGAGTTTTTCCATTCTATCCATGTTGAATTTTTTTTGTTCTTGCTATGTAATTCATACCAAATTTTTGCTGTGTCTTCCAAAAATTGTTCCAAAATTTCTATTTTGTGTTCTTCTTTCATGATTTTATGTCTGGAGCATTCCTTTTCATACTTTTCTATCCATTCACTTGCATTATTTTTCTTATTATTAAATTTTTCCAAGATGAAGTTCTTTTCAATTTTTTCATGAATATAGAATTTTTCTTCCAGTCTCGTTTCCAGTTCTTTAATTTTTTTTTGTAGGTTATCCTTCTCTTCTGATATTTCATTGTACTCCTCTAAAGGAATATTTTGGTAGCATACATTCTCTCCTTCATCGAAATAATTGTCTATTATATCCTTATTTAATTTAAGACTTACTTTTCTAAATCCATTTATTGGTTTAATTGCTTTAATAGCATTTATAACAATATTATTTGCCATTAATACTTGATGGTTTTGAATATCTCTGTTCTCTCTTGGAAGAATATACCACTGTTTTTAGTCCATTGATACTCCAGCCAATTCAAAAATTTTTTCTTCTTTTTTCACTATGTGTACGTGGAATTTTTGGGTGTCCATGTTTGCAAACGACTTATTCAATTTGTAAGAGTGTGGATTGGATAAATTGAACGTTAGACGATTCTGAAAGTATAGTAGAGTTTTATTTATAAATGCAATAGATAATATACAAGATAAGTTATAAATGATAGTTACCTGAAAGTATAGTAGAATTGAATAAGAGTCCTTTCATCAATATACACACTCATTTAATGTCATAACATGTGGTCTATTAAGAGTGAACATAGTTGAGTCGAGGACACTATGCAATACTACCAACCTCAGATAATTTAATATAATTTATATAAGCGGGAGATACAATTTACATATATAATTAAAAATAAATCTCAAATCAAGTCTTATTAATTTTCTATATTTTTGTACCAAAAATTATGAGTTATAATCTCTGAAATTTAATATTTTTTTGTAGCATTTTAGCAGAAAAAACAATCGTATACGATCTCCGTTTTTAAGCTAGTTCTTTAACTAATGCAAAAATTCAAGAAGTCTTCGAAACTTGGCATATAAGTAATTAAAAGCATAAAGCATTAAAAACATAATAATTTAATTTTTTTTCCTTGAAGGACTTTCCCCATGTTGATGAAAAACTAATATTTGTTAGAATAATATATCCGGAGTAACTTAAAAAAGGTGACTTTGGCTCAGTGGCTAGAGTGTCGGGTCGCTGACTCGAAGATCGCTGTTTCGAGACCGAGTCTTGGCAGATATATATTGCAGTCACCTCCTCGAAAAGTAATGGCAACCTACCAAGAGTATAATTGCCTAGTCACCTCTCCAAATTAGCCGTTCGGAACCGGCGTTAAAAAGTAGGTCCCATATATCTGTGTAAAACAACTAAACACACTCAGCACAGGTATATGTGGAGAGGCGCCGACACCCGTTTCGGGTATGGCACTCAAAGAAGAAGAACTTAAAAAAAAATTGAAATTATTTACCTCGTAGTTTTTTTATAAAAAAATAAAAAAAAACATATTTCCTCTATTATTTTTAGTGGAGGGGAATAAGATCATTCTTGGAAACAATCCATTCATAAAGAGATATAGTAGTGTGAAAAGTACTGTCACCTTAAAAAACATAACCTATTAAAATATAAAATTTTAGCACCGTTCATATGTATAGAGTGGTTACGAGGCTAAAACTTTTTGTGTAGAATGTCGTGAAAGAACTACCTTAAGTTGTTTTGGGTATAAAATCTAAAGAGGATGAAAAATCAGTCTTGGAAATAATTTTTCTTCACTTTTCAGATATTTCTAAGCACGATAGGCAAAATAAATTAAAATTATTCAAGTTAGTCCATTACATCTGGTCGCCCGCCTGCCGAGCGTAACGGTTAACTTAAAAAATATATTATTATAATTTCAGAAAAAGGTTATTTTGGGATTTCACTTTTCATAGACTTTTGTTAGATAGAGAACGTGAAAGAATTTTTTCTTATTAACCGAGACGGGGCAAAAAAATATTGAGCTGAACAAAGTGGTCCAGATGACTAATGATAAGCCTAACTAAGGAAGGGCCTTGTTAAGGGCGAGGTCCAGATCGCACCTCAGATTCATATAAAAATAGAAAGATTTTTTATGCGTGGGATCACACACTCTTTTCACACATGAGACAAAGCCATCTTCAAATACTAGACGATACAAGATAAAAACGATTCATCTTTCATTTGGGTTCTCGATTATTTATAGAATTATAAAACCTTGACGGGTGGAACAATTTTTTTTTTTACTTTAATGATAAGAAAGCTAAATGTTCGAATCACGATTGACTCTGAATTCTAGAAACAAAGAAAAATATTCGAGGCTTGAATAGTAATCGAAAATATTTATGAACTTAACGATTGAATGTTTTAGAGTGCAGGATTTAGCGGTTGTTTAAGATGAAAAATTTAGATGTTTTGAAAA
The DNA here is from genome assembly GCA_024734495.1 of Forficula auricularia. Taxonomy (NCBI): domain Eukaryota; kingdom Metazoa; phylum Arthropoda; class Insecta; order Dermaptera; family Forficulidae; genus Forficula; species Forficula auricularia. The sequence continues at coordinate 6,681,293 of JALMQS010000075.1, forward strand.
AATCAATTAAATAGCCACTGTCAAAAGATATGTTTAATTTAAATGTCAGAAGGTTCAGTTCACTCGGGAGTCGAACCCAAGTACCAAACATGCTAACGAGCAGTTGGTTAAACATATCTAATAACTTGAGTGGATATTGATGAGGCAGTCCAAAAAAGAAGATCATTTATACTACCTTTTTATTCATAAACTGACGTTTCTGAGGCTATTCCTTCCTTCTTCGGGAATTTGAAAAGTCAGTTTCCTTCACTGACTTTTCAAAACCGTGAAGTATAAGGTAGTATAAATTATCTTCTTTTGGACTGCCTCATCAATATCCACTCAATTTCACTTTTCAGTCCGTCTCCAAAAATTACTCCAATCTTATATCTAATAACATATTTCATACTTTTTTTTAAAATTATTATTGGCGTGTCGGCTACGAGGCCATTGACGCCACTATGCTTGTTTTAGCTATACAGCTCAAGATTATTAAATTATTAGATAGCTAATAGATAAATAGGTAAATAAATAACAAAAAAAAAACAGGAATAGAAATATATATCTTAAAGCCTTGGATAAGTACCCTTTAAATGTACTTTAATAGGTCTATCTCTGAGAGATAATTTTTTATATTACTTATATAATCTTCCCCTTCTAAGATAGATTTCATACTGCCTTTTAATTTGCTTTTTCACGAATAATTATATATTGAAAAACGAGGCTGAATATTCAAAAATTTTATATTTTTCGAAATTCAAAAACAATCAATATTATTAAATCATCATTTAGAAGTTATTTAGAACAATGAATTGTATTTGGCATAGAAGCAGAGTTGTTGATTCATAAAAATAAATCTATGAGGTTGCAATGGGGTTAGGGAGGGTAGGTGGTTGGAGGGGTAGGGAAATTAGGAGGGCGGGTTGTTCAGGTGACGATCCAGAGTCACGGGTGGGGGTGCGGGGGTAAGCACGGGGTTGTATGGTAGTGTGGGGGCGGGGTGGAGGACACGGGGTAGGGTCCAGGGCGTGGTGGTGGCGTAGGGTCGGGGTTGGGGTTGAGGGTGTGGTTCGTGGGGTGGGGTCCAGGGGTAAAATGGGGTCAGGGAGGGTTGGTGGTCGGAGTGGCATGTAATCCCAGCGAAACCTCCACCATGCAATGGGGTTAGGGAGGGTATGTGGTTGGAGGGGTCTGGAAATTAGTTTGGTAAGGGGACGTTTAAGGGGAATATTCCTGAGTGTGAGAATACTAACCTTTATAGACGTGGAGGTGGTGGTGTAACTCAGTGTATCTCGTTGTACTAGTTTGATAAACTACTGAATTTACTCTTATGTTCAAATTCTACGTTACTGAAGTTAATCTGATGCAATGAATTTAAAAAAAAATAAAAAAAATAATTCTAAATAGGCAAAAATAAAATAAAAATACTTAAATAAATTCTAGCTGCAAAGGAGAATGGGGAGAATTTTCTTAACAGTGAAAGATAATCAAGAATTCAATTTATAGTATATAATTTATTGAGGTCCTTGGTGAATTTAACAGTCAGAAAGAATTAAATGATTGGATGGCTTTAAAGGGTGAACGGAGATCGTTCAAAGAAATTATGATTGATTACGTTTGCTCTTGAAGTGTGCCGACTGGTTCAAATACTTCAACAGCGCTAGCTGTGCCGCACTCCCTCTCGCTCAGGTTCCGTAGACTGCCACGTCGAAGAGTGTGTAACGGGCCTGGAGTCTCGCCTTTTTGATCAGCTTCCGTGGTGTCTTCACGAGAGCCGGACAGGTATTCTTGTCCGTGCTATCCAATTAGCTATCGTGCTAATGATAGAAGTGCCAATGGAGGGGCTCGCAAGTGGATGAATGAGAATGCCCGTAAAAACGACTCCAGGAAGAAGAAATATACTCGTGAGATCGAGTAATAGAGAGTGGAGAATATAATGTAAAGAAGATAGAGTAATAGCGCTGGATAATGTAATAGAATAATATAGGTAGAGGTATAATATATAGAGATGTAAGGTAAGAGCTGGATAAAATAATAGAGGTATAATGTAGAGAGAGTAAAAGAAGAAGTCCTTCTATTTCTCCGTGTTGGTCCTTTTATGCATTTCATACTATTCTCCGTTTTCTATCCCTTCTACGGTACATCGCCAATCATAATGTTCTATTTTGTTAAATGAGGGTGTTTGGACCCTGGCTAATCTCATTCCCCTGACTATATTCAGAACTGGGCCTTAAAGCTCATATACCACGAATGACTTTAGATAATCCCGGCTTAAGCCAACTTCTCTTTAAATATGAAAAATAAACTAATTTTTACGAAATCTATTCTATATTTGGCTTGACTGGTTAATCTCTTTCCTATTTTTAAGTTATTAAATTAATAATTTTTGAAAAAGTTCAGGTTTAAGATTTTTTAACTCTACTATGCATAAAAAAAACATACTTCTAAATTTGATTCTTTGTTCAACAATGTGCGAAAATGGGTTGTTACCATTTTATGACACCGCTTCCCTTCAAAAAAAATTTTTTTAAACTAAAAATTTTTTTTTTTAAATTATTAATAAACTGAAAAAATTTCTTTTCAAATTATTAGCCCAGGCTATTTACCCCGTGAGACCACAACTAATCCATCGAAACGCAGGGATCACAAGCAATTTGTTATTATATCTCGCTGTTAAGTTCAATTATCCAACACTGATACATCGATTCCTGATTTCACATTTCCTTTTTCATGTCTATCCGCATATTGGGATCGTGTTCATCTCTTCTATATGGATGCACGAGTTCCCATCTCTGTGACGGACCATTCGACATACTATAAAAATTTATTTTCAAGAATTTATGTTAATCGTAACAATAATTAATTCGCTCATGTGAGATACTGTTTGCAAATACGCTTGTTGGTTACCGCTTTTAAATGTTTTAATTTTTAATTGCAAGGGGCTTATTCAGGGGCTAAAGGGAGAAAATTATATTTTTAGTTTTGCATGTTCCAACATTGATATAATATTGAGAAGGAAAGCTGAACCTAATAGAATGTTTATTGTAAAATTAATAAGTGAAGCAATTGAAAAATTTACGTTAATACTAGAAAATTTTATTTAAATGAACAGAAAAATAGTGAGGGTGGAAAGAAATTAATATTGATTGACTCTATTGATACAAACACAGGTTAGAATTTAATTTAAATTTAAATTTTAAAATTACAAAGAAAGTTGACTAGAGAGGGTTGAATCGGGTTTATCTAGAATGAAAAATTATTTAAAAATAAATTTTGTCTATTGTGACAAATGAGGATAGAATTTTATATGAGTCTCATCGTGATAAATGAGTTGTGTTGACGCCGAATGATAAAATTACAAAAAGATAAAAAAATAAAAATGAATACTGTTGATGATTTTCCAAGAATCATTGAATCGATAAATTTACTGAGTTTACTGAAGTTAAATTACAAATGTGCCTGCTGGATTTATATAAAAAAAATGGAAATACAAAATTATGATAGAAATGTGGATTAAAATTTTAAATGGGGACCTATGTGAAATTGTTCTGCTAATATAAATAGTTATATTAGAATATTTATTTTAAATTAGACGAAAGAAATAATAGTGTGATGATTCATGATTACAAGAAATTGAATTAAATAATTATCAAAATTTATTTAAATATAGATTTTAAAAGATAATGAAATGTGCTATTTTTACTAAATTATTATTTATTTAAATTTTGCAACAACAAACAACAAGTGAGAAATATGAATTGACTGGGCTATATGGGAATTTAACTAAATACAAAAATAATGGTTTGCTTATAAGCATTTTCGTTTTTCGAAGAATTTCAATGTAAAGGCAATTTTCGAAGGTTTCTTATGGGTCAATCAAAAATGGTTTTCTTATCCTTTTATCGGTTGATCCCCCGCGAGGCGTATAAAGTTCTTTCTAGTGCTCGCTGGCAATGATGCAATTCATTCTGAATCACGTCACAGATATGATTTATAATTAAATTTATTGTTGATTGTTTGAAAATCGAAAATGTTGTAAAATAATTTTTATACTTTATAGGCAAACCAATTAAAATTTTTAACATTGAATTAAATTTGTTTGGAGGACTTATATCAATTTGTATTAAAGGTGGTGGGGGCGCGATTTCAATTATTTGTTGGCAAATTATGGGTGTGTGAATTTCTATGGCGGGTATACAAGTTATTGTTTCTAATTCTATGGAGGGTTCTATAATGGGGTCTATATTAATTTTATTAAAAGGGGCTGAAGTAAATTCCGGGGCAATTTCTAAAGGAAGAGGGTCAACAATGGTTTCAATTGTTGCTAACTTGATTTCTAAGGGTGGTGATTGTTGTATTGATGCATCATGTGACTCTATTTTATTATCTATTTTATCAAAATTGGGCTCTGATTTATTTTGTAGTTTATTCATTGTTCTATTTATTGCCTCTATCATATTAGCCTCGAATTTCTTAGCTCTAGCCTCTGATTCATTCATTTGTTCATCTATTTTGTTAAAATGAGCCTCTGTTTTATTTTGATTTTCATTCATTGACTCTATCATATTAGCCTGTGACTCACTTGTCATTTCTCTCATTTGCAACATTATTTGTTGGAACATGCTATTAATATCAACGGGTGGGGGTGGAGGGGGTGTGCGTACTTACGATTTGATGTTCACCATCAAGCGCATTTGCAAATTCCCTTGTATCTCGTAGCATGGCTGGAAGTGTCGATTCTTCCATTTCCGCCGGTGTAGGAGTGGACATACAGGTCCCTGAGTCTAATGCTATATCATCAGGATCGATCGGCGTGTTGGATAATTCAACTGTTGTTTGTTGGTTGCCTGCATAAATCGCCCTGCGTTCGTCCAGACTCTGTTGTGTGCCATCCATTCTCGGTGTTTATTTGTAAAAGAAAGAATCAAATATTAGAAGTTGCTATTGTTTATTTATAAAATGTATTAATTTTATAGAAAAGAAAGTAAACAGTTCGCCAAATAAATTCTCAGAAAATTTCAAAAATAGAAGTGTTGAAGCCGGGATTATTCAATTAACCTTTGATATCCCACTGTTAAGAGAATTTAAATAAATAAAAAAATATAAAAAAATAAATTAACGGTACGGGGCAATATACTATATTTTTTTGTTCAATTTTTAGTACAACGAGACAGGTATCGCGTTCGGTTGCAGCCTTACTAAGCCTGGTATTCTCACTTCTCAGAATATTTTTAATGTGGGATTTTGAATTTAGGGATATCTGTGGGATAGGATGGCTTAGATTTTCAAATCCCAGCAGCACCTTCACCATGCAATGGGGTTAGGGAGGGTAGGTGGTTGGAGGGGTAGGGAAATTAGGAGGGCGGTTTGTTCAGGTGACGATCCAGAGTCACGGGTGGGGGTGCGGGGGTAAGCACGGGGTTGTATGGTAGTGTGGGGCGGGGGTGGAGGACACGGGGTAGGGTCCAGGGCGTGGTGGTGGCGTAGGGTCGGGGTTGGGGTTGAGGGTGTGGTTCGTGGGGTGGGGTCCAGGGGTAAAATGGGGTCAGGGAGGGTTGGTGGTCGGAGTGGCATGTAATCCCAGCGAAACCTCCACCATGCAATGGGGTTAGGGAGGGTATGTGGTTGGAGGGGTCTGGAAATTAGTTTGGTAAGGGGACGTTTAAGGGGAATATTCCTGAGTGTGAGAATACTAACCTTTATAGACGTGGAGGTGGTGGTGTAACTCAGTGTATCTCGTTGTACTAGTTTGATAAACTACTGAATTTACTCTTATGTTCAAATTCTACGTTACTGAAGTTAATCTGATGCAATGAATTTAAAAAAAAATAAAAAAAATAATTCTAAATAGGCAAAAATAAAATAAAAATACTTAAATAAATTCTAGCTGCAAAGGAGAATGGGGAAATTTTCTTAACAGTGAAAGATAATCAAGAATTCAATTTATAGTATATAATTTATTGAGGTCCTTGGTGAATTTAACAGTCAGAAAGAATTAAATGATTGGATGGCTTTAAAGGGTGAACGGAGATCGTTCAAAGAAATTATGATTGATTACGTTTGCTCTTGAAGTGTGCCGACTGGTTCAAATACTTCAACAGCGCTAGCTGTGCCGCACTCCCTCTCGCTCAGGTTCCGTAGACTGCCACGTCGAAGAGTGTGTAACGGGCCTGGAGTCTCGCCTTTTTGATCAGCTTCCGTGGTGTCTTCACGAGAGCCGGACAGGTATTCTTGTCCGTGCTATCCAATTAGCTATCGTGCTAATGATAGAAGTGCCAATGGAGGGGCTCGCAAGTGGATGAATGAGAATGCCCGTAAAAACGACTCCAGGAAGAAGAAATATACTCGTGAGATCGAGTAATAGAGAGTGGAGAATATAATGTAAAGAAGATAGAGTAATAGCGCTGGATAATGTAATAGAATAATATAGGTAGAGGTATAATATATAGAGATGTAAGGTAAGAGCTGGATAAAATAATAGAGGTATAATGTAGAGAGAGTAAAAGAAGAAGTCCTTCTATTTCTCCGTGTTGGTCCTTTTATGCATTTCATACTATTCTCCGTTTTCTATCCCTTCTACGGTACATCGCCAATCATAATGTTCTATTTTGTTAAATGAGGGTGTTTGGACCCTGGCTAATCTCATTCCCCTGACTATATTCAGAACTGGGCCTTAAAGCTCATATACCACGAATGACTTTAGATAATCCCGGCTTAAGCCAACTTCTCTTTAAATATGAAAAATAAACTAATTTTTACGAAATCTATTCTATATTTGGCTTGACTGGTTAATCTCTTTCCTATTTTTAAGTTATTAAATTAATAATTTTTGAAAAAGTTCAGGTTTAAGATTTTTTAACTCTACTATGCATAAAAAAAACATACCTCTAAATTTGATTCTTTGTTCAACAATGTGCGAAAATGGGTTGTTACCATTTTAAGGTTGTTCTCTCATTGATGCAAATGGTAAACATTTACATATAAAATTTATTTGTTTGAGATTATAGTTTTGAAGGTTTGGCCTTCATCAACAGTCTTTTTAATTAGAAATATTATATTTGTTATTTTTCATGACTACAAGAATCCGATTGGATGTATGTAAATTAATTTTGTTGTTTTAGTAAACTAGTCGCTCAGGTTTTACTTACATGAAATTCTCATATTTTAATTTTTGGCCGGGACGTTATTTACGCTATTGTGTGACTTTAGCATAATAATTAGTTAATTCGAATCCGGCTAGAAGCATTGTCTAGAAGAAGTCGGAACTAGTTTGCTCTTTCTGTTGAACTTGAAAAGGCAATGATATGAGTTTATGGGCCGTGGTGTCATAAGCAATCATGGCCGCCTGTAGAGTATTCCTTTTCTGTGCGGGAGAATACATTGGTTGTATAAGCCCCAGGCGCTAAATGTAATATGGCTAAGATAACATGTACATTATACAAAAATTACATAACTGACTATACTAGATTCTATTGTCACCAGCAGAAAAAGTGTGTGGAAAATTTCAGCTCAATCGGTTCCTGGAACTGGTTTAAACGGTCCATAAATTCAATTTTAGCCTATATATACAGGGTGGGGCATAAAGATCTCCCACATTTTGAAGAGGTAAAAATGACAAAATTTAACTAGAAAAAAACAGAAAATATTTTTGAAAAGGACATAAAATATTTTTTTTTAAATGTGTTTTAAAAATTATATCAGACAAAAAAAAGGGGGATGGGGGTCAAAAATGAAAATTATAGCCCTTTCGATCAAACTCAACCAAATTTTGTAAACCTATTCTGTGAACCCCCAGAAGGCTAGAAATGCAAAAACAAATCACCCAAAATGGGGGGAGGGTCAAAAATGAAAATTCTAGCCCTTTCGATCAATTCAACAAATTTTGTATACATAGTTTGGTCGAAAGGGCATTTTCACCCCCTCCCACCGCTTTTGGGTGGTTAGTTTTTGCATTTCTAGCCTTCTGGGAGTCCACGAAATATATGTATTCAAAATTTGGTTGAGTTTGGTCGAAAGGGCTAGAATTTTCATTTTTGACCCCCTCCCGTTTTTTTTGTCTGATATAATTTTTAAAAGACATTAAAAAAAAATATTTTATGTTCTTTTCAAAAATATATATTCAGTTTTTTTCTAGTTAATTTTTTTCATTTTTTTATACCTCTTCAAATTGTTGCTTTATACCCCACCTATATTATTATTATTATAAAGTTATAATAGAACAATAGAAATATTATTAATATTATTATTACAAAAAAAATTTTAATCTAACCACAATATAGAATCCGGCGTTAAAATGTTGGAGTTAAATTTTCCGGATCCCTGTTATTATTAATAAACAGAAACGCAAGTTTAATTTAATTTTTAATCTCAATCTTTAATTATTTGTAATGGATTTTTTAAATTGAGAGTTAAAAATCTATCATCGAAGAATTGAATTTATTTACTATATTTCATATTTATTTATCTGCCAATGGATTTTGCACAAATCCCACTCAATAAATAAAAGATAAATCGAGAGCGCAATGTGTCTGCAGCTCATATAAGCTTTATTTGAAATCCCCATAAATAAAAGCAACAAATTTATCAATGAACAAAATATACAATATGTATTCGATTTATCAAAAATGTATTAGAAAATAAATCGATTAATAAATAGGCTTAAAGTTATTAATAAATTGGTTTTAGATACTAGAATAAGATTTTGATTTAAACCCGCCATTTCAAAATATTTATTTGCGTACCAATTTTCAGCTCAAGATTGCCATTTTGTACTCTCAGGAACCATTTTTAGGTAAAAAGCTAAAATTTGGTGCATTGTAAGATATTTGCGTACCAATTTTCATTAAATTGAAAGTTTTTGCCGTGAGTAGCAGAATTTTTATACCTATATTGAAGGAGACAATAAAGAGTATGTCTTCTGCTGGAATTATAAATTAAATTTATAATTCCAGCAGAAGACACACTCTTTTATTGTCTCCTTCAATACCAATTTTCAGCTCATTAACTAAATTAACCTTTCAAGATTGGTATTTTGTACTTTCATAAAACGTTTTAAGGTATAAAGCTGAAATTAGGTGCATTGTAAGATATTTGCGTACCAATTTTCAGCTCATTAACTAAAACCTTATAAGATTGGCATTTTGTACTCTCAGAAACCGTTTTTAAGTAAAAAGCTGAAATTTGGTGCATTGCAAGATATTTGCGTACCAATTTTCAGCTCATTAACTAAAACCTTTCAAGATTGGCATTTTGTACTTTCATAAAACGTTTTCAGGCACAAAGATAAATTTGGTGCATTGTAAGATATTTGCGAACCAATTTTTAGCTCAATAACTAAAACCTTATAAGATTGGCATTTTGTACTCTCTGGAACCATTTTTAGGTAAAAAGTTAAAATTTGGTGCATTGTAAGATATTTGCGTACCAATTTTCAGCTCATTAACTTAAACCTTTCAAGATTGGCATTTTGTACTCCCAGGAAGCGTTTACATGTAAAAGCAAATGAAAATAATATGTATCTTATAAATCGATATTGATTTTTTACGTAATTGATATTTTTTCATCAGAGAAAATAAATAATTCGTAATTTTCGAGAAAACATTTTTTAATCCGCCAACACGTCTCAACTTGTCAATGCGAGTCTCGACTAGTTTGAAATAGTCTCGAGTTTCATCATTAAAAAATCTTTTAAATAATTATAATTGGAAATAAGCAAAACGGGCAATTCTAGAGCAATTGAGTACTAATACTATCTAATGCAGGCCTGGCCAACCTGAATCGCACCTCGTGCCGAAATCTCAAAAATTATAAGTTAAGTCACATACACCAAAAAATATTTCAAATTTTATTTTAAAATAACAAACAATTTTTTTTTGGGGGGGGAGGGGGTTGCCGGCCCTTCTAGCCATCAGCCAATTTACGATACTGATATTAAATTAAGACTTCTATGCAGGGATCAGATTTTTAGCCATTGCCTCGAGTCGGATTTGAACCCGGGTCCACTTGGTTAACAGGATGGTACGCTAACCCCTCGGATAACCCGACCCCTCAATAAACAAATTTGAATGGCTTTTTCTTTTTTCTGTCTGATATTTGCGTTTCTTTTGACTTAGTCAATTTTTCTAAAACTATATCATTAGTTGAAATTTACAATTATTATTTAATATGTTATTCTTCATTATAGAGAACCTTAATTCTTTTAATTACTTTAATGGGATTTAAAATATATTTTAAAATACCCGATAAAAACAATTTGTCAAATATGACCACGGGCCGCAAGTAAGTCCATCGAGGGCCATATGCGGCCTTGCAGCGTGCTTGGCCTGGCCTCCCCTATTAGTTCACATTGATGTTTATAAATTTTTGTCTGTAATGAATGGAACAAGTTAAATGAAATCAAATAGTTTCGTCAAAGCAGTCTTAGGACTTATTTCTTCTTCTGTAATGATGACAATGAGAGATAAGAATAATTTTTTAACATTCTGTTAAAAATTTTTAGAAACCTACAAAGTCAAAATCTATAACTGAAATTCCAGCCAAATCAATTCATTCATTCAACTATAAAGTAAAAATACCCAAACGTTATGTTTATTTATTTATTTTATTTCCCATAAATTAATTTTATATCTTGGATACAATTTCATTTGAGAAATAGATTACTGCCAATAAATCTACTTCTTCTGGATTACCTCCAAGTACAGTTAACGTATTTACTTATGTCGCTTGTTTATTTATTTATGCTCGCTATTTGAACATGGACATTTTGCTCTTCCTTATTTGTAACATAATTGAAAGAGCATCGTCTTGATTTAGTTAAGATTTTCTCCTATTAACCCATGACTCCACTGTTTCGATAGTCTCCTTCTAATTGGACCACGAGACCTGTTTCTTAGCCTTTGGTAACTTGAACTTGATGTATTTCGGCCATATAAATATAAATAGAGTTCCGTGATTTACTTATTCTTGCTGTCGGAAGTTACAATAAATTTTATATACATAAAGTTGTTTCGCCTCAAAGGAGAGGCGTCATGGATCTTTGAATATTTCACCTCTGTGTTGGTGCATGAGGAGCATACGCTTTTATACTAGGCATCTTAGATCAGTTTCAGTTCTTAGTTCAGGTTCAGTCATCATTAAAAATTTACGGGCCTAAGTGAAATTATTCACATGCCAGTATATTAACCGTATGAGATATTTAATTTTTAAGAGTGCGTTTCGTTGGTAGTACGATAAAAGAAAGAGGCCATAAAATCAGCTAAAAATGCAGTGCAAATTCTGAGTCTTGACATATTTACTCAGTAAAGAGGATATGCTCACTCTTCCTATAACAAAGTGTTGAAAAAGTTTTCACTTTTCCCTTCTAATAGATCGACAGAAAATTTTGGAAAAGTGACTCTGAAAAATGGGTTGACTTGTCGGGATTTCAGCTGTCGGGATTTTGGGGTGTCAGAGAATTTGTCATTCGGATTTTGGGTGCCACTCCTGAAAAATAAATATACTTTTTCAAGTGCTATAATATAGGTAGTATAATACTAAAACTGGACAAACAGAGTGCAAATATTCTGCGCATCCTATTTATTATACTCATATTTGGAGAGTTTCATCATCTAAGTGCAACATAATTTGTGAAATAAATGAGAATGAAGATAGTTGGTCCTTTGATAAGAAAAAGATGAAGACTTTGGGTGTTTGGTCCCAAAAAGGAGCCTGATATAAACATTAATAAAAAAGTAACGACTTCCAAAATAGAAAGTCATAGAAAGTTCATTCTGGTGGCAAAATATTTTATTTCCAAAAAGATTCGATTTCAGACTTTCTTGATTCAGAATTTCTAGTTCAAAAATGCGGAAAATATACTATATTTTTGTATGATTTTTTTTTAGATTTTCATGCGTTGCCATGGTAAACAATAAAAAACTTTAAATTCAACAGTTTCGAAAAATACATTTTGTATATTTGAAGTATTTATTAGAGTTACTGCTGGAGCAGCTCGATGGCCTCCCCTACGGCCTTACCTTAAAAATTTATAGAAAATGTACTCAATCTTAAAAAAGTTTTACAATTAAACTTGTAAAAAAACACTTCCATAAAATACATTTATAAATAAAAAAAAAAAAAAAAAAAAAATAAGTAAAAAAACACTCTATCCAGAAAATTCCTTAAAAATATATAAGACATCCAATTTTTTTAACTAATATACGTACAATATTTTCATTACTAAAGAGTAATAAACGCCGTTTCTATTTCTTGTTTAGTAACAGAAATACAATTACCTATGTACCTGAATATGAAGAAAACTTGGAATTTTCAAATTAATGTAATATGTGAACAATCTCCCTTCCGGAAATATTTTCTAACTTAATATAGGTATTTTTTACTTTTGTCAAAATTCCAACAACATTTTCTTGTATATTATAATTGAATATATTTTTAATAAACTACTATATTTTATTGATATTTACATACTATTTGTTAAATTTAAGATGAGGTACAAAAATATGCAAGCACTATAATTACGTTCCAAGTAAAACTCCCAGTAAACTTTTGATTAATAATATTAATCAGTGACTCTTTATTTTTACTTAATAAAACAGTAATCTAAAATTTATAATATGTTAGTCTGAAGATCATTTTATAGATAAATCTTTTAATCTTATCAGGATTAAGTTTCATCTTAAAAGATGCTGAAGAAATATCCTCAGGAGTATTAGTAAGCAGTTTTATTTACTAAAAGACTTCTAGAGTAGTCTTTGTTGATAAAATATTCATTGATAATCCGCCAGGGAAATGTAAATCGGATTTTCATCCTCGGAGTAGATACGTACGAGGCGAGTTTAAATTTAAACTGTTGCTCATGTTGGCCAAAGGCGATTTCCAGTTGGGGTCTTCACCCTTCGCGGGGTGTCTGGCCTAAAAATAGTCTTGTCGGCTCCCTTTTAGTCGCATTCCTCCTCTGACGTCACCAAGAGGTGTCTGGAGTCGTCTGGGCACCAAGAAGAACGAATAATTAGCGCCTGAGATGCACGTGACAAGTCAATCCTCACGGGTGATACGAGCCATGCCCTTTGCTGAGGGACACCCCTGTCCTCTGTGAGATGAAAAGGAAATGCAAACGCCTCCTACTGTGGAGATACGCTTTTTTTTCTCGCCACCCCTGGGCAACACCTTATAAGAAAAACAGAAACAGACAGACGCTTTTGGGGAAATATGGTTGGAAATTGTTAAGTGTTGCTTGCGAGTGGAACTAACCTGACTAATCACTCAACGTGACATGTGGCACACGATATTCAAAAAGAGCCTCCCATCAATAAAAAACACAAGCTGATTCGTTTTAGAGGGATGAAGTAGATAAAAAAATATATACTCGTATATGATTTACGTTTTTAAGACGGAGTTCATAAATATTAAAGAGGAGCCGAGATTCTCCTGAGTTTCTAAAGTACTTACAGAAGACCTCACTTTACGCTTTCTCGATTATAACGCGAGCAAATCACAGTCTTAAAAATTTGGCAAAAATTAATTAATAAATGCATAAACAAATTGTTAAAGAAAGTATCTTTAATGAGAAGAACCCATTATAGTCCAAGAGCTGGTGACACATTTTGACTACGGATTTGACCCAACTAGAAATAATGGGTAATAGTACCCTCTATGATAGTTGTAAAGAGAATGGCCAGTCTGGCTGGCTGTATCAGGTGGACCAGGTACTGCGCATGGTGTGAGTGCGGTAAAAAATACATATGTGTTAAAAAATATTTTTGACCCACAATGAAATTGTAAAAATTAAAATTTATAGTCAATTATAATAAACATAATCTATTCACCTCAGACCATTTGAGTGGTGGGACGTGGAACCAGACCACCCAAAATGTATTTTTACAACATGAAAAAAATAGCATCAAAATTTTTTTTCATGTTGTAAAAATGCACTTTGGAGTAGTCTGGTTCCACGTTCCACCACTCAAATGGTCTGGGGTGAATATATTATGTTTATTATAATTGACTATAAATTTTAATTTTTACAATTTCATTAGGCCAAAAATATTTTTTAACACATATGTATTTTTTACCGCACTCACACCATGCGCAGTACCTGGTCTGGGTATATTGAACTCACCTACATACTTACAGAAAGTGATATGTATTAGTATTTGTTTATATTTTTTCCTGTCTAAATAATTAATATAAAATTCTAATAAAGAGACAATATTCGATTTTTCTTTCAGATCGGTATCTAATTGTTGTTCTAGAACATTCAATCATATATTGACATGTAAGAACGTGCAAAGATATAAAAGACAAGTCCTGACAAGTTTTAGTCCAGGTAGAAATGATCAATTAATTGTGATTGTTCTAAAAAAACCTCCTGTACTAGTATGATAACTATACGTAGACTTGCTTAGTGTCGTAGCATATAAATTACTGAAATAATAAATATTTTAGAAAATGAAAATATGAGAAGAAGAATTTTCAAATATTCGAAACTTCATTTTTTTTTATCTTATATAGTTGAGCTTATAATTTTGCTTTTAGTGAATTTTATTCTTGAAAAAAGCTTCACATATCGTACAAATATACATTCATATTTCGAAAAAGAGAATAAATATATCTCTACATATAAATCTCAATGTTTTAAGGAAGTTTATGATTTTTGTTGGGCCACACTCATTGCAGTGCTGGGCCTCATGCGACACGCGGGTGCCCTGCAGTAGAGGTTTCTGGTGAGAATCTTAACAACTTCGTTAACATTGATTCGTGTAACACTTTGTCGTCTAGAAATGCATAATAAAAAGCGCGAACGAGGTCTTACTGTACGTATACGAGGTATGATCAAATAATTTGTAAAAATTTTAAAATGCTATTTGAGCTTATTGAGTCGGCTGCTGGAAGCAATATGTAGAGCAGGGCTGTCCAACCCGCGGCCCAGAACTGCAATGAATGAGGCCAGACAGAAAATTATAAACTTCCTTGAAACATTAAGATTTTTATGTACTTACTGGAAAACATAATATCTGATATAATCTGATAAATTTTTTTTTTTCTAAAGTAAGAAGAAATTGGAAAATCATCCCAAAAAGTTTTCGAGGAATAAAGAGCAGATTTTCAATTCTTTAATATGTAAAAATATATCAATATTTCGGTACATTAGGTATTCTACATTATTAACTATCTTTTTTTAATAGAATTATTATAATTATTTTATATGCGGCCCGAGGCATTTGTTTTTCTTCAAATGCTGCCCATGTAAGCCAAAAGGTTGGACACCCCTGACGTAGACAATGATGAGATTTATGGAAGGATAATTCTTGAAAATTGCACCATGATAATGCAACAGCTACATAGGTACTTCATTGCTCATGCGGGAATTTTTGGCCAAAAATAGCACTGTAATGATACCGAAACCATTCTATTCGCCAGATTTGAGCCCACATTTTCCCAAATATGACCAAATCAATAAAAAGAAAACGTTTACGACTAACCTAGCACTCAGCTTTAATTTCTTTATTCTTAATCTTAATTAATCTGACATATTAAATTGAAGGAAAAACTGCAAACTTTTATTTTGTTTTATTTTACTCTCACTGTTTTAAAATATTGTCATGAATCTTGATTAATACCTGAATTTTATATAAGTACTAGCTGCAAGGCCCGCTTTCGGCGGCCCTCTTGCTAGCCAGGGGGCACGCCCCCTGAACCCCAGCCCCCGGACCCCCCTCACCCCCCAGCACCATGCCCAACCCCCGCCCCCACACCACCACACCAGCAATCCATTCCGCACCCTAACCCACTAACCACCACCGCCGCACCACGCACCCGTTCCCAATCCCCAGCCCACCACCCGCACCCCACCCACCCAGGACGCCGTGCCCTTCAACCCTGCGCACCACACCCCCGCCTAGCCCCCTGGACTCCACCCCGCTCCACCCCCTGCATCCCCACCCAACTCCGCCTCACTCCTCACCCCACCATTCCACCCCCGCACCCAGTTTTTGCATTTCTAGCCTTCTAGTGACCCACAGATTATGTATACAAAATTTGGTTAAATTTGACCCAAGAGAAAGAATTTTCATTTTTTGACTCCCCCCATTTTGGGTGGTTAGTTTTTGCATTTCTAGCTCTCTAGAGGCCCAGAGAGTATGTATACAAAATTTGGTTGAGTTTGCTCCAAGGGCAAGAATTTACATTTTTTCACCCCCCCCCCCATTTTTGGGTGTTTTTTTGGGAAATTTTTCAAACAAAAGTTGTCAGAAATCACACCCCCCTACAACTTTGTTTATTATAAAATTTGCCGTAGGGTTAATAGTTTAGGAGTTATTTGATAATTTTCATTCGTGCGCCCCCCCCAAACCCCCTTCTGGGGTCAATATATCAAAACGTTATATAGCTCAAAACGTAAGTTAGAAGACATCTGAGGTAAATATGAAATTTCATTATAATTCCTTCAGCCGTTTTTACGTGAATCGTGAGCAACTTTTCGGAAACCACTGAAACAGACAGACATGCATACATACAGACAGACAGACAGGAATTTTGTTGATGGTGTTTTCGTTCATAACTTTGCTTAAAACGTGTGTAACCAAAATTTGGCGTGATTTGGAGCAATGTACAGACAAAACCTTAATTTTATATATAGATAAATAATTCGTCTCGAAAAAAAATACTCTATCATTTACTAAAAATTGCAGCACTATCGGATTTTCTATACATATATACATTATAATACTTTTATACTAACAAACAGACAGGTCGAATACATAAATTTCTTTCGGGTTAGTAAATCCTAAACATTAACTTATAGACTAAGAAACCAACATATGAGTGCCCTTATATGGCAAACAAAAGTATCTAAAATTGCCTTTTCATGATAGACGAGTATTTATTTAGTGTATTTTTTTATTCTCCACTTTCGATTAAACATTTTCCTTAATTTTAATAAAATAGTCAAGCTTTGTGTGCAGTTTATGGAAGTTCAAAAGTTGAACCATTCAGAGAGATCCATTGACGTAAATCAACGGGAAGATAGCTATCACACAGACAGTCGTAAGCAAATCTTAACTAGTGATGGCATTACATGGATTACATACACAAAGGTTCAATTCGGTGGCGTAATTTGACCTCGGTAATTGAACCCTCCGGGGCTGGATAATCCCAACCCAGGCTAACATTTTATTAGAGTGACTATTATTATATTTTCGTCCTAGATTCCATAACTAAAGAATAGAGTAGGCTTGGTACTTGGATTGCCACCCATTATTTGATGGGAGCCTAGAAAAACAAACTCTGCAAGTGAAAGAGTACATAATTCTAAATCTGAAAGTGCCAATTAAAAAATGTATGTTGGGAAAAAATAAAAATTATAGATGAAATGCGCAAAAGAGTGTCGTTTCTATTAAAATGAACTGTAGGTTTTTGGATGATGAAGCATTTTCCCACATTGAAATGCGATCCGGTCCATTTTGACTATTTCATTTAGAAATATTTGTATAATTAGAAGACAAAATAGATCATGGATCAAAGTTAATTGTATGAAAGTTTTTTCTATTTGTACCACCCATTGAAAATGGATTAAATTTTTATTGGTATCGTCATTTCCGATCCCTATTTTAAGTCTTGGTAGAAGTAGTGGGGAAGTCAAGGCAGCCATCGAATTACTGGTATGCTTAACAGTTTAAGTATTGGGTTCACTCAAATATTTTCATTTTTATTCTTATTGGAACGAAGTTCCTTTACGGAGCTTAGCGAATTGGCAGAAATCGTCACCTAAGGCCAAGCCGGAAATAAAAAAAATATTTAAATCCAAAACCTAAAAAAAAAAATTGTCATTTTAATCATAAAGTAGTTATTGGTTTATTTTGATTAAATAATGTAAAATTTTTATATAATATTAATTTCATATACCTAAGGTTATTTAAATAATTCTCAAATTTAAAAACTAAATATAGTAATTTTATACACATTTTGATTTAAAATATTTAATATAATCAAGAAAATAATGGAGTTATACAATTATTATGTATTAATAATAGCCAATATTTATGGAGTGAGATTTTTTAAGGGGGTAAAATTTTGGCCCGTATTTTATGAACTCTAATATTTTTAAAATAACGTAAGTAACTTTGTTCCTGACAGGGTCTCCCGACCATACACGTTTGAATTTTTTTTTATATATTTTTTTTAATACTATTTTTTTTTTGTCTTTGGATTCCACCAGGGACACCCGTCCATATGTTGAAGGTCATGCGGTGCACGACGGCGACATGGCCTTAAAGACTTTTACATATATATTCTCTATATATCATTACATGATATAGAATATAATGTGAAGTATTGGGATCCCTACCTGGTTTGCAGGGTAGATAGTCATAAGCTTAACTGATCTGCCAAGTCAGTTGTCTAACTAGCAGGGGCTTCTTTTATACGAGATGTGGCTATTAAATAAACGGAAATTCACTCTTATTACGTTTTTACATAATATATGAGGTATGATGAAATGTTGTAATCGAGCATTAAAAAGTTTTTTTTTTTTTTGGTTTCTATTTTCGAAATATCTCAAAAACGGCTAAAACGATTTATTATTCGTCCTATTGGTTCTTTTTGTAAAAAAATTAAAACGTAAAAAAATGCTGTGGCCGCAGTAATTTGGGATAAGTGTATATAAAGACGCCAATCAGTATTTTGCACGACGGCGCAAACGGAACTTGGTGCGTCCCTGGATTTCACTAAATCAGAATAGAAGTTCCTAGAAAGTATTGTCATAATATGTATTCGTATTTCCCAAACAAGAAAATGTTTACAGCAGAGTGGGGACCTGACGGTGGGCCAAAAATTATAAAAAAAAGATTGCGGGTAAAGGTCAAAACTTTGAAACTATAGTCTCTAGCAAATTATATACCTCTATAATATATGTCAATGTTTATTTGCATCAAGCAAAGGACAATCTCAGTGATTTCTCCATAATGTCTATTTTCGGTGATTTCAATCGAAACTCTATTTTGATAAACATATAATCCATTGAAACATCGAAACTACTAGAAAATATTATCTGCGAAGTTTACCTTGAAAACTCACATCAAGTTAATCCAAATCAAATAGAAATAAATATAAATCTAATTTGATGTATCGATATTACTATGTAGTTTATTTTAAAAATTTATCGAAATAATTAAAAAAAATGTAAAGATGATATTCTTTTTAATTATAGTACATGTACTTAATTAATATTTACTCATTTAATTAATCATTAACAAAAAGGCGTAAGTAAACCCGGTGGGATTTTTTCCAAAGAGACTAATGAATTCTTGAGTATTTTCTTGCGAAGTCGGCGGCGCCTCAATTAACGATACCTTCAGCGAAATTATAGCTAATTGAATCGATAATTAGCGGGTGAATGGACATTTTATAGCGATCGTGAGCAAATGTAATAAAACATTGAATTGGAAGGCGTTGAGACACTTTAATTTCTTGTTTAGAGAAAAAAATACTTGTCTGATTAAATTAGATAGATTACATACATTAATAAGCGACGATTGTTTTTTTAAGAAACCGGAATTCCGTTACCAACTCGATGATTTTTCTCATGGTAAACAAGGTTATTGGGCCCTGATTAGCATTCAATGAGTGCATTCGCTAAAAAACCTTAAGATCCAATAAGAACAGACAATCCCCATTGTTCCCTCTTCTTTTAGAAATACTCTGATTACGCTGATTACAAACTATTTACTGGATCCTTCTATTTTATCTGCGTGGATACGAAAACAGAAACATTAAAGCGTTCAAGAGGAAAATTATTTACAAGTGGGGTAGATGGGTTTACTCTGGGGATCCTCCTCGTTCCTCCATCTAATTTTTTATATTTTTTATTATTTATTATATTAAGATTTGAGAAAGAAAGTTTGTATATTTAATTAAGCATTTTTAAGATATAATCTCAGAAATTAGAGATCCGTATTTAAAAATGTCTGCGAAAATATCGATAGATGTGACATCTTTTGGAGATTTATAAAATTAATTATTACATTCGAAATCTATTGCAACCGCTTGGTATGTAAGTTACCGTGGAATATAAAAGTAAACAAACATATTATTAGGGGTAAAAATGTTTTATTACTCATTAACTAGCTCCACTATCGGTTGCTGATTTTCTGCAGAATGGTCAATCTATTATAATTAGTCTGCACATTTTTAATTTACTTTTTAGGGAGATTAGTTGAGGATAAGAGAGAAAATATAGAATTACAATATTTCCTCATAATTAGCGTGGTAATGTCTGTTCTAGTTTTACTCATTATCCGATTTGACACTGAAAGACTGTTTGAGTGTGTCTAATAAATGCGACTTTCAGGGAGATTTTTAACTTTAACTCCTCAGAACAAACACCATGATAGTATTTATAGTTCTATAGTATCTATAAGCAAAAGATGGAGACGAATTTACGGTGGTGAGCCAAGGACTCAGGAGATCTAAATAATAAGGTCTCAGTTCTTTTAACACAAACAAAAGATCGTTTTAACAGAGTTTTCATGACAAATATCGCTAAGATGGTTGGGTTTACAAGAAATACGCTTAGAATTAAGGGGCTATCCATAAATTAGGTCCCACAGTAGGGGGTAGGGGCTATTAAAGATTTTTGACAAAACCGGGATATTAAAAATTGTGATTTCACAAAAGACAAATTAAAATTTTTTAAAAAATATTAAAATATATTTTTTAGCTTTCATGATATGAATAAAAATATAGTTAACTTAAAATATATTATAATCCCTTTAGTTAAATTTAATTTATAAAAAAAATTCTACAATTATTAAATTATTTATAGGGTATAAAAGTGATAGTGTGACGTCACAATAGAGCGTGACAATGAAAATGTTACAGAATGGGACACAGGCATAGGGGGGGAGGGCTAAAAATCTTGAAATTCTTGTGACGGCCCCTAACATTGAAGAATTTTTAGTTAAAGGTAAGGGGAAAATATGAATTGTATCTTCATGCTTAAAAATGTTAAGAAACTAAATAAGGTATTAAAATATTAAAAAGTAATTCTTTACTAATGAGAGGTGCGCATAAGGGGATCCTTAACTTTATTTCTCATCGCGTTAATTGAATAAACTTCGATATTAATAATTAATTATGTAAATTATTATTTATATTCAATTATAAGTCTATAATCTGTTGATTGAAGTTGAGAAAGAAGTCGGCTGCTGCATCATCCTGTTTTCTTCTGTTCTATTCAAGGGGCAATAAATCCTCTATTTAATCTCAAGTGCTTTTTAATATCCGTTCCGATGTCACGGCCCATTGCTGGTCCCCGAACCGAACTAATGTTATTTTTACCTTCACTGAAATAGAATTTATTCAAAACTTACACCTCCACCACAAGAGTGCTTATTTTGTATATATAGGAAATAAGTAATAAGTACCCAAATAATACCATGTCTTGCCAACTGCATATTTATTGAGTCAGACTCACGTTTTTGACCAACATTTCTTTTATATATATGGTATATCGGCTGATATGGGTGAGAATCTTGGAAAGCTATATAGTAGGATTAGTTTTTTTATTGACGATAGGGTTTCTTTTTTTCAGCAGATATACCGTGGACCTTTAAACTTACTCTGTATTTCAAAAGACTAGGTATACTCTTTAGTAAATTATCAGTGTCCCATCAAGTATAAGTAAAATTAAATGAATTAAATCGCATAGAAATAGATTGAAGCCCGCAGATAGTTCAAATTGATCTTAAAAAAAAAAAAAAAAAAAAATGATTTTATTTTACCTATCAAAAATGAAACATCATTTCTCGAAATTAAAAAGTTTTCAATTAAATTTTTTTGTTCTGTAATGAAAATTTGATTAATTTTTTTCAAATATCTATTTTTTTTTACTATATTCATTTTTTTCTATATACTTAATTGATATTTTCTATACTTCTGACTCTATTCTCCTTATAAATTGATTCAAAAAACAATTTCGAATTTAAATGGTCTTTAATTTTCTCCCTTCCGAAACGAATGGGTAATATCGACGAAATCAAATATTTTTTAGAGTAATAGCTAAAAAAGTTTCCTAGTCTATGCTCTAGAATTCTGGTTATTTATTATCTAAAAACAATGAATAAATTAAGGATTGTGTCTACAATCTACATTTTAATGTAAAAATAAAATATTTAAGTTGTTCACATGCTGAAGTGTTTTTAAATGTTAAAATTAAAAAAAAAAAAGATAAGCTCTTTGGCCTGTCAACGACTCAAAAATCTAAGTAAATCAATCACAAGAGGCTGTCTACTAGATCTGTGATGGAATACATTATTTTTAATTATATTTCGGAAGGGTTGTGTTCACCCGCTGGACTAATTTGGCACTCGAATTCGATTCCCAATGGGGCAAACACAACCCATCTGTTATATAATTAAAAATAATCCATTCCATCTCGGATCTAGTAGACAACATCTTGTGATTCCGTTAGAAATTTTAACTCTACTTCCCTCTTCTGAACTCTTAAGCTCAAATATAATTTACAGGTAAGAATTAGTATGATTTCAAATATTTATTAGATTATTCTTTTAAGGTGAATCTCTTATAATATTTTTAATAAACAAGAAACTATATCCAACAAAATATCATTTATTAGAAAAGTTTTTTCGTTGTAGTGTTGTTCCGAAACCGACGTTTCGGAGGGCTTTCCCTGGGGTGTTGTATTCTATATGTACAGTAAAACCCCTCAAATCCGAACCTCGGAAATCAGAAATACCGGGAAATCCTAACGAAAAAAGAGAAACTTATTTATTTAGTCATAATCTCATAAGACAATTATGTATAATATATTCTACATTATAACCTTATTATACATAATTAGTTGAAAAATTAACAAAGAGTACACTTAGCATACCTAACAAAGTGTAAATGTGTTTACATACTTACGTAAAGGATTGAAAAACGCTAAAATTTGGTTATCGAAATTCTTTAGGTTAATCACTTTGCAAAAACAATTAAATTATAATAGAAATACACAAAAAATCACTTAATCTTTTACTTGATATCAGTTATCTTCAATTGTCGAAGCTGCTTTCGGCTAATCCGAACAAATTGAAATTCGAACAAGCTACAGCCCCAATCAGTTCGGATTTGAGGGGTTTCACTGTACTTCTTTCATTGACCTTTTTGAACCCTGAGGAAGGAGGGAAAATCCTCCAAAACATCGGTTTCAAAATAACACTAAAGGGTAAAAACTTTTCTAATAAATGATATTTTATTCATTCCATCTCGGATCTATTAGACAACCTGATTCTCTTAGAAATTTTAACTCTACTTCTCTCGGCAATTTGAACTCTTAAGCTCAAATATAATTCACAGGTAAGAATTAGTATGATTTCAAATGTTAGATAACTTCTACTTTGGAGGTAATATTTTTCCAGCAATTTTATTTAATCCAAAGAATATAAATAGATAAAATAATAAATGAGGATTCTTTTTACATAATATTTTCCAAATGCATTGTTCTTGACGTGGAAGAATTGTGCGGGCCAGAATAAATGGTTCTTTTCAGACCCCAGAAGAAAAAAATCCCCCAGGCTCAATCTATTTAAGGCAAGCCAAGAGGATTCGCTGGGGGTGGAGGTGGAGGCCCAGCACTTTGATGTCGAAAGTACTTTTTAAGAATGTCAGTCGCTGAGGGAAAAGAGCATCTTATAAATCGTGAGGTATGCACAGGGCACATGCCCAATGCATCTTGTCCCGATGAACATGACACGCGCCCCTTTTAATAACGAATCCTGGAGGCCCTGGAGATATGTGGGAATAATCATCAACACTAACGCGCCACATACCATTCAGAAGCGAGGTGCAAGGAAAGAACTACGAGCTGTCACTGAACGCTGAACACTGAACAAGAACAGACCCAGCTGATTATGAAATGTAGGCGACGAGAGGTAGATAAGCTACACTAATGGATTGCGAATGACTTGCTCCCTCTCGCCAGGGCTAAACTAAAAATAACTCCTTTTGAAATATTTTATTCAATTTACTAATATAAATACATATATTACAGTAAAACCCAGTTTTTTAGTAAGAACGGGTTCTTACTAGTTAAAAATTGTCTCACTGAATCCCTTTGTGGCAACTAGAATTTACTGAAGTTGGTTGAGTTTGGTTCAAAGGTTTAGTATCTTCATTTTTTAATCATGAGTTCCTACATTTAAAACCTAAAATGGGTCGCTGATTAAATTGAAAATAACTCATTTTGAAACATTTTATTCAATTTATACTAATATAAATAGTAGGTATATACATCTACAATGTTAGTTTCTTAAGAACATTTTTTCATATTATCCAACAAATGCTGAAAAAATTTAAATGGATTTTATGTCGAGGGTCGCTGATTAAATTGAAAATAACTCCTTTTGAAATGTTTTATTTATTTTTATTTTTTATTTTTATTATTTATTTATTAATTACAGTAGTACATAGTATCCTATAATATTTTATTCAATTTAATAATATAAATATATAAATATATGATAATAATTTAAACAATGAAGAATCTGATATGTTAGTTTCTTAAGAAAAATTTTTCATTTCCGAAAAAATGCTAAAAAAATATAAAGGGATTTTTTTGTCTAGGGTCGCTGATTAAATTGAAAATAATTCCTTTTAAAATAATGTATTTTATTCAATTTACTAATATATGGTAAATATATACATATAATTTAACAAGTGAAGAATCTGCAATGTTAGTTCCTTAAGAAATTTTTTCATATTATCAAAAAAATGCTGAAAAAATTTAAATGGATTTTGTTTCGAGGGTCGCTGATTAAATTAAAAATAACTCCTTTTGAAATATTTTATTCAATTTATACATAAATGATAATTAAACAAGTGAAGAATATGCTATATATTAGTTTCTTAAGAAAAATTTTGCACATCCAAAAAATGCTGAAAAAATTTAAATGGATTTTGTTTAGAGGGTCGCTGATTAACAAAGAGAAACAAAAACTTTTCAATTAAGTCGCTGATTAAATTAAAAATAACTCCTTTTGAAATATTTTATTCAATTTACTAATATAAATAAAATAGACATCAGTGGCGTGCGGTCCATGGATGCTTTGGATGCGGCGAATCCCTAAAATTTCAAAAATTTAAAGTTTATTTTCATAATAAGGTCGACTTCAAAATTTCAGGAGGATCTTTAAATTTTCAAATTATTATCCGTTATTAGGTTATTACAAATATTTGTATAAAAAACATTTTTTGTTTAGAAAAATATAATGGTTTTCGAAATGAAATAAAAATGTTGCATAGTTTAAGCAGAAATTAAAATGAATGATTTTCCGAAAAGGGTGTTAATAGAATGATTGAATTCCCTGCCTGGTAGATTTGTCTTCCAGTTCAAGCATGTCAAAGACAAGTCCTGACGAGTTTTAGTCGAATAGAAATTGTTCTCGCTGAGGAACTAATAAAATAGTAATAATACAAAAAAGGAACTAATAAAGATGAGAATTTCTGGACTAATCCATTTTTAAGAGCTCTCAATATATAAGATCGGAAATAACTAAGAGTGCTAAAACTAGTCAGAGCTTGCTTATAGCAATAGAATTAGGAGAAATTGACCATCAGTCAGCGCTGTTTACCACCGGATAGATACCAATAGTAAACGACGTTTTAATCATCAAGATATGGCTATCAAATATAAGATGTCGCTTCATTTTAAATTTAATTTTAGTTTGATTACTAATGTTTATTATAAAATGTCGGCGACGAGAGCTAAATAAGCCTCGGTAATGGATTGCGACTAAACTAAAAATACCTCCCCTCCGATATATTTCATTCAATTAACAAATATAAATATAATTTTTTTGTTCATAAATTATTCGTCATTGACACCTGCAAAGAGTGGATCGCAGATGTGCTTGCTTAAGGCTATAAAACAATTCAGTTAAAATTAATGGATGTTAAAAGAAAGTTCAAAAGAGATAGAAACGAATTTCAAGATTTTCGTCTGGGGGAATCAATTAAAAGATTATAACATCCGTTTTTTACTTCTTTTAGAGGAAATTACAGAGTCGTTAATTAATTGGCTATGTTCTCAAAGGATCTCTTAGTGCACCCCAATATATCCGTCTGTAAATAAATCCAGCCCTTGCTTCTTTTATATTTATCCTTATATAAGGGATGTTTAATAAATTTATACAAGATTTTAAAGGATCATTCCTTAGTCACTTATAATACTGTATTGAATTTTTTTTAAGTAAAAACTTTTTTTTGATAGGATGAAATCTATTTTTTAACACGAAGATTAAATATTTTTCATCATTTCGTAATACCATTTGTGGTCAAGTGATTCTAAACTTGATTATTCAGCCGAACTGTATGTGTACTTTTGTAGCTTACGCAAATAGAAATTGGTGAAGATTTTGTATTTAATAAATTTTAATTTTTTGACAATTTTTGAAATTAATTAATTCGAACACTTTCGAGGTCGCAAACTTAGATTTGGTATACCCACACCATACCAAATAATCCTAGAAAAAAATATTTTTCCGTACTTAATGTATAAGGTGTTAAGCCCCATATATACTAGGCTAATATGTTTAATCAAGAATTATGTCCTTTTTTAATTTCTTGAGTACCTATTTGTTATAATAAAAAAATTTCCCACTAAATATTTTGCTTTGAGGATTGACCCTTCCCCCCAATGAAAATTTTCTGGCTATGCCACTGACTAACGTAACAAACGAATTTGCTAATTCGTTCATCCATATGACTTCTAGAAATTGGAACTCGCTTTCTTCATATGCTAGATATAACCTTCAGCCTTTCAAAACCAGCATCCACAGGTACCTTCAACTACGACCAAATCCCTGAAATTTATTCTTCTTTTCACGAAACAAAGCTTCACCCCGGACTACAGTGATTATACTTTATTTATTTATTTATTTATTTATTTCAACCCCATGAGCCTTTTTTGGTGCAACTTCTTGTATCATCAATACCATTAGCCTATTGAAATACAATCTAATTGATAGATAGGAAAAAACAGAAACGTCGCTAAAGAAGTTTCACTTCAAAAATCTGAGATAAACTTCATTTCATAAGAAAAATGGTGTCGAAAATGGACAAAAAATTTCCTGACGACCAACACATAGTTTTAAAAGGTTACTTTCTTCTCAAATTTTCTCATATTTTAGTTCGTTAATTTTAGCTACTTAAAAAATAACACAAATTTATACATTGTCCATTTATTGGTATAATAAACCATATTATAAAATAATGAATAGGCTGCAAAACTCGCTGCTAAATTTCCATTAATTTCCCCCTTTCTGTTGTCGTTTGATTCCTTATCTCCCTCTAAGTCTTAAATGAGTTTCCTTTGGAATATTGTTTAATGGATTAAATGAAAGACCAATATAAAACATATCTCTGTTGGTTTTTAATTAAAACAGGAGATTAAACTTCGAGCGGTATCATCCATATCATTGAATCATTCATTACATTCAAGTGGGGGCTTAAAACAATCTCCCAATCCCCCTCTATTCCTGCCCAACCAGGATTTAAGTCTTCCAATTGATTTTGTCTGCTTAGTATTAATTGAATAATTAATTGTATAAAGTCATATCTCAGTTAAACATTTTTTATAATAATATTTTTTAATTTAACTTTTTTTTTGTCTATCCATACAAAATATTAATCAGTAATAAAATCGAATCATTAGAAAAAATGATCACACAACTTTCACTAACAACTTTCTCTTCATTGGAATCACTTTCTTAACTTCCCCTCAGCCAACCCCGTGGGGTGAACCGCCACCTAATATCGTGTACACCGAAGGGTGAACCCCGATTGGAATTAGGTGTATACTTCTTTGTAATTATGTGGAATTATTTTGGAATTCATTAGACAATGCCCCTTCATCTATTGTCTTTTATTTGGAAGGAAATTGGAAGTGGAAGTAGGTGTACAAGATATGAGGTCGTGGTTCACCCCTCGATTATCTAATGAATCCTAAAACAATACCGCATAATTCTAAAGACGTGTACACCTAATTTCAATCGCAGTTCACCCCTCGGAAAACCCTAAACCAAAACTATCAGTAGTAAAGGGGTACTTTTGGTAGACCGATTTGAGTCAAAATCTTGCTCTATTATTCCTAGCCGATAGCTAACTTAAATTTAAAATTACATTTCGGTAAGAATAAAGTCTGTGACGTCACATGGAAACACTAAGGGCCGGTTGTATGTCGCGAAGTAAATGCTTTTTACTTTGTGACATACAACCGGCCCTAAAACCGCCAAAAAACACCTCATAAGACTTGTTTGGGAAAATATTTTATATCTAAACGAATTGAGATCTAGAAGCGAACCTGTGAAAAG
The DNA here is from genome assembly GCA_024734495.1 of Forficula auricularia. Lineage (NCBI taxonomy): Eukaryota > Metazoa > Arthropoda > Insecta > Dermaptera > Forficulidae > Forficula > Forficula auricularia. The sequence goes on from JALMQS010000075.1 coordinate 6,709,633, forward strand.
TTCTATAAGTGAAAATTTGTAAGTCAAACAATTAATTGTCATTGTGTGCCAATAATTATGAAAGTGGTCTAAGTCATTGATTGTTAGTTTCGAGATATTTAAAGTTTTATAAAATAAACAAGATTCGAATTCTGTATAATGAGACAACTAGAAATCCACTTAACTGTTCAATTTTATGCGATTTTTCAAAACCGACATCTTATTACTGTACTTTATAAATGAATGGAAAATAAAATATGAAAAAACAAATGTTTTTAATTTTTTGACTTGTCCACTTTCCTAATTATGGGCACATTTGTCATTTGACGCCACATTGTAAACTTTAGCATACATTTCACTAAGACTTTTATCTTTGCGAGATATAAGTTTTAAATATTTTTGGAACACCCCTAATTAACTAAGGAACTGAAATTGAGCATATGAATTGGTATTAATAACAACTTAAACCTTTCTGCCAAGTTTGAGCTATTTACCTCAAACCTTTCGCTTAGACATACATATAGTTCGTGCTCCACCTGACTTAAGATTGATTGGCCATCCCAGCCCCTCCATTTACCATCTACCCTATGTTAGTGGTAAAAAGCATTTACTTTGCGACATACAACCGGCCCTTAAACTACATTGTTTTTGAAATCACTCTTCCGATTTTCCCCATTCTATTTGGTTCACTGGGAACCAAAAACACCAGAAATAAATGGTTATATTAGATCGATGTTCCATATTCCTTCTAACTGATATTTTACTTTCATTGTCCTCTGACATATCAGCTGATTAAATAGGTTTTCAAATGTTTTCTCGACACGAGTAAATAGTAAACCAGCTATAAATTGTATAAATTAGGTAATTAATCATTTGCTTCATTGTCCCAGGTTTCAGATTTCTAGCTTACACCATTCGCTGATAAAAAATTATAATATCTCTAAAATTTTTAGAGTAGCGATATTGGGAGAATTTAGTGATATTATTCGCATCCTCAGGATTAAATACTAAAATAAACACCCTTGAATAGACGAAAAATATTTTATTAAATTTTTCATAATATTGTAATTCTTTTATATTTTTTAGACTTAGTATGGGATAAATACAATGATGATTTTTATTTAAATTGAACCTAATGCAAGAAGGCGAATCTAGAAGATTCAGCAGTTTATTTTTATTGCATATAGAAAGAATTTTGTTATAGAAAATTAAAATTTTCGAAAATGAAAAAATTTGATTTTTTAGATTATTCAGATTTCCAAAATTTTTGGGTGAACTCAAAAAAAAATTTTATCGAGCTCAAATTTGTATAGGGTTCTTAAAAAAATAAAATTCTTACAAATTATTTTGATTACTTATGTCCATCGATTAAATTATAAAGAAATACATATTCAAAAAAATTAATTAATCGTCAACTTTCTATCCTGTTCGTGCATCTTCTAAATGTAACTTCACACGTAAAATGAATTTTTATGTATATTAATTTGTTTTTTGTATGTTTTGAAATGGTTTTTGAGATCAGTTTTGATTTTGATTTGAAAATGTTATAATCTGTATTAATTGAGGCCTTATTACTTTTTAGAGCTCTGAAGAAGTCAACAAAGTTGATGAAACTTTGGCAATAAAATCTAATCTTATTAAACGTGCAAAAATTGTATATTTATATATTTGTATCTTGGTTCTATTTTGAAAACGGCCCTACCGATTTTGATGAAATTCACGGGTTAGGGGGTTTTGGGGTTGACAATTCGATCTGTCACGGTCTCATCTTCAACAAAATTGTTTTTGATGGGTTTTTTTTCGTAATCAAATTAATTATTCTCAGGTAGACAAATCCCATTCTTAGAGATTTAAAAAAGGTGTCCCTTTTCCTTGTGTGCCCAGGCAGACAATGGGTTGCCTTAATACATTGTTCTCAAATGCCTTGAAGAAGTATTGTGATTGTGGTTTTTAACATATTTTGTTCAACCTAAACGTTAGAAATATTAATAAACGTTTTATAATTATTTTTATAAAGAATTTTATTTATTTAATAGAATAAAAATAATCAAGAATTTATTTCAAAATATATTTCGCATAAGCAGGTCTCAATTTTCTGAAAAAATAACACATTTTGATAGGTTTTATTTATTAACAATTGGATGAATAAAAATGAATCATATGGTTGAATCAAAACAGGTGCAGTGGTGGGGGATCCGGGGGTGGAGTCGAGCGGGGTGGAGTGGGGGGGGGGTACAGTGGTCGTATATTATATATTTTTGTATTTTTTTTAATTTGAAAACGGCTCTCAAATAAAAATCGACATTTTTATCAGAATTATAAATAAAAAATAATATTAAAATAAAGCTTTTAACTGAAGGAAGAAGTTACCGAGCATCGCTCGGTACCTCTAGGTGCTATAAATTATTTGCATAAAAAATATAGTCCTTATTTCCCGATACCATCTTTAATAATACTTTCATGCGAGATTCAAAAAAATAAAAATAGCCGGCCAAAATATTCATCTTAGAAATGGGAATAATTGAGGATTTGAAAATTATTAATATGTTCAAAACTGGATATGAATTCGTTCCTACTTCCAATGTGTATGAGTTTACATTTAGAAGATACAAGAAAGGATAGAAAGTTGACGATAAATTTATTTCTTTATACGGTTAAATGAGCCTAAATTTTTCTTTCTGTATTAAATTCATCTGGCTGATCAAATCGATACACGAACTTGAATTTTATATAATTAACCTTCTCTATGCTTTTTTACTTTATCCAATGCAAAGCATGGGTAAAGTATTGTAATCGCTCTCGGGGCAAGCGTGGCTTCAAAGGGTCCTCAGGTAAAGACTACGGAACCCATGGACTCAATTAAAGTCACAAATTGTAGTATTCAATTAGATTGAATATTAGCACGTGACGGTTTTGCCAAAAATTACATGGGGTCTCGTCGAGAGGCCAAAAAGTGCGATTTTTTCATTTAGTGCGTGCGGATGGATGGATGTATGTATGGATGGATGTATGGATGGATGGATGTATGTTATCGCTTTTTTGGCCCACGATTTTTTCCACACCGTTGCACCGATTGAAATGAAATTGAAAACCTACCATTAGTTTAACAAAATGAAGCGCTGATTAGTTTTTGGTACATATCGGCCCACAAACATTAGTACTTTATTTCAGTACTTTTTTAGTTTTTTCTAAATATCTTGAAAATGACAACCAATTTTGATGAAATTTAATATCCTAATTAAGTACCTGGGGACCACAAAAAAGGTTAAATAAAGTTTTTAGTAAAATTATATTTTAAAGTACTTTACTCTAGAGTAAGATGGTACTTTTTTAATTTTTTAAATTCTTTAAAATTCTACTGAAAATGTAGAAGAATCGACTTAAAATCAAAAAGACTAAATTCTTTTGGTAAACAACTCAAGCTTGAGTTGTTTGCCATAAAATAATTTAGTCTTTTTGATTTTAAGTCGATTCTTCTACATTTTCAGTAGAGGTTTCCATTAATAGTCAAAACATCAAAAATGGAATGCAATAAGGTTATTCCTCTAGTATTAGATAAGAATCGATCGTTATTTTTGATTTTAAGTCGTTTCCTCCATGTCTTCAGCAATGGTTACCAATAATAATCGAAACGTCAAAAACCTAATGTAGAATTGTTATTCCTCAAGTATTAGATGAGAATCGATGGCTATTTTTGATTTTAAGTCGATTCCTCTATGTCCTCAGCAATGGTTACCAATAAAAACCGAAACGTCAAAAATCCAATGTAGAATGGTTATTCCTCGACTCTTAAATGAGAATTATTTTTGAATTAATTTCAATATGAACTACAAATTGCAAGTGATATCTGATTAATAATAAAGGAACAAACATATTAATATTTCAAATGAATTTGGATAAAGTTTAGCAACGATCCGTTGCAGTTTATTTATATCTATTTTACTTGCAATAATGATGTGGATTTTTCACGCAACAGGAATCTTGGATTGCATAGCATTTTTTTCATTATTTGTAGCTTGTACTTAATTTTTCAAAAATTTCCCATCTCTGCACTTAATTACGTTAATGGCTTTAGGTATTCATATAGAAATAATGCATTTCTTCATTTCAATTTTAATTTTCATTAAGTAGAGATTATACATCTCCCTTATTAAATTCATTACTCTGATGGGATTTTATCTTGGAAAGAATTAATGATATACTTTTCTAAATTATATTAATCTTAGTAATAGAAATAAATTGACATGTTCTGATGTGGCCATCCACTTGACTTTACCATATACTTTTTTTTGAGTTTGGTACAAGGGCCTAGATTTTAATTTTTGGGGTTTGTTTTTTCATTTTTAGTGTTCTAGGGGCCCACTGATTATGTATAGAAAATTTGGTTGAGTTTGCTCAAATGCCTTAGATTTTTATTTTTTGACCCCCTTTGGCCCCAGAAAAAAATATTTGCGTTATTATAGGTTGATTTTATAGTATATTTCATTTTTTTGGTTTGAAAATATTATAATTTTAAATTTTAACCCCCCTCCCTCTTAATTTTGGGTCGATATGCACCAAAATCTAATCAGCTCTTAATCTCAATGCTCCAAAACTAGGTGTGAAATTTGGTTTTGATATTTACACTAGTTTTTTAGCTAGCTCGTCCACTAAAATTTGATTTGATTTAATTTTTAAGATTTTTAAACGTTTTTATAACAGTATTTACTCTTTAAAACAAAAATATGAAAAATAATGAAAATAAACATTTAATTTTTTGTGTGTTTTACGGATATTTGAAAAAAATATATCATTTTTGAATTAGTACAGTTTTTCCTGAATACTAGAAGTTTAATAAACCAACATTTTATTCTGTTCTTCACCAAGACCCTCTTCTATTTCAGAAATAAAACGTTTAGGACATACATTTATAGAATTCTCTCTCCTTATAAATAGACTAGACAATCATTAATTACCCCTTAAATATTTCACATTCATTTAGCAAGATTTGTTTAATTCAATTGAAAACATTAGTAGGTAATTATTAGTAGTAAAAAATGGAGGAAATTTTCACTATTTCAAAAAATGTAGTCGTTTTGGGTTTAAACATTTATTTGAACCAATATGAGACTCAGAGGATAAGTACCTACCAAAATATCTATCTATATTAAATTCGAATGTAATTTTATTTATTAACCAACTTCTGTTCTAGCCGAGGGGTGAACCGCGACCTAATATGCTGTACACCTACTTCCACTTCCACTTCCAAATATTTCCAAGTACTTACAAAATACTTCAAAAGAGGTGTACACCTACTTCCAATCACGGATCACCCCTCAGTTCTAGGTAATCACAATACAACATCTATCTATATACATTGAAACGTCAAATATTTTTGATTTCAGTCCAAATAAATTATCCTGGTTCATGTCCATGATTTAAATCAATATTAGAATCAGGGGATAAGTGACTAAAACAATAATTTATTTATGGTTTTATTATCCAAAAGCAGCGTTAGGTCAGTTTATTTGGATTTCCTCAGTCTTCTTTGATTCTTTTATAAACATAAAATATTAATCGTTTTACAAAATATATGGAACTGCCAACATTTCTCATTATCATTTGTGCAATTTATCTTTTTTATAAGCTATTCAATTCCAAAATCTCAGGAAGTCCGAATATACGGACGATGCGTTGCGTTTGGGTAGTTAAACCATAAATTCATTATTGTTTTGGCACTCATGTTGATTTAAATTATAGACATGAACCAGGATAATTTATTTGAACTGAAATCAAAAATATATTTCGTTTTACTTTTCAATGTATATACTGGTATGAAAGATTTCAATTTTCCGATGGTAATAGATTCAAATTTTCTTAGAAAATCATAAGATGTTGTCATCTATTAAATCCGATGGAATGGATTATTTTTAATTATATGTCAGAAGGGTTGTTTTCACCCCTCGGGAATCGAACCCGAGTGCCAGTTACAGCAATTCGGAGCATCTGGCTCACCTCGTGACTTATGTAAACGCGTTAAAGGGGGGGGGACAACCCTTCTGTTATATAATTAAAAATATTGTAAGAGTTCGTGGCTGTGATGAAACTGTACCAGATGAAGGAAGTATCAGCCAAAGTGAATCACTGGGTTCAATAAAACACCTTTAATGAGGAACGCTTGCTTTCGAATTTTATTTGGACATCTTCAGTCAATTCATGAGTTATACATAAAATGCGGTACCATATGTGATCGGCCTTGTCAACAATAAAAAATTCTTTTAGTTCATGTGAATTTATAACGTGCTCTGGACCCAAATTGACTTTCATTCTGAAACTTTTGGGTCCAGACACGTTATAAATTCGCATGAAGCTAAAAGAATTTTTATTTTTGACAAGGCTTGGTTCGATCACATATGTGTACCGCATTTTGTGTATAACTCATAATTGACTGAAGATGGTCAAATAAAATTCAGGCCAAAACGTCTCATTAAAGGTGTTTTATTGAACCCAGTGATTCCATCTTTGGCTAATACCTCCTCCTTCATCTAGTATAATTAAAAATATCCATTCTATCAGATTTAATAAATGACGCCATCTTATGATTTTCTAAGTATATACTGGTAGGTAGGTATATTGTATTGTGAACTCAAATAAACACTACTCTGGCCTCCACCATAAGTAGGAAATAATTAAATGCCCCCGTATCCCCCCTAAAGACATAACTCTAAAAAAATATCCCTATAAATTAAATGCTACACTAGATACTCAGCTAAAAAGATCAAGGCAAACCCACCCCCTCTGTACACTACGTTAAACCCTGAAACCAATTTAGTTTATAAAAATATCCAAGAAGCCTGAAGAAGTCGGGATAAACGGACGGTGCGTTGCGTTTGGATAGTAAAACCATAAATTCATTATTCTTTTGGTCCTTATCCCCTGAATTTCATGTTGATTTAAATCATGAACATGAACCAGGATAATTTATTTGCAAAGAGAAACAAAGAGGTTGTCCTCTGCTTGATGCAAATAAACATACACACATATATATCGAGATGATACATCCGTATATATATATATTTATTATTTATTTGTTTGGGACTATAGTTTCGAAGACTTGGTCTTCATCATCAGTCTTTTTTAATTATAAATGTTGTTTTTCATGGAGTCAATATCGTATGGATATTGAAAATTTGATGTTCTTTCACTGGTGGTCAGCTTAGAATTAAAAACATTCTTATGGTTCACACTCAAATATAAACATATGTTTCCATTTTTCTTGACAAAGGGACAGGCTGACAATGGAAGGGGGTGGTTTGTTTTTCTTTTTTCTTTTATCTAAAATGGTATGTTTTGTTAGCAAACATCCTAAGGAAATTGCTATTTGATAATTCAATTAGGCTGTTCAAACAAAGTTCTGAATTAATATCCATACGATATTGACTCCATGAAAAACAACATTTATAATTAAAAAGACTGATGATGAAGACCAAGTCTTCGAAACTATAGTCTCAAACAAATAAATAATATATATATATACAGATATATCATCTCAATATATATGTGTGTATGTTTATTTGCATCAAGCAGAGGACAACCTCTTTGTTTCTCTTTGTGAATCAACAACTCTGTTTACTCTCGGCAAAAAGAAAAACTTTTCAATTATAATTTATTTGAACTGAAACAAAAATATGTTTCGTTTTGACGTTTCAATGTATATAGGCAAGTATATTGTATTGTATTGTGGGTACCTAGAGCAGAAACAGAAGCTGGTCAATAAATAAAATTACTTTCTAATTTAATATAGAAACCCAATCGATAATAATTGGTTATTATCTTGTTAAGAAAAATATTCATTTGAATAATTTGCAATATTTCATGATTAGAGAGGCGGTCGATCGTGGGCGATAAACCACATTAAAATGCCCACGGAATAAATTAACTAAGGCTGTGTTTAAACAAGTACTTAAGAGCATCGGTCAAATTTTCCACTTGATTTAATTGCTGGCAAATTGCTCTGTCCTGAGACACGAACGAGCCATATGAGATTTATAGAACCTACCTACTAACATCTTTTTAATACAGGTGCTTTGTTTTAATTCAATAAAAATGAATTATTTATTTATTTCTATTCTTAAGATAATTATTCTTTAAAATTGTCTTTAATATAATTACAGAGAATGGTTCTATGACTGGTCCTGAATTTGCCTTAAATTTGGAACCCGTAAATATTGATTAATAAAGTAAAGGGTGTGTAGTTTCACAGTGAATGAAATAAAAACTCAAAGAGGTTAAACCATTTTAACCTGTAAACTCCTGATGATGGACTAATAATCCGAAATATATTGAGTTTGTATAAACCTCTGAATTTTTATTTCATTCACTGTGAAACTACACACCTTTTACTTTATTAATTAATATCATGTTTCACCTAAAACCTACACTACTTTCTCTAAGTAAAACCGTAAATATTGACTTGCGAAGTGGAAATTTTCCGGCTCTTTTTGAAAAAAGTATTTTCCTATTGGGATAAGATTTAGGGCCAGTTGTAAGTCTGTTTATCAAGTCTTTGTTAAAGTTGACAAACGGTCAAACCTTAGAATTTACCTTGTGCCCGGCCGGATGACCAATCAGATGACACTCACTTTCTCTACTTCAAAGTCCTTGTTAAAGTTGACAAACGGTCAAACCTTAGAATTTATCTTGTGCTCCTGCCGGATGACCAATCAGATGACACGCACTTTCATCTGATTGGCCATCTTTCAGTCTTCTGTCAACTTTAACAAGGACTTTACAAACGACATACAACTGGCACTAAGTAATCATGTTTCATATCATTTCCATACTAGGTGAATTGGATTTGCTTTAAATTATTGGTTTACAAACGGCTGTTTTAAGTATTCTAATAGAATATGCAATTTCGAAAAGGGCACATCTCGCATATTTTGACAAATACAGTTTTTCATATAAATGTAATCTAAAAGCTTCCCTGCACCTACTATGGTCGAAAAAGGCACTCTGGTATTAATTTTTCTGCCCCCAAAATGTAACTCAAAAATAAATTTTATAAATTTTACACTTCTTTAGAAAATAATTAGTTTTTTTTTTCCTGAACATTTTCAATTTTCAGACATGTACCTTTTTCGAAATTTCATATTAAATAATAAAAAGAAATTCAAGATCCTTTATTTATTAGTAATTACTTATTATGCAATTAAACTTTAATGATTGTATCATATACAACCTAATAATTAACAGATATCAATATTTGAAAATTTCTTTCAACCAAGGGATTCAGTCCAAAAAAGTACCCTTCATTTTTTGAAATTTTATTTTAATTTTCGTTTTTTTTTTGAAAATTTTTTTAAATACGCCATCATTTTCTTTATTTTTTTAAATTTAACATCAGATTTTTAAAAAATATATTTAGGGACCTTCGCCCCAAACGGATACTGCTTTGTGTGAGTGAGGGTAGGGGTCAAAAATTAAATATTGTGACTTAAACTCTACTATCTCTGAGCTGCAAATCGACTATCTTCTACAATGAATTAGCCTGTCGTATAAGAAAATCTTCAATTTCTCCTAATTCTATTGCTATAAGCAAGCTATGACTTGTCTATGACATTCTTATATATTTCCGATCTTTTTATATTGCGAGTTCTTCGAAATGAATTATTCTAAAGATGCCCGAATCATCTTTATTTATTCCTTTTTGGTATTATTTCTATTTTAATAGCTCCTCAACAAAAACAATTTTTATTCGACTAAAACTTGTCTGGACTTGTCTTTGACATGCTTGAACTGGAAGATATATCTCCCAGGCAGGGACTTCAAACCTTCTATCAGCACCCTTTCGGAAAAATCATTCATTTTAATTGCCCCTTGAAACTATGCAACCATTTTATTTTATTTCGAGAACCAATATATTTTTCAAAACAAAAAATCTTTTTTACAGAAATATTTGAAAAATTTAAAGATCCTCCTAAATTTATGAAAATACTCTAAATGTTTGAAATTTTAGGGATGCATGAATCACACGTCACTGTTGTTTATACTATTTTTCTCCTTATGAGAAATGCTCTTATTCAAGGTGGAAAATTATATTTTTAATTATGCAAGAATAAATCCTAATTTTTAGGTTTTCCACCTTCTTGTACTTTAGTCATTAAAAAAAACCTATTCCTAGTGATTTTCAATGATCGTTGAAATTAGGCACAAGTTGTATTCATGTTATTGTATCTCCATTGAAATCAACTATTTAGAATTTGAACTTACTAAATTTAGTACTTTTCATTGAAAAATGCAGAAAATCAGAAAAAGTTTTTATTACTTATATACTTATATATGTATTTTAATTTTTCTTTATTTTGTTATTTTTTAGAAGTAGGTAGGTACTTCCAAATATTTCCAAGCACTTTCAGATATTTCCAGGTACTTCCGAATGTTTTCAAGTACTTTAAAATGTTTCCAAGTACTTCCGAATGTCCCCAAGCATTACCAAATATTTCCAATTACTTCCAAATATTCATAAGTACTTCCAAATATTTCGAAGCGCTTCCAAATATTTCCAAGTATTTCCAAACGTTTCCAAGCACTTTCAAATATTCCCAAGTAACTGGTGGTGAATGCTTGTATAAATCGATTAATTATTTGAATGTGATCAAAGAAAGGATTGATAATTTCATTTTCTTAAAATTGATGTCAGGGATTATTTTCACTTCTTCCTAGATAATATTATTCAATATGAATATTTTGAATAAAAATAATAAATTGAAAGTTTTTGCCGAGAGTAGCAGAATTTTTATATATTGAAGGAGACAATAAAGAGTGTGTCTTCTGCTGGAATTATAAATTTTATTTATTTATAACGATTATAACGTTATAAATAAATAAAATTTATAATTCCAGCAGAAGACACACTCTTTTATTGTCTCCTTCAAAAATAATAAACATTCACTAGGCTACCCCACTATCCTGCCTTAAATATTTAACAATTGACTCTCCAAAATCGAATAAGAAATTACATTTCAAAAACAAAAAAATAAATAAATAAAAATAAAATACTTTTTTTTGGCTTTTCGGCCTTTCCAGCCAAAAACCAATTTACGATACTAATTATATTTTTTTTCTAAATTTGTCTCTATCCCCAGGGTAAGATTTTAACTGTATGCCTCAAGTCGGATTCGAACCCGAGTCCCCTGGTTAGCAGGCTGGCACGCTACCACCTAGCCTATCCGACCCTCCAATAAAAACTTAAATAAAGAACATTTATTCAGAGAAAAAATTGCAAAAATAACTTGCTCCTGATTGGTTTTATCAGGTCTTGCTCCTATAGACCATTCCTTCTCTCTATTATAACTCCCAGTAGTTCGTGGTAAGACAAAAAAATCGTATCCAGAATGAATTTGGCACTTGGGTTCGATTCCCAAAGGGACGATCCCTTGTGACATGAAATATAAAACATATCTAATATCTAATAAGATCTTTGAATTGATCTTTAAATTGTTAGTAATCTAGATTTATTTTCATTAAAAGTCTAGACATACCAATAGTCTTCTTGAAAAAAATCTTACGTTCCTAGATCAGACACTATGTTTTTCATTATTTTCGAAAATTAATCTATTTTTTTTTACACATCTTCTTTTGTACTAATGATATTTAGAATACATGAGAATTTGTCTTTCATTTTTTTTCGATTATTTTCCTCGGCTTTCTTTCTTTCTTTAGTAATTAGGTAATTATAGAATCCTCAGATAGATTAATTCAGGTCTTTTTTTTCAGGGTGGCATCTAGTCTGTCTCTTAGGCGACACTTTGTGTCGTGGTCGCCGTCAACGATATCGTCTGGAGACGCAGACAATATATATATAGCCAGCGAGCAGGAGGGGAGTCCCGGAACTTGGATCTGCATTCTCTGCCTTAAATAACACCGCTATTATATTTATTTGATTATAAACAACGAGATGCGACACGGCTCTACACGTGCAAGTTGCGCTACTTTTTAATTATTACCTTATTAAATTAAAACATCTAAATTTATCTCGAGAGGGGGATGAAATTTTTTTCGTCAATTCCTTTCTTTCTACAGGTATATATTTAGAAGCATTAAACTGAATAATAGATAATGGTTTGTAATTAAATCGCGTTATCTCAGATCCTTTACGATGAGCCATTTTAATCACTACTAAATCACATTTGGTGAATAAACTTGTTGGAAATTAATTCTGACACAATGGAAATTACTAAAATTAATTTCCCTTGAAAGGAAATTAACTGACAAAGGAAAAAATTCAATTCGCGTTATTAATAAATATTTTATGACATTGAAATAAATAATAAAATATTATGAATATTTTTTTAAAATTCACTGATTAATTTATTATTTAAAAACAATTTTCAAAGTTTACTAATTTTTCGAAATTCTTTTATCTATTGCTTATTATATTCTAATAAATTGCCTAGAGGACCGCAAAAAAGATTATATAAAGTTTTTAGTAAAATTATATTTTAAAGTGCTTTACCCTAGAGTAAGATAGTACTTTTTTAAATTCTTTTAAAATTTATTCATTTGAACGGTTTAATATAGCTCATGGTCAAAACATAAAAAAATGTAATGTAATAAGGATATTTCTATAGTATTAGATAAGAATCAATCGTTATTTTTGATTTCAAGTCAACATGGACTTCAAATAGCCGGTATAATAAAGGAATAAATATATTAATATTTCAAATGACTTTGGATAAAGTCTAGCAACGATCCGATAGTTTATTTTATTTTACAAAATACAACTAGATTTGAAATTTCTAATATAATTTTTAAAATTTTCTTTTGATGTTTTTGTGGTAAGATCTGAAAGGTTATTTTGGATTAATCGGATTTTTTTGTTTTTGCAATTATTCCGAAAATGGTTCTAACCTTTTTATTTTTTTTAATCAACATTCTCCTTTCTTAACCGACTATATGATGTACATTTTATTTTGAGTGAAATTAAAGAATGGGAATTAAGTTGTCGTAAAAAAAACTTAATTTAGTCTGTTTATCAAAATGTATATGTGCTTTGACAACCTTAAATTTTTCTTAAATAAAGAAAAAAATATTGGCCTATAGGAGCAAAAGCCCATTTGGCCATCCAGCAAATAATAATTAACTTACCGAATTAATAGTTTCTTTAAGTTAACCTAATAACAAATAAATAAATTAATGTTTTTTCCCTTTTTTTAAAATTAAAATTTTTGAGTGCAAAACTAATTAATAAAATAAATTAAAACAATAAAATATACTAAAAAAAAACAATAGAAAAAAACAATATTATATATTTAAAAATTATTCCGCCTGAAATTTAGGAAAGTTAAGTTAGACCTGTTGCAAAAATATTTGAAACTTCAAATCAAACAGAGATTTTTCTTCTTAAGGGGGAATGGTGTAGGTTCTAAATGAAACATATTTTAATAAAGTAATGGAAATTTAAAAAAATTTAAAAATATATAAATTATAGGTAGGTTTCACAAAAATAAAAGACAACATGCTTATTAGCATGACTCTATAATATATTTCGGGATATGAGCCCATCTTCAGGAGTTCACAGATATAACTCTCATAAGCTAATAAACTCTCATAAGCTAATAAACAGCTTTCTTTTATTTTTGTGAAACCTATCTAGAATTAACAAGGTAAAATTACTTTGATTATATCTCATTCAAATCATTGTAAAAAATTGAAATATTGATTAAATTAAGTTGCATAAAATAAATGTTTGTTTAGATGATTTATCTTAATAAAATATTATAATAAACGAGAAATTGAAATAAAAAATAAATAATTATAGTTTTAAATAAAATAAATTAATAGTCTAATATTATAATTATTTTTATCTATTTATATTTTTTAAAAATCTGTGATCTCTTTGGATGTTACAGAGAGCGCCTCGGCCTTCCTAAGCATCGATATTTGCACGCGTTTATAAATCGAGGTTTTCAAATACAAGACAACGTTATTTTATGCGGGGCCGTGCCTGGGTAGTGTGGCCGCCTGCGTGCGCAGTCTGTATGGCCGCCCCCAGGATAACATTAAAAAAAAACTACTTTAATTTTTAATGTTTATTATTATACACAGGGCATCAAACCGGGAAAAATCGAGCAGGCAACAAGGTGTGGTTTGAGGCGGTTTCGAAAATCGATCGTGCACGGTCGCGCCGCCGACCCCTGCGATTAAAATTAAAGACACAGCAATGTCGGATCACACACAGGACACAAAAAACGATTTATCCTCGCTAGTCTATAGACTAATACGACTAATAAGACGAATAAGACCGCTTACGCGACGCCGGTCAATTGAAAAAACTATTTCGGCTCTTCGCTCGTGCAATGTTCGAAAAAATTCGGATTCGCTGCATGACTAGGTATATAAATACTACAACGACATAATCGGTTTATACATTTCTTATTTCTGAGAAACTCTTTTTAGATAGATTAGATTAGAGAAACTGTTTTTACTTCGTATCTTAATGAAAACAAACCGATTGTATTTTGCCCAGTAAACAACTTGTAACGATTTGGCCGCCTCTTAATTTCGGCCGCCTGCGTGCAGTGCACGCAATGAACGCCGTCAGGCACGGCCCTGATTTTATGTATCCAGTGGGAATGCCAAGACGTCTTTTTTCATTAGTAGAAGTTGAGGGGAAAATCGCTTTCCCCTTTCCCGGTCAGCTAAAAAAATAGGTTTGTGCGCATGCGTAACCGAAGCCAACCGAACCGAACCCAACCGAGAAATAAAAATCTCTGAACATGTGTATCAATCAAGCAAGGACTTTTTACACAGAGATAATGTAAATTAGTTTCTGCGCATGCGTAACCGATGCCAACCGAGAATCTTGAATTTGAAATCATTCTCGCGCTCTCAGAGCCAGGCGAGACAAGCGGCCGGCCGCTAAACCGTAAACCCTCCGCGGACAAAATGATGGCGTCAAGCCTCCGTCGCTTAATTCAAAATTAATTCTCGTAAATTTAGAAATAATATATACAATTAGTGTTAAATTTTTCCCATTTTTAACCGACTTCAAAAAAGGAGGAGGTTCTCTATTTGACCGAATTTTTTTTTTTTTTGTGTCTATGTTACCTCATATCTTCGCCAATTGTGAACCGATTTTGATGATTTTTTTTTGCATTGGGTTCAGTCTAATTTCTGATTGGTTCGTTTTTTTTCATTGGTATTGGACCTTTTTCGATATTTGTTCAGGCATAACTTCTTTGTTTATAAACCGATTTTAATGATTCTTTTATTTGAAAGAGGGTACCTTAAAGGTGGTACCAAGTTCTCAAGATATGAACAATGACGAAAAAACGTAAATCTCCGATTCTTATGTCCAAATAATCGAAATTATAATAAATAAAATATTTTATTAAAAAAGTCATAAAAACATTCATTTAAAACCGGCAAATGTTTCGAGAGAATTTCTATATTTATGAATTGAATTTTATTATCATTTTCTGGATTAAAGAAAATAGATTGATGAATAAACCAATCGACTTGATTGGGGAATAATGGAATTGAAATAATTATCGGAAAAGAGGTTTTTATCTAATTAGATTTTCCTCTTATTAAAAACAAGGACTAAAGATGAATAAGGACACTCGATGGTGGAGAAGTTATCTCCGGAATCGAAGCAAAAAATACAATGTATACATTAATTAATGTAAAATAATTGGTTTAATAAATTTATCATTTTCTGATTCATTCGCCCGACGCTTTCTCTTACGAGATACATGCAAGGTATTATATTAAGTCACTATTAATAACTTCCCTAAAAAGAGAAAAATAAAAATAATTTTTCTAAATAAAAACCGACTTCCAAAAAATTTAATGTAAAAAATAAAATAATAATAACTTAAAAATAAAATGAAATACACTAAAAGGTATGAAATAATTATCTTATTTAGTTACAACTAAACGACGAAATATTACCATGAAATTACTTTTTTGAAGTCGGTGCCAAACAAATACATTTTATGAATCGCCCTCGACGGATCTTACTTAGTACGTTTGGCGGGTACGCTCCGCTTATATAGTTTGTTTGGCAACGACTTCAAAAGTAATTTCATCGTAATATTTCGTCGTTTAGTTGTAACTAAATATGATAATTATTTATTAAATTTCCTTCCCACCAATGAAGCCTCTATTAAAGCGAGCCAATCGGACCCTTGAAATAAATGTGTAACCATTGATTTGCTAAAAAAATTTAAAATTTTTATCCGGATACGAGGGCAAACAAGAGTGCACTTTCCTTCCCACCAATGAAGCCTCTATTTCAGCGAGCCAATCGGAGCCTTGAAATCAATGCGTAACTATTTATTTCCTTAAAATATTTAAAATTTGTATCCGGATACCAGCGGCAAACAAGAGTGCACATTCCTTCCCACCAATGAAGTTTCTATTAAAGCGATCCAATAGGAGCCTTGAAATCACTGCGCAACCATTGATTTGCTAAAAAAATTTTAAATTTGTATGCCTCGATTACCCAGGGGCGAGCAAGAGTGCACTTTCCAATTCCACCAATGAAGCGTCTATTACTGCGAGCCAATGGGAAGCATTGAAATTCAATGGGTAAATCATTGATTTTCTAAAAAATTTTAAAATTTGTATCCGGATACCAAGAGCGAAGAGGAGTGGACTTTCCTTCAAACCAATGACGCCTCTATAACAGCGAGCCAATCGGAGCATCAAAATCAATGGCTAACCATTGGGTTTCGTAAAATTTGTATCCGGATAGCAGGGGCGAACAGGAGTGGACTTTCCTTCGCACCAATGAAGCCAGCATTACAGCTAGCCAATTGGAGGGCTTAAATTCAGGCGTTAAACATTGATTTTCTCTAAAATTTGTATCCGGATACCAGGAGCGAACAGGAGTGCGAACTTTCCTTCAAATCCAATGACGCCTCTATAACAGCGAGCGCCAATCGGAGCATCGAAATCAATGGCATAACCATTGGGTTTCTTAAAATTTTGTATCCGGATAGCAGGGGCGAAGAGGAGTGCACTTTTCTTCAAACCAATGACGCCTCTATAACAGCGACCCAATCGGAGCATCGAAACCAATGGCTAACCATTGGTTTTCTTAAAATTTGTATCCGGATAGCAGGGGCGAACAGGAGTGGACTTTCCTTCGCACCAATGAAGCCAGCATTACAGCTAGCCGTGAGCAACTTTTCGGAAACCTCTGAAACAGACAGACAGACATACATACAGACATACATCATACCGACAGGCAGGAATTTTGTTGAGGGTGTTTTCGTTCACAGCTTGAAACGTGTGCAACCAAAATTTGGCATGATTTGGAGCAATGTACAGACCTTAATTTTATATATATACAAGCTGCAAGGTCCGCCTTCGGCGGCCCTCTTGCTAGCCAGAGGGCACGCCCCTGGACCCCATCCCTCGAACCCCACCCTCACACCCTACTCTAACACACCACACCCCCCGAAACCCACCCAGAACCCCCATCCCCGCACCATGCCCACCCCCGTCCCACTCCACCACCCAAACACTCCATTCCGCACCCTAACCCACTCAACCCAGACCCCCAACCCAAAACCCCTCCAGCATCCCACCTCCGCACCATGCACCTGTTCCCAACCCCCACACCATCACCCGCACCCCATCCACCTCGGACCCCGCACCCCATCCACCCCGGACCCCACCTCGTGCCCTCCAACCCTGGGCACCACACCCCCGCTATGCCCCCTGAAATCCACCCCACTCCGCATCACTCCTCACCCCACCCCCATTCCACCCCCGCACCCTCCCTCCGCACCCAGTTTTTGCATTTCTAGCCTTCTAGTGACCCACAGATTATGTATACAAAAATTTGGTTGAGTTTGCTCCAAGGGAAAGAATTCATAATTTTTCACCTCCCCCCCCTTTTTGGGTGGTTTTTTGGGGAATTTTTTTTTCACAAAAGTTGTCAGAAATCACATCCCCTACAACTTTGTTTATCATAAAATCTGCCGTAGGGTTAATAGTTTAGGAGTTATTTGATAAAAGCCCCTTCTGGGGTCAAAATATCAAAACGTTATATAGCTAATAACGTAAGTTAGAAGACATCTGATATAAATATGAAATTTCATAATAATCCCTTCAGCCGTTTTTACGTGAATCGTGAGCAACTTTTTCGGAAATCACTGAAACAGACAGACATACATACAGACAGACAGGAATTTTGTTGAGGGTGTTTTAGTTCATAACTTTGCTTGAAACGTGTGCAGCCAAAATTTGGCGGTGATTTGGAGCAATGTACAGACAAAACATTAATTTT
The DNA here is from genome assembly GCA_024734495.1 of Forficula auricularia. Lineage (NCBI taxonomy): Eukaryota > Metazoa > Arthropoda > Insecta > Dermaptera > Forficulidae > Forficula > Forficula auricularia. Next base: position 6,727,895 of record JALMQS010000075.1, read on the forward strand.
ATATATATAGATAGATAGAGTAAATATAAGTGAGAGTCCAGGTTGTATGATAAAGTCAAGTCGATGGCCACATCAGAACACGTCAAGCTTATTTTTTATTTTAATTCTTGGGCTTATAATAATAATAATAAAATGATATAAATTTTATTTAATTTGAATCAAAAGATTGAAATTAAGTCGTTTCGCAAAAAATGCTTTATTTAAAATTCAATTGAAAAATATAAAATCGCTTATTTTTTGGCAAATTCTAAAATTTTCTAAATAGGTAATTGACCTTGATTTTTTATGATTTAATCAAATTTTTAACAAATTAATTAGGAATATTATTTTTACAATCGAGTATCATGTTTAATAACTATTTTTTGTCTTTGAAATAGTTTTTACTTTTCCATACAGGGTATGGTCAAGTATTGTAATCGTTCATGAAAAAAGTGTTCTTTTTCCTTTTATTTTCAAAATATCTCAAAAACGGCTGAAACTATTTTGATTAAAAAAATTGAGCCAAACCATGGCATTTCGGTCTACAAAAAAGCTTTAATAAGTGAACATACAAAAATTTATTTTTTGAGATAACAATTGTTTTGTCAAAATGTCTGTTAGTTAGTCTGTCTGTCTGGTTGTCCGATAGTCTGTTGGTTACCAAATTTTTGTGGACGAGCTAGCTCAAAAATTAATCTGAATATCGAAACCAAATTTCCACGTAGTTTTGGTCCATTGAGATTAAGAGCTCATTAGATTTTGGTGCATATCGATCCAAAATTAAGGGGTGGAGGCGGGTTAAAAATTAAAAATCCAGGCCATTTGAGCAAACTCAACTAAATTTTGGATACATTATCAGTGGACCCCCAGAAGTCTAAAAATGCAGAAACTAACCTCCCAAAATGGAGGAGAAGGGGGGGACAGAGGGTCAAAAAATGAAAATCTTGGCCAGTGTACCAAACTCAACCAAATTTTGAATACATAATCAGTGGGACACCAGAAGTATAAAAATGCAAAAATTAACCCCTCCCTACATGATTATAAATAATTTTAGATACCAGGTTGTATGGTAAAGTCAAGTGGATGACCACATCACAACACGTTAGGTTATTTAAACCTGTAAAGTATTATAATTAATACTTTAATAAATAATTAATTATACAATTTTTGATGAGTATGATTTTTCATTAAATATAATAGTCAATTATTAAGAGTTAAAAAAATATTAATAGGTATTCATTTACTCTGCACCAGCGGATGAATATAAATAGGATTGATTGAATCATTTAACGCTGAATGAAGGATTTACGGGTCCGCCTGTAGACAGGCAATCCGCACATCACAACGCTCGCTCCCCAAGTAATCTATTAACACACTGTGCATTTCTATCTTCTGGGGATTTTCTTAATTTATTTTATGAAAATCTTTTATATTTATTAAAGACTAGCTGCAAGGCCCGTCTTCGGCGGCCTTCTTGCTAACCAGGGGCACGCCCCCTGGACCCCAACCCGCGAACCCTACCCTCATACCCCACTCCCACCCACCACACCCCCTGAACCCCACCCAGCACTCCCCGCGCCCGTGCCCAACCATCGACCCCATACCACCGCCCCGCACCACCCCACTACGCCTCTGGACTCTCACCTGAACCACCCCACTCCACCCTGCACCACCCCACCCCCCGCCCTCAACCCCGCACCACCTGCCCAGACCCCACCCGACCCCACCCCACTAAGCCTATGGATACTCACCTGAACCCTCCACTCCACCCTGCACCCAGTTTTTGCATTTCCAGCCTTTTAGTGACCCACAGTTTATGTATACAAAATTTGGTTAAGTTGGCTCTAAGGGTAAGAATTTTCTTTTTTTGATACCCCCGCCCCTATTTTGGGTGGTTAATTTTTGCATTTCTATTCTTCTAGTGACCCTCAGATTATGTATACAAAATTTGGTTGAGTTAGGTCCAAGAGCAAGAATTTTGACCCTCCCCCCTTTTTGGGTGGTTTTTTGCGGGAATTTTTTTAAACGAAAGTTGTCAAAAATCACATCCTCTACAACTTCGCTCATTATAAAATAATTTAATAATAAATCATTAACATTATTATTAATAAAATAATTCAATAAAGCAATACAAATTTGAGGGAAAAGTAATTTGAATTCTAAACTTGTTCGCTAAATTTACTAATTTGGAAATTTTCGAGACATTACCCCTCTCACCCCATTATTTTTTTTTCAAAAAATATTTAAATGAAACATTAAAATACAGTAAAAAATTATTTATAATATAAATAATTCGTATAAATGATTAGTTGTATTTATTTTGAAACAATGCACTTTTTCAAGTAGTTCATTGCAATTTCCAATTTGTCCTTTAAATGATATGATGAATTATCTAATTCGGGACATTTTCCGGGACATATATTAAAACGGGACACTGGTCATTAATCCGGGACGAATGGTTACCTTATTCATAGGTGTAGTTTATTAATACAAACCTGGCAGCTTATTAACTACAACCGTTCGATATCCCTCCATTCGCCAACTCTTAAGACTTCTAGGGAATGGAATTTTTTGCCAAAGTGGGGATACACCGGGTACAATAAAATTGCCAGAGAAAAATGTTTCGGACTAAATTTTATTTGGACATCTTCAGTCATTGGGATACAGAAATATAAAAATTGTTTTTAACAACTTAAATTGTTATAATAATGATAAAAATGATATTTACTAATGTTAACAACAATTTGTATATTTCTGTAGCCCAATATCTGAAGATGGCCGAATTTAGGCCGAAACGTTTTACTCTGGGAATTTTATTGTAGCCGGTGCATCCCCACTTTGGCTGATATAACTCCTTCAACCACTGAATATCATCACAGCCACAATCTGCAACAAAAATCTTTAGTAGTTGTCAAGACTCGAATCCGCAGGTACCTTTGACTCCGACCCAACCAATAATATCATCCTCTTCTTTTTTTCTTTTCATTATTCATGGAATCTGAACATTCTTTAACATTAAAAAAATAAAATAAATAATAAGTACTACCTACTTTCTCCCCTATTTTTTTACATTTTTGAACCTGAAGCTCTGAAGCCAGAAGGCATAAGATCTAATCAATTTTACTTATGGAAAGTGGTGTAGGTTTTAGGTGAAACATGATGTTAGTTAATAGAGTAAAGGGTGTGTAGTTTCACAGTGAATGAAATAAAACTCAAAGAGGTTTATACAAACTCAATATATTTCGGATTATTAGTCCATCATCAGGAGTTTACAGGTTAAAAACTAATATTAATTGAACGAGTGGTCGCCATTCTTGACATTCAAATCATGGTTACCAATATAACAAAATATAACATTCAAATCTTACACAAGAAAAACACCAATGAAAATTTAAAATTTAAAAAATTTTTAAAAAATTGTTTTACAAAGATTTTTCTTTTTTAATTATAAAATATATAAATGTAAATATAAGAAATCTAAGTAAATATGAATATTAATATAAATAAAAATTACAAGTATAAATATAAAGTCTTTTTAGAATAAAATTAGAAAGTAAAATTACAAATTTAAGTCATAGACACAAAATTAATTATAAATATCAGTTTACAAATAAGCCTAAACAACATATAGAGATGAAGAATTAAGATAAAATATAATAGGGATAAATTAGATGAGATAAATTACAATATACAACAATTCCCGTGGTTATCTCATATATCAAAATGTCATTTATTTTAAAGACTGAAGGCGCGTGATTTGAATTCAATTTTGATTGTAATTTGGGAAACAGTATATATTTGAGAGAGACTGAGGTTAAGTTTTTTTTTTTTTTATTTTTTTTTTAATTTTTTGTTAATTAGTAGGATCTATTATTGTGGAATTTCCAATGTCCTGCTGGTTATTGAGAATTTTATCTTTTTCAATTATAGCCTTCCCAATTTCGGTTGATTCTAACAGGTCCAGTTTTCGGCTTTTAGAGGCGAAGTGTAGTGGTATAGGATTTTGGGGTGAAGGTGAGTGATTGTTTTCAATAAGGTGGTCTGCGAAGGCGGAGGTTGGATCACTCTGTATGGTGTCTGATTGTAACTTTCTTAACGAACTCAAATGTTCTTTATACCGGGTTTTGAAAGTTCTGCCCGTCTGACCAATATAAAACGAGTTGCAGTCTTGACATTCAAGTTTATAAACACCAGATTTCTCCTTTGGGTCAATTTTATCAAGTTTATTATTAACTAATATAGATGACAGGTTAAAGTTGTTATATAGTGCTGGGGTGATGCCCTGTTTGTGTAAGAAAGTGACTATTGGTCTATTAAATTGATCAGAGATGAAGGGAAGTTTTCTATAAATTTTGTCTGTTTGAGGGGGAGGTGGTTCAATTAGGGCCAGGGTTTTTCTAAATGTTAGTTTTCGGAGGATATTTTTAATTATGCTTGAGGGATAGCCGTTGTTTTCTGCTATTTGATGGATAGTGTTAAGTTCTAAATTGTAGTTTTCGGGGGACAATGGGATGTTTATGAGACGGTGAAACATTGAATAAAAAGGCTGACAATTTGGTGTTTAGGTGGTGGTTCGAAGAATATGGAATGACGGTATCTGTGAAGCTAGGTTTTCTATAAATTGCATATTGAAACTTATTATTTTCTATTGATATTTTAAGATCCAAGAATGGGATAGTTTTATAGCCTATTTCAGTAGAGAATTGAATTTTTGTATTAATGGAATTTAGATAATCTGTAAACATTTTTTATATGTCTATCTGTTCCTGACCATACTACCAAAATGTCGTCTAAGATAATGCTTCCAGAACTTAATATGTTTGAAGAATTTGTTATGAGGACTGAGTATTCTGTCTTCAATCGTGAAAAGAACAGAGCAGAAGGAAAAGAAGCCGGGATCAACGAGCCAATCTCAGAAACTTAGATACAAATTCAATATCCAATTTACCAAGGTTTTAGGGGCTTCGAGCAGTGGTAATTCCTCCGAATGATAAATTCGGTTAAATTTATCTCCCACTTAATTTTTATTACCAGACCCTATACTTAACAGAAAAAATGTCTGGGTATAGCCGGGAATCGAACCCGAGACCTCCGGGTTGCCAGTCAGTTGTTCTGTACCATTACACCACCGAGGCGGACTGTAAACTCCTGATGATGGACTAATAATCCGAAATATATTGAGTTTGTATAAACCTCTTTGAGTTTTATTTCATTCACTGTGAAACTACATACACCTTTACTCTATTATCTAATCAATTCTTCATTTTGAAAAATGTACAAATATTTTGGCAATAGAGGAGATTTTCCAAGAACGTTTTTCTTGAGTTTTCTTGAGTATCATAACTAGGACAAACAGACACATATTATGTACACAGAAGACATGTTTATAATTGAGTATTATGTATGTCTGTCCGTCTGTTTGGGTTTCGATATTCAAGATAGCTCAAGAAATTGGCAAAGAAGTTGGCAGCCTGCTCGTGGCCCTCTCTTCCTATAACCCACGTATCTAATACCAACAGTCGACGCCTAAATACGGCCACAAAGGCCGTATGAAATTTCCTCTAGTGCTATAACGTTTATATTTTCAAAAGGAAAAACACTAACAACAAATCCCGAGATCTTTTACTAAATCCAAGCTTTTATGAATAATTTTTAATCCGTGTCAAAATAGTTGTGTTCACCCTCTTGGGAATTTAACCCAAAAAGAAATCCAGACCAATGACTGTTCTTCGAGGCGAAATCAATCTAACGAGATATGGAAAGACGAATTCTCGTCAAAATGAACTTTATATAAAATTATTTAACGATTATATCCTATTGACAGAAACTTATTGAGGATCCAACTGTACCTGGAAAAATGGTCCGCCAGTAAATGCATGTATCGTTTTGGGGATATATTACCTGCAAATCCACCGACTGTGTCTATTGACATAATGGCACCAGGCGAATTGGCTGGGCCTAATTTTGATAGGAGTCCCAATGATCTACTAGACCTTGTTTTATTTTTTATACATATATCACAATTTTTACAAAAATCATATATAATTTTGTCCATGTTTTTACAATAATAGAACGGCCTCATGGTCTCTGAGAGTTGTCTATGACCAATATGGCCTAGTAATTCGTGTATTCTTTTGATTATATATAACCCTTTTTCTTGTGATAAATAAATTCATTTTCTTTTATTTAATATTTTATAATTAATCTCATCTTCCTTTTTTTATGTGTTTATAATTTTCGATTTCGTATTCAATTGATTTTTGATCATCTTTTAATTAATCTAATGTTATTAAATTCACTAGTTTAATACAATCATCTTCATTTTCGAAGCTTTCAAGCACGGGATTTCTGGACAATGCGTCTGCTTTAATATTATCCTTCCCTCTTTATATAAAATTTTAAAATCAAATTGTGACAAGTATAGCATTATATCTCTATCTTTCATCTCACCTTGATTTTGATCTCATGTTTATAAGTGGTTTATGATCTGAGGTTACTATAAATTTGCTACCTATTAAATAATATTGCCAAAAATTTATAGTCACCTTTATTACGAGGCATTCTAAATACATAATTTCTTTATTCTTTTATCCTGGTGTCAATTTTTTTGAGAAATATCCCACCGGATGTAAAACACCGTCTCCTTGCGGTTGCTTCAATACATGCATTTACTGGTGGACCATTGTAGGCTAAGTTTACCAAGTATAGAATGAATGCAATTCACATTTGGTTCTCACTTCTGTCACTAGAGTGATTGAGTACCAAATACGAATTACATATATTTATTATATTAGTATCTAAGCTTCTTCAACTTTACTCTAAATTTCAGATTCTAAGTTAAATGACAAAAATAAAAAAATTATAAATTCCCAAAATTTGCAGAAAGCGTAGCAACTCTTGAAAAAAATTTCAATATAAATTTAATTTCTCAAATATTTTTATTTTATTCATTTTTTTTAATTAACTACATTAAAGATAAGAGTAAATAAATATTATATTTAATATTGATTAACTATGAGTTAAGGATTCTAGGTCACTTATTTCACATTAAACTTAAAAAATTAAAAGATATAAATTTTTATTGAAAAAGAAAAAAAATTTATCTTTTAATTTTTTAATTTTAATGTGAAATAAGTGACCTAGAATCCTTAACTCATAGTAAATCAATATTAAATATAATATTTATTTACTCTTATCTTTATTAAAGATGTTTCACCTTGCACCAACACCACAATCTTTACTAATTATTAACTACATTAATTTATTCCATAAGTAAAAAATTACTTTAGATTATTTTGTTCAGGAATTAAATTGAAAAATTTAGAATTTAAGACAATATAAATAAATGAATTAAACTCAATTTAAATTTATGTTAATAACAAATTTTGTATTCTCTTGCTACTCTACTCTTTATGTCCAATCTACTTCTCCTCCCGAATTCTGTTGACATTATGACTCTGCGAACTATTGGCTAACAAAAATAGAATAATGATTTTGTCTCCGAGGACATTTAGTAAATATTAACTTAGAAACACCTCGGAAATGATGACATTCTCCTAGAAATGGAAGACAAACAGTAAATCCCTTTCTCTTGGAGCCGGACAATTCCTTAGGGATGATAGTAAAAGCCACTTTCTCTCGAAATGTATTTATTATTTTAAGAAATTCTTTTACAATTCAATAAAAATTCGAAAGATTTTAAAAGCACTTCAAACTAGTTGGAAATAAATCAAATACATTTAAATAAATATTTGTTGATAAAATAAATTTTTTTTACCACTGGTGAATTTAACATTCGTTGACTTCCTTAAAAGCAAACCAATTTCGAAAACCCTCTTTAAATTTGAAAAGAAATTTTTTTTTATGTTATTTTGATATAAGAAAATAAAAAAAAATATTTGAAACATTCAATGAAAATTAAAAAAATCTGTATATAGGGTAAATTCGGGTGAGACGCCTTATTGTACAAGATGCCCAAACACGTGGTTCACCCACGCCCATTCGGTAAAACAGCTAACCAGCAAGTTGGAATGAAGGCGCGTGCCCAGTGAGAGTATACAAATAATTTTTGTTTGATTAATCACAGTTTTAAGTGGTATTTTTAAATGATTTTGTCATCTTTATTGCTTTGTTAAGTACCCGAAATCATATCCAAACATACTTTACTTATTCATATTAGCCGTAGTTTTGATAGAATAGTAATAACTCGGTTAGTTTTAGTGAGTTTGAAGTGTGGGATTTCTAGCTAGGCAGTTCGGCGTCTTGTCCAATGCTTTGGGGGAAGTCGACGAACATTTTTTTGCGGTAAGATGCCCTAGTTTTCGTGTTGGTGTAAGATGTTGGTTTGTATTACTTTACATTTAAAATTAATTTTTGGAAACTATTCATATGGTTTCTTTCAGAAATGCCGCGGAAATACATAAGAAAGTCTATTCGAGGATCATGGAACAAAAATGACCTCCAAAAAGCTTTCAAAAGCGGAAATATTACTTAAAAGAAAAAAAGAACATTAAAAAAAAGTAATGTTATTATATTTTAATAAACTGGAATTGATTTAATAACACTTTGAATTGATTCCCCATAAGGCATCTTACCCCAAAGGTATTGACCATCTTACCCCAAGATTGCACACGTTTACAAATTATGTTGTTTTTTTAGATTAAAAATAGTTTTTCAATGAGAAACTTATTTTTTTATTAATCACAAAAGTACATATATTGTTGATAAAATGGTTGGTTAAATACAAAACCAATGTGCTATTTTATATAAAATAAAGTTCAAAACTAGGGCGTCTTCCCCCAGTCTACTATAAATCAATTTTGGTTAAATAATTTTATTTTTAATTTCTTTAGTATTTGAAAATTTCATAAAATGATTGAAAAAAATAAATATAAATATTCAATTTTATTATACATATGTATGTTTATTATATTGATATTGAATGGAAATTACAAATATACACAAAATAGAGTGAATTAATACATTTTGAATGTGAATTAATTTGAATAAACTAAATAGAGAATATATATATATATATTTATATATGAACATATTTTGATTAGCTATTTACCTAATTTTATATATCAACAGAAACGATATCTGCCTATAAAATTTATTATCAATGGAATAATTAATCTATAATTTTAAAAATTACTATAGTACATTGTTTAATATATTAATAATACAATAATCATGAGTGAAATATTTATTTAGTAGAATTATTTAATATCGATAGATCCATTATCAACAGTATCTTAGTACTAAAAAAAGTTCATATTTGTTACAATTATTACACGTTTTCAAAAACGAAAATTTAAAATTGTTTTTTGACCAGTAGGTACTATTTACATAAACCTTCGGATATTACCTATATTAAAATTATACATACTTTGCATATAGAGATTTGGAAAGTTAAAAAATAAAATAATAAATTATTATTTTCTCATAAATATATACATTTAAATAATAAAACAATAAATTTTATTCTCTATTGTAACTTCAAAAAAAAGCCTTCAACAAATTTTTCTTTACCGATTTAAAAATGAGGATTAAAGAAAGTGTCTGAAGCTTTTCTAATCGTTTGGTTTGAATAAAAAATGTTAAATAGAGATTACCGAAAATATTTCCATCGATTTTCACACACTTTAGTAACCATGATTTAAGAATATTTATTATTCTCTAGTAATTTCTATTTTTGATATTCATTTACACGGGTATAAATTATCATTGAATTGAAAAGCTTGGATAGAAGAGGGAAATAAATTAGTCATAAATTAGCGTCATTCGTTAGATCGGACGGATTTTGATCAATTTATCAATCTTCGAATTAGTAGTGGTAGTAGTATTCAAGAGAAGGATAGTTTAAGGTGTTTATTTATAATTTGGCCTTCTTAGCAGAAAAAGCGCGCGACTTCCGAGGACACAATTTGCGCTCAATTCTGCATTTTTGTTTTCTCTTCTGGTTAACATTCCTTTGTCGGGCTGTTCAACTGCTCAATTTGTTTCAGATCTTTATAGATTTAAAATTTTTTTTAAACAGACTCTGATTTTTTAATCGTTTTTGATGTGTTGCAATGGCTAAATTTTTTACAGCACATGATCTTTTTAGAGTATGCGTTGGTGTTTAGAGTAAACTATGCTTAGCTATCTCTAATTTTTTTAAGCAACAGTATCTACAATCACTACTGAATTTTAAATAGATGAAAATTAAAAATATTTGAAATAACGAAAAAAATGTTAATTAAAAAATTTTAAAAATTCATATTATTAGTTTTAATCTTGCTTAATTGATTTTTTAACTTGTCTTTAAATTTAAACTAAATTAAATCTGTTTAGATTCATTTAGAATTGAAGAGAAGGAATTTTTCAACCATTATGATACAGCTAGATTTATATATATATATATATATATATATATATATATATATATATTTAAAAATAGATCTATATACATAATAGTTGAAAAATGATTTTTCTCGATTTCTAATATCTACATTTCTATTATTTTTGATATTGAAGAGATTTGTTTGAATGAATCAAATATTCGGTACCACGACATTACAGCCCCCGATAAAACACCCCTGACAAAATATCCTTCAGACAAAATATCCCCCGACATAGTATCTTCTGACAAAATATTCCCCAGTATAAGGGAGAATATAAAAGAGATTAAATGAGAAGCTTATAATCATAGTTTTGAATAATATAAACAGACTTTCATATTTTGGCGGCTAATTAGCCGTTTGAAAGTGCTGCTGTCTGTCGTTAGATTTTATTAGATTAATTATTATTATAATATTGGACGAAAATATAGCGCCCGAAACACACCCCGTCCGACGATTGGCTTTTCGGTTTTCAATGTGTGTTTGATTAGGAAAAAATGGGAGCCCCAAACACACCCCGCCAGACGATTGGCTGGTTCGGTTTTCAATATGAGTTTGATTAGGAAAAAAATGGGAGCCCCAAACATACCCCGCCCGGACTAAACTTTCGGAGGTTCGGTTAATATATATTCAGTTCGGCTGACGCCAACCGAACCGTCTAAAAACCAGCCCGAAAAGGAGCTATACGAACCCAACCGAGCCGAACTGAATATATATTAACCGAACCGCAGATGATTTGAATTACTCATAAGATTCACGAGGGTAAGGGTTATTTTGTCATGAGATATTTTGTCTGAAGGATATTTTGCCGAGGGATATTTTGTCGGGGGATGTTTTGTCGGGGATATTTTGTCAGGGGCTGAAATGTCGCTGAATCAAAATATTCCCATTTGCGATGAACTCCTCTTTCGTCTTTGGTGCAAATTGCCTTAAGGAGATTTCTATCATTAGTTTATAATGAATGATATTTAATAAATTAATATTTTAAATGTATATATAAGAAATAAATGGATATCTTTATCAAATTAATTAAATTAATCTTAAGAAATTCAAAGATGTTTTTATAAAGCGAAATTTAGAGAATACTTAGCTAGACTACCGTTTTATAAGAACCATTGAGGTCCAGCTGATTCTCCATCCTGAACCAAGAGAGCGAAAAAAGATATGGTCCATCTGGATGTTACCCGGTATCAATCCGCGTATAGCCCGCATGATACCCCACCCCGGACCACCCAAACCAAAAACATCTTTGAATTTCTTAAGATTAATTTAATTAATTTGATAATTTTCTATATTTGTATAAATATACTAGAAAAACAAATTTACTTATAATTTGTTAAAAATTCCGTTGAGTGGATTTGCTCGCGAGTTCACTCCGCTGAATTCTAAATTAATTTGGATATCTTTATGCCTACATGAATAAATAATTCAAGGTACCTATTGGAAAAAATAATTTATTAATTCAAATTGTTTTTTCTTTTCAGATTTCTTATCAAAGCCGCGACAGAGCTGAGAATGCAAGTACGCTGAACATCCAGTTGAGCTACCGCTCCTCTCCCAAAGCCCGCAGGGTCCTCGAGGACTGGTGTCTTATCTCCAGTCCTCGATGTCCCTAGGCGTTTTTCGTTAGTAGGAAGACGGGGAATACATATATAAGCTTTAGCAACTCGACATGGGAGATGGTTAGGCTGGGGATTTGGGGATGGTCAAACTACTAGTATTTTACACTTTTAAATGAATACTTCTAGAGCTTAGATTTTCTATTCGCGCATTCAACTCTCTCACTCACTCTATCCAAGATTATTAGAATTCTATGACTTTTTATATATTTATATAGAAAGATTCTTATCTACTCTTATTAAACGAGCAAAAATTGTATATTTATTTGTATATATATTTGTTTGTTTACTATATATATTTGTATCTTGGTTATATTTTGAAAACGACTCTACCGATTTTGATGAAATTCACGGGTTAGGGGGTTTTTGGTGTGACAATTCGATCTGTCACGGTCTCATCTTTGACAAAATTGTTTTTGATGGGTTTTTTTGTAAAATCAATTATTCTCAGGTAGACAAATCCCATTCTTAGGGTTTTAAAAAAGGTTTCCCTTTTCCTTTTACCCAGGCAGACAATGGGTTGCCATAATCCATTGTTCTAAAAGGCCTTGAAGAAGTATTGTGATTGTGGATTTTAACATATTTTGTTCTCCATAAACGTTAGAAATATTAATAAACGTTTTATAATTGTTTTTATAAAGAACTTTATTTATTTAATAGAATAAAAAATAATCAAGAATTTATTTAAAAATATATTTCACATAAGCAGGTCTCAATTTTCTGAAAAAACAACACATTTGATAGGTTTTATTTATTAACAATTGGATGAATAAAAATGAATCATATGGTTGAATCAAAACAGGTGCACGAGGTGGGGTGTAGTGCTGGGGGATCCGGGGGTAGGGCGAGGTTTCGGGGGTGGGGTCAAACGGGGTGGGGTACAGTGGGCGAATACTATATATATTTGTATTTTTTTTAATTTGAAAATGGTTTTCAAATAAAAATCGACCTTTTTATCAGAATTTTAAATTAAAAATAATATTAAAATAAAGGTTTTAACTGAATGAAGAAGTTACCGAGCATCGCTCAGTACCTCCAGATACTTATATGAGAGAGAGTCTTGGATTATTCTAATATATATTTAGTGGAATAATCCAAGACTTGCTCTCTCATATATTAAATTTTTTCTCTAATTATAATATAATTTTTGATATGTATTTTACTACTATACAAATAGTAATAATATCAAAAATTACTTTTATAATTAGAGAGACAATTTAATTATTGTTATAGATTTTGAAGGAGACAATAAAGGAGTGAGTCTTCTGCTAGAATTATAATTTTTTAATTTATTTATAACGAGACTATAGTTTCGAGAGCTTTGCTCTCCTTCAACAGTCTATTACAATTGATTCAGAGTAATAGACTGATGAAGAGAGCAAAAGTCTCGATTTAATTCCAGCAAAATACACGCTCTTTTATTGTCTCCTTCAATTTATAAAAATTCTGCTACTTTCGGCAAAAATAAACTTTCAATTGTTATAGATATGTATATAAACATATCACACATACATAGATTCAGAAAATTTATTAATAAGCCTAATGAAAATTTCTTAAGATCAATGTCAAAATTTATAATTAGTTGTAATTTGTATTATTTTTATTAGTATATTTAGTTATTCCTTCTGAATTGTTTTTATAGTTATATTTTATATTAATTTTATGATTTTTTTGTACTTTTATATTTATAACACTAGCTTTTAAATTATATGTAGGTGAAATTGAAAAAAAAATACTTTCACGAGTAGGACAATTTATTATTTGAAAAAATAAAAGTAAATCAATAATAATAATAATATTATAATAATACATTTTATAATAATTCTTTTAATATATTTATAGTAATTATAATTTTCTTTAATCGTGACTATCTTTAAATGGTTTACCTCTATTTAAAATTTCAAAAAAAAATAAGTTGAAAAAATTGAAAGCAAAAAATACATATAGTAATTTAAAAGAACGAATAAAATCCAAGATTTGTTATTGGGCCATCTGATCTTGTCTAAATATCCAACACCTCATACTATTAGAATGGTTAATGATCCCCTTCCAACCATTTTGGTGAAAAAAATACAGGCTATAGAAGAAAATATAACAGAAAATTTACTGATCTCAAATGACAATGTGTCTTTAGTTTATAATGAAATAAATTATTCTAATCTCGAGGCTTATAATCATATTTACATCTGTCTACGGATTGAATATATAAAAATCAAATGAATTTAAGATTATTTATCGCAGATACGTGGGCATCACACACACACATACACACATAGACGAACCCACACACGCACACAAATTTACCCACCAGACGACTTTCCCATAATATAAATCCATTTACATAACTTAATTCGTGGCTATTAAATAATTGGACAACCCGACAAGTGAGTGTAAACCAGAAGCGAAAAAAATTCAGAAGACGTAAATTGTCTCGTATAAATCAAAATTGTAATTTTATTACTCAGTACTCATGACCTGAAGTATTGAATTTATTCGAAATTTTTCTCTGTGTGTTTCTGGATCTTGATACCCATGATAATGACAATAACGGAAAGTCTTGGAAAATTCATTCTAGTGCCAAAACATTTGAATTTTTAAATATTCACGCAATTCCCAATATAAACTATTTTTATTACTCGAGTTGCCTAATCAAACAATGGATATATTTTTTTGATTTCTATTGATTTGACCTGGCAGTTAGACAAGTATTATAGAGAGACCTTTGGAGCATCCAAATCAGTGTTAATAGTACTATTTTCTTAAAGATTTTAAAATTTGTATGCGGCACTAATTACTGAACCTACCAATGAATATATTTTTTAATTTATATTAATTTGTTTGACCTGGTAATGAAGCCCATAGTAAGCAGGGGTTGGCGGAGCATCAAAATCAGCGTTAATAATATTATTTTCTTAAACATTTTAAAATTTGTATCCGGAGACTAGAAGCGCCATTTTTTCCCCTCTTTCTTTTAGCAACAAAAATGATTTTTTTTTTAATTTCTAATAATTTGACCTAACAACATGACCCCCATAAGAAATTTCGGACCCAAAATTTGAATATGATGGAATATGTGTGTCTTCAATTCCTGCTCTGCGACCCATGGGTGCACTTGGATCCTCCACCCTTGTGGACAATGCCCTCATCCCCTCGATTTTGGATAATTAATTTTGCCACAATAAGAATAACTGTAATCTAAATATAGCCAAGGTCTTTGACTATTAATATTTTACCGCCCCACAGATCGTTGTACATTTCGGATAGTTAAGTTTTGCCCATTAGTTTTGAACCATAGAGTAGCTGTGCAAAATTATTTAAACTGCATAAAATTTTAATATTTTGTCCTTATTCCCCGCCCTGAATATTTTCGAGTTCTTTTATGTCCAAATAGTTTGTGCACTGCCTTACAGAATAAATGTGAGAATCGAACAAAGAACTTTGAATTTACATTTGTTTAATTATCCGGGGGGAGGGGGGGGCAATCCAGACCTTTAGGGTTGCATCTTCTTGGTGTAACTAACAAACTAACTCCTTCTCCCATCATTAAAAAAATAAATAAATAAAATGGAATCTCAATAACGATGTTGTAATATACTGGAAAAAGTTGAGAGATGTGTGGATGCGGGTGGTTGCGTCAAACCAATCTTAGAATTGTATACTGAATATTCGATAATAATGATTATATGATGTAATAAAATTAATTAAACTAAATGAACTTTCGAAATTTATTTTTCTACCCTGTTTCTAACCTAGATTAGACATACTAGTATACCCTATTGATCTATTTATTTATTTTAAAGAATATAAAAATAAAATTACACGGAATGTAAAAAAATTTGCTGTAGTATTATTTTAATAATTCGCGGTCAAAGTTTTTAATTCCATGAGCCGGAACAATTTCATAAGCCGAAATTCCCTTCTGGTTCGCTCCGGTTCAGTCCGAGTTCTGATGTGGAATCATTGAGAGAAAACTCTTCAATAAAATTTTGTCTAATTATTTATTTTAATTTTCAGAATTTTAACAATCGGAATCTCAATGATAAATAATAATTAATAAATAAATTTAAGGTAGTTGTTTCACGACAATACTAGTAAAAAGTTAATGCTAGAATATATAAAACAGACAATTTGGATTCATAATTAATAAGCCCAAAAGTGTTTGCTGTTTATGTACCACTACTAGCCAATCCCGTGCTCGTTTGACAAATCTGGCAATACTGTTCAAGCTTGTATATATTTTATCATAAAAATGTCAGATAAAGTACATTATAAAGGGAGATTTATAAAACAAAAGTTCTTAATAAGCGATTGAAAGCTGTTGCGACAATGACTGAAGCGAAAAAACATCAAAAAAAGTATAAAAGTTAACCCATTTTTTAGGTTAAATAAATGCGTTGTTGCCAACTTTTTATTGTAAATTTTTCATTATACATTTTTGATTATTTATTCATTATTATCTGAGAAACTATGAATTAAAATTTTCTTAAAAAATGTATTAGTTATTGTTTAATGTTGGTTTAGTTTTTTATAACAATGGTAAGAAGAGTTTAATAATTATAATTAAATAAGTATGTAAACTTTCCCCTTATCCCGTTTAGTGCAATGTATTGGTCTGAAAAACTCTATTTTTGGAATTTAATATCTCCGGAACTATATTGTTCATAAATTTCGTTTTGCCACCAATCGATGCAGAACTATTTAAATAATAATCTGTATAAATTTTAAAAAAAATCCCAAGAAAACCCATATGGTGAAACAACTACCTTAAGCGAAATCAAATGTTTATCTGAACCGGAAGTGATCTCGGCTAGATGTAGGTATAATTAAACAACTTAGAATGAGTACAAGTGTGTAAAATATGTAATAGGGTGACTAGATTTATCTATTTTGATACCTTCCTAGAAGTGAATATATTTAAGAGAAGTAGAAAGCTTAAAATCTATTTTCCTATAGAATTTTTGACAACTTCATGTTAGATGTTGTTTATTCATTGGACTAAAGTTCTACATTCCTCAATAGAGGTCTGCTTTTATTTCCCTATGATTAAAATCTCTATAAAACTGAATATCTAAATAGAGAAGAGATATACATTTTCTTATCCATTTCAATTAAGATTCCATTTCTGAATCGCTTCAGGTTAAAAATTAAACGCTAAATAATCTGTTTCATTTTTTTTCATTTGCATTTAACAGTCCTGCGAAAAAGAATTCTGGTTAGTCGATATTTGTGTGACCGGTGACGTGATGGATGTTCCGAAACGAGCTTTTCCGGTGTGGTCAGTTCGAAACATGGGTTCGGAGAAGCGGTCACTTGAAAAAGCCCTTCGGGGTCTCATTCAAAGACAAGGTGCCAATTATTGCGCATCAATGCACCCAAAATCTCATTTGTCAGGTCAAGAGTGAACTTCTTGGAATCTCAGCTCCAGTCTGGTGCTCCAGCAATGTATATATCAAGAAGATAGGAAAAGTTTTACACGCTGCCAATAAATTTTAACTAATCATTAGTTGATTAAGACGTAATAAACATGTATTCGATTTGTTTACTACGTCCTAGAACAGGGGTGTCCATTATTTGTTTAAATTTCTCCTGGCTAAATAATTAATATAAAATTCTAATAAAGAGACAATATTCAATTTTTCTTTCAGATTGGTATCTAATTATTGTTCTAGAAGATTCAATCAAAAGTTTTTAAAGTAGAAAAATTATTTCTAATGAAAATGGAGTCGAAAATACACCAAAATGATGATTAGTTTTTCGGAAATCTTGACATCTATTTCCACATTCAAAATTTAAAATTAGCACTTTTATTTTTCGAAAACTTCACAGTAGATTTTCAGATTTCTTATTTTAGAGAAAAAAATTATCAAGCCCAATTGTTGTGTGTTTTCCAGTATCTACATATAAATCTCAATGTTTTAAGGAATTTTATGACTTTATATTGGGCCAGGGGTTGGACAGCCCCCTTAAATCGATTGGGATTAAAGAAGGATATGAGGAATGATAATTTATTTTTTATAAGGGTGACGGATATAATAATCCCTGACTATTCAACACAAGTCCAGACAAGTTTTAGTCGAGGAGAGAAATTATCAATTAATTGTGATTGTTCTAGAAAACCTCAATTCCTTGTCTCCGCTTCTACTAGAATGATAACTATATAGACTTGGTTAGTCTCGTAGCATATAAATTACTGAAATAACAAATATTTTAGAAAATGAAAATATGACAAGAAGAATTTTTAAATATTCGAAACTTCATTATTTTTTTATCTTATATAGTTGAACTTAGAATTTTGCTTTTGGTCAATTTTATTCTTGAAAAAAGCTTCACGTATTGTACAAATGTACATTCAAATTTCGAAAAAGTAAATAAATATATCTCTACCTATAAATCTCAATGTTTTAAGGAAGTTTATGATTTTATGTTGGGCCACACTGATTGTATTGCTGAGCCGAATGTGGCCCGCGGGCCATGGGTTGGACAGCCCTGTCCTAGAATATTAAAGGGATAGAATAAACTGATCTTAGGTTTAAAAAGAGGTTTTATTGTCGAAGAGAAAATAACGTTGGTAATATATTATATATTTTATTTATTGGGCCTCCGAGGAGCGGGCCACCTCTTACAAGACAAAAGACCATTACACAAATTTATTTACAAATCTTTCACACTTTCGGCTTCAGAACAAATTAATTCAGATTCAGAGCTGGTGGCTGAGAGAGCCATATTATAGTACAATCTTTACACATTTGATTAGATGACCCATCGCAGCGGGAGACTTCGAAAAACTAATTAAAGGCAGCATCCTCGTTAAATAATACTGATAAAAATAAATTAGAACTTAACAAAAAACAAAACAAAAAAAAAAAATCTAAAAAGAATAATCTAATAATATAAATTAGAATGAAAAATTGAATATAGATGTGTTTTATACTTAGATCATACATCATGATGTGGAAGTAAAAAGTTTTTCATTAGTTGATTAACAAAAATTTAAATTTTAAATGAAATTTGCTGAAACTAACAATTCCTTAAAAATTTTTATGTTAATCTCAATCTTTCTGACCCCCAAAATTATGTTATTTTTTTAATTTCTTGAAGTACATTTTAAATCCAATTAAATTGTGTCTAAATGGCCCCTCGCGGGAAAGTTTTGGAGGTAGTTTTGATTTTATTATCCTATATGATTTTGATATGCTGAATCCGAATCTGAGGTTTGCTAACAAAATTTCGTGACGGAACATTGTTAAAAATGCAAAAAATAGGTAAAAAATCTCATTTTCTGGCCTTTTTTTTTGCTTATAACTATCAACTTTTTGCAAATAACCTTCCTTTTCAAAATGAAAGTTTATAAAATTTCCTACAAAGGATTTGATCCGAATAGGCCTATAAGCCTTTCAAAAAAGTGGTTCAAGAAATCGTTTAAGTCAACAAAATTTCCTAGAGAATGAGACAGAAATCAAGTTTCTAGGATGAGTCGTTTAACCTACCAAGACCATAATTGCCTAGTCAACCTCTCCAAACTAGCCGTTCGGAACCGGCGTTAAAAGTAGGTCCCGTATATCTATGTAAAACAGCTAAACACACTCAGCACAGGTATATGTGGAGAGGTGCCGAAATGTCAGGGAGACCTGATATGGCACTTAAAGAAGAAGTACCTATTTAATAATTCAATTGTAAATTTAGAAGGTTTATTATAAAACGAAGAGCTGATTAGATTTTAGTTGAAATCAAAAAACTCATATTAAATAATTACCTACTCTTGAAATTTAAAAAAAAAAAAAAAATATTTTTTAAAATATCATTTTTGATACTCTACTTTCTAACTCTTTTTTTGTTACCTTATCACCATGATTTTGTATAATTGTTTTACTACTGAAATATATTTAACCGATTTGAGATATTTCGAATAAACATAGAACAATAACATATATTTATTTGTTTTGTTATATAAATAAGTAAACCAGAAAAAGCTTCGCGGTAATGAAGTCACGTGATATTCTTAAGTCACACCAGATTATATTTCTTCTTTATTTAGAAACATTTAAATCAGGGATTCGAATCCCGACGGGTGGTGCTTCAATTCATTTTTCCTTTTAAAAAAATAATAAAATAATTTTCTAAATATGTAGAATTGAACATAAAAAATTATTGAATATATTATTTAACTTTCGCGATTAAAATTGCTTTAAATCACTGTTCAACTTTTTTCTATTAAATTTACTTTCAATTGATATCCTAAAGGATTTTTCACCTCGGGTTATTATTGATGAATGGCTTAATTAAAGACAATCTCCATCATCTCTATGTTAAATATTTAGATAAAGTTTGTCGATTTTTAATTAAATGCTTAGGGAATTGTAAAGCGGAAGTCAGTCGGCGTCTTCCTTTTTTTAAATAAGATCAAACATATTCTCTTGGAAAGATTGTGGGATGATGATCGATGATTATTAAGTTGAACCGTTTGCGTCTGGCCGTCAATCGAAAATGATTAAAGATGCGGGCCATCAATCTGGGGATGTGATTAGGTGCCGCAGCAAGGGGGGCCTCAATCGAAAATTAATATTCTCAGGGTTGATATTGAAGCAGTGGGAAGGGGGGGGGTATATCTTGATTGATTTCCTCGTTGAAGAAAAAAAAATTAAATTTTCTTTCTGCTTATTAAAGAGAATTCAAATAAAATCAACATCGAGAATTAATCTCAACCAGAAACCATGGAAAACATTTATTATTATTAACAGGGGGTGAATTTTTATTTTATTGGAAATATTTTGTTTGCTAACCAGCTAAACAAAAAATATAATCAAATGTTTATAAATTTAAACATTGCGAGCTCTTTTAGAAAATAATTGTATTTCATAATTAAAAAAAAAAAAAAAATGCTTGAACCCACATAAAATAAAAATTGAAGATCCTATACTTTCTTGAAGACTCACATTCCCAAGAGATTGATTACACTGGTCAACACCCATTTCATTTTAGTTATAAGTTTTTGAAAGAGTAATTTTAATTTAATTTTGTTTTATTATACAAGCAAAGTGAAAGTCTTGTAAAGAGTAACTAGTTATATGCAATAAAAATAGATATTTTTGCTACTTGATACACGTTTTTTACTGCCTAAACACGTTTTTTACTGTATAATATGCGCATAAAACAAGATTTTTTTACTGGATACAAATTCAGTCTATGATTTTATCAGTTATAAATTTAAAGCCTTTTTTCCTTCAGCTATATATGTTAGGAGCCCTACTATATGGATAAAGTTTAAGCTTCCAATCCCTGAGGAATGGAAAGAAAATATTTTAGATTAATTAGAGATAATGAATAAAATCACCCCAGCTTAGTGCTACTTATTTTACTTCCATGTATAGAGTAGAGGAGAACGGGACTGGTTATCATATTTATGGTTTTTAATTTTTGAAGAGACAGTGTTTACAGATTCCCTTTCTATCATTAGTGTATCTCGTAATATGTTTCCTTGGCTATATTTTCACCACACATTTGAGTCCATAATAGCATTTGGCTTTTAGAAAAAAAAATTATTCCAGAAAAAGATTTGGTGACAACCTGCCCCGACTCCGGGTTGGTTGTTCTATGCATTGGGGTTTGTTGTCACGGGTTATTTAGATGAAATAAAAATTTTTAAGAAAAAATAAAAACCGACTTCAAAAAATTAAATGCAACAAATAAAAAATACACTAAAGGGTATAAAATAATTATTATCTTATTTAGTTACAACTAAACGACGAAATATTAACATGAAATTACTTTTTAAAGTCGGTGCCAAACAAACTATACCTATAAGCGAGCGTACCCGCCAAACGTACTAAGTAAGATCCGTCGAGTGCAATTCATAAAAGGTATATGTTTGGCACCAACTTAAAAAGTAATTTCATGTTAATATTTCGTCGTTTAGTTGTAACTAAATAAGATAATAATTATTTTATACCTTTTAGTGTATTTTTATTTGTTGCATTTAATTTTTTGAAGTCGGTTTTTATTTTTTCTTAAAAATTTTTATTTTTCTCTTTTTATTGATGTTATTAATAGTGATCATATCATCAGAACTTGACCAAATTAATATGACACCATCCCTAAGACACCCCTTTCGATAAAAAAGAACCATCGAAATCGGTTCATAAACAAAGAGGTTAGGTCTAAACAAACCTAATAAAAAAAAGGTCTAATACCTATGAAAAAAACGAAAAAAATGGGACCAATCGGAAGCTAGACTGGACCCAATGCAAAAAAATTTTTCAAAATCGGTTGACAATTGGCGGAGATATGAGGTAACATAAGTACAAAAAAAAAAAAATTCAGTCGAATAGAGAACCTCCTCCTTTTGAAGTCGGTTAAAAAATAAAGAAAAAGATATACAAAAAATTGAAAGTTTTTGCCGAGAGTAGCAGAATTTTTATATATTGAAGGAGACAATAAAAGAGTGTGTCTTCTGCAGGAATTATAAATTTACCTTCTGTATTTCCTGAAGATGGGTTGATAGCCCGAAATATATATATTGAAAAAGAAAAAAAATTTGTATATCTTTAATTTTTTAATTTTAACGTGAAATAAGTGACCCAGTATCCTTAACTCATAGTAAATTCATATTAAATAAAAATATCTATTTACTTTATCTTTAATTATAAATTTTATTTATTTATAACGAGACTATAGTTTCGAGTGGCTTTGCCCTCTTCATCAGTCTATTACAATGTATTCACAGGAATTAATTTATGACTGATGAAGAGGGCAAAAGCCCTCAAACTATAGTCTCGTTATAAATAAATAAAATTTATAATTCCAGCAGAAGACACACTCTTTTATTGTCTCCTTCAAAAGATATGCATATTTAAGACCAATTTAGGCACTAAAATAGTAATTTAAGTAAATATTTAAGAAAATCTAAGATTTAGAATTTATACAGAATCCAGTGTTGTAGTTACATAATTATTATTCATTTTGATTAAGTTAGAAAGAACGAGAAAGAAATAGGAAAATATGTTAAAATACAACGGTTAGCTCCTAGACTGGAATGTATTTCCTTTTTTCCTCTCGGTGTCTGTCAAAATGGATTAATAATAAATAAAACGTGATGCGGTCCAATAAGCAGGCAGATGTATTCTACACAGGGGTATATAATTCATCTACACATGATAGGGAACTTTGTTGCGTACATCGCCTCGAGTACAACGGGAATCACGGCGAAACACTAGCCTCGTTTGCGGCGAGAAAACAGACAGACAGACGGACATAGCTGCTCAATTGGCCAACAGGAAAGTCAATTACTTTGGAATGTAATTATATAGGTAAGCAGATAGGTTGACGGAAACTGAATATTTTTAATACTTAGTAGATGTTTGTAAGTTTCAAGATTCAGACAACTAGTTAAGAAAAGTAATTAAATTTAGTAATATTAAAAAAAAAGGAAAATGTTTATGCCATTTTCAACTAAGGAGTTCTAATTTTAACACAAAACTCAAAATGTATTCATTTCTCAGCATTGATAATTTTTATAAAAAAAAAAAAATAAAATCGACTTCAAAAATATTAAATGCAACAAATAAAATAATAAGAACTCAAAAATAAAATAAAATGCACTAAAAGGAATAAAATAATTATCTAATTTAGTTACAAATAAACGACGAAATATTAAGATGAAAATACTTTTTGAAGTCGGTGCCAAGCATATACATTTTATGAATCGAACTCGGATCTTACTTAGTACGTTTGGAGGTTAAGCTCGATTATATAGTTTGTTTAGCACCGACATCAAAAAGTGATTTGATGTTAATATTTCGTCGTTTAGTTGTAACTAAATTAGATAATTATTTTATACCTTTTAGTGCATTTTATTTGATTTTTGAGTTCTTATTATTTTATTTGTTGATTTTAATTTATTTGAAGTCTGTTTTATTTATTTTTTTTTTTTTATAAAAATTATTTTTATTTTTCAGTTTTTAGTGATGTTATTAATAGTGACTTAATATAATATCTTGCATGCATCTCGTAAGAGAAAGCGTCGGGCGAATGAATCAGAAAATGATAATAAAACTCCTGTGTTTTATATATTTCACTATAAACCAACACCACTTTCCCTAAATGTTGTTAATAATAAAATTCAATTCATAAAGTGGATATTGATGAGGCAGTCCAAAAAAGAAGAAGATAATTTACACTATCTTTTATTCATAAAACCGACGTTTCGGAGGCTATTCCCTCCTCTTCAGGGTTTTGAATAGTGAAGGACATCGTGGCATTCCCTCTGTCTCCTCTTTCAGTAATAATTCTGCTGAGAATGAAATACAAGATATTATTGTTACTGCCACTGAAAGAGGAGACAGAGGGGAATGCCGCATTGGATTTCCTTCACTGACTTTTCAAAACCCTGAAGAAGGAGGGAATAGCCTCCGAAACGTCGGTTTTATGAATACAAAGATAGTGTAAATTATCTTCTTCTTTTTTGACTGCCTCATCAATATCCACTTAATTCACTTATCAGTCCGTCTCCAAAAATTACTCCAATCTTATTCAATTCATAAATATAGAAATTCTCATCTAATTAAGAAAAGGAAGGAAAAAATTGTTTTTCTATGCCTTTGCTAAAGAAGAAGAAAGTTTTGAACATCTGCTGTGGAGAAAAGAAGGAAAACATTTTATTTGTTTCATTCATTGACCCCTTGAAATCCTGAAGAAGGAGGGAAAAATCCTCCGAAACGTCGGTTTGAAAGGAAAGGCGAAAGGATTCCAATAAATTACACCTTATTTGATATGTGTTAATTTGTTCTTTCCTCACTACCCCTGGGCTTCCTTCCATTACATTCAACTAAAATTTCTACCAGTCCGTCTCTCTCCAGAGAAAATTTCGTTGCAATAAAATATAATTTTAAAGAAAATTATATGTTCTATTATATAAATGGTATTTAATATAGAAATAATAAAATAAAATTTCGATGTAATATTTAAAAAAAATATCTTTTTGCACCCTTTGTCAAGGGAGAAAATGTTATAGTTTCTCTAATGAATATATACTCTTTGTAACCTCAAATTACAGTATACTAGTACATTATAGATCAGTGGTGCCCAACACTTTTTTGTCCGCGGGCCGGATTCAACATGACATAGGATCTCGTGGGCCGGATTCTTAATAATTGTATATCTTAGCGGCACCTTTAATTAAAAAACGCAACATTTTCAATGAATTCATGAATATTTTTGTGCTGATTCATTTTTTCAAAATATTTGTAAATTTAATGAAAATATTACGTTTTAAAATTAATGGTGCGGCTAAAATATATATATATTGAATACATTTAAAAGATTGCTGATACCTGAATTAAACGAAATCATAAATTTGGGTTAAGATTAAAAAAAAGACAAAATCTGCAATTTATTAATGTGAAGTCTGATGTTGCTTTTCAGAAACTGATTTTTGAATATTTGGTTCAAGTTGGGTTAACGTTTCTCCTTAATATGGAATGAAGGTGATCATCTGAAAGCCGAGCGCGAGACGCTGGTTTAGCTCTTTTTAAAGTAGAAAATGTTTGTTCACAAATATATGTACTTGCAAACGCCGTCGTCATTTTCATTCCAAATTTCCTCAAATTAGGATAAGAGTCTAACGCTGCATAACAATCTGCTAAAGAATTCTCGCGAAAAAGATCTTGTAATGGCGTTTGGCATTGTAATTCTATTCATTCTAGTTATAAAAAGGATTTTCAAACAAGCGTATTTCATTTTTAATCCGGTGAAATTCTGTAAATCTATCTTCGAAATTTTTGCTGAGTAATTGCAGCATCTTGGTAATTTTTTCTTTTGGAAAACGATCATTTTTCCTTTCTTTACTTAAAGCAGTACAAGTCGGAAAGTGCGTCAACTGTTCATTTTCTGTTTGCTTTATGAAAAGCTTTAATTTTGTTTGAAACGCACATAAATCAGCATATACATGAGAAATAAGTTTGTCTTTGTATTGCAATTTGAGATTTAGTCGCGGGCCGGATTGAGCCTCTTCGCGGGCCGGATCCGGGTTGGGCACCGCTGTTATAGATTATACAAGTCAAATAGACCAACCTAAAAAGAATTAACATACAAATTTACAAAACCCTAGTTCACTAGAAGAAACAACGCCACAATCGTAAAAAGATGGAAAAGTGAAAACAATATACATATACCCGTGGGGTGAACCGCAAGCTAATATCGTGTACACCTACTTCCACTTCAACTTTCATTTCCAAGTAGAAGACAATAGATGAATTCCAAAATAATTCCACATAATTCCAAATAGGTGTATACCTAATTCCAATCGCGGTTCACCCCTCGCATATAACTACGGTATATAAAAGGATGCTGGGAGCTTTAGCGTTCAACTCCACTAGTAATCTAACAGTTGTTCCATTTAAAGCTAGATGTCATTTCCAATAGCGATATACACATTTACAAAAATCCCACTTAGTATGCTGCTACTTGTAATTATTCTCTCTATATACTTTTAATCAAATTTAATATACCAGAAATAATAACCCAACATATCTAACTATATATCATTACTACCCTTTTATTTTTGTTTCACCTCAAATTCCCTCGAAATTGTAATAATTTGCAATAAATCACCCATGCAATGAGCATTTCTACTTAACCCGAACCTATTTTAGCAAACAATGAAATATTTTCCTATTATTTGACTGAATATTATTTGAGCTTCACATTAGAGCCCATTTCTAATGTGAAATTTCATTCAATGCCTCTCGCACCATTTGTCTGCCACCGCACTTTAATTAATGATGCTTGTAAAACGCTTCCTCAGCCAAACTTCAAAAGTCACCTATCAATTAGGTAGTTAATCATTTATTTTAATTAAACTCTAAAATTAGTGAGAGATACAAAAAATCTAATGAGCCTTCATTGAAAATTTATTGAATAAACACATTTCACAATGTTCAGAAAAGAGAGTGATATTTTAATCCATTCTCGAGGGAATTTCACAGAACCTCAGCCTAAATATATAAAACTTTATTTGACATTTTACTTAGGGTGAAAAAATATATTTCAGTATTTTCGTTTTCATGAAAATTTATTGTAAATATTACATTTAATTATTTATACATTTAATATTTTAGACAATTTCTAGATCAAAATTTCAAATTTATGGGGAATTAATGGATAATGAAAAATAAAATTCTGAATAAAATAATTTATTGGAACGTTGTTTATATCCTTTTAAAAAGCGGACGTTTCCGAGGATCTTCCTATACTTCTTCAGGTTTTAAAAGGGTTAACGAAGGAAACAACAACTTCCTTCTTTTATAGTTTATTTTTGTATGAAAATCAAAAATTCAGACCATAGGGGAGACCCTTTGTATTAATTTCAGATTTTTTCAAGGGTGTTAAAGTTAAATTTTTTCCCTTTATATCAAAACTAATACCGTATTTGGCCTCTCTATAGTAAATACTCTTGTATTAGAATCGATTAAAATATCTTGGGAATTAATAGTTTATTTTTCTATGAAAATCAAAATTTGAGACCACAGGAGGGACCCTTTGTATTCATTTCAGATTTTTCAAGAGTTTGAAAGTAAAATTTTTTCACTTTATATCAAAACAAATACATTATTTGGTCTTCTAAATAGACTTTTATTAGAATCCATAAAAATATCGTAGGAGTTAATAGTTTATTTTTGTATGAAAATCGAAAATTCAGACCACAGGGGGGGCTTTGTATTCATTTCAGATTTTTTCAAGGGTGTCAAAGTTAAATTTTTTTGCTTTATATCAAAACAAATACCTTATGTGGTGTCTCTAAATACTCTTGTATCTTGTGTTAGAATCGATAAAAATATATTGGGAATTAATAGTTTATTTTTCTATGAAAATCAAAAATTGAGACCACAGGAGGGACTCTTTGTATTCATTTCAGATTTTTTAAGAGTTTGAAAGTTAAATTTTTTCACTTTATATCAAAACAAATACAGTATTTGCTCTTTTATTAGAATCCATAAAATATCTTAGGAATTAATAGTTAATTTTTCTATGAAAATCAAAAATTCACGCCACAAGGGGGACCTTTGTATTCATTTCAAATTTTTTCAAGGGTTTCAAAGTTAAATTTTTTTTGATTTATATCAAAACAAATACCGTATTTGGTCTCTCTAAATACTCTAGAATCGATAGAAATAACTTTGGAACCTCTGGAACCTCTAAGGTGTTTATCAAATTTGCGAATTATCAATTTTCCACCATAAATAATTTTAAAAGAGCAACAGTTTTGGAAATTATTTTGAAACATTTTATTTTTAATCAATCCAAAATGCCTGGGCTATTAGAATATTATTAGTTGAATTAGACAAGGCAAATAAATTTTAACATCTCTAGCCGAGAAAGAACATTTAATTCTAGTAGTAAAATTTACGTAGCTTATCGAAATCGGGCATAGTTAGTTATAATTTCAGTCCCATTGATTGTATTTTTAAATTATGAAAATAAATACCCCGGGATTTGCCGATTACACATCAATTAATATTAAAATGAATATTGTAGCTATATAAAAATAAAATTAGCAAAAAAGTATATTTTTAAAATTTTCACTTATATAATTTGAAAATAATTAATGAAATATTAATAGCATTTTAATTCCATTCGTTCTAAATTAAGCATTTATTATAATTTTTTGTGGGTTGTTATTTTATTTATCAATGAGTTGTTTATTTAATTCCTAAATAGGCATATTCAGTTATCCGGAGTAAATGCGATTTATTAAAAAATCTTCTATAATATAAATAAAAGCGTGTTAAAAAACAGTTAATTTCAGACAAAATATATTTTATTAAAGATAGAATATAATATAAAATGATGCGATTTGTTGGGGAACACTACTCGGTGCTTTGATTCAAATTAAATTTTTTTTTACTTTATTTAATCCAATGGCTTACAAATTTTTAGAATTTGCAACCCTTTTCATTTTGCATCTCTATTTCTGCCGCGTCCTTGTTTTAAAAATTCTGCTAAAACAGACATTATAATAATATAAGTACTTTTCAGGTGAGTGCAGTTCCAAAGGAGTCAGATAAATTGTTAAAATCATTATAGCTGTTTGAATTTGTTAGATAGATTTTGCAATATTAATTCATTTGTATCTAAATACCTATAGGTGGAAAATGTTTATATAAATACATATTTTTCTTGTATACATTATATTTTTTTTAAGGTAGTTCTTTCACAAATGCAAAAATTCAAGAAGTCTTGGAAACTTGGAATATAAGTCATTAAAAGCATAATACACATACTGTGAAGATGATTTAGCACACCAAACATGAAATAATTGTAATTAAAAATGACATTTTTTACATAGGGTAGATAGGGAAAGGATGGGCATATGATCATTATTTTATTTTTTTTCATTGAAGGACTTTCACCATCTTGATGAAAAACTAATATTTATTAGAATAATAGATTCTGAGTAACTTAAAAAAAAATTGAAATTATTTACTTCTTAGTTTTGATAAAGAACAAAAAAAAACATATTTGGGCGATTATTTTTAGTAGAGGGGATATAAGCACAATGGCTTGGAAACGATCCGGCAAGTACCATATGTGTGTATCCATATAGAGATTTCGTAGTGTGAGTGGACAGTCACCTTAAAAAGACATAACCTAAAATTTTAGTTCCGTTCATATTTATAGAGTGGTTACGAAGCTAAAACTTTTTGTGTGGATTGTCGCGAAAGAACCTCCTTAAATGATATTAATGGTAGAAGTTAGGTCAAGAAATTGTAAATTCTTTATGAGAGATTTGATTCCTGCATTGTGAAAATAAATAAAATAAATTTTAGGAACCCGGTAAAGATCGAAGATACCTGTAAATACGAGTCTTGAACTACTGAAGGCTTTAAGTCCCACAAAAGATGGTGGGAGCAAGAAATTTCAATTATTTAAAAGTCATAGAGATAAAGCAATAGTTCGATTCTTATCCAATTTCTGAGGAAAGGGATGTTGAGATTTCTAAAACCATATTTCTTGAAATTAAGGTTTTTCAATATTCTTGAATTTTAAGTCTACCACAGATTGGCGCGACGTTGGTAGAGGCATAACTCTTCAGAACGAAGACTACTGTGCGATTATTTTTAGTGGAGGGGATATAAGCACAATGGCTTGGAAACGATCCGGTAAGTATGTGTGTATCCATATAGAGATTTCGTAGTGTGAGTGGAGAGTCACGTTAAAAAAACATAACCTAAAATTTTAGTTCTGTTCATATTTATAGAGTGGTTACGAGGCTAAAACTTTTTGTGTGAAAGAACCTCCTTGAATGATATTGATGGTAGAAGTTAGGTCAAGAAATTGTAAATTCTTTATGACAGATTTGATTCCTGCATTGTAAAATAAATAAAATAAATTTTAGGAACTCGGTAAAGATCGAAGATACCTGTAAATACGAGTCTTGAACTACTGAAGGCTTCAAGTTCCACAAAAGATGGTGGGAGCAAGAAATTTCAATTATTTAAAAGTCATAGAGATAAAGGAATAGTTCGGTTCTTACTGTGAGTAAAGGGATGTTGAGATTACTGTGAGTAAAGGGATGTTGAGATTTCGAAAATCATATTTCTTGCAATTAAGGTTTTTCAATATTCTTGAATTTTAAGTCTCCCACTGATTGGCGCGACGTTGGTAAAGGCATAACTTCTTCAGAACGAACACCACTGTAGTATCTACAATACAGAGGCATTCTAAGGAGATTGAGCTAGTTAAGACCGTAGTCTACTATTAGTTTTATTGACTTGAATACAGCCTGGGAAGAGAATGCTTAAAGTCCAAAAAAAAGTCATTAAAATATTTTTAAATTTTTTTAAAAAATATTTTTTATTTTTTTAAATATTTTTAAAATATTTTTTAATTTTTTTAAAATATTTTTAAAATATTTTTTATTTTTTTTTAAATTTTTTTAAAATATTTTTTAATTTTTTAAAATATTTTTAAAATATTTTTTAATTTTTTTAAAAATATTTTTTATTTTTTTTAAAACATTTTTAAAATATTTTTTAATTTATAATCAAGTAATGGAGAGGGACTCAGCCAATGGGCAGCCTCTGCTGAATAAAAAACTCCCAATTATAGAAAACGTTTCGGCTTTAATTAAATAATGCCATCATCAGTTCCTAAGAGTTGATGAGTCCTTGAAGACGAGCCCCATATTTGTGTATAAGGTGTTAATAAAACATTTTTAAAATATTTTTTAATTTATAATTAAGTAATGGAGAGGGATTCAGCCAATGGGTAGCCTCTGCTGAATAAAAAACTCCCGATTATAGAAAACGTTTCGGCTTTAATTAAATAATGCCATCATCAGTTCCTAAGAGTTGATGAGTCCTTGAAGACGAGCCCCATATTTGTGTATAAGGTGTCCGAGCATGATGATATTCCTCAATGGTTATAAAGTTGATACAATTTGATGGCTGTATATGTATATAATTAAGTAATGGAGAGGGATTCAGCCAATGGGTAGCCTCTGCTGAATAAAAAACTCCCGATTATAGAAAACGTTTCGGCTTTAATTAAATAATGCCATCATCAGTTCCTAAGAGTTGATGAGTCCTTGAAGACGAGCCCCATATTTGTGTATAAGGTGTCCGAGCATGATGATATTCCTCAATGGTTATAAAGTTGATACAATTTGATGGCTGTATATGTATATAATTAAGTAATGGAGAGGGATTCAGCCAATGGGTAGCCTCTGCTGAATAAAAACTCCCGATTATAGAAAACGTTTCGGCTTTATTTAAATAATGCCATCATCAGTTCCTAAGAGTTGATGAGTCCTTGAAGACGAGCCCCATATTTGTGTATAAGGTGTCCGAGCATGATGGGAGTTTTTTATTCAGCAGAGGCTACCCATTGGCTGAATCCCCTCTCCATTAAATTTTGACACCTCTCCACCTTAATTTTGGGTCAATATGCACCAAAATCTAATCAGCTCTTAATCTCAATGAACCAAGACTAAGTGTAAAATTTTTCGATGTTCACTTATTGGGTCTTTTTTGTAGACCGAGATGCCATGGTTTCGCCCAATTTTTTTAAATCAAATTAGTTTCAGCCGTTTTTGAGATATTTCGAAAAAAAAGAAAAAACACTTTTTGCATGCACGATTACAATACTTGACCATACACTGTATGTTAAAGTAAAAGTATCATCTTGATGAACTGTGTAAAAAGACATTTTTTTCGAGATAAGAAATTTTATTTTTTGACATCTTAATAAAATACACTATAGTATTAGTGTCATATCGTCGGCTTAGAGTGTAAAACTGCTAACTCCATTATTTATCAAATATAACAAATTAATACCGTTCGAAAGAAAAAGAAATGCAGCATCTTCCAAGTAAAACTGCTACTTAAAATTACGATAGTAAGTTGTAGAAAAAAAATGTGAAAAATATTTTCTCTCCCCTGTAAAATTTCCTTGTTGTGAGTTAGCAGGTTTACTCTCTATGGCGACGATATATATTTTTTTATAGTTAAATATATCCCATATGGTAATAAATAGATTTTTATATATTTTTTGAAAATATATTAAAAATATACAATTTTTGTGTTAAATTTATATAAAATTTATACTAGAGCGACATAAAAATAATTTTATTTTAAGAATATATAGAAAACATAAACATTTTATAATTTTAACACAAAAATTTTATATTTTTAATATATATTCAAAAATATATAAAAAACATATTTCGAAAATCTATTTATTTCTATACGGGATGTAATTATGTAACTTGCTTCTCTCTAAATTACAAGGGTTTGTAGAGGGTTTGTAATATATTCGAGTTGGCTTTTGTTAAAACACGTAAATAAAAATAGCTTCACGTGAGGGAATTTATATTAGATCAATTTTGAGTTTATTCCCTCCGAAAAAAATTAATACAACCACACTTTAGAGATCCCCCTCAAAGTATCGAACAAGTTTTGAGAAATCCCACCAAGAATTTAGTTAAAGCAGTGCATCAATTTTTCATCCGTTCTAATATCAAATGTGTGACAGCCTATCCATGTTAGGCGTCTCTGTCGCATCTGACCTGTCTTGGAATGAACACATCTCCTCTGTGGTGAAATCTGCAGCAAGGAAGATTGGCTTCTTATTCAGGTCCAAGCGATTTTACAAACCCCCACAACTTCTCACCATCTACAAGGCCCAAATCCGCTCCCTGTCTCGAATACGGCTCTCATCTGTGGAGAGGAGCCTCAAAATATTCTCTTGCTACCCTTGATGCAATTCAGAAACGAGCCGTCAGGCTAATTGACGATTCTACCCTCACCGACTCCCTCGACTCGCTGGCTCATCGAAGAGATGTCTCTGCCCTTTCCCTTTTCTATAGATACTATCACGGCAGGTGCTCTGATGAGATAAAATCAATAATTCCCCCAAAGCATGCTTTGCACGCAGCACACGTTTTGCCGACTCCCAACACTCTTTCGCGGTCAAATTGGAAAAGTGCCGGACCACTTCATTCGCGAATACATATATCCCCATGACTTCAAGGAACTGGAACTCTCTCCCAGCCTCTATCTTTCCCAGCACCTATGATCTTCAAACCTTCAAAACCAGGGTGCATAGACACCTACGTCTACACCCTCTCACTTAATCAACTTTCCCTTCTCTTCGGTAATGCAAGGGTCTTTCGAGATCCATAGGGGCTACATCTTTACTGGTGCACCCCTTGCATTCGATTGCATTAAAAAAAAAAAAAAAAAAGATCTAAAGTGTACTTTGTTATTAATATTATTTATTCTGTAAAGTGGTTTTATAATTTTATTTTATGTAATTTAAAGAGAATGGCCTCTGGTCACCTAATAAAAAAAAAAAATGGAGTTTATAGGGGGGGGGGGAAGCGGCAATATTGTTTTATCGGTGTTTTTCAACACTCGAAACTAAAAGCCCTCTCTGTTGTTAGTATGCGAAAGACGTTGAAAATGAGGAGCCTTAGGTGCGGCACCCTGGCCACCCTTCAACACATGCATTTATCCTATTTTTAACTACAGCTTGTGGCACGTGTCGTTCTCAATCCAAAAAAGGGCCGTGACGTTGAACACGCCTTTCGGATTAGTTGCGTGGGTGCATCTGCAAAGCTTCTAGGCGTTTTTTTTTTTTTTTATCTAAGGAAGAAGTTGAAAGGTTTATGAAATCATTAGATTGAATATCGTTGAGATTATGTGTTTGATTAAGTATCTTAATCATGGAATAATGGAGTGAAAATAGAGACGGATGTGTTCTGGAATTTGAAATAGAAATAAAATGATAATTATTTAAAATAATTACCTTAAAAATAGTCAACATGTTGAAAGTATCTATTCCCATATTTTTTTTATATTCATCAATGTTTTCATGTACATCTGCAATTTCCCTAATGGGTAATATACAATAATATTCATTTTGAACTTACTGTATTTACAAAGAGAAACAAAGAGGTAACAAAGAGGTTGTCCTCTGCTTGATGCAAATAAACATACACACATATATATCTCGAGATGACATATCTGTATATATATATTATTTATTTGTTTGAGACTATAGTTTCGAACTTCATAGTCTTGGTCTTCATCATCAGTCTTTCTTCAATTATAAATTTTTTTCATGGACTCAATATCATATGGATATTGAAAACTTGGTGTTCAATATCCATATGATATTGAGTCCATGAAAAACATTTATAATTGAAGAAAGACTGATTGATGAAGACCAAGTCTTCGAAACTATAGTCTCAAACAAATAAATAATATATATACAGATATTACATCTCGAGATATATATGTGTGAATGTTTATTTGCATCAAGCAGAGGACAACCTTTTTGTTACCTCTTTGTTTCTCTTTGTGAATCAACAACTCTGCTACTCTAGACAAAACAAAAACATTTCAATTACTGTATTTAGATGTTATTTTAATAACAAAGCTAAAATGGCATTTTTATTGAACTGTCATTCACAAGAATATTTACATTTATATTTAGAATATATATAATATTTGTTGTTTCGAATGTTTAGAAATTTGCATGTAAAATTTGGCGGAGATAGGTCCTTAGATTAAGCAACATGTAGCTGTTCTTTCGCGACAATCCACACAAAATGTTTTAGCCTCGTAACCACTCTATAAATATGAACGGAACTAAAATTTTAGGGTATGTTTTTTTAACGTGACTGTCCACTCACGCTACGAAATATCTATATGGATACACACATACTAGCCGGATAGTTTCCAAGCCATTGTGTTTATATCCCCTCCACTAAAATAATCGCCCAAATATGTTTTTTTTTGTTTTTTATCAAAACTACGTGGTAAATAATTTCAATTTTTTTTTAAGTTACTCCGAATATATTATTCTAACAAATATTAGTTTTTCATCAAGATGGTGAAAGTCCTTCAATGAAAAAAATAAAATAATGATCATATCCCCACCCTTTCTCTATTTACCCTATGTTAAAAATGTCATTTTTAATTGCAATTATTTCATGTTTGGTGTGGTAAATCGTCTTCAAATTTTAACAGTATGTGTATTATGCTTTTAATGACTTATATTCCAAGTTTCAAAGACTTCTTGGATTTTTGCATTTGTGAAAGAACTACCTTAAATACCCTATGATAACCACCCACCTTTGGGAGAAACAAATTCTTATTCAGTTCTTAAGAGCTTTTTATTACCTTTTGTTGAATTTATAAATCGTGACTGTTTTTATTTTTAGCATTTAATGCTAAAATGCAACAATTTTGTTGCCTTCTATTGATGAACTCTAAAAAAACTCAAGTACTTTACGGGAGACCCTAAATTTTACGCAGCTATGAAGAACAGGTGGCGAACGAATTGCCTATATTCAGGCGTATGGTGCGTACAGGCTAAAATTTTTAATTAAATTTGACACATTGTGAAGGGGGGGGGGTGTTCTGACGTCCCTTATTGACTGAGCTATCGTCGTTCTGTGTTTCTTATAAAATAGTAAATATTGTCATTGAGAAGATCTTGAAATCAATTTGACCATTCTGAAATATCTTGATTTTACAACATTTATGACATCCTCAGTATCATTTACCCCCGAGGGGTGAACCATGACCTAATATCTTGTACACCTACTTTCATTTCCAAGTAGAAGACAATAGATGAAGGGGCATTATGTAATAAATTCCAAAATAATTCCACATAATTCCAAAGACGTGTACACCTAATTACAATAGCTGTTCACACCTCGTTTACCCCTAAAAACGACTGGATTCGGCGTGTAAGAATTTCATTTTTGGGGTGTGTGCTGATCACACTACAATATGGGATATGTTATTTGCATTCTGAAATAAACGTCCAAAATGTTCACTAGCTCTTAGACTAATAAGACTAAGTTTATTTTAAAATTTGAGACCAAGATAAACATAGAATTCAGCATGTTGTTCTGACATCATGAAGTATTTTCATTGCTATTTTAAAGTTTTAATCTCATTTAAATAATTGTCTTTTACTTGACACTTGTCAGGTAAGAATGAATCAAGTTGCGGAAGGAAAGGAAGCACGTGTCCAGCAAAAAACTCTGAGAACGGAAGTGTTCTAAAGTTGCATGTCTCGTCTCGGTGTCACGGGAAGGAGTTGTTCTTTAGAAACACTCCTGGATGCAACTTGTTGTGTACTATTCCCTTGGGAACTTGTTCCTTTCGGAATCCGACCAACAACCATATCGGATGATTAGTACGTACATACCCCAAGAATCCGAGCTTGGCTTTGGTTCCATTAACTTTCCATTGAAAGTTATATTTATATATGTACCAAATTTTATTAAACCATGAAAATATAATGATTTTGAAAAACTCTCTAGAATGTGTATTAATGCCTGTCGTGCGGACATATTATTGAATTATTTCAATTTTTTTTTTTTGTTCATTGCCTAAACGTCATAACGTAAAAATCATTTTCAACGATATAAGTTTTCCGATTTGGGTCTGATTTCTAATACCCACGATAACTCAAGAATGGAAAGTCGTAGAAAGTTCGATTCACTGCTAAATCGTTATTATTTTCAATGTATAGAACTTAGTATATTTTGAGCTTTTTAGCTTCAGAATTTTCGATCCGAAAATATATTTTATTTTCACGATGATTTTGACCTATTATCATGTGAAAAGCGTAAACAAATATGTTAAATAAAACAGTTTCAATAAATGAATTTTAAATAGTTTAGTACAGCGGTGCCCAACCTACGGCCCGCGAACAAGCTCAATCCGGCCCGTGAGCAAGTTGACACTAAATATGTAATTTTTGTAAAATATCTAAAAAAATTATAAATCATATTGATAATTAAAATCAAAAATTTCTACATTTTTTTATGTACATCAATATTTTGAAGGAGACAGTAAAAGAGTGTGTCTTCTGCTGGAATTATAAATTTTATTTATTTATAACGAGACTATAGTTTCGAGGGCTTTGCCCTCTTCATCAGGCAGAAGACACACTCTTTTATTGTCTCCCTTCAATATATAAAAATTCTACTACTCTAGGCAAAAAAACTTTCAATTTACATCAATATTTTTAGTATCACTGACAATCTTGTAAAAATATAGTTCAAATTGCGCCGCAGTACTGTCTTGTTGTCGGATAATTTGACGTTTATTTAAATGCGAGGACAAATTAGACAAGTACAGAAATTTTATATTTTATTATTTTATATTAGGATTGTATATTTTAGCCGCACGATTAATTTAATAACGTAATATTTTCATTAAATTTACAAATATTTTGAAAAAAAAAAAATGAATCAGCACAAAAATATTCATGAATTCATTGAAAATGTTTCGTTTTTTTTAATTAAAGCTGCCGCTAAGATATATAATTATAAAGAATCCGGCCCGCGAGATCCTCTGTTATATTGAATCCGACCCGAGGACAAAAAAGGTTGGGCACCACTGGTTTAGTATATTCGAATTTATTTCTAGGAAGGTCTCTCTATCTCCGAACATTAGCAAAATTTGCAGAGAAGGTATCTAAACTTAAACTGAAAAAGTTTTCAATGTCGGGCCATTCAATTATACAATTTATGAGTGTCTAATATTTATATTTTGAAATTGGCAAAATAAAAATTAAGCCGAAATGTTATTGTGTGAAACTTTATTTGGCTGCTCTCACTCTTTTTTTTATCTTTCACATGAAAATGAAATTTTTTTTTAATACTATTATTCAACTTTATTAAAAGTAATTTTTTCCAATGTTAAAGATTAATTTTTGAAATTTTATTTTATTCTTAAATTTTCGTTATAAAAAGCAAGTTGAAACATATTTTAATCATTCCACAACAGTTTTTCTCAACCTTTTTTGATTGAGGGCACACTAAAAATATCTGTAATCGTTTGCGGCACACCTGGTGAATGTAAAAAATACAAAAAAAAAATATTTACAAAATTGCGATGAATTTGAATTCGATTTAGTCATCTTTATACTTCCTACCTTCAGTTTGTGAAGCACCAAATTTTATTAGATATTTGTCCATTATGGCTAAATGAGTAAAACATTTTTTAATTAGTTCACAGTAATGCAATCACATTAAAGAAATTTAAAGACTTATTTATTTCATAAATATTTTGATTTTAAGAAAGAGCCAATTTGATTCAACGTTAATTAAAATTGAGAAAAAAATAATATCAAATAAACTAAATTTAAAAATATTTTTTTTTGTGCCGCGGTACATAGCTTGAGAA
This sequence comes from Forficula auricularia, assembly GCA_024734495.1. NCBI lineage: Eukaryota > Metazoa > Arthropoda > Insecta > Dermaptera > Forficulidae > Forficula > Forficula auricularia. Next base: position 6,766,580 of record JALMQS010000075.1, read on the forward strand.
ACAATATTCTAAAACAACAATATTCATCAGTTCTAGTTAGTGTAATATATAATCTAATAATAATCAGAGATTGTTTTTAATAGTATAAATGCGGTTTCTAATTTAGACCAAATGAATTTCCTTCGAGGGAATGAATGATTTTTCAACAAGATGAATTGAAATTCAAAACATTGTATGATTAATGAATGAGTTTGGACTTTAATCCCAAACTCTGAAGCTTTAAATACCTTTGCAAAGGGGTCCGGGCTTCCCCTTGGGGTGAATGCACCCAATCTTGGCACCCCAAACCCGAAAAAGAGGACGCCTCTCTGTCGCCGTCCGGTAATCGAAACCTTTCAAAGCACTTGGTTTGTCTATTTTCAGCGCCTGAAACACTTCCGTCTTCAATGGCGTTTAATTGCAAGGGAAGTTACACTGGTGCGTGATTTTATTGCCAGGGCGAGGGATCGTCGTTACCGTCATAGAGACAAACGACAGACGATTCAAAATGGGGGGGGGAGTTATGATAAATTCTGACGGACTCGGAACATGACATCATTAGATAGCAGTTTTTATTCAGCTCTCGGTTACCACGAAATATTGTTTTGCATTTATATTTAGCCTCGCGGAGGAGCTTTTTCATTCTTACATTCTTTAGATTAGACGTGTCAGAAACGAGACACGTGTGGGCCTCTATCCCCTTCCAGGGGGCAATTAATATTAGATTAGACCTCGAGACTATATTACTTCCTCAAGCAGAATCAGCTCGCCATTTATATACTTCAAGTCAGAAACAGTTTCAGAGTATATCTATCTATTCTTATAATCGGGTGATATTTTTACTTTACCATAAATATTATGAACACGGAAGTATTAATATCATAAAGAAAAATTTCAAAATTTTGCAAATTTTTACTTTTCACCTGTGTCCGAATTGTGGTTTTACACGGTATGATAAACATACGACTGGAATTGTGAATTCTTACTGTGAAAAATATTAAGTTAATGTCTTAACCCTAGGATGCATAGCATGGGTATTTTATACCCACGTTGTAATAAAATTCTGTTTTTACTGATAAGATGTGTAAGAAATGTAATCAAATGTCATGTATTCCTCTATTGGTTAGTTATGAATGAAATAGAAGTGTTAACGTGTACCTTAAATTTATTGTTATTTAAATATTTACATATGATTATTTTTAGAATTATTTACATGACATGGGTATTTTGTACCCAAACTAATTTGTGACATTCAAATTCACCTCCTCTAGTTTAAAAGTTGGTGCATTCATTTAATTTTGGTTAGTATACTAATTATTAGTGATTTTCCACTTTCATTCTTGAATTTGTGTCCTTTACTACGTTAGTTAGTTGTAATCTGCCGAAGCTCTTTTGTTTTTTGTGGTTGTATTTTCAATCTTAGAAGATATTTGTAATTCGGTAGGTTTCTATTCTATATTATATTTATATTAGCTTTACATGCAGCTTCTTTTGTAGAAATGACATCGACAAGTGGTAGGAAAAGGAAATCTGTCAAATATACCGATCCTGATCTTAAAGAAAATGTGCTGCAATGTCTCGACGAAACTTCGTATGTTAGATCATAATCAAGTGAAGATTCTGATTATGGAGATGTTGAAGATGCAGCTCTCGATGAAGATATAGACCAAAATTATAATTCATTGCCAGGAAATGCAATTGATAGTGATAGTAGTAGCAGTCAGAGTGTGAATAATATGGATATGGAGACAATCGATGGTTTTTGACTTCCCCAAGTGGAAAGAAATGGTCAAAACATCCTAAAAGGAGCTCAAGTAAATTTAGATCATATAATACGTTTTACACCCGGACCTACTAAAAAAGGAGAAATATTTACTCATGTGGATGCTTGGAAAAAATATATAACTCCAAATATTGTAGAAGAAATCGTCATTTGTACTAATCGAGAAGCTAGGTGTGTATGCTCCAGGAAAAATAAAATATGGCAACCTATTGAGAAAGACGAGATAAATGCATTTTTGGTATTTTACTTATGGCTGGGATGATAAAAGTTGGGATGTACCTATACGAAAACTATTAGACATATTATCAAACCCTATATATTCTGCTTGTATGTCTACGAACAGATTTGAAGATTTAAGAAGATTTTTGAGGTAAAAGGACGCGATCTGAGAGATTGAAAACAGATAAATTAGCCCCTATCTCTTATATTTGGAATTTATTTATAACTTAGTACTAAACTGTTATGGTGCCGAAAGAAAATGTTACTATTGATGAACAGTTGCTTGTGTTTCGAGGAAAAAATAAGCATCTCCAAAAGCTTGTTTTAGAGAATATTAAAAAATTTATAAACAGAGAAAATATTCAAGATCAAGCTGTTAATATAAAATTAAATATAAAAGCACGTTGTTATATGTGTCCAACAAAAAAAGAGAGAAAATGTGACAGACAATGTATTTCTTGTAATAAATCAATAAGTAAGGAACACACTGTATATAAATGTAATAATTGTATTAACGTTGTAAATTAATTAGTTTATGTTATGTTAATAAAAAAATGTTAAAATGGTCAAATAAATATGGTTTATAAATAATATTTATTGTGTTTTCTCATAATGGGTATATTTCACCCATGTCATGTTAATTGTATGACGGTGCAACTCGTGCATCCTAGGGTTAAGCTAGAAAAAATTAGTTTCAATGATTATTTTTTTCTCACTGTCTGTTTGTCTGTTCAATTATTCAAGTATTCAAGAAATCAAGAAAAGAAAATCGTAGAAATTTCGTTCTGGTGATAAAATGTTTTTTATTTTCAAAACGAAGAACTGTTTAGATTTAAGACTTTAAAGCATCCAGTAGATATCAGAAAAAAAATCTAATTGATACAAGAAAATATATCGAATGACTTTAGGAAATGAGCTGAAATTTGGTATATAAGTTTGTAAGTAAGTTTGTAGTGAACTCGACCTTTATTTTTATCTTAAATCGTTCGCTGACAGTTCGAAATTACAGTCCCTATTAAATAATATTATATAATTATTTTTTTAAGGGCCTCGCTTATAATTATTATAAGCAGAGAACACCGTCATTGATTTCCTTTTGAAAATTGAATACTTTACTACTCTTAGCAAGAAAATATAATTAAATAAATAAGTTTGATAAATTTCAACTATTGACTTAAGGAACTTAGCATATTTAATATTATATACCTACATATATTTTTTACCTTACCATACAGGGTGTGGTCAAGTATAGTAATCGTGCATGAAAAAAGTGTATTTTTTCCTTCTTTTTTTCGAAATATCTCAAAAACCGCTGAAACTATTTTGATTAAAAAAATTGAGCTAAACCATGGCATTTCGCTCTACAAAAAAGCTCTAATAAGTGAACATCGAAAAAATTATATTTTTCGAGATAATAATTGTTTTGTCAAAATGTCTGTTAGTCAGTCTGTTAGTTAGTCTGTGCGTTACCAAATTTTTGTGGACGAGCTAGCTCAAAAACTAGTGTGAATATCGAAACCAAATTTCACACGTAGTTTTGGTCCATTGATTTTTCGTTTATTGGGCCACGCAGGTGGGGGCCTCCACTTACAAGAAATATTTACATAGTCGGGTGAATTTAATTATAGGAGTATTTACACAATTATAGGAACATTTACATAATATATTTACAATTTTTTTTCTTTATACAATTTCTAGCGCATGGCGATTTCCCTATAAGTTCTCCTGTTGAAGCTATAAAAATTCATCAAAGAACCCCTCATCGCCCTGAAGGTCATATCGCCTAAAGTTCTCTGGGAAATTCCCAGGGCGACAAGGGAGGCACCGCTTTATGCCACGAGGAGATCTGATTAGATTTTGGTGCATACCGACCCAAAATTAAGGGGGTGGAGGGTGGTAAAAAATTAAAAATCTAGGTCGTTTGAGCAAACTCACCCAAATTTTGTATAGATAATCAGTGGACCCGCAGAAGTCTAAAAATGCAAAATCTAACCCTCCAAAATGGAGGGGGATGGGGGGAAGGGTCAAAAAATGAAAATCTTGGCCATTTGAGCAAACTCAACCAAATTTTGTATACATAATCAGTGAAGCCCCAGAAGTCTAAAAATGCAAAAACTAACTGCCCGAAATGGGGGGGAGGGTGGAGGGTCAAAAATGAAAATCTTCGCCATTTATCAAACTCAACCAAATTTTGTATACATAATCCGTGGGTCTCCAGAAGTCTAAAAATGCAAAAACTAACCGCCCGAAATGGGGGGGGGTCAAAAAATTAAAATCTTGGCCATTTACCAAACTCAACCAAATTTTGTATACATAATCAGTGTGCCCCTAGGAGTTTAAAAATGCAAAAACTAACCCCCCCCTCCCCTACATGATTATAAATAATTTTATTAAATATTAATGTAAGTGATGGGCCAGGTTGTATGGTAAGTCAAGTGGATGGCCACATCAGAACACGTCAGCTTATTTTTTTGCTATATTTTTTAACTGAAAATTTTAAGAAATAATTTTTCTTCTCTATTTTCTTGAATAATCGTGGGTATCTAAAGGATTAGCCTAGAAATTTAGTTCATCAGCGCTCTACTTTATTTCGAGATTGTAAAGTTGGTACCCTCAAAGAATATAATAGGTATAATATAATATAATATAATATAAAATAACGCAAACCCAATCGTTTCACAATGTAAAATATAATGGAAATTCGTTCCATAAACGAGAACTACCTTTTCAATTAAGCTAATTAAATAATTTACCTCGTTATTCTAATTACAAATAATTTTCCTTTAATCAATAGAATATTTAACAAAAGCTTCCTTGTCTCGTTTTCAGTTATATATTATATGGTATTAGTAGTTTTAATAATCTAACATGAAAGCAGCAAATATGATGTCAAAACAAAACCAAATTAAATGGATTCCATTCGTCTCTTTTTATTCTTTGATCTCTCAAAATAAATAAATAAATAAATATAAAAAAAAAACAATACTAATATTAATAAATTCCAGATAATCAGTACCTTTGAAAATCATCACTGTTAAAATTAAACCCAACACATTCCAATATACTAGTATATCCATTTTTCCCATCTATATTATATAAAATTCTTTACCCGATACACTCACTCACTCACTCACTCATCATCAAAACAGCCAGAACCACTGGATATAGAAACATGAAATTTGGAGAGGATATTACATCTATGACATAGAGGCTCACTAAGGATTTTTTGAAATTCGACCCCTAAGGGGGTCAAAAGGGGCAAGGTGTGTTTTCACTGATTATGCGATATCTCTTAAGGACGATAAAATATCTACTTACTTTTTACTTATAAAAATACTAAATTAAAATATCTAAAAAGAATTTCAGGATTTTTTGAAATTCGACCCCTAGAGGGTCAAAAGGGGCAAAAATATCTTTGCAATGTGTTTACACTAATTATGCATTTTCAATTAAGAACGATAAGATATCTACTTGATTTTTAATTAATAAAATTCTAAATACAAATATCTAAAAAGTAATTTCAGGATTTTTTGAAATTCGACTCCCAACTATCCAAAATGTGAGTTGGGGCAAAAATTAAAACTCTCTCCGATCTTGATCAAATTTTGAGGAGTTATTCTTTATTACTTTAAGAAACTATTCCTGTAAAAATCAACTATCAAAATTGACTGTATGGGGGCGAAAGGGGGTGGGGCAAAATATAGAAATTTTTAGCTTTTTTGTACATTTACTCTTTAGAAAATTGAGAGTTATTTATTTGCAAATATCTAAAAAATAATTTCAACCTCCCAAAATGTGAGTGGGGGCAAAAAATTAATACTCTCTCCGATATAGATCAAATTTTGTAATGTTAGTTTTTAAGACTATATAAAATGTATGCTGTAAAAATCAATAGCCAAAATGAGTGCGTGGGGGCGAAAGAGGGGGCAAAATATTACAAATATATATTATAGACCTAATAATCAAATGCCGAGACGCTGCCCGCCAGGGCCACCTGCCCGGAGGGCGGAGCTGTAGAGGGCGTGCCGAAGGCACGCCTGGAGCAGCTCGTTAAAATATATAAACATATCTTCATTATTTTTGTTTTAAAAATTCTTGATAAATTATAAAAGAATTTTTAACCTAATTATCAAACATTTTTATACTAATAAATAAAGAAGGTTTGAAAGGAAAGGAGGAAGGATTCCAATAAATTACACTTTATTTTATATGTGTTAATTTTTTCTTTCCTCACTACCTCTGGGCTGCCTTCCATTACATTCAATTAAAATTTAACTATTCAAAATATTTTGAAAACATTTTCCACCCTAAAAATTAATTTTTATTTCCTGTCGTTTTTGCTATCCATCAAATGATTTATTTATTTATTTTTGATATTTAAACAAAAATTAAATTATATTATTATTTTTATAAAATGCATTTACGGCCACGAATTTCAATATTTCATATCCCAATAAAATTTACTTTTCCAAAGAGAACAGGCATCTAAACAGGGTTTTGATTTCAGTACATTGGTGGATTAGTTTTAGTTATTTGTTAAAAGAGAAGTTTCGTCTGAAACAATTTGGAATGACTATTTTTTATTAGACATACAAAATATAGGTATTAAGGCTTTATCAAGCGATTGATAACAATTCCAGAATTAGTTGTTGAAACGTTGTACTTTCTGATGAAATTATCTCATTAAAAATTCCCAATCTAAGTAGAGATTTTTTTTAATTACACTTTTTTCAAAAATATTATCGTATTAGGATAAATATATTACTTACCTAATTTTTAGTTTTTCTTTAAAATAATTTAGTATGATCTGAGATATTTTATTGGGTTGGACTACCCGGGCAATATGGTGATTAAGAAATTTAGCTAAAATTATTATTCCAAATCATCCACTTGAAATCAAGGAAAAATAATTTTATATAGGCATTTAAACGAAAAAACTATCGTATTTTTGTGATTTGACAATTTTTTGACCCTTATCTTCAATCTTTCTTATAACAATTATTTTGTTTTCTGTGCATGAAACCCTTAGCGTGAAGTGGTTCATCATCCCTGCGTGGACTGAAAGTTTGGCACTTGGGTTCGACTCCTGGAGAGGCTATTTTTTCTGATATGAATTAAAACATATCTAATGGCCATCAAATTTTTCATATTAAATTTAATTTTGATTTGAAGTTGGTTATCTTCTAATAATTAGTTTATATAGTTGGTAAACAGCGCTGCTGACTGGTGGTAAAAATAAAAACTAATACACGCAGGTAATTTTTTATTTTATTTTATAAAGAGAATTATTTAAACAAAAATATATATATATATATATTATTAGTTTGTTTATTTTTTATAGATTGTTGTTTAGTATTTTATTCAATATTAAGTCCTTAGACCATGAAATATATAGATATGTCCTGGTGTCGATTTGGTGAGGCCAAGATCAACTAGAGAATGTGACGTCATCTGTAGGTAGGAACACCCAGAAATAGCATGGCCACTTTAGGAATTATTTTACATTGAGATAAATTTATCTTGTTTAGATTATTTATTTTGGATTCCAATAATCGCAAATTAATATTATATTATACCAAAATATTACCAAAATAGTTATGCGAGAACGTGACGTCATCTGTAGGCGAGGTTGGCCTCACTTCACTCTGTAGCAGAGAGCGTGTCTATATATTTCATGGTCTAAGATTAAGTCCTTTATTTAAATATTCTTCGGCATCTCAATTTTGAAAAATTATCCTCGGCATGATTGATTACCCGTTTGTTTTAGTTATATTTTTGACCACGAGATTGCGTAGTGGCAAGAACCACTTACCAACAATGATTAGGTGGGTGACGAGAAACGACACGTACTTTTTAAACAGCTGTATCTCAGTTTCTGTAATTAATTAGTCACGATGAAAGTCAACTGAATTTTGGCAGTTATAACAATAATGCACACTCAATAGAATCGTCATAACTAAACCCTTTTAGGGTAGATAGCAATTGCCAGCACAATAAAAAATATTAATGACGGTGCTTGAGTATGTTTGAAGCTGTAAAACGAATTGAGTGTAATAATAATGATACAAAAACATTTTACTCACCTTAATAGAGAAAGGATCTATTCAAATTGCAAATTTATTTGCCTAATCTAGATAATAGGTCTTTGGAAGCTTTTATAGCTCGGTACTCTTTGTTCTCACTTATAAAACTTTCCCTTCCTTTAAAAGTGACAATGTTTGTTTATGCTTTGCTTTATGTCAGTTCGTAAGAGAATTCTAAAAGGCCACACCATTTTATTACTAGCTTTAAGCAAAGTTATTTTGTGTTGTTGGTAAATTTTAGAAAAGTGAGGGTGAATATACTGCGCTCGTTTGGCTAGCGGGTATAAATGGAGACGCCCGAAAAAAAAGACTTAATTATAAAAAAATAAAACCGACTTCAAAAAAATTAAATGCAACAAATAAAATAATAATAACTTAAAAATAAAATAAAATACACTAAAAGGTATAAAATAATTATCTTATTTAGTTACAATTAAGCGATGAAATATTAACATGAAATTACTTTTTGAAGTCGGAGCCAAACATATACATTTTATGAATCGTACTCGACGGATCTTACTTAGTACGTTTAGCTTATATAGTTTGTTTGGGACCGACTTCAAAAAGTAATTTCATGTTAATATTTCGTCGTTTGGTTGTAACTAAATAAGATAATTATTTTATACCTTTTAGTGCATTTTATTTTATTTTTAAGTTATTATTATTTTATTTGTTGCATTTAAGTTTTTTGAAGTCGGTTTTATTTATTTTTTTATAAAAAATATTTTTATTTTTCTATTTTTAGTTATGTTATTAATAGTGACTTAATTTAATGCATCTCGTAAGAGAAAGCGTCGGGCGAATGAATCAGAAAATGATAATAAAATTCAATTCATAAATATAGAAATTCTCTCGAAACGTTTGCGGGTTTTAAATGAATGTTTTAAGATTTTTTTTATAAAAGATTTTATTTATTATAATTTCGATTATTTGGTCATAAGAATTGGAGATTTACGTTATTTCGTCATTGATCATATCATCAGAAATTGACCAAATTAATATGGTTCCACTAATAAGGTACCCTCTTTCCAATAAAAAAAGAATCATTCAAATCGGTCCATAAACAAAGAAGCTATGCCTGAACAAACATATAAAAAAAGGTCCAATACCAATGAAAAAAACGGGACCAATCTGAAGCTAGACTGAACCCAATGCAAAAAAATCATCAAAATCGGTTCACAATTGGAGGAGATATCAGGTAACATAGACAAAAAAAATCAGTCGAATAGAGAACCTCCTCCTTTTTTGAAGTCGGCTAAAAATCATTTGCTATTGGCGAAAGAAGTATTTGAAGTCTTTCAGAGGGAGATTACTCATTTTAATTTTGATAATTGAGTTCAAATCTTAAGTATTTTTCGCCTTTCATCGCCTCCGAAAATGATAAAAAATATTCAAGATCAAGAAATAAAGTTATTATTAATATATTATTTTATATATTGTCATGACTAAGGCCACCTGTGCTCCCCTCCCTTTCTGCCGAAACATTGTGTTTAGTATTATCATTCGAGTTATTAAAGACTCCAATCTCTTAACAAATAGTTACTCTAGACCAGTGATTCTCAACCTGGCTTTGTCGGTTAGTAGTATCACCCCTCAAAAAATTTGTGATGTAAAGAAAAATACTAAATTTAGAGTCTAAGTATTACCTTACAGTCAAATAAAACCTTTAATACTTAAGAATGCGATGAACATCACTATTATTGTTTCAATGATACCATTTTGGTTGATCTTAAGTTCATTAACTTTCTTATAATACAACGATTACGTTACATTAGTAACAAAATGAAAATATTATTTTGTTATTAATGACGTTTGAAATAATATTGCTTTTCAAATAGATGAGAATTTTATTTATGAGTATACATTGAATATGTAAAAAAAAAACATGTCCGATTTGAAAGGGGCACGACATTATCAAAAAAATTTAATAATGATATTATTCATGAAAATAAAAATGTTAGGTATTATAATTTAATATGCACATTTTTTCTACCCAATTTCCCCAAAATCTAGCAGATTTTTAAAATGTGGCAACACCGTTATCGGTAGCGGTATGTTATATTTGGAAGCTATAAAAGTAGCATGATGTTGATATTTTGACGAAAAATTAAATATCTCATATTTTAGTGATAGGGGGTTCCTCAGAAATAAATATAAGTGCTCTAGAGTTCCTCGCTCTACAAAAAAGGTTGAGAAACACTGCTCAAGACAAAATCGATCTGAACAAATAGTCTCACTTCTCCAACATTTAATAAAAATATAATAACTTTTTGTCTTAATTTATAGCCAAAATATTGATTAAAATTCTCCAAATATTTTTTTTTCATTTGTTAATTTTTTCATTTTTACTTTTACGTTTATTTTTTTCCTTGTCCTGGAGGGGGGCTTCAGTCCCCTTATCCCCTCCATGGTTGCGCCGCACTGGGACAGGCTGATTCATTGTAGAAGATGGTCGATTTTCATCTCAGAGTCTGCGGAGTTACTAGATAATTTATAAATTAAAAAAAAATCTTTTTTTGCAGATGGATTACAATCAGACTTATTATTACAATACACCATCAAGGGATCAAGTATATTATGTCGTTAAGTGCCCGCTATGCATGGGGGCAACGAATCCAGGCCAAGTTACCCTCTGTGCAAATGGCCATCGTGGCTTCGTCGATTGCTTTTGAGAATTTTTTTTATTAAAACAAATAGGTAGGTACTTCAAGAAATTAAAAAAGAACATGATTCTTGATTAAACATATGAAATATATTTAGGTTAGTTTGCCATAAGAAACGGTTTGTTGTTGCCGTTACTCATCCCATGAGCCCTGCCCTTAGGGGGGTTCTGACCCCTCCCCCCGTGGATACTGCTCTAGTGGTGAGAGTGAATTTAGTCGAAGAGATCATTTGGCATTCGGATTCTTAAATTTCCCGTCTCGAATCTCGCACATAAATCTTTCACTCACTTCAAAAACTATGACATAAAATTAATTTCTGACTCCTACCCTCACTCACACAAAGCAGTATCTTTTTGAGGCGAAGGTCTTAAAATATATTTTTAAAAAATCTAATGTTAAATTTGGAAAATAACGAAAATGATGCAATATTCGATGAAATTGAGTAAAATTTCAAAAAATGAAGGGTACTTTTTTTGGACAGCATCTCCTGGTTGAAAAGTCACCAACCGCTTTATATTTAAATATTCCAAGTATTAAATTTTTAAATTAGACATTTGATTAGTCATATAGGCATGCACTTACATTAAATCAGTCTGTCATTTTGAAATCTTCTTATTTCTTTGTAGACCTCAGGTCTGTTTATACCAGATCGTCATGCCATCTATTTTGAAATCGATATTAGAATAATAGATAAAACCGCCTCACCTGAAACAAAAGAACAAAACAATTTATTAGGAAAGGTGTCTCGTATTAAAATTTCATTAGATTTTTTTCACTCCTTTATTTAGGATTTTATGAATGTATCATTATATCATTTCCTTTTTGAATACATTCGAAGTAGGTTTATTACTTATTAATAGCTATAAATTTCATATAAAATTGATTATGTATTTATAGGAGAGATAGTATGATTTATTGCCATTGAGATTTCGTAATTTCACTCAATACTGAAATAATATATTCACTTTATTGGTGAACGCTATCTATTATTATAAAAAATATTATAGGTACAGGGTGATTCTCAGCGAATGTAAAAAATCTTGAGGCAATTATTTGGTGGGTAATTAAAAAAAAAAAAAAAAAAACAAGTGCCAAAATTCTTTTGGATGAGGCCCTTCGAAGTTAAGCATCTGTCACCCGGGTAACACACAATATCCCCAGAATATTCTAAGAAGTTATTTGAAGGACATATATATTCCAATTATCTCCAGGAGATCCACAGAATATTTGTATGTGCGTTAATCTTCTGAGAATATTCTTTTCCGAATATTACAAGAATGCGACTAAGAATATTCCGGGAAAGGGAATTTAATGTCCTACACGAATATTTTAGTTTTAAGAAAATTCCCAGAATATCTACGAAGATTGAAAGATTATTCACAGGATATTCCGATGTCCAGAGAAGATATTACCAGAATATTTATAGATTATTCTTGTGCTACCTGGGTACATAGGTAATAAAAATTATCTCTAACTCGGATTCAGCAAAATGGTCTTACAAATAATTTAATTTTTTTTTTAATATGGGGAAAATTAACATTTATAGTTGAATAGTTAAATAGTACTTAGTGCTAGTTAAGAGGCGACTGTGGGTCGGTGGTCAGAGTGTCGAGCCCCTGTCCTGAAGTATGCCTGTTCGAGACTGAGTCTCGGCAGATATTTGCAGTCGCCTCCTCTTGGAAAGCAATTGCAAACTACCAAGAGTATAATTGCCTAGTCAACCTCTCCAAACTAACCGGCGTTAAAAATAGGTCCCTTATATCTGTGTAAAACAGCTAAACACACTCAGCACAGGTATATGTGGAGAGGTGCCGAAACGTCAAGGAGACCTGATATGGCACTTAAAGAAGAGGTTAAATAGTCACACGAATTAATTAGGATTTAGTTAGGTATCTTATTAGGTGTTGAAAGGTTTAAATAAATAATTTGTATATCTATGGCACAAATTAATAATTGTAACAAATATTAAAAAGGTAAAGTTGTTCAAATGTTATTATTTTATATTAATTTAATTAAATCTATAATATGCAATGATTTTCCAAAGTTAATATAGAAAATATACTCATTTTCATTACAATCTGCTTGTGAATTTTATTGAAAAAATTATTAAATAAATTCTTGGTCAATTATTGTAGAAACGTTTAAAAAAACTATCTCAGTCCATTTTCATAATGAAATTTTCTTGTGGGGACATTGTGTTCCAATATCGCATTTATAGCTTTTAATTAAATTGTTAATTGTTATTATCGGATTTGGGCAATTAGGCTATCTCCGATTATGATCCTAGTCAAAACTAACTATATTAATTGATAGAACATGTGGATCAAATAAATTGGAGACCCTGTATTAATGAAAAGCATGGGATTTTCAAATATATATTCTAAATCCCGTAAATATCTAGTTTAGTATATAATGCGATCATTAGTAACTCTCAAGAGAAAACTTGAAATGAGCTGCAAAAACACTAAATACATTTAATAATCAATCCAGAATTATAATTACTTATTTTAATAAAAAATCAATTTGTATTAGATATATCAAATATTCCCATGTTTCGAATGTCAACAGCATCTAGGGATAGCGGTCCCCGGCTATTCTTTTGTCACTTTGTATGTAATTAAGTGGTCAGAAATTAGTCTAATAAGAGATTAAATTTTATCTAGCTCCATCCTACAGCCTTTTTTTATAGCTACTACTATATAGTAGGATGATGTTTGTTGTAATTAGATAACCCCCCCCCTCCTAAAAAGTCTCATTTGCCCATAAATTTCAAAAACTCACCACCTCTTATCGGTCAAAATAGTACACTTTCTGCAAAGTTATATGATTTCGCAATTTTTCGCCTTCCATCTATTTGAACTAGAAAGCTGAAACTTGGCATAGAGATATGGCTTAATAAAACAAAGTTAACTACCAAATGTCAGCTTAATAGCTATGAGTTCGGTGACCATAAGTTCCATTTTTATGTAGCCTCTCCCTTTGTCCTCAAGCACAGCTTCAGGACGCTGAAATGGCCCGTTTTAAGAAAGAGAGCACCCATAATGTCTGCCTCCGTGGGGTGATCCGCGATTGGAAGTAGGTGTACACCTCTTTGGAAGTATTTTGGAAGTACTTGGAAATATTTGGAAGTACTTGGAAATATTTGGAAGTACTTGGAAATATTTGGAAGTACTTGGAAATATTTGGAAGTACTTGGAAATATTTGGAATTACTTGGAAATATTTGAAAATATTTGAAAATACTTGGAAATATTTGGAAATATTTGGAAGTACAAGTGGAAGTAGGTGTACAGCATATTAGGTCGCGGTTCACCCCTCGTCTGCCACTAAAGCGCCCGTAGAAAACCTTATGAATAAGTTATAGGTACTTTCAAATAGACACAAGTTGCAAGTCGCAGTTCCAAAAGCGATCCTCCATGTCTGCCGGGCTAGCCTAATATTGAATTCACTCAAAAAATTTCAAAGTTTTATTTTTTTTACTCATTGGGTTTAAAGATGTCTGAAACGTGGCAAAAAAATACGCATACTATTATTACGATAGCTTAAGAATGAAAAATCTTAGAAAGTTCGTTCTTTAAAATGTTTGTATTTCCAATGGAGAGAACTGATTATATTTTGGGCTTTCTAGCTTTAGTACTTCTGCTTCAAAAGTGCAAAAACATCATTTTACATTACAATACAGGGTATGGTCAAGTATTGTGTGTGTGGGGGGGGGGGGGGAGGCAAAAAATGAAAATCTAGGCTCTTGTACCAAACTTAACCAAATGTTGTATACATAATCAGTGGGCCCAGAGTAATATAAAAATGCACAAACTAACCGCCCAAAATGAAGGAGGCGGGGGGGGGGGGGGTCAAAAAATGAAAATATTGGCTCTTGTACCACACTCAACCAAATTTTGTATACATACTCAGTGAGCTCAGACTAATCTAAAAATGCAAAAACTAACCACCCTCCTCCCCTACATGATTATAAATAATTTTATTAAATATAAGTGAGGGACCAGGTTGTATGGTAAAGTCAAGTAGATGTCCACATCAGAACACGTCAGCTTATTTTGAATAATTTTATTGTTATAAATTTTTTGTTATTTAATATGAACGATTCTTTCGTTAGAATCTAATCGAGGAAAATGAATAAACAACGTTCTAAGGCTGATGATGTTAGTTCAGACTTGTTTCAGGCTAGTAGAGATTAATTTCTTAATTTCTATTATTCTAGAAACGGTTTTTGGACTGTAAATAAGAAAATATTAAATCGAAGTGAATGTCATATTTAGATATTTATAATTTAAAATCATTCATTCACCGAAACTGCAAACAGCATACCGAATCTTGAAAAAGTTCCAAATATTTCCCTAATTCTTATTTAAAATCAACAACAAATATACTTATCATAACAAATTTGTTTTTCAGAAAAATCTAAGACCACATAAATGATTTATTTTCACGTGAACATTCTTGTTCTTTTCATTAATAAACAAAAACCAGTGAACATTTTTTCATGAATGCACATACCTAAAAAATTGTAGATGTCCAGTTTTGAGGGGAAAAAAATAATAAATACTCAGGCTAGCTATAATTCAGTAAAAATATTGTTTTTTTCTGATTTTCTGTATCTTTATCTTGAAAGACCAAAATATAATCTATTCTTTGATTTGCAAATACAAAAATTAACAGTATTATTGTTCAGTTCCATAATCAGTATTAGATATAACAAATCAGAGGAAAAAGGAAAGAATTAAACACTGTGTTAAATCATACGACCAATCGCAACGTTTCGCTAATTTATTGTAGCTTCATCAGGCTCTTGATCAAATTATTTTCAAACACTGTCATTGTCGTTGAAAATAATTTGATCAATAGCCTGATGAAGCTACAATAAATTAGCGAAACGTTGCGATTGGTCGTATGATTTAACACAGTGTTTAATTGTTTCATTTTTTCCTCTGATTTGTTATATCTAACAAAAATTAACTTTTTAAAAACTTCTCTTCTTAAGTTATCATATTCAAAAGAATAAGTAAAATTCTTAAATGAAATTAATTTAAAACTTCGTTAGACAGATGAGGTACGTATTAAGATTTGACAATGGAAGCGAGATTCGAATGTCGAACAAGGTAAGCATTAATCTACCAGCCCCAATGTTTCCCATTTCCATCCTTTTAGAGAATAAGTTAAGGTATTTGACCAAACGTTGAGTAGAATGAATGACACATTATTTACATTCGGAAGTTGGAAGTGAAACGCAGTTGCCAGCCTAAAAGTAATAATTTCATGTTAAAATAAACGTACACTCCGATTCAATAAATAACCCAAGTGTCCATTGAGCTGAGCGAGAATTGTTTGATTTATTTCTTACCGTGACGCTAAAGGCCTAAGTAAACTTTATGAATGAATAAAGCGAGGCTGCGGCCACAACCGCTAATTCAAATCGGCCAGGTTCCGAGTACGAGAGGGACTCTCACTGAACATTGAACGATGAACAGGTTTCTCTTCGGTGTTATTTCCATTCCTTACAATAAATACCAATGAATGTTTCTATATGAACTAATGAAAATCTTGATTTCGTGAAAAAAATAAAAGTTGAGATTTTTACAGATCTTTACGTCTCCGAAGTACGAAAATGGTTTTAGAGAATGCTAGTCTGTCTGATGATATAAATATGTGTAGTGTGTAGGATAACATTTGAACAATTTTTAGTTTTTTGAGGTACATATATTTAAAAATTATAGTAATAAAATCATTCAAACTTGATCTCGGGTCTCCTGCTTCACAAACAAGAATCCAACATTCTCGACCAATTTTTAAGTATTTAATTCTAGTACGTTTTAGGATTCCAATTAATAGTAAAACGAGGCCTTATTTAGGGGCAATATAAACTGTCCAACAGAGCTTTGTAATTTGTAAGCTAAATAAAATACAAACCTGAAATTTACAAGCACTATATATATATACCTATATTCATTTTTCCCCGAAATCAAAAATTATATTAAAATTTGTAATCAAATAATTATATTACTATTTTTTTATCATTCCGTATGAGGTATTCCTTATAGAGCTCTAAAAATTAGAATTAGGCTTATTTTTTTCTACTGATTAATTCACATATTAAAATGATAAAATGTGGTCATTTTTAGGTGATTTTTGTACATTGTAGCAGTTAGCAATATCTTATTAGCTTAAAAATATGAAAAAATCCCAAAAGCCCCTAGTTTTCTCCTTATCCAAAGACAAATAAGAACAAATTTGTTGCCTCAAGTATTTTCGAAAATATAATCTACGGAACCCTCTGTAAGCGGTCCGACAGAAAGTGATAAACCCGGTATAAACATTTTCAAAAACGGCTCTAAAGACTTTCAAAGAAAAAATTTAAGATTAAAAACAAATCTTAGAATATATGGAATAAAAATTACTTCTTTTTAAGAAAATTTATTATATTATAAAGAAATTAAGTTTCTACGAGTATATTAATTAAAATTGTTGAGGGCCACCCTTTTTCGAAATATTACGTTTTCTGTACTTGACTGATGTGAGAAGAGATTTGATTAAATGAAATTGTAGCCTCTATGGAGGCAATTTGGTTTCCGTTAGGACCCTCCCCCCTGGGGGGCCCTCGCATCCAAGCTGTCATGTATACTGCTAGTAGATAATTGGTCGTTTGAAAGCAGACCGACCCGTCCGGTGTCACTGGCCGACCCAAACACATTACGGCAAATTACATGGTATTACACGGAGGTCTATTGTAGTACACACCGCCTCCTGTTCTTGTTTTTACCCTAAGACAATGCAGTACTCTGAGAAAGTGATTAATACTAATAATTATAATAAGACTAAAAAGAACCGATATCAATTACATTGAATGAGTGTTCGTTTTTCCAAACTCTGAATTGCCAAAGATTTCAGCCTTTAAATATGAAGAATTTCAATGGTTAAGAAGAATGAAGAAGAATAAATGCCATTCATAAAAATATAAAAATGTACTTTTTACCAATTTTACCCGAAAAAATGTAAAGTCACGTTTTTATTCAAATTACTGCTAATGACAATAAAATCTAGTGTGGGTACTCAGTTATGTAATTTTTTTTTATAATTTACATGTAATTTTAACAATTTTAATATAAACCCTTGCTATTCTTAAGCACAAAAAAGAATACTCCACAGGGTTGAGTGGCGGCCATGTTTGCTTATGACGTCACGGCCCATAAATTCAATTTCGACCTATATACAGGGTGGGACATAAAGATCTCACATATTTTGAAGAGGAATAAAAAAATGAAAAAATATAACTAGAAAAAATTGAATATATTTTTGAAAAGAACATAATTTTTTTTAAATGTGTTTTGAACGTTATATCTGATAAAAAATGGGAGGTGGGTCAAAAATGAAAATTTTAACCCTTTCGACCAAACTCAACCAAATGTTGTTTATATACATGTTATGTGGGTTCACAGTAAGGCTAGAAATGCAAAAAATAACCAGCCAAAATGGTGAGGGGGAGGGTCAAAAATGAACATTCTAGTCCTTCGACCAAACTATGTATACAAAATTTGGTTGAGTTTGGTCGAAAGGGCTAGAAATTCCATTTTTGACGCCCCCCCCCCCCATTTGGGTGGTTAGTTTTTGAATTTCTAGCCTTCTGTGGGTCCACAGAATATGAATACAAAATTTGGTATAGTTTGGTTGAAAGGGTTAGCATTTTCATTTATTTTATGTTCTTTTCAAAAATATTCAGTTTTTTTCAAGTTAAAATTTGACATTTTTTATACCTCTTCAAAATGTGGTAGATCTTTATGCCCCATCCTGTACCTATGTAAAATAGAACAGACATTTATATATAGGACACGGTAAACACATTCCATTACTCTTCCTTTTGAGTTGGATAAAAATAAATATCCAGTAATAAATTAATAAAGCTATACAAATTATTTTAATAATAACTAACCAGCTGTAGTAGACAGCAATGATAATTATTATCAATTCGAAATTAGAATATTTAAATTTAATCAAGGCAATTGTTTTGAAATTAATTATATATGTTTATTTCGATAATGAAGGCTTTTTAAGCGCAGCTGCTCTTCTCTGTTATTTAATAGAGATATGGCATGTTATTTATTTATTTATTTGCTCACTTAAATGTTGTCTCATTTTTTCAGGTGACATCATTTTCATGTTTTTGTTGCTATTTGAATAAGAAGTTAAGCAGGGATAATCGGGCTTGTAGTCGTCTCTTTTGCGTTACAGCATTTCCTCCTCTATCTCTTTATACGTTTTTTATCGAACACTCAACTCTTGTGTCGTTCACAATTTAAAAAACATTGAATGAATGAAGGGATCTCCGCTTTTTTATTGGAGATTACTGAATTTGTCAAAACAGTCAGGGATTCTCTTTTAGGATCGCACCCTATGTTTAAAAATTCGCCTTTTTTTCTAAAATTGTACAAAATAAAAAAACAAAGAAACAAACACTCTATTACGGTAGTTATTTCGCGACAATACTAGCAAAAAGTTAATGCTAGATTATATAGAACAGACAATAAGGATTCATAATTCATAAGTCCAAAACTTTTTGTTGTTTATGTACCAATTCTAGCCAATCCCGTGCTCGTTTGACAAATCTGGCACCATTGTAAGAGATTGAATATTTTTATATTAAAATGACAGATAAAATACAATTGAAAAGTTTTTGTTTTGCCGAGAGTAGCAGAGTTGTTGATTCACAAAGAGAAACAAAGAGGTTGTCCTCTGCTTGATGCAAATAAACATATACACATATATATCAAGATGATATATCTGTATATATATTATTTATTTGTTTGAGACTATAGTTTCGAATACTTGGTCTTCATCATCAGTCTTTCTTCAATTATAAATGTTTTTCATGGAGTCAATATCATGACTGATGATGAAGACCAAGTCTTCGAAACTATAGTCTCAAACAAATAAATAATATATATACAGATATATCATCTTGATATATATGTGTATATGTTTATTTGCATCAAGCAGAGGACAACCTCTTTGTTTCTCTTTGTGAGATAAAATACATTTTAAATTTCTATAAAAATCGTTTTGTTATTTTTTAACAAATGTAATCAACGCCTACGTTAAACCTTGTTAAAATTATAATTTTGAAAAAATCTAGCGTATGCGCGTTTTATACATCTTTCGCTGGTTAAATAAACGCACTGTTGCCGAATTGTTTTTAGTGTAAATTTTTCATTATTTATTCATTATTATCTCAGAAACTATGTTGTAACTATGAATCAAAATTGTCTTAAAATATGTATTGGTTATTGTTTAATGTTGGTTTAGTTTTTTATAAAAATGGTAAGAAGGGTTTCTTAATTATAATTAAATATGTATGTAAATTTTCCGATATCGCGTATAGTGCAATGAATATCATCATCATCATTGAGTATACAGTCCTAAGACTGGTTTGATGCAACAATCCGTCTCCACTCGACTCTGTCCCCCGCCAGCTGTTTAACCTCTCTAAATGTCTGGCATCCCATATCCCCAATTATTTGGTTGAAATATTCTAATCTGGTTCTTCCCCTTCCCTTTTTCTTTCCCACCTCCCCTCCAAGATATCCCTAAGCAGTCCCCCATGTCTCAGTGTGTGCCCCATCATCTGACCTCTTCTCTTCTTCAGACTATTCCACAAGGTTCTTCTTTCTCCGATTCTTCCAAGAACTTCTTCATTTGTAATTTTATCCATCCATTTGATATTCATCATTCTTCTGTAGCACCACATTTCGAAAGCCTCTAATCTCTTTCTCTCCTCTTCTCTAATTGTCCAGGTTTCACACCCGTACATGGCTATGCTCCATACATATGTCTTCAATAGCAACTTCCTGTTTGCTAAGCTGATTGAGGAGGAGCATAGTAGTTTTTGTTTTGTATTGTATAAGAGTCTGAAAAACACTATTTTTGAAATTTAATATCTCCGGAACTATATTGTTCATAATTTCGTTTTGCCACCAATTGATGCAAAAGTATTTAAATAATAATCTGTCTAAATTTTAAAAAAATCCTAAGAAAACCAATTTGGCGGAACAACTACCTTAAGGTAGTTGTTTCGCGACAATACTAGCAAAAAGCTAATGCTAGATTATATAAAACAGACAATAAGAATTCATAATTCATAAGCCCAAAAGTTTTTGATGTTTATGTACGACTCCTAAGCCAATCCCGTGTTCGTTTGACAAATCTGGCAACACTGTCCGAGCTTGTATATATTTTATCATAGAAATTTCAGATAAAGTATATTATAAAGGGAGATTTATAAAACAAAAAGTCCTTAATAAGCGATTGAATGCTGTTGCGACAATGGCTGAAGCGAAAAAACGTCAAAAAAATTACTAAAGTTAACCCACTTTTTAGGTTAAATACATGCTATGTTGCTAGTTTGTTTTTAGTGTAAATTTTTCATTACACGTTTTTCATTATTTTATCATTATTATATCAGAAACTGTGTTGTAACTATGAATAAAAATTTTCTTAAAAAATCTATTAGCTATTGTTTAATGTTGGTTTAGTTTTTTATAAAAATGGTAAGAAGAGTTTCTTAATTATAATTAAATATGTATGTAAACTTTCCAATATCCCGTATAGTTCAATGTATAAGAAGAGTCTGAAAAACTCTATCTTTGGAATTTAATATCTCCGGAAATATATTGTTCATAAATTTCGTTTAGCCACCAATCGATGCAGAAGTATTTAAATAATAATCTCTCTAAATTTCAAAAAAAAAATCCTTAGAAAACCCATATGGTGAAACAACTACCTTAAAGAAATATTATTTATATTTTAAGGCCTGAAATTTGTAGCCGAGAATTTTCTAAAGTCAAATAATTTTGAAGAAATTAAAAATCCAGTTAAAAGTTTTGATAAAACAGTTAAAGAAAAAATAAAAAATTCGATTATATTAAGAGACAAACAAAAATATTCACTCCCAGAAAAGAACCGACAATGTCCACGATTATATTCTCTTCCAAAAATTCACAAGTCTGAAAAATTGGAAGATATTCCAATTAGACCTTCAGTTAGTTATAGAAATTCATTAATTACAAAACTAGCTAAACATTTAAACAAAATATTTAAAGAAAAAACTAAATTCATTCCCAAAAACTCAATTAAAAACTCACTTGAGTTAATAAATAAAATCAAAGATGTTGAAATTCCCTATAATGGTAAATTAATCTCTTTAGACATCACTAGTCTTTTTACAAATATTCCACCAGAAGAAACTCAAGAATTAGTTAAACAAATCATTTTTAAATTCACTAACTTACGAGCCAGAGAAAAACAAAATTTAAGCGAATTGATGAACCTCTGTATAAATCACAATTTCTTTCAATTTAATAATAAAATATATAAACAAAAGAATGGACTAGCAATAGGTAGCCCCCTATCACCCCTACTCCTGGAAATATTTTTAGACAATTTCGAAACAAAATTTCTTAACGTAGAATACAAATATTTCAAATACATACACTATTACTACCGTTATGTAGATGATATTATTTTACTCTGGACAGGTACAAAGCGCGTTCTGGGTGATTTAATTAACAATATAAATTCTATCCATGACAAAATTAAATTTACCAGCGAAATTGAAAAAGATAAAACACTAAATTATTTAGATGTAGAAATCAAAATTTCAAATAAAAAACATACTTTTGGAATATTTAGGAAACCTACAACCACAGACACAGCTATAAATAATAATTCATGCAGACCTATCACACTCAAATTAGCTGGCTTCCACTCAATGATTCATAGATTAACCAACATCTCTTTATATAAAACAAATTTCAATAAAAAATTAGAAATAATATAACAAATAGCCGCCAAAAACGGATACGAGAGAACCCTTATTGACAAACTATTAAAAAAGAAAATTGAAAAGTCAACAATGGATCTGATTCATACCCAACTGTCCGAGCCAGAATCAAAACCAAAACTAATAATCGCATACTATGGAAAAATTTCGGAAACTTTAAAATAAAAATTCAAAACTTTAGAATATGAAACTATTTTCAAATTCTCTAGAACATTGGGATCTGAAATTAGCAATAATAAGAAAGACAAAATTCAAAAAATGGACAAAAAAGGTGTCTAATCCATAACATGTGGAGAATGTAATTCGACCTATATGGGAAAAACAGAACAAAACAGAAATTCCCGAAAGCTTTATTTTAAAAATAGCCCCTCAAATAAAAACTTCATTAACGCCACCTATAGCCAAAAAATAAAACAAGTATTTCAATTCTTAACTTGGCCACCCTGAACAATTCTTAACCTTGCCACATTAAAAATTTTAACCTTTCATTCATAAATTAATTCCTGTGAATCAATTGTAATAGACTGATGAATAGGGCAAAGCCCTCGAAACTATAGTCTCGTTATAAATAAATAAAATTTATAATTCCAGCAGAAGACACACTTTTTATTGTCTTCTTCAATATATAAAAATTCTGCTACTCTCGGCACAAAAACTTTCAATTTAAGTTATAATTATCTCTCTTTTTTGAACCTTGGACTACCTCATCAAAATCCAATCAATTTTCACTTTTCTTTTTAATTTATTCTTGAATTGCAAATATTTGAGAAAATCTTGTTTAAGGTAAAAAGCCTCATGCTCTGATTTCAAACGAAATTCCGCAATACCAAGAAAACACAGTGCAAATATTATACCTTCGTAACAAAACACTGAGCCCACTCATTGATTTTCCCATATATATTTACATCGAAAATCGATTCCGATTAGCCCCTCGCACTTGAACCAGTTCTGGCGCTTAATTAATGGCAACGTTTATTTTTCGTCGACGTTTTAGTTTAAATTTTCAATTATCATTGACCAAATGTTTACGGACCTTTTAATAATCATCCATTATCGTTTCTAGTTCAGCCAGAATATAATAAAACGATGGTAATAAAATACATAAAAAAAGAAAGAAAATCGGGTTGCATAAATATTATTTCCAGACAGTGCGTGTTTGGGCATAAATCAAATCGCAATAATCTATTTGTAGAGTTAATTGAATTTTACTGTAACGATTCATTATTGCAATTGCCGAGGGACAAATATATGAATGACGACTCATTCAAAAAACGAAACTCGGTCAATACGACTATCCGTCGACGAGAAGTTAAACTTTGTATTATTTCGGATTAAAAAAATCCAATTTCTATCTCTGTAAATGGAATACCATTAAATTACTTGGAACATTTTAATGAAAACATTTTATCTCAATTTATGTCACTTGAGAAGTAATAAATTTCCAGGTGGGAAATAAATATTAGCTGTTATCTAAAATGAGTAAAAATAATTACAAGCGGAGTCTTTCACTACCTGTCTATTTAATTAGCCTTATCAAAAATTGATAATTTTTTTTATTTGTTCTTTTTTTACTCGGTACGCTAGGAAGCTTGCGAAGTCATAGAAAAAAATTGAATTTCATATAGAAAGCTAAAATCAATGACCTGAAATTCGCCCCATATTTATGTTCTTGTTAAAAAATTTCATGATTGTGCCAAATTTCAATTTTATAGCTTAGGCCGCTAACTAATAAAAATTTGCGGAAAGCGTACCGAGTTAGGACCAAGTTTTCACTTTTTATTCCAATAATTTGAGAATATATTTAGCTATTCTTATTATTATGTTTGTTTAATTCGATTTATTCTTAAGAAATTTCAGATGTTACCAAGTCTTAAGTTATGAAACTACTTGAAATGTACAGTAGAACGTGGAACCTCGGTATACGACCTTAATCCGTTCCTGATGTTTGGCCTTATACCAAATAGGACGTAGGTATACAAAACCAACCTTTCACACAAAAAATTTAAGTCGTATACCGAGCAAAATTTGTCACATCGAAACAGGGTGTATTCCGAATTGGACGTTTGCAAAGCAGACGTATACCGAGGTTCCATTATATATATGTATTTTTGCATATTGATTAAACCATATGTTATTTTTCAAGTACATAGTTGTTATTTATTGTTTGAGTTACGAAGACGGTTAAATAGACAAAGTAGTAGATATTAGAATGATACCCAAGATGCCACCAAGGCATAGAATCTTGGAGTCTTGCATATGATATCTGAATATTTCAATAACTTTTTTATTGTTATATTAAACTTTTTTGTAAAAGTAAGCTTTTAAGAAGAATAAATTAAATTGATGTATTTTGAGTATAATTTAACTTAATTTTTACAATATCATGTATTGCTCTAAAATTTGCTTGGTTACAGGGAATTGCTCCTCTAATTGCTACTCTGAAGAATTGCCCCAGATGCTAACAAGGAACCAATTTCTGAGAAACAAAAACGAAAACCTCAATAATTCAAAAGAAAATTGATCTGATAATCGATGTCAAAAAAGAAGCTCCTAGAAATAAGATCCGAAACATCTCTTAAATAAATATTTATATCATAGACTCTGAAATAGGAAAATAAAGTTATTCTGACTTATTACAACAATTATTACCAAGTCCTAATCGAAAGTCATATTTAACTTCTTAAATAAGCAAATTAAAAATCAATTTTGATTTTTCCATAAACGAACTAATCAATCATGACAATAGAGTGTCCTCCTCCCTGTTTTGCATTCATTAACCTTGTCAAGACAAGCGAAGAATTTTGTAAACTTAATTATTCATGACAGACGGAAAATTGATTTTTCATGCCTTGTGTGAATTGAGTAAGCAAAATTATTCATGATTAGTAGCGCCCAAAGGTCTTTTCACCTGCGTATTAATGATCGATGGATTTTCAAATTAAAGATCTCGAAACAAATACAAAAGAGAGGATCGATTGGCAACTATTTGTTTAAATGACAGCCGAATGCATTGAAGTCTCCGACCCCAACCGCAGACTTTATCTTTTGTCAAAATCAACTCGGGAAGGAGAGAAGTTTGAAAATACTTCTCCGTATTAGGTAATTTATTTCTTAAATAACATTCTATCTCAATTAATGGAATAATTTTCTCTTTGCACGTTTTGGAACAAATATTTTATAGCTTAATTTAAAATTGTATTTTCTATTATAATGGTTGGTTATTGGGAACATGGACTTTGAAATAATTGGGTGTTAAATTTTTAAAAGTTGCAACGTTTCGTCGTATATTTTTCGATTTTTTCAGGCAATCTACAAAACAATTACAAAAATTACAAACACATGAAATCATCAAACAAAATGTAATCAAAATTTCATAAAAAATTTACTTTCAAGTATTATTATCATTTCCGTCCATAATTTGTATTAATTTGAAAGTTTATATTAGGAAAATAAGGACAAGTTTTTATGTGGGACTTTTTTATTTATCCACCAACGTTTCGTCGAGTTTGCCGACTTCTTCAGGGCTTCAAATAGTCATATAACATGACATTTTTATTTATCCAAAAAAGTCACACATAAAAACTTGTCCTTATTTTCGTAATATAACCTTTACTTTTAAGCTTAACCTCCTCGTAAGTAATATAATATATACGACGAAACGTTGCAACTTTGAAAACGTTGTAACTTTTAAAAATTTAACATCCAATTATTTCAAAGTCCAAGTTCCGAATAACCAGCCATATAAGAAAAAAATTTAGCATAGACGATAACAACACTAATGTATTTTCTATATACTAAAAAATATATATAGGTCTTAATATGTTGAGAACAGATGATCTCATGTGCAAGATTAACTCTTGGATAGGTAACCATCTAAGACCCTTTATTATATGGTAATTCTAAGAACTGTGAAAATTGATTTTATAATAACAAGTTCTTTATATTCTTCATGGATCTAGCTAAAATAAGTGAAAGCATAATTTTTAGGACAGGATGACAAATGAGCTCAGGGAGGAATGTCGCCCCTAACCCTTTAAGCTTAGACGGACGTTTCTTCCTTGACTTTTTTAAACCCTGAAGAAGAAGGTCGATCCTTCTAAATATCGGGTTTTTTAGAGAATGAAAATGACTTTCCAATAAATTATTTATTCGGAATTTGTGGTTTTCACTCCATTGATGCCTTTGGATCAATTCAGCATTGAGTTCTATCAAGGGCAATAGCAGAGTTAAGATTTTATAGAAAATCCAGCCGAGGTGTTTTAGATAATTTTTATTATCTCAGAAGAAGTGAATACAACCTCTCTTGGATCATAAAAACTATCCATAAAACTTAATGGAAGAGTTTTTGTTTTGCCGAGAGTAGCAGAGTTGTTGATTCACAAAGAGAAACAAAGAGGTTGTCCTCTGCTTGATGCAAATAAACATACACACATATTTATCGAGATGATATATCTGTATATATATATTATTTATTTGTTTGAGACTATAGTTTCGAAGACTTGGTCTTCATCATCAGTCTTTTTAATTATAAATTTTGTTTTTCATGGAGTCAATATCGTATGGATATTGACTCCATGAAAAACAACATTTATAATTAAAAAAAGACTGATGATGAAGACCAAGTCTTCGAAACTATAGTATCAAACAAATAAATTATCTATATATATAAAATCCTTTGTGTGTATGTACGCGATCGACCCACGCCTAAACCACTGAACGTATCGAAACCATATTCACACCATATATTTGCTTAGTGCTCTCGATGGTTTATCTAAATTTTGAGCCAAATCGGTTTGATTTTATTTTTATTTTTTTATTTAATTGATTGACAGATAATATCTATAGAAATAGAGCTTCTAAAATGGCCAAGCAAACAATACATTATCCCTGCCCTGAAAGGTCAGGTCTTAAACAATGAAACCCCTCTTAACAAAAGAAAGGGGAATACAGGTAGTCAGGTCAAAATTTCAGAAACTTTTTTTTTTTTATCTATCTATATATATAAAATCCTTTGGGTGTATGAACGCGATCGACCCACGCCTAAACCACTGAACGTATCGAAACCATATTCACACCATATGTTTGCTTAGTGCTGGGGATGGTTTACCTAAATTTTGAGCCAAATCGGTTTGATTTGATTTTTTATTTTTATATTTAATTGATTCACAGATAAGATCTATAGAATTAGAGCCTCTAAAAGGGCCAAGCAAACAATACATTATCCCTGCCCTGAAAGGTCAGGTCTTAAACAATGAAACCCCTCTTAACAAAAGAAAGGGGTATACAGGTAGTCAGGTCAAAATTTCAGAAACTTTTTTTTTTTTTTAAGATAATAAAATCTATTTTGAATACAGACATAATTTGTTAATTTAATTTTATATATATATATCTATATATATAAAATCCTTTGGGTTTATGAACGCGATCGACCCACGCCTAAACCACTGAATGTATCGAAACCATATTCACACCATATGTTTGCTTAGTGCTGGGGATGGTTTACCTAAATTTTGAGCCAAATCGGTTTGATTTTATTTTTTATTTTTATATTTAATTGATTCACAGATAAGATCTATAGAATTAGAGCCTCTAAAAGGGCCAAGCAAACAATACCTTATCCCTGCCCTGAAAGGTCAGGTCTTAAACAATGAAACCCCTCTTAACAAAAGAAAGGGGTATACAGGTAGTCAGGTCAAAATTTCAGAAACTTTTTTTTTTTAAGATAATAAAATCTATTTTGAATACAGACATAATTTGTTAATTTAATTTTATATATATATATCTATATATATAAAATCCTTTGGGTGTATGAACGCGATCGACCCACGCCTAAACCACTGAATGTATCGAAACCATATTCACACCATATGTTTGCTTAGTGCTGGGGATGGTTTACCTAAATTTTGAGCCAAATCGGTTTGATTTTTTTTTTATTTTTATATTTAATTGATTGACAGATAAGATCTATAGAAATAGAGCCTCTAAAAGGGCCAAGCAAACAATACATTATCCCTGCCCTGAAAGGTCAGGTCTTAAACAATGAAACCTCTCTTAACAAAAGAAAGGGGTATACAGGTAGTCAGGTCAAAATTTCAGAAACTTTTTTTTTTAAGATAATAAAATCTATTTTGAATACAGACATAATTTGTTAATTTAATTTATATATATATATATATATATATATATATATATATATAATCCTTAGTATGTATGTGCGTGATCGACCCATGCCTAAACCACTGAACGTATCGAAACCATAATCACACCATATGTTTGTTTAGTGCTCCAGATGGTTTATCTAAATTTTGGGCCAAATCGGTTTGATTTGATTTCACACGATTTTACATAATTAAATTAATTATTCTCAGGTAGAATGCCAATTGGGGTTTTAAAAAAGGTTTATCTTTTCTTTTGTACCCAGGCAGACAATGGGTGTGGGTTAATTCATTGTTCTCAAAGGCCTTTAAGAAGTATTATGATTATATTATAGATATATTTTGTTTTCCCTAAACTTTAGAATTAAACTGTTTCACAGAAATACACCATTCTCTCTTAAGTAAAAAAGAAAAATTTATATTTTTAAATGTGATTATTTTATTGTTATTAGTTGGCTAACCTGAGCCTGTCGGAAAGAAACATTCCAAATCTTAATCAATGTTTCTTATTATAAATACATTTCCCAGTATCTCAGTGCATTACATACAACGAATCATGGTGCATGCCTAGCATTACGATTGTTAGAAGAAGATTGCATTGGGATACAACTCTTGCCGATGCTGCTCTCGGTTCATCGCCACATCAAATACGATGTTTGTTTGCCATTTTATTGACAACGTGTTTTCCAACTAACCCGCCTAAATTATGGGGAAAATATAAGGCTTCAATGAGTGAAGATGTATTACATGCTCTACGTAGAATTCGAGGAGATCCAGATATAAATTTCTCGCCAGAAATATATAATGAATCTTTGATTAAGTTGGAAAGATTTATGCATGATCATTTCGAATCAACCACTAATTAAATTAGGGATGCCATCAGCTAATCGGCCAGTAAGTGATTTATTTAATCGCGATATGCAACGTGAACAATCGTACAATGTTGATGGTTTAAATGCATATGTTCAAGCAAATGAACCAAAATTGTTACCAGAACAAAAATTACTTTATGATAAAATTATGCATGCAGTCGCTGCTCAAGAAGATGGTTTCTTTTTTTGGATGCACCAGGTGGAACAGGGAAACATTTTTAATTTCGCTCATATTGGCACAAATGACATCATCTGGAATTGCTGCCACTTTATTAGACGGAGGAAAAACAGCACATTCAACACTAAAATTATTATTGAACATTCAAACAAATGAAAATGCTGTATGTAACATTAAAAAGAATTTTTGGAACTGTACATAAATCAAAATTCATTCATGTATAAGAAAATATTAGAAAGAGTAAATCTATGCTTCGTCGTTGAATTATTTAACCTATAATCTTCAAACTAACGTAAGAGAGAAAAAAGAGAATGAAATGAAAAGAGAGAGAGGAATACTAGAAGTTTCACTTCCGTCGTGCGTAAGCTTGACACACTCAGAATTTTTTATTTTGCTTTCGCAATGAGTTAGATTATTTCTTGAAGCTAATTTTTAATTAATAAAATACGAGTATATTTAATTAAAATACAGTTGAACAAAATTATATTGCAAACAAACTTTTGGCCGTCTCGAGACGCTGCCCGCCAGGGCCACCTGCCCGGAGGGCCAAGGTGCAGATGGCGTGCCGGAGGCACGCCTGACGCAGCTTGTATATATATATATATATACAGATATATCATCTCGATATATATGTGTGTATGTTTATTTGCATCAAGCAGAGGACAACCTCTTTGTTCCTCTTTGTCTATCCATAAAACCTTGGATTTAGTAGTTTGGTATATAATATAGAAACACACAATCTTTAATTTATTCTATAAAAATTAAAATTTCCTCCTTTCTTCCTAAAACAGTATTTTATTGTATTCAAAATATCAAAATTTTAAATTTTCTTTTTGAAATTTAGCCACTGAGGACTTATGCCTCTAAACAAGTCAAGGAATAAAGATTTATTTATTTATTTATTTAAGAAATATTGAGTGGATATTGATGAGGAGCCTAAAAAAGAAGATAATTTAGACTCTTTTTATTCAAAAATCGACGTTTCGAAGACTTATTCCTCCTTCTTCAGGGTCCGTAATCAATTAAAATGGGATTTGGCATCATTATAATCAAGATCATCACATTTCTTTTTAAATATAATTAATAGATAGGTATATATATTTTTTTAATCAAAAATATTCTACTCACTTTGAAAAGTCAGTGAATTCAATGCGACATTCCTTCACTGACTTTTCAAAGTGAGTAGAATATTTTTGATTTAAAAATAAATTGTATATATATATGTATTAATTATATTAAAAAAAGTGATGATCTTGATTATAATGATGGCTAAATCCAATTTTAAATGATTACAGACCCTGAAGAAGAGTAAATAAGCCTCTGAAACGTCAGTTTATGAATAAAAAGATAGTCTAAATTATCTTCTTTTTTGGACTCCTCATCAATATCCACTTAATTTACTTATCAGTCCGTCTCCAAAAATTACTTCAATCTTATTTAAGAAATAGATTATTATTATTATTATTTATTTACCTAACTGGTAAAAAATAAATCGCCCCGAGTGAAAGAAAAGGATAAAAAATTACGCTTTTTTTAAACACAGCTAAGATTTTTTTTCTTATATGATATTCAAATGTCCTCCGAATCCCAGAAAACTGGTTTTACAATTTCGCTATCGAGAATGCGAAACATTTTTGATTGATCCTAGATAATTAAAATTCTTGTAGCAGCTAAAGCTATATATATATATACGTAAAGTTGTATATACACACCTCATCTCAATTTTCGTTCCCAACTTAATTAAATTTATGAAAAATATCATTACATGTGTTTGCACTCTTCTTTATATTACTAATTAAATTTCTCTTGGCATCCTAAAGGCTACATTCTTGGTTCCTTCCTTTTTAATTAACCTGAAACGCAGCCCGCCCGCCTGTTATCCGAATTTTGCTCTCTGTCAATAAAATTCGTCTCAGCTAATTTATTTTATTTCGAATATTTAATCGTTGCCATGCAAACACTTCTCTGCACTTAATTTTTTTCTTAACCAAATAATTCCAATTTTATTTGGCTTATTTAACTTGAAATTTCGGAATTAATTATTTTCAAGAGTAGTGAAATATTTCATTAATTCAAATATACATTTCAATTTTAATTTGAAAAAGCAAAATACCTACCTATCTAATTAACCTTCCGCCGAGCGCAACCGGCCTGACAGGCACAGCTCTGACGTTTTCGTTCACACTTTCAACCATAAAAATGGAATGAATGCCTGGTAGTCGCCTTTCTTGAGCGGATGTTTAGAGCTCCTCTGATTCAGTTTACCTTCCGGCGTCGTGGAGTGCAGTTATCACCAAACTGGCCTCATAGGCACATTGCGCACGAATTTGTCATAGATTTGAATGTTCGTAATATTAATTTTTCCTGGAGTCATAGGAAATACCAATAACGTTCAAACTGCAGTCGTCCCGTCTTTTGTGAACCCTGCACTGCAATGATAATTTTTTATCTAACTCTTAAGTTCATTTAATTTAACATATTACCCTAAAAATTTGAGTCAATTTGGTGGTGGATTGGAAATTTTGATATTTTTGTAGGTTAAGAGTTTTCTGAAAA
This sequence comes from Forficula auricularia, assembly GCA_024734495.1. Lineage (NCBI taxonomy): Eukaryota > Metazoa > Arthropoda > Insecta > Dermaptera > Forficulidae > Forficula > Forficula auricularia. The sequence goes on from JALMQS010000075.1 coordinate 6,798,912, forward strand.
ATAAATCCTTATTTTTTGGAATGAATTACGTTGTTTTCCATTTTAAACATCCCAAAAAAAGTAAGTGATAACCATTCGAATATTAAAATTATAATTAGTGGGTAAAAATATAACTACTTAGGGCCGGTTGTATGTCGCAAAGTAAATGCTTTTATAGTTTTTAAGGAATTTGGTGTTGGTACTTGGTGAAACATTTTTAAAATTATTAGATAAAAATACTTGGTAGGTTTCACATTAAGAGTTCTTAATGTAGAAACCTACCAAGTATTTTTATCTATAATTGTAAATGCTTTTAGCAAGTGAAAAAGGGTAGATGGTAAATGGAGGGACTGGAATGGCCAATCAGATGACAGGCACTGAATGTCACTTGTAAAAAGCATTTACTTTGCGACATACAACCGGCCCTTATTATTTTTAATATTAATAACATAGTGTGCCTGTCAGACGCATTGCGTCCTGAGGAGTTCGAGTATTGCGCCTGACGGAGGGTTAATATAATATACTATCTCTTAAGGTTTGTTATTGTCGTCAGAAGATCTTTAAAGAAAATGATTTTTCGAAATATGAAGACAAAATTTTGGTTTACTTTCATTTGGATTAAAATATAAATTTTTCCCTGATTCTATTCAATTTTTAGTGATAACTTATTTTGGGAGGGTAAACCCCTTCGTTACGTAACGCGTTACGGCGCCAGTCTGTCTGGCTTCCCCTTCTCCTCACTCATATGACAGCGGTATTAATTTTCACAACGCTCATAGAATTTATTTATAGAGTAATCATTTGGAAAATTTTAGCCTATTGATTATTAGGTAGAGTATCGGGTTTTTTTTTTGTTATTTTTATCTGGGAAAATGCTCAGGAAAAACCCAGTAGACCATAGAACTATTTCAAAAATCTTTGCGTTTTACTTTTACTAAAATGAATATTTTTGAATTAAACTTTATTATAAGTGTTGGAAATAATTGAATATATTATATATAGCTATGTATTTTATAAATATAATTTATTGAATATATTTTATAGATAAAAGATTTTATGAATAAATAACCTTTCCTTACATTATCATATTGATATAAATAAAATTTAAGTAATAACTTGCTTTCCTCAAGTTAAACAATTTCAATATTAAATAGTTCAACTTAGATTAGTTTAAGTTATCACTCTGTCGCGCGTCCCGAGACGCACACATATTTTTTTAAGTTCTTTCATCCGCATAGACTAAAAAAATTATAATAATTTTAATCTAACCTATTTCTGATATAAATTTCTCATATTTATTTAACCATCCATTTTATTTATAATTTTCACATCCTGTATAAAGAAATATAATATCTTCAATCTATAAAAGAGATTTATAGGGGAGTGACAACATTTTTGAATTAACTCAATGTATCATGTCAGGTAGAAAAGTTCATAGCTGAGTTCACGTTTTAACCGACAATTAATAACAGACAGACAGACACACACGTGATAGCCAACGGATGAGTTTAGCAAAGTGTCGGATCCCGTTTGTTGTTTTCCACTTCTTTTCTTTGACCCCCGCCCTCTCATTCAAGATCCTCCTTACCGTCTCTCATCACTTATATCGTTACCTAAAAGAGATTTCGAGATGAACAGTATGAAATTTTCGGGTTAGACCACCCAATGATCTCGAATAGAAGAAAAAAATTTAAAAACATAATTAAGTTAATTTCAATAAACCTAACGTTTTGTAAACTTAAATCTTTCGGACAAAGTAAACATTATATTTTCAATTTTTCGTTGAGGCTTTGTGGCTAAAATCATTCTTCAGTTCAGGTGATGGAACCGTTTTTGACTACGGGTCAAAATCAATCAAAATATGACAATTAAAAAGACGTTTCGGGTCAGTGGATATTTTTTTTTCTGAAACAGTCTAAGATAAATTCTATTTAGACAATAATAATAATAATATGTATTACCAGGTGTATAACCTTAAATCCGCTGTTTGCTCATCGATGGCGCTAGTGCTTGTATTGAACTACCATGGACACGCCATACATTTTATTTCATGAGTTAAACGTCTGACAACATTAATCAGTGATCATTGTTAACAATTTCATAACACAAAGTCTGTTTTTCCTTGGGTAATCATGTCCAGTTTTGTGCCAGAAAAAGAGCATATGCGGGAAGCTCTGCTTTTCTGCTTCAGTTTGAAGAAATCTGCTGCCGAATCGCATCGAATGCGTGTGGAGGAAAGGTTCAAAAGATCGGAAAATGGGTGCCGCATGAATTGAACGACAGGCAGATGGAGCGACGCCAAAACACATGCGAAATCTTGCTTGCCAGACAAAAAAGAAAGTCGTTCCTGCATCGGATTGTGACAGGCGATGAAAAGTGGGTATATTTCGAAAACCCTAAACGCAAAAAATCATGGGTTGACCCCGGCCAACCATCAACATCTTTCTCAAGACCAAATCGCTTCGGACGGAAGACGATGCTGTGCGTTTGGTGGGATCAGCAGGGAATCGTTTACTATGAGACGTTGAAACCTGGTGAATCTGTCAACGCCGACCGCTACCACCAACAACTGATCAAATTGCACCGTGCTCTGCGTGAAAAAAGACCGTATTATCAACAAAGACATGAAAAGCTGATTTTTCTCCACGACAACGCACCATCGCACACGTCAAAAATGGTCCAAAACTACATGGAGACACTCAACTGGGAGCTGCTACCCCATCCCGCTTATTCACCAGACTTGGCCCCTTCAGACTACCACCTGTTTTCGTCAATGGGCCACGCGCTCGCTGAGCAGCACTTCGATTCATACGAAGACGTCCGAAAATGGCTTGATGAGTGGTTTGCCTCAAAAGAGAAGGGATTTTTTTGGCGTGGTATCCACAAATTGCCCGAGAGATGGGAGAAATGTGTAGCTAGCGAGGGCAAGTACTTTGAATAAATTTGATTTTGCTTTCTATGAAAAAACCATGTGTTTTTTTGACTAAAAAACAGCGGATTTAAGGTTATACACCTAGTATATATACAGTATATGACTACTAGCTGACGGCCGGGCGTCACCTAACCCCTGACGGAAGGCGTCTCTTTGCGACCCTTCGGCCCTGCCCAGTGTCATATTACCTTTCCTCAAAAAATTAAAATGATAGAATTTCAAAACTCAAAATAACACTGATACCCTTTTTTTTTTAATTTAAGGAAAAAATATTTTCAACTAAACTCGATTTTATTTATATTTTTAAATTTCAAATTAAATTTAAAAACAATATGTAAAAAAACAGAGAATATGGTATGAAGAACTTTAATAACAGATTTTATTTATTTTAGAAGAAAAATTGTAAGTTTAAATTAAAATGATATGATTTGTTTTTAAATTAACAGATAAAATTTTGAAATTAGTTTAAAATGATTAGCTATAATTAAAAAACATAGTATCAATCTTATTGGCAAATTATTCAAGCGGTAGTACTGCCATCTATATGTAACTAAGTCAAGCTTGTCGTATGGCCCTACAAAACACTATATTTTTTTTAATATTAGATAATATGAGTTATAAAGAAGATTTTTTTTTGCTTAAGCAAACATTTAAAAGTATAGAAAAAATTTGCTTTTGCCGAGAGTAGCAGAGTGGTTGATTCATAAAGAGAAATCAAATATGTTTTCCTCTGCTTGATGCAAATAAACATATACTTATCTATGAACAAGTATAACTATATAATTAATTTGTTAGAGACTATAGATTCATCATAATTTTGTTAAGTAACCTGCTTACTATTACGACAAAGCAAATTTACCTCATCCAAACGAGCATTTGAACCCAAAAGAGATAAAATATTTCTCATTGAAAAGATTTTGTTTTGTATTTCTAATTAAAAAGACTGATGATGAAATTTAAGGTTTAAAACTATAGTCTCATGTATATTATATACACATATTTATACACGCTATAATTAGCAATCCAGGTCAATTGGGTACACTGTGAGGTGAACTCTGAAATATAAGTAAATATTTCACTCAAAGATTTAAATCTTTATTTGTAAATATGAAGTCTAGTGATTCTAAATTTAAACATATAGCCATGCCATATTGGTAGTTTAAAAAAAAGACAGTTTTTGAATTCCTCCAAAATTTGAAGGGCTAATTTGAATATAAGAGTTCAAATTGCTGAAAGAAGTAGACTTTAAATTTAAAAAGAAATCACAAGATGTCATCTACTAGATCCGAGATGTAAAGGCTTATTTTTAATTATGGTATATGTCAGACGGGTTGTTTTCACTCCCTCGGGAATCAAACCCGAGTGCACTGTATAATTATAATTAAGATTTTCAAAATGTCTTTCAGTTAAAATACAAAGCCTAGGCGTGGATGGTTAAATACCCCGGGGTCTTTCACCCGCCACGTAAAATGATCTAAAAGTGCATTAACTTGTGTCCTGAAATATTCCTCTCGCTGACTGGAAAGGTGACTTATTGTTTATGAAAAACAAGTTTGATTTTTAATAGCATATTCTGAGATTGACCTCAATTGGCCTAGCAAAGTGAGGGAGGGATTTTTGTCGCCTTTTAATCCGTACCAAACCTCAAATCTTTCTCACTGGACTTAATTAAATTGTTAAACTTAATCTAATGATTACATTGATTTAGTATCCTTTTTGTTAGCAGCTTAATAGCCTAGACTTTATTGTCCACTTCGTTTAACTAAATCCTTTTGTAAATAATCCCATAATTAAAGAAAACCTTAAGCTTCTAGTATTTATGTCCGTTATAAAAAGAAGATAATGTTCATTTAGGTCTTAAGGATTCTATTAGAATTGAAATTCGATAATTGTAATTGTAATAATCTTCATCTGAAAAAACAAGCCTTTTTATATTGAAACTAAATATATAAAATGTTAGACTATTAAAAATGAAATAGTACATTTCATTTCTTTTTATATTTACCTATACTTAATTACTTTGACACAATGCACATCTATTTATTTCTAAGACAACATTTAAGTGAAAGATAAATGGGATTTGATTTATATTAAAATATCCTTTAACATCTTTTGTCTTTCTTATTAAATTTGAGTTTTTTATTTTATTTGTTTAGGAAACTAATTTAATAATCAATATTGTTAATTTTTATATGGTATGATCCTGTTTTTTTATTAATTTATTTATATATATTATATGATTTTTTGATTTTTTTGGAATTGGAGATGGAATTTGAAAATGAGAACACTATCGTCGATAGTAATATGTTAGTGAGTTTAATGAATCATAAATTGGCAGACAGTCCACGATAGTGTTCTCATTTTTATAGATTCCATTTCCAGGTTCCAAAAAAATCAAAAAATCATATAACAGTAAACAAGTTATTTAACAATATTGGAGTGCAATTTATAAGTTAAAAATTTCAAGTCATCCAAACGTAAATTATTAATTTTAATGTTTGTAACGGAAACCTACCAAATTAAATAAGAATCAGTTACACCGAGGGGTGAAACCGCTTGACCTAATATGGCCAAAGAAGCACTTACTTCCACCTGTACTTCCAAATATTTCCAAGCACTTTGAAATATTTCCAGGTACTTCCAAATATTTCCAAGCATTTACTTCCGAAATACTTCCCAAAGAGGTGTACACCTACTTCCAATCGCGTGATCACCCCTTCGAGTTACAATATGACTATAATAAATGTAGATTTATAAAAATATATATAACAACAGCACATTACTATACACTGATAGTGTTCTCATTTTATAGATTCCATCTCCAGTTCCAAAAAATCCAAAAATCATATAATATAAATAAGTAATTTTAATAATATTCAGAGTAATTTATAAGTTAAAATTTCAAGTCATAATAAAATGTAAATTATTAATTTTAATGTTTGCACGGACCTGCTAAATAAGAATCAGTTACACTATAACTCTGATAAATGTAGATTTTTATCAAAAAATATATAATATGTGATATTGAGGACAAAACTATTGGAGAAGCTGAGCAAATTAGTAATCATAATTGACCTACTCTCAACTAAATTAATTTGTCTAATTATTTTTTAATCCTTAACTTGTCTCAGAGAAAATTTACCTATACTTACTATAATCAGCTTGAGCGCCGTCGTGATTTTTTTAAATTTTTAAACCCACTGATAGCTTTTATGACAAATAAAATTTATTAAAATTAAAAAATTTAAATTATTATTTTAAATTAGATTGAAAGTTTTTTGCCGAGAGTAGCAGAATTTTTATATATTGAAGGAGACAACAAAAGAGTGTCTTCTGATTGAATTATAAATTTTATTTATAACGAGACTATAGTTTCGAGAGCTTTGCTATCTTCATCAGTCTATTACAATTGATTTCATTCATACATCAATTCCTGCGAATCATTTGTACTTGTTACTGATGAAGAAGGCAAAGCTCTCGAAACTATCGTCTCGTAATTAATAAAATCTATAATTCCAGCAGAAGACACACATATTAATTTTTTGTGATTTAATGAGTTAAGGAAACGTTGAAAAGTTTTTGTTTTGACGAGAGTAGCAGAGTTGTTGATTCACAAAGAGAAACAAAGAGGTTGTCCTCTGCTTGATGCAAATAAACATACACACATAGAGTATATATCGAAATGATATAACTGTATATATATATACATATATACACATACATATATCCATACGGTATTGACTCCATGAAAAATCAATATTTATAATTAAAAAAGACTGATGATGAAGACTAAGTCTTCGAAACTATAGTCTCAAACAAATAAATTATATATATATATACAGATATATCATTCCGATATATATGTGTGTATGTTTATTTGCATCAAGCAGAAGACAACCTCTTTGTTTTTCTTTGTAAAGGAAACGTTCTAACAATGACTATCCTAGATGTGCCAACAAAGCTCGAATTTGAGATAGAGGTGACATGTGTTCAAGATACATGGAATTAATAATTCAATGCAAATTCGTTGCCTAATATCTAATGGCCACCGCTTGGGGCGTTCGCTAACGCTGAGTAAACAAATAATGAAATATATTCTTATGAAGGGAAATGTTGTTGTAGTCAAGCTGTTGCTGATTTCCCCAACAACCTTTCAGTTGATTAATAAACTTTCCGAGTACTTTCCGAACTACGAAATGACATGTATTCTGATGAGATTATCTCATTAAATATGTGCCCGATCTAGGTGGTTTCATCTGAAGCATCTTTATTTGATATAGGTAAATCCGAGGGGGAACCGCGACCTAATATGCTGTACACCTACTTCCACTTGTACTTCGAAATATTTTTTTTTCTTTTTTTTAATGATATTGATGTGAGAAGGAGATACACCAGAAGGTGCATCCCCTAAAGGCCTCTATGGGATGGCCCCTCCATCGTGAAAAGAACAGAGTAGAAGGAAAGAAGCTGGGATCACGAGCCAAATCTTAGAAAGTTAGATACAATCCAATTCCAAGTACTTCCAAGTACTTCCAAATGTTTCCAAGTACTTCCAAATATTTCCAAGTAATTGCAAATATTTCCAAGTAATTGCAAATATTTCCAAGTAGGTATTTCCAAATATTTCCAAGTACTTCCAAATATTTCCAAGCACCTACTTCCAAATATTTCCAAGTACTTCCAAATATTTCCAAGTTCTTCCAACTGTTTCCAAGTACTTCCAAATATTTCCAAGTAATTGCAAATATTTCCAAGTAGGTATTTCCAAATATTTCCAAGTACTTCCAAATATTTCCAAGTACTTCCAAAATACTTCCAAACCAACCTACTTCCAATCGCGGATCACCCCTCGGGTAAATCCGTCATCTCATTGCAGGAAAATAATAATAGATGATGGCACAACTATATATCCATGCCAAATCGGATAGTTTGAAAAATTGTAATTTTTGATTCCTTTCATTTTTTGACATTTTTTAGTACCTACCCATCAAAAAACTCTTCCTGGTAAATTTTGAAATTTTTTTGATCATCGGTTTAAAAGATATCGAATTTCGGTTTTTCGCTCATAACTTCTTCAAAAATTGTCCAATTACAAAATTTTATTTTTGAAATTTTTGTTTTTTTTAAATACTTTTTAGAAAAAAATACAAAAAATTATTTAAACTGTTTTTATATGCGATTTTTGAGTTTAAAAATTTTAATCTTATTTTTGAAACTGTATGTACCACTACCCTTCGATTCTTTTGATAATTTTTTATTTTAAACTTCTATTCATTCTACAAATTTTAAGACTGGGTTGATAGTGGTCCTATGATAATTACTATTTTTTTCGATTTTTTATTTTGATTTTCTTTTAACAAACTAAAATACTAATTATTTATTTTAAACACCTGTTAACGATAAAAACCAATTCAAAATAACTAAAGAAAGAGAACTCAATACCAACAAGTGGTTTTAATAATGATTAATAGCGAATAAAAGAGTTTTTTGATGGGTACTAAAAAATGTCAAAAAATGAAGAAATTACAATTTTTGAAACCGTCCGATTTTACCCAGCAATAGTCGATTGATTTTTCGCTAATTCTCGAATGGGTTAGATTTTACCAGAGACAAATCAAAGCAACTTATTGTAGAATGTCGGAGAAGACAACAGAGTGAAATAGGAAAAACTGTTGAATAATAGAATCGCCTTAAAATTGAAACAATTTGACAAAATAGTGACTAGAAGAGTTAAAATGAGGTATATAATAGACCAGTGTTTCTCAAACTTTTTTTGGTTGACGGCACACAAAAAATATCTGGAATCCTTTGCGGCACACCTGATGAATATAAAAAAATATAAAATTTGTATGATACAAAAAAAATGAAGTAATTACAAATACTATTTCAAAGTTACAAAACCTATGCAATTTTAATTATTTGTCAAAAAGCCTCGCGGCACATTTGACAATCTCTCGAGGCACACAGGTTGAGAAACACTATAATAGACCAACGCAAATATATTAACTAACGGTTAAATATATTTAGCTGTTAGATCCTTAATTTTTCTGATTTAATTTATTAGGTTGCTTTTTAATTACACATAATTATATATAAAAAAAAAGTTATAACTTTTTGTGATGATGTTAGGGAAAAGGACCCTTATCTTCACCTGGTCAAAATCTAGTTAATGGCATCTCCTGTTTCTAGAAAAATACAACTGAACAAAACGCTTTATGTCCCGCCCAAAAATTCCAAAAATTGACTTAGTTATGAATTTTGGAATTTTGCAAAAATAGGGAATTCTTCCAATTTTCACCCTCTCTATTATTCTATTCCCAATGAAAATTTCCTACCAAATTCAAATATGTAATTAGAAATTATAGCCACATTTAACTCACATTTTTGCCATTCCTGAAAAAACTGATAGGTGAAGATAAGGACACTTTTCCCTGACACTATCACATTTATTGATCACACAACAAATAACACAATAAAACTATGAAGTTTATCATATTTAGTCGATCGAAACCTCGTAGTTATTTATCTATTTATTATATATTAAACAATGCTCTTAGGCAGAGATACCTAAAACAAGTCATTTAATACAATATACTGAGAAATAATATAAATACAGCAGCAGATACGAAAAAAATATAATGAAATGGACTAAGCTACATAGGCACAAGCAGACCAACATTATATGGTAATATGTAAGTACAAGATTTAGGTTAACACTTCCCATCTCGAAGTGAGAACCCCGTGTCAGCACGGGCAGGCGAATCGACATTATTACACTTTTTAAATAACAGATAATTCTATAAATTCTAGTTAACAAGTAGTTAGATACCAAGTATAGGTTTTTATATGATCAAGGAAAACAGTTTAAAATTATTCTATGTTTATAGAAAATCTCAATGAATAAATTAAGATTCCCGATGACATTGGAATTAGAAAAATCACCAATTTCAAAATAGCACGAAACATAATTCTCTTTTTATAGATACCAATTTTGATTATACCCAACATTTATCTATTTAAGGCCAACACCTCCCAACTCAAAGAGCAGCCCAGATTCAACAATTATATAGTGTTATTTTTTTGAAAGTTTATAATAGGAAAACAAGGACAAATTTTTCTGTGTGACTTTTTTATTTATCAGCCAACGTTTCGTCTACTTTGTCGACTTTTTCAGGGGTTCTAATAGTCATGCCACACATTCATCTAAATTTTATTTTTATCTTCGTTACCATTGAAGACCATCAGAAACACAAGTCTTCAATGGTAACGAAGATCAAAAATAAAATTTAGACGAATGTGTGGCACGAATATTTGAAGCCCTGAGAAGGCGGCAAAGTCGACGAAACGTTGGCTGATAAACTAAAAAAGTCACACATAACTTGTCCTTATTTTCCTATTATAAACTTTCAAATTAATACAAATTATGGACGGAAATGATAATAATAGTGAGTGGATATCGATGAGGCAAAAAAAGAAGATAATTTACACTATCTTTTATTCATAAACCGACGAAGAGGAGTCAGAGAGGAATCTCCAATTGGATTTCCTTCACTGACTTTTCAAAACCCTGAAGAAGGAGGGAATAGCCTCCGAAACGTCGGTTTTATGAATAAAAAGATAATGTAAATTATCTTCTTTTTTGGACTGCGCTCATCGATATACACTCAATTTCACTTATCAGTCCGTCTCCAAAAATTACTTCAATCTTGATAATAATAGTGTTATTTGTTGTGTGATCAATAAATAGTTATAATTAGTTATGTGGATTTAAATAAAAATAATTAACCTGAGGGTTAATCGAGTGTATTGATTTTTTCACATATCAGAGTTGTGTTATCCGGCCAAAACAATATATCTAAGAGCCAGAATAGGCTCGTATGAACTGTCTATTGAGAAAGCCTCCCTTAGGATTTTAAAAAGAAACTTAGGCAATCTCGTTGGAAAAAAGTTACGATAACGTTCAGGAAAGAAAGAGAGCGAGAGAGGTAGCAATATTAAAGAGAACAACACATCCTATTTGATCGTCTCGTAACATAACAATAAGTTCACGGTGGTTAATCCACCTGCAAAGAGAAAAGAGAATGGACCTGAATGGTTGCGCAGAGATCGCCTCAAGCCAAGTCAGGAATTTATTATTAATTGCTTTAACCCATTTCTTTAGCCGCGAGCGAAAAGACCCGCAAGTGAAGTCTCGTGCAAAGAATTCTGTAAAGAGCGCGGACAATACTAATCGATGACTCAATCACAAAATGACCTGGCAAAAATGTTTAAAAGTTATTTTATTTTTGTCTTTCTCTCTCTCATTGGATTGGAAACTGGTTTTATGAATGACAAGGTCTCTGGCATTTGCCCTAACCGAAATGGGCGTGGATTAAAGTACATTAATACTCATAATAAAACATGGAATCGACATGGATATGTCTGGTGTCGGACTACAATTTTTTTACTAAACTGAGTTGTCAAATAGGTTTTTTTTTCATTGACATTTTCGCCTTTTGAAATGGCATGGGAAAATATTAAAAAACTGTCGTTTTTCCATGTTTATTTTAGAAATATTTCGAAAATATTAAGGTGAAAAAAATAAACTAGAAATGCGGTGTTAAGATGCACATAAAAGTATTTTATAAGAAATAGTTCAAATGTAATAATTATAGAGATATTAATTTATCAGTAATAAGGCTGTTGAAGCTTTTATTTTTCTGATTAATTTTATTTCTAGTAACAGTTGAAATTTTATTTAAATCACACATAATTAATTATAATTATTTATTGAACACAAATAAATAATACAATAAAACTTGCTAGCCAGGGGGCACGCCCCTTGGACCCCTAGCCCTCGAACCCCCCTCCCCCTACTCTCCGAACCCCCACTCTCCGCACCATGCCCAACCTCGCCCCACACCACCACCCCAACACTCCATTCCGCACCCTAATCCACTAACCCCCCTCGCCCCAACCCCCGCCCCCAAAACCCCTCAAGCACCCCCACACCCGCACCATGCACCCATTCCCAACCCCCGTATCCACACCACAACCCGCACCCCACACACCTCGGATCCCACCCTGCGCACTCCAAACCTGCGCACCACACCCCCGCCTAGCTCCCTGGATCTCACCCCCGCTAAGCCCCCTGGACTCCACCCCACACCACCCCCTGCACCCCAACCCTACTCCGCCTCACTCCTCACCCCACCCCCATTCCACCCCCGCACCCAGTTTTTGCATTTCTGGCCTTCGAGTGACCCACAGATTATGTATACAAAATTTGGTTGAGTTTGGCCCAAGAGAGAGAATTTTCATTTTTTGACCTCCCCCCCATTTTGGGTGCTTAATTTTTGCATTTCTAGCTCTCTAGAGGCCCAGAGATTATGTATACAAAATTTGGTTCAGTTTGTTCCAAGGGGAAGAATTTAGATTTTTTCACCCCCCCCCCCTTTTTGGGAGGTTTTTTTGGGGAAATTTTTTTAAACAAAAGTTCTCTGAAATCACATCCCCTACAACTTTGTTTATCATAAAATTTGCTGTAGGGTTAATAGTTTAGAAGTTATTTGATAATTTTGACTCGTGCGCCCCCCCCCAAACCCCCTTCTGGGGTCAAAATATCAAAACGTTATATAGCTAAAAACGTAAGTTAGAAGACATCTGATGTAAATATGAAATTTCATAATAATCCCTTCAGCCGTTTTTACGTGAATCGTGAGCAACTTTTCGGAAACCACTGAAACAGACAGACATACATACAGACACGAATTTTGTTGAGGGTTTTTTCGTTCATAACTTTGCTTGAAACGTGTGCAACCAAAATTTGGCGTGATTTGGAGCAATGTACAGACAAAACCTTAATTTTATATATAGATTTAATATTTTCCTAAAAAAAATAAAAATAAAAAGCTTGCATCAAAGATATGATATCATTCGATATATTTAATATAGATGCCAGAAGGAAACTATATTTTAATTATATCCAAACGCCTGCCACTCGATCGCGAACCCAAAGGTCGAAAATAATTTTTCTTCTTCACACCAGAGCGCAACCACAATGAGGCTGCGTCGAAAGACAATTATAAATTAAATTAGGAATGAAGAAAAAGATTTGGATATTATAGACAAAAGGATCAGTCGGGATTTTCGCATGTGCGCTGCGATGCCTTTATACGAGTCCTAGCTCTTATCCTCTCGGCCACCGATCCCTGACCCAAGCTGATACTTAATGTCTATATGAATTTGGTATTTCATTTTTATTTAATCTTTTAATCTCTTCCTCGTTCATTTTTCGCAGCTCTATAGTTGGCTTGACTAATTAAACTATATCCAAACGCCTCCCACTCGATCGCTAACCCAAAGGTCGAAAATAATTTTTCTTCTTCACTCCATATTTTAATATTAGAAGAAATTTTCTCTTAGGAGAGTGATGGAATGGTAGATATTTTAAAGGCAGCCCATAATAGTAAAAAAAAAAAATTCCAAAATTTTATCTCTATCGATAAAGGACAAATTCCGAGAACTCTGTTAGAATAGACAAGGAAAAAATATCTTGTATCCCCCCCCCAATGACCCCTTTTAAGCCCTGAAGAAGGTGGAAAATCGTCCGAAACGTTGGTTTTTGAGTGATGAAAAAATGTATATCCAATAAATCTACTTTATATGAGTGAATTTTATCACTATCCTTGGGCTGCCTCTCCATTACTTATCAATTACTTTATTCTTTAAAATATATAAATTAAATATTTATTATATGCCCGTGTTTAATATTATGAATGAAAAAAACTGGGTTTTTGAAAAATTTGAAAAATATACAATTTTGGAAAATTTCAGCTTCCATGAAGGAATTTCCTCTACTACTTAAGGAAAAAGAAATTAAAAAGACAGTATCAGAAACGTTATTAGATATTTTAGAGTTAAGTTTAATTTATATGTTCAAAGGGTTTTCCCCACTCCGGGAAGTTAGTTTACGAGGTGGTAAAGCATTCTGAAATCTATATTAAGCAAATCTAATAAATCATTGTCTTTTAATTTCTTTTTTCTTAAATATAATATTGAGGAAATAAAGTCAATGAAGATGAAATTTTAAAAAATTTTATATGCTAAACGTTTAAGTCACGCTTCATTTTTTTTTTTAATAAGCTGCGATTTATTTATTTTAATATTCAAATTAATAGTGAAACCCAATTCACTGTTTGTAAATTTATATATGCAATCTTTTAAGAAATACGATAAAAGAGGACTTGATGACCCCCAATTATCTCAAAAAACATTTATATAAACAAAAGCATGATGAATGAATCCAATTCAAAGGTCAAACAACCTGAAGGTGAAAAAAATGAAAGAGAAATCGAATTCTCATGAGAATATTTATAATTACATAATTTCCCAATAAAATAAAGAAATAAACAAAGATCGAAAGTGCAACAATATCAATATTTGAAACCATACCCTTTAACAAATCTAACTTAATAATCTAAGTAAATAAAAATATCTACCTATATTATTATTTTTTTTTACCAATCCGCTACAATCTCAAAATATAGTACACTAAAAAATAAATGAATAAATTTTTCTTGTTATTATATATATAATAGCCCAGATTAATTTGCAGCAACGCTAACGTAATACTGCCGACAGGGGACGATGATGCGACAAATTTGAAATATAATTGTAATTTGAACTCGAATTTTGAAATGAAAGACTCCAATTGATTTTAAATTAAGAAACATTAAATATATTTATAATTATTCCCCCCCTCCCCCCCGCTTCACCACTCAAAAATTAAATATTCAATTCGCTTTTCTTTGCGCACAGAAGAAGAAATTAATCACATCTTATTTGATTTATATTTTATATATTATTTGTTTATTTTTTAATAATTTGCCACTTTTTTATAATTTTTTAAAAATCTAAATTTTGTTATACTTATTTTTGATTTTTACAAAATTGAACGACTTAAGACAAGCATGCCCGAGTTTCTCATGGCAATACTGGAGCAGCCTGTCATACAAACAACACCTGATCTCTTTTAAATATTTGGAGCCTTATATCGATTATCAATCCCAAATTTATAAAAAAATGATATAATATAATTCTCCTCCTCACACGATCCCACTTATTTAAATAAATCTATTTCCACTCAAAAAATAGCACAATGCTGTAGATTATAGAAAAAAAATACTTCCTAATTTATATCTAGAGCCTCATTTCTGTAGCTGTGTCAGGACGAAAATGAGGCGAAACTTTTGAGACTATGTATTTTCGGGAGTTTACAGGTATACATTTGGAGTGTGGTTTTTTGAGAGGAATAAATTGTTTGGACCGAGACGCTGCCCGCCAGGACACCAGCCCGGAGGGGCGAGCATCGAAGGCGTGCCGAACGCACGAAAAGCTCGTTATTAATAGTCGTAAAAGTATGAAAATTTCCAGACACTGAAGAAAAATATATTTGGTCAAGTATAGTAATTTCTGAATAAAATGAGTGATGTTTTTCTTTTTTATTTATTTATTGGAAATTTCCCAATAAAATGTGTTTATTGAATTTGAAAAAAGCTAATGAGGCTATCCACATGACTTTACCATACACGTAGCCCTCTTATATTTCATGTTTAATAAAATAATAATTTATAATCATTTATTGAACCCTACCACTAGCATATTAGCAATTGAACATAACTCCTTTGAAATATGGAATTTTTCTAGGGGAAATAGCTTTAAGTATATTTATTTTAGTGTAAAATTTTTTTAATTTAATAATTTTTGATACCTCTACCCCTTTGAGTCTCTTTTATTTTCACATGTGGGAGTCATGTAGTAACGCGAAATTTCGTATAAATTGATCAAATAGTCTAGAATTTAATTATATTGATAATAATTTCATTTTTTGAACGCCTTCCCATTTTGATCCCTAAAGAAATAACTACATTTCTTTTTAAATATTTGATCTATTAAAATCCAATTTCAGCTAAATTTGTGTTTTAGATTGAAAATTTTAAAATTAATTATCGTGTAAATTTAAGGTACCTACGATTCCAAATTGGAATTAATAATTTGGTTTAACAATTCATATTCAATGAAAGTCATGTTAGAAAACGATTTGTTAACATAGATATACGAAGATAATGAAATGGAATATTTGCAAAAATTTGTATAGATGGTAGTTTAATAATAATTTTTACTTTAATTTTGAGCCACATTTAAGTACCTATAGAGGTGCGTATTTGGGGCAGGTTGCCAGATCAGTGGGTTATTCCAGTGATATGCAAACTTTATATTTCCTCACTTATCTTCAATTTTCATCCCCATTACAGAAAGAAAAGGGAAAGACCTAGACCTAGATTGTGATTATAAAAGATATGGATAGTGGCACTCTGAAGACTGAACGAGGTGGCATGAGTTGAGAGTTAAATGGAGGAGAATAGTTACATCAAGCCAGTCTTAGGGCTGGACCGTATACTCGTACGATGATGATATCTTTCATTAAGAATTATTGTCTCATGCCCAGAATTTCATAAATTTTATTTTCCAAAATCCTTGAGATATCGAATTCATTCATATATTAGTCGATATTATCAAGGAGAAAATTTTAATGAGTTTAAGGGTTGAAAATTTCGTTTTCAATTTTCAAAAAACTAAATGTATTTAAAATAGTATATTTTATACAGAGTTAAAAGAGTATATTTTCGTTTGAAAATCTCGCAAAAAGTTACTTTTTTAACCCTTTCTTGGAAGGGCAATTGATGCTAAGGGGACCCTTATCAACTTGTTTCTAAATTTCTAGAAAAATAAAATATTAATTTTCAAAAAACTAAACGCATTTTAAATAGTATATTTCATACAGAGTTAAAAGAGTATATGTTCGTTTGAATATCTCGCAAAAAGTTACTTTTTAACCCTCTCTTGGAAGGCTAGTTGATGATAAGGGGGACCCTTATCAACTTTATTTAGAATTTCCAGAAAAAATAAAATATTAATTTTCAAAAAACTAAACGCATATTAAATAGTATATTTCATATAGAGTTAAAAGGGTATATTTTCGTTTGAATATCTCGCAAAAATTTTACTTTTTAACCCTCTCTTGGAAGGGTAGTTGATGATAAGGGGGACCCTTATCAACATTTTTAGAATTTAGCAGAAAAAATAAAATATTAATTTTCAAAATAAACCATTTTAAAATGTATATTTCATATAGAGTTAAAATAGTATATTTTTTTTGAATATCTCGCAAAAAGTTAATTTTTAAGCCTCTCTTGGAAGGCTAGTTTATGATAAAGGGGGACCCTTATCAACAAAAATCGAACGTTTCGGAATTTATTCTCCTTCTTCAGTAGTAACAAAGTCAATGAAAGTAGTTTCAAAAATAGTCTACTATCGTCTATTGGCAACAATAAAAACATTACAAAAAATGCTTTCATCTCGAATAGAAAACAAAGTAAAAAACAATTGCTTTTACTTTGTTTTCTATTCGAGAAAAACAATTGCTTTTTACTTTGTTTTCTATTCGAGATGAAAGGAATTTTTATAATGTTTTTTGGCATTGTCATGAGAGACAGAAAATACTTTTGAACTACTTCAATAATTTTTGTTACCTGAAGAAGGAGAGTAAATCTCCAAAACGTCGGTTTAACAAATAAATGTAAAATAATAAAACCTCTATAGTCTTATTTTTGCAACCACCGTGGACTCGCTTTCATCAACATCCAATTGCATACTTATTTCTCCATATTAGGGTGGTTTATAAAAATAATTCTTTCTATAGAATACGTCGAGGGGTTAACCATTGAAATTATGTGTACACCGTCTTTGGAGTTATGTGGAATTATTTTGGAATTAATTAGATAATGCCCCTTCATCTTCAACTTGGAAATGAAAGCGGAAGTGGAAGTAAGTGTACATGATATTAGGTCGCGGTTCACCCCTCGGAATACGTATTATAGATTGATTAATATGTTAGATATCTTAATCTTCATTATAAATTACAAAATTTACTATATCTAATTTTATTATTTTCTCAGAAGAGACAGACTGATAAGCAAAATAAGTTGGTTATAATGAAGACAGTCCAAATTATTTAAATTTTTTATTCAAATTCCGACGTTTCGGAGATCTTTCCGCTCCTTCTTCAGGGGTAATGAATAGTTATTGATGCATGAGTATAACTAGCCTCCCATTTGTCTCTCCGAGTTATACTCTACCCATCAATAACTATTCATTACCCTGAAGAAGGAGGGAAAAGATATCCGAAACGTCGGAATTTGAGATAAAAAAATTTAAATAATTTGACTGCCTTTCATTATAACCTACCTATTTTGCTAAGATCTTAAGGAAGTGAGTTTTTTTATTACCTATTCAAATAAAGTAAAAAAGAGGATATATGAAAAATTAATATCACTATTTTTTAAAAATTTTAATTTTGAGTTAAGATTTTAAAAATTTTAAATTGACTTCTCAAAAAAAGCCGATAATTTAAGATATTATAGTTTGTTTGTTTTTTAATGCCCCAAGTAATCGCCTACTTAGGAATTAAATCTAAGAACTAATCTAGTTTCACAGCAGGTGGTTTTCCTTCTGACATTTATAATTATGATTTAATAAATACCACTCAAATTTAGATTACTTAAATAAAAGTTAAAATTTTATAATTGTAAAATTTAAAATTGTAAAATCTCAAAAAGCCGATAATCTAGGGTGTTCAAGATTTTTTTCATGTCAGAAGGGATCACCTTCTCAGGAATCCAACCCAGCTCGGTAGAAAAAGTCAAAATTCGAATACAAGATTTTAAACATATAGAGCAGTGATTCTCCACCACTGTGCCGCGGAACTTTAGTGTGCCGCGAGATTCTTGAAGTGTGCCGCCACAGCTAGGCAGTTGTCCCTCCCGAATTGATAATTATTTATTTTTTCAATTTCTTTATCAAGTGAAACTAAATTTAATCGAAATATTTATTTGATCATTTGAACTAAAGAGATAATAACATTTTACAGGATGCAGAATGTCCTATGAAAATTTTATAGGTACATCAATCAATAAACCAAATAAAATTCTATTAATTTATTTTATTGTTAGTGTAAAGATAGAGAGTAAATAAATATTATATTTATTTACTCTTATTAAAGATGTTTCACCTTGCACCAACACTTCAATCTCTACTAATTATTGTTAGTGTGCCATCAAATTTTTAAATTATTAAAAGTGTGCCGTGACGAAAATAAAAATAATTTTATAAAAAAATATGAATAAACTCGACTTCAAAAATGAAATGCAACAAATAAAATACACTAAAAGATATAAAAATAATTATTATCTTATTTAGTTACAACTAAACTAGAAATATTAACATGAAATTACTTTTTTAATTCGGTGCCAAACAAACTATACCTATAAGCGAGCGTACCAACCAAACGTACTAAGTAAGATCCAGTCGAGTGCGATTCATAAAAGGTATCTGTTTGGCACTCGACTTAAAAAAGTAATTTCATGTTAATATTTCGTAGTTTAGTTGTAACTAAATAAGAAAATAATTATTTTTAGTGTATTTTATTTGTTGTATTTAATTTTTAGAAGTCGGTTTTAATTTTTCTTAAAAATTATTTTTATTTTTGAACCGACTTCAAAAAAGGAGGAGGTTCTCTATTCGATTGATTTTTTTTTTTTTTTGTGCCTATGTTACCTCATATCTCCGCCAATTCTCAACCGATTTTGAAAATTTTTTTTGCATTGGGTCCAGTCTAGCTTCCGATTGGTCCCATTTTTTTCGTTTTTTTCATAGGTATTAGACCTTTTTTATTAGGTTTGTTTAGACCTAACCTCTTTGTTTATGAACCGATTTCGATGGTTCTTTTTTTATCCGATAGGGGTGTCTTGGGGATGGTGCCATATTAATTTGATCAAGTTCTGATGATATGATCACTATTAATAACATCACTAAAAAGAAAAAATAAAATAATTTTTAAGAAAAAAATAAAAACCGACTTCAAAAAATTAAATGCAACAAATAAAATACACTAAAAGGTATAAAACAATTATTATCTTATTTAGTTACAACTAAACGACGAAATATTAACATGAAATTACTTTTTGAAGTTGGTGCCAAACATACACCTTTTATGAATCGCACTCGACGGATCTTACTTAGTACGTTTGGAGGGTATGCTCGCTTATAGGTATAGTTTGTTTGGCACCGACTTCAAAAAGTAATTTCATGTTAATATTTCGTCGTTTAGTTGTAACTAAATAAGATAATAATTATTTTATACCTTTTAGTGTATTTTATTTGTTGCATTTAATTTTTTGAAGTCGGTTTTTATTTTTTCTTAAAAATTATTTTATTCTCTTTTAGTGATGTTATTAATAGTGATCATATCATCAGAACTTGACCAAATTAATATGACACCATCCCTAAGATTACCCACTTTCCAATAAAAAAGAATCATCGAAATCGGTTCATAAACAAAGAAGTTAGTCCTGAAAAACCTAACAAAAAAGGTCTAATACCTATAAAAAAATGGGACCAATCGGAAGGTAGACTGGACCCAATGCAAATTTTTTTCAAAATCGGTTCACAAATGGCGGAGATATGAGGTAACATAGGCACAAAAAAATTCAGTCGAATAGAGAACCTCCTCCTTTTTTGAAGTCGGTTAAAAAGGTTGAGAATCATTTAGAGTGACAGAGAAGCCAAGCTAAATAAAACAATTGTATGTAATTACACCTCTAGTCCATTGATCAAATTTTCTTAAAAATAAATTCAACACTTCAAGAAGGAAGGCAATTATATTTTTGTTAACATTCTGAGATCATATCTAGAGATTTATAGGTCCATTTTAGGGATCAAGGAATTTTCACTTTAAGTGATGTCATACGTATAATAAAATGGCAATGAAAAATAATAGAATCGAGACGTCGATGACTTTATCGAGGCGACGAGTCTATGCTAAAGAGGTCAACTCCACCTACGCGTTGATTTTTCACTCGATAGATCTCATTATTTATTATTTAGTTCTTCTTCTATGCGTGAAGACAATGCGCTGCCCCCTCGAGGGGTACAAGTGAAAAGGCTAGTTATATTTAAGGTTACAAGACTAAAGACAATCAAAAATAATGAAAACAACAAGTGTTCTTTGTTTTGTAGGTTATACCTAAAAATTTCACTGCTCAACAAAAATATAACAAAAATTTGTATCCGTAAACTTAACAATGAATTCCAGTAGAGTTTTATACGCTGATTATCATGTATTTTGTCGATTTTTTACAACAGGTCAGAATTTTGAGATAATATCCATCAAAAAAGGCAATTTGACCTATTTTCGAGTCTCATTAGATATTAAACACCAATATTTGAAATTAAAATATTTTTCGCTTATATAATATATTGCGGGCCAGAGAGAGGTTTTTGTCTCGAGGGTTGAGCAGACTACCCCAAAAGCATGTTAGTTTTCAGGTTCAACTCCTGAGGGGATGAATCTCCTCTGATATTCCAATATAAAAATATTTCTATTAAATTCCTATATTTTGTCCTAAAAATTAAATTCTTTCTCTCTTAAAATATTGACTTAATAGAAAACAGCTTTCTTTGATTTTCAAATTACAACTTGTTTGTACCTCAATTAGAACTCGATTTATAGCTAAAATCTATATTATATTATCTATATCTATCTATATTATATTATCTATTATCTATCTATATTATATTATCTATCTATCTATCTATCTATCTATATTATCCATAAAGAAAGAAAAATTTTGAAAATTTTTTGAAACTTTTTAAAATTATCTTTACTTTATTTAATGTTTCACCAAGAACCCACACCATTATCCCTAACAAAATTGTTTATAAGAATATGTTTATTATTCTTTATAATCACGTAGTTTTAGCTTTTTAGTTATAACTCAAATTCTAATTGAGCTACAAACAAGTGGTAATTTGCAAATCCAAGAGGAAACTGTTTCCTATTACGTCAACAAAATATTTTGATTTGAAATATTGCTGTTTAATATCTAATGGGACTCGAAAATAGGTTAAAATGGCCTTTTTCATCGTTTTGACCAATAATATCTCAAAACAAGAGCTAATAGGTAATTTTTATCGTGATTTTTGAATTCAGCAGGGAGAAATACATGAGAATAAGTTATTTTTGAGTCCGAAACATTTTCATTGTTGGGCAGTAATAATTATTGAATTCTCAAATTTATTTTCGGTTATTTGCGCTGAAACTGGAAGAAAAGTTTTTTATAAGCATTTATTTTATTTCTGTGTGATTCCAATATAACTATAATGATAACTCAAAAAGAGAAAACTCTTTATACTGCCAAAATGTTTCATTTCCAATACGAATAAATTTTGAGCTTCGCTCGTTTGTAAAATTAAAGTCGTAGAAAGTTTGTTCTATTTCTAAGACGAAAAACGGATTAGATAATGAGATTTCAAGATAGATGATTAAAAAATCAAATTGTTATATAGAGAACTATTTAAAGATTATACATAGATAATATGTTTGGATTGTTAAGCTCAAATTTCTAGTACATACTATTCGCTGACAAAATTTTTACTAAATCCACAAAATTTGAAGTGACCACTTCTCAAATTTTTTTTCACAATTAATCACTAGAGTATACACTTACCTTAAATAGATCTCTTTTAAATGGATATTAGGATAGTGAGCAAAAACCCTCACCTGAAACAAAAGAATAAAAATCTATTAAAAAACGTGTCTCATAATAAAGTTCTCTAATAAGTATTTCAAACTTGAGCATTTTAGCTCGAATCGTTTGGTTATAAGAAAATTGCATTGGCAGAGACCCTACACCTAGCTTTGAAAATATCTAAGTAATCTAAATATCTAAATTCGATTCTAGAACAATGTTTTCTTATTATTAGATTTCAAGCTCAAAATTTTATTTTTCTCTTACTTTTTACTTTATTATACAGGGTATGGTCAAGTATTGTAATCGTGCATGAAAAAAGTGGGTTTTTTCCTTCTTTTTTCAAAATATCTCAAAAACGGCTGAAACTATTTTGAATGAAAAAATTGAGGAAAGCCATGGCAATTCGTTCTACAAAAAAGCTCTTATAAGTGAACATCGAAAAAATTATATTTTTTGAGATAATAATTGTTTTGTCAAATTGTCTGTTAGTCTGTCCGTTATCAAATTTTTGTGGACGAGCTAGCTCAAAAACTAGTTTGAATATCGAAACCAAATTTCACACGTAGTTTTGGCCCATTGAGATTAAGAGCTGATTAGATTTTGGTTCATATCGTCAAAAAATTAAGGGGGTGGAGGGGGGGTTAAAAATTAAAAATCTAGGCCATTTGAGCAAACACAACCAAATTTTTATACATAATCAGTGGATTCCCAGAAGTCTAAAAATGCAAAAACTAACCGCCCGAAATGGGGGGGGGGGTGTAGGGTCAAAAAATGAAAATCTAGGTTCTGGTACCAAACTCAACCACATTTTTCATACATAATCACTGGGACCCCAGGAGTCTAAAAATGCAAAAACTAACCCCCTCCCTACATGAATATAAATAATTTTATTAAATATTAAATATAAGGAGGGGCCAGGTTGTATGGTAAAGTCAAGTGGATGGCCACATCAGAACACGTCAGTTTATTTCAAGACATATTTCAAATATGTCCTAAATTTTTTCATAAAACTGACCGTATGATATATGTATAATAAATGTGAAAGTAAAAATTTCTATATTTTATCTCATAAGTAGAAAAAAAGTCAAAATCCTTTGGAGCAGGAGTGAGAATAACAAATGATATTTCGAAAACTTTGTAACTTGATATTATTAAAGTCTAAGATTGTTCATAACAACAACAGTCAACTTTTTTAATATCTTTCAAAAAAAATGTATATAGTTATTTATATTTTATTATTATATCATATATAAAAATCTTTAATAGTTTACTATAAATCTTATTCTAAAAAGGAGAAAAACAGCGGATTAGGCCTCTCATACTTAATTGCCGTGGTAAGTTATAAGAAAACCAACTCAGAATGTCTTTAGCAAACTTGGAAAACTTTGATTATAATATGAAAATAAATAAACAAATATACTATTATGTCTTTTAATAAATGTATAATAAATAAAAGAGAATATAGAACTAAAAACTAGGTAGATATAATTAAATTAAATGAAAAAATTGAAAACTGCAATTTTAGTGAATCGGCAATTTTTTCGATAGAAAACAGTTTGAATGCTGAAACTTAACAAAATGATAACTTAGCAACACACAAGCTTTTGGGGCAAATTTCATCTAATTAATTAACTAGACAATTCGATTTAATTTTAGATATTCTGAAATTGTGAGCAGAAGTTTTTAAGTTATAAAATCTGAAATCTATAAATTTTTCTCCATGTTTCAGATATCTTAGACAACATCAAGAAAAAAATGAAGATTTTGAGCGAATTCAACATTCAAAAATTTGAGATAGTAATCTTAAACCACAACCCTTTCTTTAAAGTTCCTAATATAATATTAAGATTTTTTTGTTTTAATATTTTTCATTGGGAATCCTTGAATTTGAAAGCCTAAAATTTAATCAGTTCTTAGTAATAGAAAATTATAAATATTGAAGGAAGGACTTTATAGGAGCTACTAGTCTCTAAAGCGGGTGCCGGAATTAGGCAGAATTTTTTTTTTTGAAAATAATTTCCTCCATATTTCATATATTTATAAACACAATAAGGTGATCTAGGAAAATTTAACGCCGACAATTTGAACTCTGACAATTTAACGCCGCATTCTATATTGTGGTTTGATTTAAAATTTTTTGTTAACACTAATAATATTTCTAATATTCTATTATATATATATAGGCTGAAATTGAGTTTATGGACCATGACGTCATAAGATAGCATGGCACTCAACGCCTGTAGGGTATTCCTCTTCTGTGCTTAAGAATACATATTGTTGGATAATTACTAGGCGTAAAATTGTAATATGGATAAAATTACATGTACATTATAAAAAAATACATAAGTAAGTATACTCGATTCTATTTTAACCAGCACCAAAAGTGTGGGCAAAATTTCAGCTCGATCGGTTGGGTGGAACTGATTTAAACGGTCAATAAACAATTTCAGCCTATATCTTGGTATGAAAGTGTGTGTCTGTGGCGTCACAATTGAATATTGATAGCTCAGAATTTCAGCCTAAATATAATAGAGCAATACAAATAATATTCTTCTTCAAGTGCCATACTCGATTTCGAGTGTCGGCAATTACTTTGGAGACTATTCTCTTAATTGTAATTTTCCTTTGGGTGGTTTCCCATTGCCTTCCCCTGAAGGAATCAGATTATAGTCGGTCAAATATTTGCAGCTAGTCGGGCTTGAACCCGCGCTAGCTTGAATAGAAGGCATACAATTTAACCACTTGGCCAACCTGACTCCTTTAATAATATTAATAATTATTAATTGAAAAAAAATTTTAAATCAAACCACAATATAGAATGCGGCGTTAAATTGCCGGAGTTAAATTTATCGGGTCCCCAATTAAGGAAATTTTTTTTATTGATGTCCGAGAGTACCAGAAGAAATGGAATCAGAAGTCCAAGAATGATGAATATATTTTTGAAAATAATGACACCAAAGAAGTAAGCCCAATTAAACGCGTTACAAAAAAACGTCATATATTGCAGGTAATATTTCTTTATATAGGGTCAATTATAGTGAAAGGACTTTAATCATTAGGGAAAATTTTTAAAATTATCGAAGGAACAAAGCAGAGCTTAATAAAGAAGAGTTGTTGTTGGTGAGTGTTAATCTATAAAAGGAATAAAACTCTTAGCTATACGATTCGCTTTTATATAACCAATTTAATTCTGCGCGAATAGCGGATATGCAGATTCAAATTGTTTTATCTAATTTAAAAGATGGAGATATCGATAAGATAAGAAACGTTCAATCATAAATAATAGGGATACATTAAAAGAATTTATCACATGAAATTTTGTAATTGAATTCAAATAGAATAATTGTTTTTATCCTTTTTAAACTTATTGTGAAAGACTGGATCATATATGATGAGAGCCCCAGGCAAGTTAAATTTTCTTTTCAATTTTTCATTCCCAAATTATACTAAAATCCAATTAATTTGAATTATAGTCAACAATGTTCAAAGCAGTGGTTCTTAATAAAGTTAAGAAACATATGGCGTGACTTGTTCTGAAACGGGTGATCGAGAATGTATACTAAATTTTATATTTATTAAATCTAAATTCATACAAACACGGCTCAAAAACCTGGGAGTAGTGGTGGATTTACTGAAAATTAACAATTTTAATGATTAATTAAATTAAATTGAAAGTTTCTTTTTGCGGAGAGTAGAAGAATTTTTATAAAATGAAGGAGACAATAAAGAAAGTGCCTTCTGCTGGAATTATACATTTTTAATTTATTTATAATGATTAAAAATTTATAATTCGAGCAGAAGGCACTCTTTTATTGTCTGCTTCGATTAATTTAATTTTAATTTAGTAATAAGTAGAGACCGGATTTTTATGCAGTAAAAACTGCCAAAATATTCCAAAAAATATGCAGTTAATATAAAAAGGCCGAAATATGCAAGTAATATGCAGAATACGTTGAAATATGCAAATATATGCAGTAAAAATTGTCAAAACAAAAAATAAGTACTTTTATTGAGTAAAACATTACACAAAATTCTCATTATATTTAATATATTAAAAAATCTTTGAACTCAGAGAAATAATAGGTACTCATGAATAAAAAATAATAAACTAATAAAATAATGCAAATATTTGTCCCGCTATACACTAATTTACACACACTTTCACACACTCACACACACGAACACTCGGTGGCCAAAGTGAGCTATAGTTACCGAAGACCATTAAAAATAATAATAATCTATATATATAAAAGCCATTGTCATGTCATGTGGCGCATCAAAGAACGATGTGGTGAGAAAAAGCAACTAATAGTTAGATTGTCAAATTTTTCAAATAAAATATCTCTATATTCTCTATCTATAATATCTCTATATATTAATATTAATATATTCCTCTATATAGCTTAGAATATTAGATTTACGGCGTGTCTCATTTGAAATTTTAAAATATATATTATATTTAAAATATATATTATACCGGGAAAATTAATTTTTTTTTGAATTTAAGAAAAATATAAATTCTTGAAATTTTAGCAGTCAAATTAATTTTAAAATATAAATATATATTATATATATTTTTTACAATATAAGTTTTAATGAGATATGATTTAATGGAATAATGAGAATAATTCTTATTAGTTGAATAAAAGAATGGTTAAACAATGCGGTAATATCACTATATTTAGGTAAGTAATAATCTCCTGAATCACAATATCAAGTAAGTAGTGTCTCTAATTTAAATTAAAAGAGATTTATATATAAGAATAAACTAAATAATAAATCGAAATTTTATGTCCTTTATTTCTTTGTCGTAATTTAGATATAATAAATAAATTAACAATATAAACAATTATAATTATAATTATATTTTATCATTTATCTTGCTGTCAAAACGTTGTCTTCCTATTGGCCGGTGTGGTGGCGGGGATTTCAATCTTACATATATATAGGTATATTAATATTATGATTATGAGTGGGAAAAATGTTTGGCAGAAGCTGTCGCGGTTGATAGTCCAGCAGCCATGCGGCAACTTTTTGCATTTATTTGTGTATTTAATTCGTCAAAAGATGCGCTTTCTTTGTGGGAAAAATTCAAGGATGATATGACCGAAGATTTCAGACGGTTGTACACGGATCGCATGTCGGATTTACTGGCTCTCCAAGATCTACAAAAGACACTGCTTTGTCATGGGTTAAAATGTCAGGACTTTTCTTTGCCTGATCCTTTTTTTTTTTTTTTTTTTTAATGCAATCGAATGCAAGAAGGGGTGCACCAGTAAAGATGTAGCCCCTATGGATCTCGAAAGACCCTTGCATTACCGAAGAGAAGGGAAAGTTGTTTAAGTGAGAGGGTGTAGACGTAGGTGTCTATGCACCCTGGTTTTGAAGGTTTGAAGATCATAGGTGCTGGGAAAGATAGAGGCTGGGAGAGAGTTCCAGTTCCTTGAAGTCATGGGGATATATGAATTCGCGAATGAAGTGGTCCGGCACTTTTCTAATTTGACCGCGAAAGAGTGTTGGGAGTCGGCAAAACGTGTGCTGCGTGCAAAGCATGCTTTGGGGGGAATTATTGATTTTATCTCATCAGAGCACCTGCCGTGATAGTATCTATAGAAAAGGGAAAGGGCGGAGACATCTCTTCGATGAGCCAGCGAGTCGAGGGAGTCGGTGAGGGTAGAATCGTCAATTAGCCTGACGGCTCGTTTCTGAATTGCATCAAGGGTAGCAAGAGAATATTTTGAGGCTCCTCTCCACAGATGAGAGCCGTATTCGAGACAGGGGCGGATTTGGGCCTTGTAGATGGTGAGAAGTTGTGGGGGTTTGTAAAATCGCTTGGACCTGAATAAGAAGCCAATCTTCCTTGCTGCAGATTTCGCCACAGAGGAGATGTGTTCATTCCAAGACAGGTCAGATGCGACAGAGACGCCCAACATGGATAGGCTGTCACACATTTTCAGGGTATTCGAATCGAAGTGAATATCAGGGAAATCTCTATTTTCGCGCCTAGAAATTAGACAACATTGAGTCTTGTTTGAATTGAAGTTAACTAAATTTTGAGAGCCCCATTTATTCAGTTTGTCTAGGTCGAGAGTAATTGAGGAGGCAATATTGATTCGATTATTCGGGAGAGAGGGTTTGCCGTGTAGAGTGCTATCGTCGGCGTAACAATGAGTGGGGTTTGCCGTTTGATCAATAAGGTCGTTTATATAGATAAGGAAGAGTGTGGAGGAGATTACAGAGCCTTGGGGAACACCAGAGTTTGTGGAGCGCCTTCCGGATGAAGTTGAGTTTCACGCTGACCAAGAGGAAATCCAAGGCAAAGAAAGGATAGAAAATTTGAATGTCGTTCAGAAAAAGTTATTTATTTTTTTGTGTTTCGAGTAGAATTAAAAGTTTTAGAACAAAAATATTTATTTATCCATGTTTTTCCCAAAGGTATTTCAGGAAATAATCGAAGCAGTAGAAACTACAGACTCAGCACTACGCCAGAGGTGTTATTTTCTGGATGGGCCCGGAGGTACAGGGAAAACATACCTATATAACACACTTATGAGCTATTTTCGAGGGAAAAAGAAGATTGTTTTGCCTTTCGCGACAACCGGAATAGCAGCGGATTTAATGAAAGGAGGGAGAACTGTCCATAGCGGATTTAAGTTACCTATCCCTATTAACGAAACTTCCATCTCAAACATGAAACCGCATTCAGTGGAGTCAAATGCTTTGAGGGAAGCAGCTCTAAAAATAATTGATGAGGCGGCGATGCTGATGTGTCATGCCCTACGTTGCATTAACATACTGCTTCAGGAGGTGATGGGAAACAAGACACCATTCGGAGGGAAGGTGTTGATCCTTCGAGGTGATTTTCGACAAACCCTTCCTGTAGTTCCGAGGGGAGGCAAAGCAGATATCATAGCTGCCTCCATCAAGAGCTTCCCCAATGGAGACATTTCAAGGTGATGAAACTGTCGACTAATATGAGATAAAAAGGACAAGATGAATTTAATGAATGGCTTTTGAAAATTGGAGATAGCAAATTGAGTAGCGGTGACGATAACTTGGCCGATGATAATGTAAATATTCCTTTAACATTCGTAGAGGATAAAAATATTATAAGTGCAATTTATGGTTCCTCTATTAATGAGCATGATGTAGAAGGGCTGTCAATGAAGATAATTGTAACATGTAAGAATAAAGATGCCTTGGCAATAAATAACAAAATAATCGACCTGCTACCAACAAATGTTAAAATTTATAAGAGTGCTGATTCCATTATCAATGATAATCCTGAAAATCACAATACTTACCCCATTGAGTTTTTAAACGCACAAACTCCCTCAGGGATGCCACCACACATTCTTCATTTGAAAAGTGGTGGCTTGATCATGCTAATTAGAAATTTAAACGCTAAAAAGGGTCTCTGCAATGGCACACGACTGATAGTTAAGGAGCTATATACTAATTTTATTAAAGCAGAAATACTAACCGGTACTCGCAAAGGCGGTGTGGTATTTTTACCTAGAATTAATATTGCACCAACTGACACGGATCTCCCGTTCACACTCAAGAGACGGCAGTTCCCCATCATCCCGGCCTTTGTCATAACAATAAATAAAGCACAAGGACAGTCTTTCAACAATGTGGGAATTTACTTCAAAGAGCCAGTTTTTTCACATGGCCAGTTATACGTTGCACTCAGAAGGACGAGGTATAAGGAAAATTTGAAAATTTATATTCAAGATGGCGAGGCACAGGGCCATTTATCGAACAACGAAAATGTTTATACAAAAAATGTTGTTTATGAGGAAATATTCTGTTGACCCGGCTACAATAATATGTTTTTTTAACTTTATTCCCTTATCAATTGTTAGATGTTGAGTGTATGGTCGTATATTTATGTTATTTGTGTTTGTTTATTTGTTTTAATATAACTCTAATAAAGTTTTTTTTAATTAAACAATTAAAATATTCCAGCGCCTACATGCAAAGATCCCGGGTTCGAGCCCCGGCTGATCCTTTTGTCTGTAATAAAAATAAACTTTTCTTCGTTCCCTAAATTTAAGTTTTTTTTAATGTTTTTTTCGCCTTTTTTTATCGATTCTCATCATTCAACAAATTACTTTTCATTTCAAGTTATTATAGACGGCTAATAGCCATATCTCGAGACGGTGCCCGCCAGGGCCACCAGCTCGGAGCACGCCTGGTACTGCTATCTTACCTTAATATAATAATGAAATAGGTTTCCAACCGATCGGGAACTTCGAGAGAAATAGTGATCAAAATTCATTATTCAAAAAAATATTTTTTTCAAAACATATAATTACGGACAGCTAATAATCACATCTCGAGACGCTGCCCGCCAGGGCCACCTGCCCGGAGGGCCGAGCGGTGCCGGGCGTGCCGTAGGCAGAGAAATAATTAACAAAGGATCTCAAAAATAATTAAAATTTGATTATAATTGTGAATAATTTATATTTACAAGTATTGTTCTAAATTATCTTCAGGTTATTATGTCTACGGCGAGGAGTGAACCGCGACCTAATATCGTGTACACCTAGCTCTACTTCAACTTTCTACTTTCATTTCCAAGTAGAATACAATAGATGAAGGGGCATTATCTAGTGAATTCACAAATAATTCCACATAATTCCAAAGACGTGCACACCTAATTCAAATCGCGGTTCAACCCTCGGTCTACGGTCACTTAAAATTGATTTATACAATGAAAAGGAGCTCTCCACATCCTCAGATGTAATGGGGGCAAATTTAAAGGAACTTTATATATATATTTCTTCATTTTTTTCATTCTTTCTCTGAAAATTTCCTTTAAAAAATCTGTATTTGGCGCAAAATGGGCAATATTTGACAAAAAAATCCTTCAAATATGCAATTTTATGCAATATTGCTCAAAATTGTATGCAATATTACCCAAAATATTATGCAAAAATTTAAGCCACAGTATCCTAGATGTGTAATTATAATTAATCCCCTGGGTCGTAAGTGGCGGCAAACAAAATATGCAATTGCATAGGAATCCGGTCTCTAGTAATAAGGCATGAACTTTGTAAAAACAACAAGGTTTATTAATTGAGTTAATAAAATAAAGCACACTTGTTTTGATATAGATTCTTAAATCGATGATCTAATTGGAAGCATCAAATTCAAGTTTCGCCATCTCATATATTAACTTACGTGTATAACGGAACAATTAGCGTCCCACGTGGACCTTTCGCGGGACGCCTGTTCCAGGCGCAAGAGACGGGACGTCCCGGATGTCGCGAGACGGTTGGCAACTCTACCTAGGATTCAACAGCTGGAATTTTTAAAACCTTTTCAATCTTAGCCAGGTTATGACCCACGTCCTGTTTGAATTGATCGGGAAGTAATAAAAATATATTAGGAGCGCTCTATCTTTGCTAGAAATGCAAACGGCTGGACCTTAAGAGTATATTATGTAATTGTCACTACCTAAACTGGTCAATATAATTAATATGAGTTGTTTTTTGAGTTAGGCTCAAACGCAAAACCGGATTCTATTAGTATCGATACAATATTTGTCTATCAAAGCATTTGATAAATATATAAAATTCACAAATTAGTATATGTATTCGGTCCCACATAGTAAGTGTACAAAATTTGTTTCATGTAGACTTAAAGGATTAGAATGTTTATTTTTGACTCTTTCCCCCATTTTTGGTGGTGGGTTTTTAAATTTCAACCCTTCTAGGCGTTCACACATTAAGAGTACAAAATTTGGTTCAGGTAGGTCCAAAGGTTTAAAATTTGCATTTTTGCTCTCCTCTCCAATTTTGGGTGGTTGGTTTAAATTTCAACCCTTCTAGGGGTTCACACAATAATAGTACAAAATTTGGTTCAGGTAGGTCCAAAGACTAAAAATTTGCATTTTTGCTCTCCTTTCCAATTTTGGGTGGTTGGTTTTTGTATCACATAGTATTGTCTTGGGAACTAAATATGTATGCAAAATATCAGCTCGATCGGATAATAAAAAGTGAGTTGAAACAAATTTAGAACCAGAAAAACATCATACGAACTTAAATAAAAGCTTTTAATTAGAGAAGTATTAATAAAAATAACTAATTAACCAGAGATAAGCGCTAGGAAAAATAGGGACAAAAATATAAAAAAACTGATTCTCATTAAATTTTTTAAAATAAAAAAAATATTTATAGCTTTTATGCTGCCTTTCTCTGTAAAAAAAAAAAACCTGTGAAATATGGGTGTTTGAAAGATTGCTTCGAATATCTTGGGCGCTTGGGCCGATAGATGTCCGTGGTTGCCATCCCAAGGCTTTTTGTATTTAATATTGCTTTTTGCTTAAATTATTTTATTTATTATATTATATAATCGTACATTGAAATATATTAAATTATAATGTAAAGAGTATTTACTCTAGCTTTGCACATAAATTTCACCATTAGTGTCTAACCCTAAAATCTAAACCTAAAGAAGTTTTAATTTCCAACAGAAAAGTTAATATGAGTGAAATGTCAAAAATCAATAGTTTAAAAGTTAAAAGATATACCAATATTGTAGAGTGATTGGACTTGAATCAATAAGTCTCTTGATTGAGACACTTCCTCTCGATATTATAAGAGACCAAAAGAATTATAAATGAGAAAAAAAATCTCGAGGTACAGTACCTTGTTAATATAAGAAAATAGCATTTTGATTAAGAATTTTCTATTTTAAAAGAAATATGAAAAGATTCAATATCTCCGGGAGCGAATCAACTAGAAATGCCAACAAGATTTATTTTTTCTTATTACATATTTAATTAAATCTATTGAAATTTCATATTTGTTTGTTATTTTCTTTTTCTTTTATAGAAAATAATTGTTATTAGAATATTTGCTTTTTAAAAGGGTAGTTTATTTGAAGCCTTATTTAAAAAAACGCTAATAACTCATTTGAAATAATTTTTAAAAATATAAAATTAATAGATCTTATAAAACAATTAATTATTAATAATTAGAATCAATTTTGAAAGAAATTGATTAAGTACTTTTTGAGAAAATGGTCAAAAACCATCTGAACTGTCAAAGAAGGAAGCACGAGATGCCCTTGAAAAAAGTGTCAAAAGTCATATGAAACGAAACATTGACTTGTGACATGGAGGTGGATTTTAAAATGTTGCTAAAACGGCCTTTCATTGACTGTTTTTGGGGTTTTTGACGATTTTCTCAAAGAATACTGAATCGATTTCGTTCAAAATGGAATTAAATTATTAATAATTAATTGTTTTATAATGTCTATTAATTTCATATTTTTAAAAATTATTTTAAACGAGTTATTAGCGTTTTTTCAAATAAGACTTCAAGTAAACTACCCTTGAAAATGCAAATATTCTAATAAAAATTATTTTCTATAAAAGATAAAAGAAAATAACATACACATATAAAATTTCAATTGATTTAATTAAATATGTAATGAGAAAAAAATAAATCTTGTTGGCATTTCTAGTTGATTCGCTCCCGGGAGAGAAGATATTGAATCTTTTCATAACATTTCTTTTAAACCACAAAATTCTTAATCAAAATGCTATATTCTTGTATTAAAAAGGTAATATGAACCTCCAAATAGATGAAATCGATAAAATCAGATTTATTTTTTTATCATTTATAATTCTTTTGGTCTGTAATATTGAGAGGAATTGTCTCGATCAGACACACATTATTTCTCATTGCTCAAGTCGATTCACTCTACAATATCTTTTAACTCGTAAATATGAATTTTAGACATTTCACTCATATTAACTTTTCTGTTGAAATTAAATCTTATTTAATAAAGATCATTTTATAAATTTGTGTATCTCAAAGGGTTATGCAGTAATTGTGAAATTAATGTGGAAAGTCAGATAAATACTTCTATAGCGCTCTAAATATTCTACATTGGACTACTATTTAACCAAATTTCTCCGAAATAAAAAATCCAAAACGTGGGTCGTTGAACTCCGACAGGCAGTGAAAACTGTAAAAGCAATATTCTTCTATCATTAAATATAAAACAATTCAGTCGAATTGAGAACCTCCTCCTTTTTTGAAGTCGGTTAAAAATTATTCCAAATTTCCAGAATTTTCTTATGGGGGTGGGAAGGGTTGAAAATGTTTTAAGCACAAACAGAAATATTTTTATTTAAAATTTAAAATGTTGTGATCATCAGAAAAATATTAAATTGAACTTGCTATATTTTTTTATAAATAATTTAATTAAAACTCAACTCTTTTTAATGAGTTCTTTACAGAAATACCTCTGACATTAAGATAAAAAATATTTTTTTTATTTTTGACCTCACCAAATATTCGACCCGCCTTTACTTGAAATATTCAATTAGTCTTTGTTTATCGTTAATAAAGAGAGAACCAGTGAATTGGTAGACTTTTTTAATAATTTCAAGTTATGTTTCTTCTGAACGCCGACTGGTACAAAAGTCACGTGAAAATGCCAATTTGAGCCTCTCTAAGACCGGCATTGTGAAACAAACTTTAGAAAATCTTATCTAGTTAAAATTATTAAAAATATCTTTACAGGGATACATTACAGACTATGATAAAAAATATTTTTTATATTCAACGCCACAAAAAATCTTGATTAAAATTGTAATAAGATTTTTGATTTCACTTGAAAATCAATACATATAACTTATAGATTTCAAATTTGTGTCATTTCATTGTTTTATCGACACTAATAAATCTCATCTTACTTTTTAACATAACTTTAAAAATAAATAGGTATTTTAATTCAAGTTGGCAGAGATTACTTATAATTGATTGAATTGTATTTTTGCCCTGAGTAAGTATCATTGCAAAAAATAACACACAATTTTTTGATTTTTTTTTTTCAAAATAAGGGATACTCAAATTGAAGGAGACAATAAAAAAGTGTTTCTTCTGCTGGAATTATAAATTTTATTTATTTATAACGAAACTATAGTCTCTTTATAAATAAATAAAATTTATAATTCCAGCGGAAGACACACTCTTTTTATTGTCTCTTTCAATATATAAAAATTCTGCTACCCGCGGCACAAAAACTTTCAATTTAGGATACTCAAATATCTATAGGTACTATTATAGCCTTTGTTCTCATTTAGGTTTTCCTCTTCCTCTGTTTCGATTGACATCCTCCCTTTATATAGCGCATTTCTCATTTAATCGTTTAGTCATTTAACTTTACGAACAGAGCCCTTTAAAACTATTCTCATCAAAATTCCAGAAGATACTTTCTACGTGAAGGGAACAAGATTTCGGTTCATGAGAAATTTATAAACTAATAGATAATTTTATATACCTATATACTGAAAAAACATAATGATTAAAGAGTTTTGAATTAATTATGTGGCATAAATTATTCAATCAAGAGTAAAAGGTTTTCTATGAAATCATTTCACTTAAAAGCAAGTATTTCGCGCTACAGTTTTTTTTTTTTTTTTTTTAAATTAAAATTCAGCTTAATTATGATTAATAAAATAATAAATAAAAACTCAGTACGGTGTGCAAGCGCATTAAGTCGAATACGCTAATAAATATAGGTACTTATATCTCATTCGAAATGTATTCGAAGAAAAACTTACCCTATTGTAGAAAGAGCGCGGATAGAAGTAGTTCTCTCTGCATCAAAGAAACTTAGAGTTAACTAGGATAGGTCCAGACAAGTTTTGCCTGTATTTAAAATTTCCATATTTTCTATTATTCAAGAATTACCCATTCGCACTTAACAAATTAGAATTTAAAGACGGAGACAGAGAATAATAAAATGGACTTCACCAAAGGAGTATTAATATACAAATAAATCAAAGAGCACAGCTCGAAACCCAATTGAGATACAAAGCTAAAATTATACACATATAATTATGTAATCCATCTTGAGGAGAGTACCAAATTTAAATAATATAGCTTAAATGGATTCTGAGAAAATAGTTGAGAAAATAGCTAATTTTGGCACTCACTCACAGACAGGTCATCAAATTCTATTGGGTACTTCTTATCATTCCAGCATCATGAAATTTCGCCTGCTAGTTGAGTTTGGGACACAAGCAGAGGAAAAATGCCAAAAATCCAAACTTTCTATTTTTCAAATTCTTCAAAATGGGGGAGGGCCAAAAATGAAAATTCTAGCCCGTTGGACCAAATTCAATCAAATTTTGTATAGATATCCTATGGGCCCCTGAAGGCTAGAAATTCAAAAACTAACCACCCAAAATGGGGGGGGGGGGGGGTAAAAAATGAAAATTCTAGCCCGTTGGACCAAACTCAACCAAATTTTGTTTGCATATTCTGTGGGTCGCCAGAAGGCTAGAAAAACAAAAACTAACCACAAAAATAAAAATTCTAGCTCTTTGGACCAACGCTGGGCTTCCTCATAGCTTAAAAAAGCGGAGAATTCTAAACCAAACATTCTTACAGACGTTAAAAGACAATGAATAAAAAAAAACTCTTCATGAAACAGCTCAATGCGAAATTTCAAATGAGAAAAGTATAGTCAGGTTGAGAGAATTAGCTAAAAATCTCAAATGCACCAGCTGCAGAAGTTTTTTAGATATGGAAAAATTGAGTAATTTTAGTGCGACGTTACCAAGTCGCCATCTCTCACTTGCCATACCATGAGAGAAAAAATGAAGACCATCAAAAGTACCTAACTTTTAACATTTTTCATACAAAACGAATACCGCTTGATTCAATTATTTTAACAGAAAAATATTTGTTATATATTCAGTTAATGATTCTCAGTTTTTCAAAATAATTTCAAGAAAATTAGGATTGTTATTTAATGAAACAGTCGCTTTAACATCAATCGGGATAAGGTTCGCATATTAAATATGCAAATTTCAATGGTCAATATTTACAAATTTAGTGCCACAAGGACTATTGAAAAAAATATCTACGTATAAAGGACACTTATAAATATGTGTATTCAAAGTTTTAAAAGGAAAGCAAGAAAATCGATTTATTAAGGAACGTCCTTAAGAAAAAAATTTTGTCCTGAAATGGGTATTGTCTGGAATAGATATACAAATAAACATGCTAAGGTCAAATACATAACACCCCTGATTTTGAATCAAGGTTAAAGTCAAACCAGACACTTTAAAATTTGTTGGATGGATAATTTTTTGAAGACATTACTAGAATTATATGTTACTAGATTTGAAAACTGTTTTTCGATTCCGAGAGATAGACATTCCAAATTGATATTGTGCGGTTTGAGGGTCGGTACTTGACTATTTCAATCACGAATAGGTACTCTATCGACTCCATTGGAAGTAATCAACCATTGTTTAGATGTTGATTAACTTGCGAGATGTATCGGGTCGAGGATACTTCCAGCTTGCCAAGGCCTTTGCCCGCCCCTAAATCCCTATAGTGATTTAAATGTAAGCTATATTCTCATAGAGAGCCGTGGACAACGCACTTTGCATAAGCTTTAAACTTTGAATATACATTTAGTTTCGAAAACTTAATCTATAAAAGTAAAAGTAAAGCATTAAAATAAAAATGCACAGGCTTTAATCAAACATATTTTTACTTTACCATACAGGGTATGGTCAAGTATTGTAATCGTGCATGAAAAAAGTGTTTTTTTTTTCCTTCTTTTTTTCGAAATATCTCAAAAACTATTTTGATTAAAAAAATTGAGCAAAACTATGGCATTTCAGTCTACAAAAAAGCCCTAATAAGTGAACTTCGAAAAAATAATATTTTTCGAGATAATAGTTGTTTTGTCAAAATGTCTGTTAGTTTGTCTGTCTGTCTGGTTGTCTGGTTGTTAGTCTGTGCGTTACCAAATTTTGTGGACGAGCTAGCTCAAAATCTAGGGTGAATATCGAAACCAAATTTCACAAGTAGTTTTGGTTCATTGAGATTAAGAGCTGATTAGATTTTGGTGCATATCGACCATAAATTAAGGGGGGAGGGTGGGTTAAAAACCAAAAATCTAGGCCATTTGAGCAAACTAAACCAAATTTTGTATACATAATCAGTGGGACATCAGAAGTTTATAAATGCAAAATCTAAAGGCCCAACATGGGGAGGGGAGGGACCTAAAAATGAAAAAACTAACCGCCTAAAATGGGGGTGGGGTCAAAAAATGAAAATATACCCTCTTGTACCGATCTTAACCAAATTTTGTATACGCAATCAGTGGGCCCTCATGAGACTAAAAATAGAAAAACTAGCCCCCCCCCACATGATTATAAATAATTTTATTAAATATTAAATAAGTGAAGGGCCAGGCTGTAAAGTCAAGTGGATGGCCACATCAGAACAGGTCGGCTTATTTTTTTCAAGATTTTCAGCAAGATTTTACTTTTTGATTTCTAGTAATTCTGAGATTTATTTTCTTAATTTATAACTAGTACCTGGCAGACCGATCTTCACTCAGTAATCTTTTTAATTTAATCAAGCCTAGGTTTTGTTTTGATTCAATCACATGATTCATTTTTTTCAACCGCCTCTTAATAATTAATTTAATTAAAAAATCTATCAAAATATTTTCTCCCAAATTTGAGACCTGTCTATATAATTGTATTTTGAAATTAATTCTTAATAATTTTTTATTTAAATATCGCAAATTAATACAATTTTTTAGAAAACGTTCTTAAAACCTTTAGTATTAATTCAAACGTTTCAGAAGAAAAATATATACATTATTATAGTATTTATCGAAATGATTAGTCGGTTAAAAAAGCTCTTTGAGAAAAATGACTTGCCCAGCTCATTGTGTGGATATAAAAGAGAAAGAAAATCATTTTTCAAAACCATAAACTTCGGATTCTTCTGTGAATAATTATTTTAATTAAGAAAAAACAATCGAATCTAACTAACCCGAAGATAAGAAAGCCTAATGACCACATTTATAAATGAATCTTCATTCAACATAGTAGTAAATAGAGTAAAATTAATCAATTTTTAATAAATTTAAAAAAGACTAAAGATGAAAGCCAAGCTCAATCTATCTTATGAAATTATATTATAAATATAAACTTATCTATTTACATATATGTGTATGTTTATTTGTATTAAGAAGAGGACAAGAAGGAATTATAAAAGCCCTATAGTCGAGGTGAATTCCTGAGTACAATGGTTATTCAAATCAAGAAAGATTAAAAAAAATATATAGGTACTCTATAGGTATAATCTTTAATTCAAGTTTTAAAAAAATTTTGAGGCACTAATGGCCCAGGCACTTGATGCGCCCTTAAACTAAAAAAAATCAAATGAAATAATTCGTGAGATATAACTCTATTAGATGCTTAAACAATTTTTTTCATTTCACC
This sequence comes from Forficula auricularia, assembly GCA_024734495.1. NCBI lineage: Eukaryota > Metazoa > Arthropoda > Insecta > Dermaptera > Forficulidae > Forficula > Forficula auricularia. The sequence goes on from JALMQS010000075.1 coordinate 6,838,741, forward strand.
TACTCTTTAGAGCCGAAGAATTTTTTGTTGCTAAAAAGTCGATGAAAAAATTTTTGGCGTAAAAGTAAATACACTCCTGTTCGCTCCTGGTCGCCGGATACAAATTTTAAAATTTTTAATAAAATATTATAACGCTTCATTTCGGGACGCCAATGGTCTCTATAATACTGCTCTCATTGTCAAGTCAAAATAATAGAAATTAAAAAAATAAATATGTATATTCGTTGATAGATTCGGCATCTCGATTAAGAAAAATAGTTAAAAACCCGCATGAAACGAAACAATAATACATGAGATGAAACTCGATTCTATTGCACCCTAAATATTTTTTTAATTTCGAGCCGACCTATTTTTTTTGTTGCTAAAAAGTCGATTAAAATTATTTAGCTGGAAAGGAAAGTACTCCTGTTGAATCATAGGTGCCGGATATAAATTTAAAATTTTTTAAGAAAATAATATTATTAAAAGGCTTAAATGATCTAAAACCGTATAATACCGTACAATACCGTATAATACCGTACAATACCGTATAATATCGTACAATACTGTATTTTACCGTGTACCGGATAACAATTTTAAATTTTTTAAGAAAATAATATTTTTAAAAGGCTAAAATGGCCTAAAACCGTATAATACCGTACAATACCGTATGGTTCCGTACGACACCGTATGATGCCGTGCAATACCGCACAATTCCGTACAATACCTTATAACCCCGTATAATACCGTATAACTCCCTACAATACGGAATAATACTGTACGATGTCAATTGTACGGCATTATTAATTTACAATCACAAATACTGTTTTAAATACAAGTGCCTGGATCACCGAGCGATGCTCGGTAACTTTTTGCCTCTAAATAGTTTAAGTATCAAATTTCAAGGCTCATCAGGCTGAGTCTTACCGAAGACGAGATATGAACGATTAAAATATTTATTTTGCGACATGACTAATTTACAACCCTAAATACTTGAAATATCAAATTAATTTTTATTTGTCTTTGATAAGGAGAAATATGGAAATTTGTGGAATGTTTTCATAGTTTAAGTTACCCAACTTCTGAGCGCTAATGAGTACAAAAATCACATAAATATGGTCATTTCATGACTAGTCATACGGTCATTTTAAAGGTAATTAAAGATAAGAAAAATTAACATAGTAAAGATATTTACAGTGATACACACTCGATAATAAATTCGGGCAAATTTGTAAAAAATAGAATATTTGATACTTCGATGATTGAGTTGTTTATCAGGAAAGATGTTTTGACTGAAACCACTTAGATCACACATTTTAAAGACAAACTCATCAGAATGCACGACGTTTCGATCACTATTTCTGGAGTCGTTTTCAAGTGAAGATTGAAGTCTTAAAATAGAGTGAATGGGCTAACTTTGGTTTTCAATTTTTGGACGCTAATATTAAAATTTAAATAATTCCTGTGATCGAAGTAGTTTTTGGAAACGGACTGTAAGTGAATTTAATGGATTTCGATGATTCAGTCCCAATATTAAAATTTCTGTGATCGAAGTAGTTTTTGAAACGGACTGATAAGTGAATTTAATGGATTTCGATGAGTCAGTCCCAAGTCAAAATCCCGAAGAAGGGAGGAATAAACCTCGGAAACGTCGGGTTTGAATAAAAAATATAGTTAAAATTAGCTGTCTTTTTTTGAACCTTGGACTGCCTCATCAAAATCCATTAAATAATTACATCTTAAAACCTTAGGAGGAGAGAAAATCGCCATATTAGCTCAGAATTATTAAATCAACTATTATTTAAGTTGAATTGTTTGGAAATCCCACAAGTTTTAAAATGGTGTAAAAATAGGTAATTTGAAGCCCTCACACACAGTCATTTTAAAGTGAATCAAATAAAAAATAAAAATAAAAAAACAGCTTAATTCAATGAGATCTCTAAATTTTACTTAGAGAAAGTGGTGTAGGTTTTAGGTGAAACATGATATTAATTAATAAAGTAAAGGGAGTGTAGTTTCACAATGAATGAAATACAACTCAAAGAGGTTTAGTCCATCATCAGGAGTTTACAGATTAAAAACTGTTTTTAATATGTGTACTCCTGATGATGGACTAATAATCAGAAATATATTGAGTCTGTATAAACCCCTTTGAGTTGTATTTCATTCATTGTGAAACTACACTCCCTTTACTTAATTAATTGAGATCTCTAAAGGCCATGGTTAAAAAAATTTGGTTTGAACCCAAATCTTACATACTGTGATAACTTAAGCAAAATCGATGGTTTTAGTACTTAGTAATATCGGTATAAAGCCTGATTTCAATGTACTAGCCGGCCACCAGTATTTGTACTGCCAGCGTTCTATCGAATGACCCCCGAGGGATCTCACCTCATTTGGAATTGGTTAGCGCGCTGACTGTACAAATAAACGCTAGAGCTATCAGTTCGACTACAAAAGAGAGTTTGTGGCTGCTATTTGTTTATTTATTTTTGATATAAAATGTATTTTAATGGCTTAGTAAAATAAACTGTCTGAATTATTTGAATTTAGGAGCCCAATTAAACGAGTTCAAAATTTATTTAAAACAAAATTAAACGATCCATCAATCTTCTAGAAAATTTTAATTTATTTCGAATGATTCCAAAACCAAGTTCTATGATTTAATATCTTTTTTATTCAAACGATCTTAAACTTTAAAGTTCACTAGTTTTGTATCTTATGAGATTTTGACATTTATTAAAAGACAACGCCAGAGAGATAAAAAAAGATCACCTCAAGGTTTTAACGTTTCGATTACGACAACATTCAAAAGAAAAAATCAACTGGCGTGTTCACCACACGACTTTCACATTTTCATTTATTTGAAATCATCGCGACACTACTAATTTACACCCCGTTCGTTTATTTCGTTTTTTTTTTTTTTTTTATTTTCTCAAAAAAGTTAATTTCGTTTTGTAACTTCTTGGTTGAAGGAATCGATGCCTTTAATAGTTGGAAACCGGGGGCGCCGCGACACTACTACTTTACACCCCCTTCCTTTATTTCAATTGGATTAAAAATTTGACACAACTATTAACTCATGACACTTGAAAAATACATTAATTTTTAAAAAAATCGTTAGAGCCGTTTTAGAGAGAAAAAAACGATAAATCTTTCATGTAATTGTCTACTTTCGGTTTTCCGATTTCAATGACTGATTTAATGCGGCTCGAAGAGGGGGCAGCCCTTTACAAAAGAGAAAACAAATTTTTTACAAATAATCATGAAACACATCATCAGCCGTCCGAAAAAGCGCCAGATGTTGTAGTTAATGTAATAGTTAATTAATAAATAATTAATAATGCATATATGGGCGCCGGTAGATCTGATATCTCCAGAACAGCGGCCAGAGTGTTGGGAGCACCAACAGTGCCCCACAACTGTGCAATGCGATTATCACATTAAAAGAGAAAAAAATATTATAGTGTTACACAAAAAACAAAAATTAACATTAAATGCTAAAAAATATATAAACTAGTTTAAAATGAGCTTGCTGTACTCCTTCTGGCCTATATCGAGCTTAAGTTTCGAATTTCGTAGCTCTGAGATTTATGGTTACGCAGAGGGGGGGGGGACATACGCACGCACTAACCAATGGATTTTTAGTCCCTTTTTGGCCTCTGGGGACGGTTTTATGTCTCAAATCCGGTTTCCAACTATTAAGGGCATTGATTTCTTCCACCTAGAACACCAAACTTTTTATGTTCAAGGTACACCTACCAAATCAAGAAATATTAGAGGTAGGTACACCAAAGAAAAAAACAATGTTTATTTAATATTTATTTATTATTATAATCAATATAATAGAAAAAGATGTTTAATGATAAATGTGAGCCTGCTTAATTGAGCACAGGCGATCAAAATTTGGAGCAATCGTTGATATGGCTGCTCGCGTAACTCTAAGCTATGTGTAGGTGTATTATCTTATCAAAACTTTACATTTTTCCGCGCCACACCAGTGTGCCGCGGCACACACTTTGCGGAACACTGACCTAGAAGTTACAAAATGAAATTAACTTTTATCATCACTGAGATACAAGCTCTCAAAGAGTCAGGACTCTGACAGGGCATCGCAATACTTCCACATTATATTCTATGAATATTCTATGAATATAAATGTGAAAGTAACAAAATCACATTTACGACAAGATTAAGCTCGCATATTGAACTCGAACGATCAAATAATAATTAGGATTGTACTGACCTGGATTCGAGCTGATTACATCAAAGGCGATTATATATCAAATTGTTATTTAATTAAAATGAAAAAAAAATCAAAGTATAGCTGACGGGGTTTCAGAGAAGGCAGAGGGGAGGGAGAGACTTTTGCGAACAGTTCAAATAACAGAAAATGACCTCGAAAATTTTTTTAAGGCTATTATTTTTTCCGCGCCGCCCGTTTTTTTTTTTGTTTTTTTGTCTATTTATTGCGCGCTTCTCGTTCAGATAAACATCTGGATCAAAATCTAATGATACGCTACAAAGATGTTTTATCAAAGGTGTGGTGGACTTCTTCACGAGGCAATTTATCTTCAAAAGAGTCTATTTCCTGATGATATTTTGCCGAATGGCTAACGTCACGCCGCACTCGTGGGAATTTTCTCTTAAGAATGAGCCTCATAAATACTTATGGATTTTAACAAATAAATAAATAAACACTGTTACTATGTATCAATTTTATATTATAGCACCATAACTGGTGTATTTATTATTAAATAGATCAATCGATAGATAAGTAATTAAAAGTGTTATAAAACGTTCACGTTGATTCCTTATTTGTAACTTAGTTAAATTCATTTATTTATTTATTATTTGGCGGTTAATTAAATGAATAAAGGGAAATAATTAAATTTTATTTAAATCATTTTTATTTTATGAAGAGTCAAAGAGGGGGAGAAATAAAAATCGATAATCAGAGGTGCCATGAAAGGTACATTTTTGCTGTGGAGGCTCTAGCTAATAAATAATATAACATTTTAAAGAGGTAAAAATAGAATTAAAAACTCCAATTTATTGCCTATCGAAATAAAATACAATAAAAGACATTCAAGTGTTCTTAGTATAATATTTTTTCATTAAAAAAAAAAGTGTATTTTGTCCCTTTCAAAAATGGGTTGTATTGAAAGCGACAGCGGGTTAATATAAGGAAATCACGGTAAACTTTACTACACATTACTAAATAGAAAGCACGTATATAATTAACTATCTTTAGCTTAAAATCAATCTTTGAAAGTAATTGATATCATATTCGTCTTAAATTTCTCATCTTGAAACATAATTAACATGGAAATAAACATTTACCTTCATATAATTAAAAAAACAAAACAATCATAGTTCTTTTAATAGTAATAATTCTGTTTTAAAATAATTGTTTTTTCTATATGGTAAAAAGTAAGAATAACATTATTTTATGAAATACTAGTCATGAAATGCACGTACTTTCATAACCTTGTTGTTTGTTGTGGGTCCCTTTCATAACAACCAAACACAAATTAAAAACATGACCACAAAATCTACAATTCTAAATAAAAGTTTACTGATTTTTTTTGTATCTGCATGTATATTACCAATTATAAACAACGCTAAACTATTTAATTAACAGTTTACACTACTGGAAAAAACGTTTCTAAAGAAGAGCCAAAAAATATTTTGGTACACGATTACAAAACACATGCACTTCACCGGCACCCTTGAAATGATAAGACTGTGAAGTAAGGTGTCATTGTATGAACTTTGGGGTTGCCACAGAACAAAAATAATGTCGTTCCCACAAGATCTTTATTTAGCGAGTTATTTGAATTGTCCCTTTCAATACGTGTCCCTTTCATGGCACCTCTCCCCTATGATTTAATCATTTCAGGTTGATTTAAATTCAATTATCGTAATTAAATAACTGTTGTTGGATGGGTCATTTCAATTTCAAACGAAATGGATATAGATAGATGAAAATTAAATTTTATATTTATGTCTTGAATCTATTTATTATATGTTATATTATTAGAGAATATGAAAATTAAATAAATTGATATACCTCGAACATCAAATAATATTTGGGAAATAAAATTTACTCTCAGATTAGAGGTCAAGATTTTTAGACCCTCCTAACCCTGTGTCACATTCTGTCTCATTTTCATTGAGCCCCCCTCCCCCGGTATTGTGACGTCTCACTATCACTTTTATATCCTATAATTTAATAATTGTAGACATTAGACATTACTAGATTTATTTTACCAACATTTTCAGGTTGGAATAATAATAACCTGAAATCTAAAAGATTTTTAAAAAATTTTAATTTGACTTTTGTGACATCAGAATTTTTAAGATCCCGGGTCCCCTTGTCACATTTTATCACAAATCTTAAATAACCCCTCCCCCCTTACTGATGTAATTTATGGACGGCCCCTAATTAAAAATACTAATGATTAAGGCCAAGCCTTCGAAAGTATAGTCTCAAACAAATAAATTATATATATATACATATTTTTATTAGATTTATATATGTGAATTAGTGGAATTCGGTCTATGGAAGCTGTAAATGCGGGGCATCCTTAAAATTTCAAACATTTAGAGTATTTTCATAACTATATAAGGTCGCGACTTCAAAATGTCAGGTGCATCATTAAATTTTAAATTCATTATTCTTAAGAAATATATGATTGCTTGTTGTTTTGTGTTTTGTTTTAAGTTAAATCTATAACAAAATTACTTATTAGCTGCGGCTAGCAGCTAGATTGTAATATTACTATTAATAAAAAAAAAATTATTCTTTATTTCAAATATTTCTATAAAAAATATTTTTCGTTTTGAAAAGTATATTGGTTCTCGGAATAAAATAAAATTGTTACATAGTTTCAAGAGGCAATTAAAATGATTTTTCGAAAAAAGGGCGCGGATAGAAATTTTGAAGTCCCTCTCTGGTATATCTTCCAGTTCAAGCATGTCAAAGACAAGTTCAGACGAGTTTTAGTCGAATAAAAATTGTTCTCGATGAGAAACTATTAAAATAGAATTGATACAAAAAAAGGAATAAATAAAGATGATTCGAGAATCTTTGGACTAACCCATTTTTAAGAACTCTCAATTCCTAAGATCAAAAATAACTAAAAATACAAGTAATATCTTGCTTATAGCAATAGAATTTATTGGAAATTTAAGATTTTCTTATAGAACAGACAGATTCATTCTGGGAGATTGTCGATTTTCATCTCAGGGACTGTAGAGTTCCTAAGTCCTAAGATTGAATTCTCCTATCCTCACTCACACAAAGCATTATCCGTTTGGGGCAAAGGTACCAAAATATATTTAAAAAAATATAATATTAAATTTGAAAAATAACGAAAATAATGCCATATTTGATGAAATTTGAGATACTTTACCCCTTACTGTGTGCCGTAATTTATGGATGGCCCCTTAGAGAAAAACTATATTTTTAGTAAAATTGACAAATTTTGGAAGTAACGAAATAATTTAATGATAAATACATAAGTGATGCGTCGTGATAATGGAGTATCGATTTTTCTAGGGGGTGCAATGAGTTTTATAGGTAGTAAACAAACGAAAATGGCTTAGCTATATAAGTTTGTTTATTTCAGTATATTTTTTTGAGAGGGGTCTTTATTAGCTATAGATGGTCTATGCTTTATGCGCCTATGCTCTATGGTCAACAGCTTGCAGTATTAGTGAATCGGTGCAGAGGTTATCTCCAAGGCAGTGAGTATTCAATCCACTCGAGAGTGAAAATTGATGGGTAAAGAAATAAAAGAAAGGCTCGGTAGAAAATAATCTTAAAAGCGGCAATTATATTTATTTATTACCAGAAGAACACACACAGAGGCTTATTATGGCGACATTCACTATCCATTATTCATGGATTGAAAATTTACATCGATCGACACGAGGCGAAAATTCCAGAAAAAAAAATATTAACACGTCGAGAAAATTACAAGATTAAATGAGATATTGCCATGTAATGAGGCTATTCAGAAGAACCCTGCGTCATATCACAAGAAGAGGAGCCAATTTATAATGAACTTGAGCACCGTTTTGGAAGCAAATCATTTGCTTAAGTATGGGGCACTCAATTATCCTATTAGGTTTGGCTTTTAGATCAAGATTTTATTAAATTTATTATTAAAAATTGAATTAAATGAAAAAATCAGGTATGAATGAGATTAAACGCGATACAGAATTTTATCAATACGTCTTGTCTGTTCTACATTTTTTCATATTATTTTAAGCGGGTCCATAAAATTTAACGCCGGCAATCACTTAACGAAATTGATAGAGAAATAAAATTTCATTTTCATAAAAATTATAATATTATTTCAATTCGTATTCCACATAGAGAAGAATGAATATAATTTAATTGGAATTTCTTTAAAATAAATACTTTTTTCACCCTTAGAAAATGAAGAAAGGATAGCTAACCACTTTAAGATCAATTAGTCGATTTTGATAGAAAAATAAAATTACATTTTCTTTAAATTATACTATTTTTTAAATTTTTATTTCATATAGAGATGAATATAGATATAATTTCATTAAAATATCTTTAAAATAAATACTTTTTTCACCCTTAAAAAAAGAAGAAAAGATAGTCCCCCCTTATGATCAATTAGTCGATTTTGATAGAAAAATAATTTTACATTTTCTTTAAAATTATACTAATATTTTAATTAGTTTTTTTTTAAAGTTTAAAAAAGTTTTTAGCTATTTTTCTAAGAAATTTTCTTCAGAAATCGAGAATGATGATTAAAAAAGTATAAAAACTTTTTAGCTATTTTCTTGAGAAATTTTCTTCAAAAATTGAGAATGATGATTAAAAAAATTTTTAAAAAGTTTTAAAAGTTTTTAGCGAAAAAATGGCAATTCTATTTGTAAAATTTCTGATTTTGACAAAAAAATTTAATATCCAAATTATGGAAATTTTAGTACATACTATTATTTAAATTAGTATTTCATATTGGTAGAAATGAATGGATATAATTTCATTGATATATCTTTAAAAAATTACCTTTTTTCACCCTTCGAAAATGATTAAAATTAACAAAGTATCCCCCCTTACGATCTGTTTGTTATTCGATATTGATAGAAAAATATAATTTTATTTTCATGTAAATTATATACATATATATATATATATTTAAATGTGGATTTCATATAGAGATGAATGGATATACATAATTTCATTGAGATATCTTTAAAAAAAATTACTTTTTGCACCCTATGAAAATGAAGAAAAATAGCAAAGTTTCCCTCCTTATGATCAGTTTTATTCTATATTGATTGAAAAATAAAATTTCATTTTCATGAAATTTTATCCTATATTTCAATGACTATTCTATATAAAGATGAATGGTATAATTACATTGAAATATCTTACATCAAGCAGAGGACAACCTCTTTGTTGCTTTTTATGGAAATTCTGAAGCCTATAATTCTTCATTTTTAAAATTTTTAAATTAAAACTTTTTGAAAACAGAACGAACTACTACAAACTTTTTTTTCATTAATCTTTTAAACACGCATAAGTAAGGGAAAAATCCACTATAATAATAAATAATACGTAACTAGAAAATAGTTCAAATATGATTTACAAGATGCAATGAATTTATCAATTATCTAGTAGTACTGTATCTGTTTTTTAAACCGTTACAAATCAATTCGGCTGATTTTTTTTGTGTCTATGTTTGTGTTGTGTCGAATTCTTCGCCAATTGTGAACCGATTTTGAAGTTTTTTTACATTGGGTTCAGTAGTTTCAGATTGGTCCCATTTAAATATCATTGATTTTGGACCTTTTTTTTGTTACGTATGTTCATGCATAACTTCTTTGTTTATGAACCGATTTTAATGATTTTTCTTCATTTGGATCAGTATAGCTCCAGGGTAGCCAAGATACCTAACTATTTATTTATTCATTTTTATATATGTTCAGTGAGAACTTTTTGCCACGTGGACCGATTTCGATGATTCTTTTTTATCGGAAAGGTGGGTGTTTCCATATTAATTTGGTCAAGTTCTGATGACATGATCAATGACAAAATTACGGAAATCTCCAATTCTTATGAGCAAATAATTGAAATTATAATAAATAAAATCTTTTATGAAAAAAAACAATCTTAAAACATTCATTTAAAACCCGCCAACGTCTCGAGAGAATTTCCCTATGTATTAATTGAATTTTATTATCATTAACTGATCTCTTACGAGATCCATTGAAAATATTATCTTGAGACACTATTATTAACATAACTAAAAAGAAAAAATAAAAATAATTTTTAGAAAAAAAAAAACTTCAAAAAAACAATCACGCCCACTGATTCATATTTACATAATTGTCTAACTGAGGTCAGGAAATTAAATGCTCAGATTCCTATTCAAAGATTGATTTTTTTCAGATCGAGATCTAGTAAAAAAAAAAACGACTTCAAATAAATTAAATTCAACAAATAAAATAATAAGAACCCAAAAAATAAAATAAAATGCACTAAAAGGTATAAAATAATTATCTAATTTAGTTACAACTAAACGACGAAATTTTTACATGAAATTCCATTTGAAGTCGGTGCTAAGCAAACTATATATGCGAGCTTATGCGATGTTATCTTCATTATACCCCAAAAGTACTAAAAAAGATCCGTCGAGTGAGATTCATAAAATGTAAATGTTTGCACCTACCCTCTTCAAAAAGTGATTTCATGTAAAAATTTCGTCGTTTAGTTGTAACTAAATTAGATAAATATTTTATACCTTTTAGTGCAATTTATTTGATTTTTGAGTTCTTATTATTTTATTTGTTGAATTTAATTTATTTGAAGTCGTTTTTTTTTACTAGATCTCGATCTGAAAAAAATCAATCTTTGAATAGGAATCTGAGCATTTAATTTCCTGACCTCAGTTAGACAATTATGTAAATATGAATCAGTGGGCGTGATTGTTTTTTCGAAACTCCTCGGCTGCTTCTCGGGCTATAAAGTTAATTCCAATCACACTTGGATCGTTAAAGCACCGATTAGGAACATCCAACCAGTCGATTAAAATGAGTTGCTTTTCTATTGGTAATTATATATAATATCTATTGGGATTCCCTAAAACCTCTTCAACCCTTTTTTTCATTTTATTCTCTTTAATCGCTTTATGTTCTTCGTTTCATCTTTGAATTTTCTAGTGGGTTCAGCTTATGTTTCCATTCCGGAGAAAGTTTTTTGATAAAATCATACTATCTTTATTGTTGATTGAGTGATCTGTATAGCACTAAAGGGCTCTAGGGCAGCGTTTCTAAACCTTTCAATATTTCGACCCAACACCTGCACCCTTTGTTATATTTTATATAAATAAAAACTTTTCAATTATATTTTATATTTTAATTTGTTAAGAACCCTTTCTCTCTTAATTTTAAGCCCATTATCAATACTTTTAAATATGATAATCATCTAGGGTAGTAGCTTTTTAGTATTTTTGTTTGAAAATTTTATCATTTTAATTATTTTTATCTCCCCTTTCACATGAATGGTCATTTTTGAAAGGTTGTATATAGGGGACCATATGCTACAATTTTTTTTTTTTACTTTATTTTGATTTATATTGGCAATTTTATTTTTTGAACTCCCAAATTTTGGACTCCCAAAGAAAGAAATAATAATTATATCTCTTTTCAAATAGTGAACTTGTTAACTTTAAGTTTCAGCTAACTTGATTTTTAAAATTGAAAATCTTATATTTTACATTGTTAAGAACTTCCGTCTCCACATTTTAGGCCCATAAACAAGTAAAGTCAACTTCTTTTAACTAATGGACTCTTCTATTGGTATCTGTCTGTTAGTAAATAGCACTGACTGGTGGTCAATATAAAAACTAACACAACCGGGTCATATTTATTTTTATTGTATAATGAAAATGATTAAAAAAACAAAATAAACAAGATAAATTAATAGTTTGTTGTTAACTATCTTATGCAATATTATAAGTGCTTTATTTAAATATTTTTCGGTATCTCAATTTTGAAAAATTGTCTAACTAACCCGTTTGTTTTAGTAATATTTTTAACCACGAGATTGCGTAGTGGCAGATCCACTTACCAATTGTAAATATCAGCTTTCTTTGATTTTTGTTGGATTTTTCTTTTAGAATAATGAGGTGATTTTATGAAGAAGAGAAAATGAATAGTAAATAAATTTTTCCTATAGTAAAACTAATCAGGGGAAAAATTAAACAAAGAAAATCAACTTAAATAAAGGAGTTAAAAAAATGTAAATCTTTCAATTAAGGACGTTCCCTAATATAGCTCACATGCAGTTCGCTCTTTCCCATACTCTCACATGCGCAGAAAGGCAAAAATATTTTCACTGCGTCGTTTCTTGGATCTGGCAACATTGCATTATTACCGACGCTAAAAGACAAAGAATAAAAGAAACTTCATGAAACAGCTCAATTCAAAATTCCAGATAAGAACAGTATAGTTAGGTTGAGAAAGCGAATGTTTTGTGAATCATTAACTGAAGATATAACAAATATTTTCCTGTTAAAATAATTGTATCAAGCGTTCGTTTTGTATGAAAAATATTAAAAGTTAGGTACTTTTGATGGTTTTCATTTTTCTCTCATGGCATGGCAAGTGAGAGATGGCTTCTTGGCAACGTCACTAAAATCACTCAATTTTTCCATATCGAAAAACTTCTGCAGTTGGTGCATTTGAGATTTTAGCTTTAATGAAACAGTCGATTTAACATCAATCGGGATAGGGTTCGCTTATTAAATATGCAAATTTCAATGGTCAATATTTATAAATATAGTGCCGCAAGGTCTATTGAAAAAAATTTATATGTATAAAGGACACTTATATATATGTGTATTCAAAGTTTTAAAAGGATTTCAAGAAAATCGATTTATTAGGTAACGTCCTTAAGAAGCGGAGGAGAAGTGACATAGTCAACTCGAGATCTCCTGGTCGCCATCCAGGTACTCACAAAAGACCCGCTGGAAGTTGTATAAAATATACTCAAATACCTCTCTCTATATATTTTATAAAAGATAAATATATAAAGAAGATGTAATTAAAATGACACATTTTATGAGGTGTAAAATTAATGGCTTCATAATAAAAGTAAACTTGATCTATTTTCCTAGACGGTTTAAATAAATCCCTATATGGATAAGTGGAATTAAAACTTCCCATGATAAATCTTAATAATAATAGTATAGTAAATTATTATGTTGAAAATCATTATCCTACATTTTTTCGTATGTATATTAATTAAATAGATTCGTTCGATGAAAATATTTCTATATTATTTGACCAGTATTAATGAAGGAATTATTCTAGGCCTCTCTTATTCCAAATGGGACTAATTAATTTGATTTATTAATAAACAATCCGGTTGCGACGCTAGGAGATAGAAGCTTTATCTCAATCTGTCCAAGAAGACAAGTTCATTCATTTGAGCCAACCTGAATGGTCCTTGAGATTTAATCGCTGCCGATTTGGTCAAGAGGAGCAAAAAACTCCAGTATTAGACATGGATGAGAGCGGGTTTTTTTTTGTCAAAACGATAAAACGTTGGGGTTTAGTTTTTTGTTTTTTTATCTGAAATTGAATTTGATATACTATTGTTTCCAAATTTGCTCATGTTTTTGAATAGTTTTACTTTCAATAAAAGCCGGACAAGTGCGTGTCAGACTCTGTTCAGTACCTAATAAATATTATATCTTTTAAAATACTTGAGCATGGGCAGGATTATTTTCAGGGGGGGGGGGGGTACTTTGCATCTACACTCTATACCAGGGGTGGCCACTAACCTTAACTTTGGGAGCCGCAAATTTATAAAATTGTTTCAAAGCGAGCCACATTGTTTGGACATTAATTAATGGTTTATTAAAAAAAAGACACATTTTTTATTTTATAAAATATAAATGAAGTAGGTAAGATTTATTTTTTGCTCTACTTACTTATAACATTAGTGTTCAATTACAATAAAAAAAGAAATAACATTTTACTTTTGAGAAGTGCTTTTACGAGTGTTCATGTTGGCTGTTAGTTGTTGGAAATCTGGCTGATAACACTGGTCGACAACATTTTTTCCTCTTAAACCTAACAATTGATTCCAGCAGAGTTTTATACGCTGATTATCATGCAATTTCCCGATTTTTTCGAACACGTCAGAGTTTTGAGATATAATCGGTCAAAATGACGAAAAATGCCATTTTGACCTATTTTCGAGTCCCATTAAATATTAAACAACAATATTTGAAATCAAAATATTTTGTCGGCGTAATAGAAAACGGCTTCCTCTTTGATTTTCAAATTACCATTTGTTTTTACCTCAATTAGAACTAGAGTTATAACTAAAAAACTAAAACTACGTGATTATAAAGGATAATAATCATAGATAAAAACCAAATTTAGGGAACGCTGTGTTGGTTTACAGTGAAACATTGTTAAAATTAAATTAGGTTGGAGTTGGTGGTGTTTCACAAGGAGAAAAATTAAAACACAAAGATTTTTTTTATTCCCCTCTTTATGGCACATACATAATTTTCGGCAACTTCCAAGTAAAAATATCTTTTCTTTATTCCCAGTTTAGCCCTCTGTCCGCTCCATCTGTTCTTTCGGCTCTAAGGCCATCCCATCCCCTGATAATTCTTTTAAATTTACACTAAGTCATAAATAACTGTCCATCATATTAAAATAAATTCTGTTCATTATTTTATGTTATCTTCAGTCAATGTTCTCCTGACGATGAGTTAAGAGCATCTCACGGACTTCATATTCCAACAAATAAAATTAATAAGGTAAATAATATATACCTACATAATTATAAATTTAGAGTTTGTATTCTATTTAATTTTTAAGAGGTACAATGCTTTCACAGACGCAGCGAGTAGTGTCATTAATAGGGTGTCGTTTTACTTTTTAAACGGTAATCTAAAAACATCTATAATAGAAAAGTCGGGCATTCAGGCAGCAGATAAATGTCTATATCTTCCAAAAGACTTGAGATTAATTTTTCTTTTTCATTCGCAAAAAGAGAATTGGCCAATCTAAAGAATTTTTTCAGAATTTTAATTTAAGTATGTCATTTTAATTAGACTGGTACAAAAATGGACCTTCTAAAACCTTCATTTTGAAATGAATTACATTTTAAAATAAGCTGACGTGTTCTGATGTGGCGATCCACTTGACTTTACCATACACCCTGGCCCCTCACTTATATTTAATATTTAATATAATTATTTATAATCATGTAGGGGAGGGGGTTAGTTTTTCCATTTTTAGACTCCTGGGGCCTACTGATTATGAATACAAAATTTGGTTGGGTTTGGTACAAGGGCCTAAATTTTCATTTTTTGACCCTACACCACCCTCCCCCCATTTTGAGCGGTTAGTTTTTGCATTTTTAGGCTTCTGGGGTCCCACTGATTTTGTATACAAAATTTGGTTGAATTTGCTCAAATAGCCTAATTTTTTAACCCCCCCCCCCCCCATAATTTTGGGTCGATATGCACCAACATCTAATCAGCTCTTAATCTTAATCGACCAAAACTACATGTGAAATTTGGTTTCGATATTCCCACTAGTTTTTGAGCTAGTTCGTCCACAAAAATTTGGTAGCGCACAGACTAACAGACATGCTAACTAACTAACAGACATTTTGACAAAACAATTATTATCTCAAAAAATATAATTTTTTTGATGTTCACTTATTAGGGCTTTTTTGTAGAGCGAAATCCCATTGTTTCGCTCAATTTTTTTAATCCCAATAGTTTCAACCGTTTTTGAGATAAAACAGAAGGAAAAAACCACTCTTTTCATGCATGGTTTCAATACTTGACCTTACCCTGTATGATAAAGTAATAAGCCTAATTATAGTTAATGAGATTTTTACAACGATACCACACACCCCATGAATAAAAAACATTTTTTATTTTTGACAATAGGAAAAATTTTACCATCTCCAAAATAATTATCAGGCGAATAAAACTTTAATAGAATTTTTGACCACGAGTGTCAAGAATAACTATATATTATTCTTGGAGCTCAGACTCAATTTCCGATGGGTGAACACAACTCTTCTGACATGTAATAAAAATTATACATAACGGTTTGAATTTAGAAGATGATATTCTCTCGTGATTTCTTTAGTACATGAAACCCTCTATCTCTAGCTTTGGTTTAGGTACTAAGGCTATATTTTCAGACTTGGCATTATTTTAATTTGTAAAAATAGCAGAATATAAAAATAAAATAAATAAGTATAGGTGGGAGAGTGTGTTTAGACCAAAGATTATATAATCTTATATATGTTTATATGCCTTCTTATGTATTGATATTTTTATTTTATTTTATATATATGTATATAAAATTTACATTACATCAGATTTTCGATTAATTTTATGCAAATATAAATCAGAAATTAAATTATCATTAAAAAAAACTTTGAATTAAAATTTATATCCATAAGTAATTTATTAACATGTTATTCAACATACCTATGCTTCTTTCCCGATATTATCCGTTTAATAATTCTACTTTTTTAAGAATAGTTAAGTACCTCTAAATTAAACTAACTTGAGCTATTTATTATTATATCTGGCTATTATTAACTATAAAATTGATTAATAAAATTAGAAACGAGTTAATATAAATATCCATCATGTCATATTTAATTTGAATAATTTTCTTTATTTTTACTCCGTGCCTTTTCGACAAAATTTTTATTTCTAAACACCGTAGTACTATAATAAGTGAAAAATAAAATAACTCTAGATAAACTTTTTCAAGCAAAAATAATTATTTAATTAATGAAAAAATTTAAGAATCTGAAATTTTTTAAAAAATCAACCCAGGTTAGGTAAATAACCATTAATTAAAAGTGAATATAATTTTATTTAGGAACGAATCAAAGTTTTTAGTAGAAATTTTTTTTATATTAGAGGGCTTCGTCCCCTCGGGAATCAAACCTAAGCGCTAACTAGCCTGCCGGGCCGTTACACAAACCCTTAAGAAATAATTATATCTATATATATAAAATTAAGGTTTTGTATGTACATTGCTCCAAATCACGCCAAATTTTGGTTGCACACGTTTCAAGCAAAGTTATAAACCAAAACATCCTAAACAAAATTCTTGTCTGTATGTCTGTCTGTATGTTTCTGTCGTTTCCGAAAAGTTGCTCACGATTCGCGTAAAAACGGCTCAAGGGATTATTATGAAATTTCATATTTACATCAGATGTCTTCTAACTTAGGTTTTTAGCTATATAACGTTTTGATATTTTGACTCCAAAAGGGAGTTTGGGGGAGGCGCACGAATGAAAATTATCAAATAACTCCTAAATTATTAACTTTAGACGAAATTTTATAATGAGCAAAGTTGTAGGGGATGTGATTTCTGACAACTTTTGTTTAAAAAATTCCCCCCCAAAAACCACCCAAAAAAAGGGGGGGGGGCAAAATATGAAAATTCTTGCTCTTTGACCAAACTCAACCAAATTTTGTATACATAATCTTTGGGTCACTAGAAGGCTAGAAATGCAAAAACTAACCACCCAAAATGGGGGGGGGGATCAAAAAAGGAAAATTCTTACCCTTAGAACCAACTTAACCAAATTTTGTATACATAATCTGTGGGTCACTAGAAGGCTAGAAATGCAAAAACTGGGTGCGGGGGGTTGGCGCGAGGGGTGGGTGTGGTGGTGGAGTGATGGTGCGGTGTTGGGGTTGACGTTGGTTGAGCACGGGTGCCCCAAACGGATACTGTTTTGTGTGAGTGAGAGTAGGAGTCAGAAATTAAATAATCTTGTGACTTAAACTCTACAGTCCCTGAGATAGAAATCCACCATCTTCCACAATGAATCAGCCTATCCTATAAGAAATTCTTTAATTTCTCCTAATTCTATTGCTATAAGCAAGCTAAGGGCGTATCTAGAACTTTTGCAGCCCGGAGTGGTCTCCAATTTGCTCCCCCCCCTTTCTAATTTATCAAATGGTGGTTTTTATAAATTAATAAACAGAAAGAAATAATTGTAATTGAGACCAACTATAGGTATACCATTGGATATTTAAATTAGGCAGTAATAAAGGAGGCCGCATAAGTTGATATACCTATAAATGAAACTTTTATAAAAATACAATATACTTTTTTAAAGGAGGCACCCACCACAAAAAAAATTATCAACTTCAATTTGAAAAGCTCCTTTCGCAAATAGAAGCACTGATAGCAATTGTTAAAAAAATTCTTAGAAAAATTATAATATTGGATACAGAATTTCTCATCTATAATGTTGAATAAATTTTAGTAGATCAAGAGGACCTTCAAGACATTTTTTTAGATTTTTAGAGATGATATTTTTTTGAAACGTTTTTATTTATCCAAGAGTAGAAGAGTTGTTGATTCATAAAGAGAAATAATTGATCCTATTTAATTTAAATAATAATATTTTCAACCCTACATTTACTTGTCGACGAGGAAAAATATTCGAAATCATATAGTAATTCATAATTCGTAGAAATCGAATGAAACTTATGAAGTGAACAAGTTGTTTTTTACAATTATAACTAAATGTAAAAAATGCCGCCCCTAAATATGTGCGGACCGCACCCACTGCACCCCCCTAGGTACGCCACTGAGCAAGCTATGACTTGTCTATATCACTCTTAGTTATTTCCAATCATATATAGCAGGGGTGGCCACTAACCTTAACTTTGGGAGCCGCAAATTTATAAAACTGTTTCAAAGCGAGCCACATTGTTTGGAGATTAATTAATGGTTTATTTTAAAAAAAGACACATTTTTTATTTTATAAAATATAAATGAAGTAACATATATTTTTTGCTCTGCTTACTTATAACATTACAAATTACAAATTAATTTAATTTTTATATTATTATAATTGAAAGTAATGGAAGGCAGCCCAGAGATAGTGAGGAAAGAAAAAATTAACACATATAAAATAGGAGGGAGGGAAAAATCCTCCGAAACGTCGGTTTGAAAGGAAAGGAGGAAGGATTCCAATAAATTACACCTTATTTTATATGTGTTAATTTTTTCTTTCCTCACTACCTCTGGGCTGCCTTCCATTACTTTCAATTAAAATTTCTACCAGTCCGTCCAGAGAAAATTTCGTTGCAAAAAATTATATTATTATTTTTTTAATTTAATTATTATACATGGTGGGGCATAAAGATCTACCACATTTTGAAGAGATATAATAAATGAAAAAAATTAAGTAGAAAAAAACTAAATATATTTTTGAAAAGAAAATAAATGAAATTTTTTTTAAATATGTTTTATTATCAGACAAAAAAAGAGGGCGGGAAGTCAAAACAATTCTAGCCCTTTTGACCAAACTGAACCAAATTTTGTATACATATTCTGTATCCACAGAAGACTAGAAATGCAAAAACTAACCAAATTTTGTATACCTAGTTTGGTCGAAAGGGTTAGAATTTTCATTTTTGGCCCTCCCCTATTTTGGGTGGTTAGTTTTTGCATTTCTATCCCTCTGGGGGTCCACAGAATATGTATACAAATTTTGGTTGATTTTGGTCGAAAGGGGTAGAATTTTTTGACCCTCCCCACATTTTTGGTGGTTAGTTTTTGGATTTCTAGCCTTTTTGCCGCCCACATAATATGTATACAAAATTTGGTTGAGTTTGGTCGAAAGGGCTAGAATTTTCATTTTTGACCCCCCCTCCCCCCTTTTCTCTAATAATGTTTAAAATACATTAAAAAAAAATTATTTTATGTTCTTTTCAAAAATATATTCAGTTTTTTTCTAGTTAATTTTTTTCATTTTTTTATACCTCTTCAAAATGTGGTAGATCTTTATGACCCACCCTGTACTTTTTAAAATCAGTATTATTCAAGAGAGTTCAAGAGCCGCACGAGATTGACTGAAGTGCCTCATGAGGCTCGCGAGTGGCCACCTCTGATATATAGTATATTGAGAGTTCTTAAAAATGGAATAGTCCAAAAATTCCAGAATCATCTTTATTTATTCCTTTTTTTGTATTATTCCTATTTCAATAGTTCCTAGATGAGAACAATTTTTATTCGACTAAAACTCGTCTGAACTTGTCTTTGAAATTCTTGAAATGGAAGATTTACCAGGCACGGACTTCAAACCTTCTATCACCCTTTTCGGAAAAATCAATAATTTTAATTGCTCCTTGAAACTATGCAACAATTTTATTTCATTTCGCGAACCAATATACTTTTCAAAACAAAAAAAAGTTTTTTATAGAAATATTTGAAATAATGGATAATAATTTTTAAAATTTAAAGATCTTCCTGAAATTTTGAAGTCGACATCTTATATATAATTTATAAAAATACTCTAAATTTTTGAAATTTATGAATGCGCGGACTGGACTAGTTTATATGTATATGTATATTTGCATCAAGCAGAGGACAACCTCATTGAATTATTTTTCTTTTTCAAAATTATTTTATCGTACGTCGGTGATGTTTATGAATCGTTTCACTTGTTTGAACATTGATTTATTTCTCCATTTAAGTTTATAACTGCTAAAGGTTACTTTATTCAAATTCTCCTAACCTATTTCGAATTTTTCAGATCAGAGAGAATTGTCATTACTCATTAGAAAAAGCCATCAACGGTATTCTAAATCTAAGTTTTTCAATGTTTCTTATTATTTCTAACAAAATACATTGATTTATTTATTTAATAAAGAATTAAATAGCTAATCATGATTTTATCTAAATAAGAATCCTCTTTTAATTTTCTCTTTGCGAAACAATAGAGGAGGGACTAAGAAGGTTAAAAGGTCTCAAATACACTTGTAGATTTAAATCTCTATGAAATTAATTAGGATTTTATTTATGTAATAAAGAACCTTAAAGCCTAGTAGTCATTAATTAAGTTTAAAATTGCTTAGTAAAAAATAAATGTACTTTTGTAATCAATTCTTTCATGGTATTTGAGAAAAAAAATTCAATAGAATTCAAGATATATTGGTAAATTTGTAACAGGAATAGCAGGGAATCGGACAAAAATTAAAAACACATAGTTTTTATTAAATGTGCCAGACGTTTTGTCAATTTATTTTGACTTCCTCAGTGGCCCATTTAATCACTCTTTGTCAAAAAACAATTTCGTATAGTGAAATTGTTTTTTAACAAAGAGTGATTAAATGAGCCACTGAGGAAGTCAAAATAAATTGACAAAACGTCTGGCACATTTAATAAAAACTATGTGTTTTTAATTTTTGTTCGATTCCCTGCTATTCCTGTTACAAATTTATTATGGATGCGAATAATACAACATCTTATAGGTAAATATTTTCAGAAATGGAATTTATGTTAAATAAAATAAGTTTTACTCGGAGCAGCTCGTAATAATAAATTATATTTTTATGTCAGATTACCGCTTTCCGTCTCAAATTAATCACAGGTAAAAGTTTCCAAAACGCCAGAATTTGAGTGGGTCGAGTATTTAAAAAGTTTTCACTTTTTTCACTAATTTAAAATTTTATAATCGTAAAAGTAAGGTAATTAAATATTCTTAGAAAATTACAAGATGGTGTCATCTATTAGATCCTATGAAATTGATAATTTTTAATTATATCAGAAGGGTTGTTTTTTAATTTTGTTAAGGGAGAATGGCGTAGGTTCTTGGTGAAACGTATTCAATAAAGTAAAGAAATTTTTTTTGAAATAGTTCCAAAAAACATTTTTCAAAAAAAAATTTCTTTACTTTATGGTTGTTTTTTAAATGTATTTATATTTCCCCAACCATCTACCAATCAGGACTCTATTCGATCTCCAGTAAGAAATTAGATAAATAGAACGTGATCTTGATACAATTAGGAGAAATAAATTATTATGGAAAAAGAAGAGGAAAAGATGAGTTCAAAATATTTTTCAAAAAGTGGTCTATTGCCGAGATTGACCATATAGATTCTGGTGTTGTTTAGTTTTAGAAATCAACATTCTCTCCAGAAAAATATGTAATTAAAGAAAATAGTAGAAGTCACCTCTAATTATATAGGATTATCATCAAAATATCTTAATTCTTAACTTGCCCACCCTGTGTAATTTCTAACCTAACCACATGAAAGATGTTAACCTTTCATTCATAAATTAATTTCTGTGAATACATTGTAATAGACTGATGAAGAGGGCAAAGCCCTCGAAACTATAGTCTCGTTATAAATAAATAAAATTTATAATTCCAGCAGAAGACACACTCTTTTATTGTCTCCTTCAATATATAAAAATTCTGCTACTCTCGGCAAAAACTTTCAATTTAAAATATCATGAATACTTAGCAAAGTTTCAGGTCACAAGATTTGAATTTTGCGTTCGACAAGCTAAATATGGTAAAAGTCTATGAAGCATCTCATCTCCAGTAATAATAAAAATGTATTAGTACCTGAGGAAATGAGAAGACTAAATATTATAAAAAAACCCTTTAAATACCTACTTTTGATAACAATGAAAATTTTGAATATAAGAGTTCAAGTCGATATAAAGATATTTTAAATTTTCCAAGAAAATCATAAGACGGTGTCCATCTATTAGATTCGAGATGGAATGGATTATTTTTTATTATATATGTCAGAAGGGTTGTTTTCACCCCCCCCCCCCTAGGGAATCGAATTCGAGTGCCGAAAATAGCAAATTCGAGCCAAACAACACTTCTGACATAATATAACTAAAAATAATCCTTGAAGAAGACAATAAAAGAGTGTGTCATCTGCTGGAAATTAATTTATTTTTCCAGCAGAAGACACACTCTTTTATTGTCTCCTTCAATTTATAAAAATTCTGCTACTCTCGGCAAAAAGAAACTTACCTATGAAGCATCTCATCTCCAGTAATAATAGAAAATGTATTAGTACCTGAGGAAATGAGAAGACTAGATATTATCAAAAAAACAAAAAACAAAACAAAAAACTTTAAATACCTACTTTTGATAACCATGAAAATTTTGAATATAAAAGAGTTCAAGTCGATATAAAGAGATTTTAAATTTTCCAAGAAAATCATAAGACGGTGTCCATCTATTAGATTCGAGATGGAATGGATTATTTTTTATTATATATGTCAGAAGGGTTGTTTTCACCCCCCCCCCCTCCCCTAGGGAATCGAATTCGAGTGCCAAAAATAGCAAATTCGAGCCAAACAACACTTCTGACATAATATAACTAAAAATAATCCTTGAAGAAGACAATAAAAGAGTGTGTCATCTGCTGGAAATTAATTTATTTTTCCAGCAGAAGACACACTCTTTTATTGTCTCCTTCAATTTATAAAAATTCTGCTACTCTCGGCAAAAAAGAAACTTACCTATGAAGCATCTCATCTCCAGTAATAATAGAAAATGTATTAGTACCTGAGGAAATGAGAAGACTAGATATTATCAAAAAAACAAAAAACAAAACAAAAAACTTTAAATACCTACTTTTGATAACCATGAAAATTTTGAATATAAGAGTTCAAGTCGATAGAAATAGATTTTAAATTTTCTAAGAAAATCATAAGATGGCCCATCTATGTATTAAATTCGAGATGGAATGGATTATTTTTAATTATCAGAAGGGTTGTTTTTACCCTCTTACGGAATCGAATCCGAGTGCAATTCGAAACTATAGTCTCAAACAAATAAATAATATTTATACAGATATATAATTTCGATATATATGTGTGCATGTTTATTTACATCAAGCAGAGGACAGCCTCTTTGTTTCTCTTTATGAATCAACAACTCTGCTACTTTCGGCAAAATAAAAACTTTTCAATTAGACTTAGATTAGACTAATTTTCCAAGACGATAAAAGTATTTGGAATGTAGGCCTATTAGAGAAGTGAAAAAGTGGCATGGGATAAAGTCGAATGGAGTCCTTTAGGCCTAAGGCCTGGTGTTAATGGAAAACTTAAGCGCCTTTGATATAAATACTCTCTTGGCGGGATTTGGAATTACAGACCCAAATAAACCCAGGCCAATGATGGGATCACATTTGTTTTAACATAAAATTAATTTCAAAATAAAAACGACCAAAATTAAATCGAAATTTTATTTGTTCTTATTTTACTAAATACCTGCCTATATTTTTTTAAGTATTAGGGAAAATGAATTAAATTTCATTTCATAATATAATTATCCGATATCAAAGGGATAAATAATATATCATACTAATCATTATATTATATTCCATATATAGAGCTTGGATCATAAAATTTAATAATGAATAATGCCTTTCTCTAATAATTAAATTGAATATTAATTACTTCGCTGATATCAAAAATGATTAAGTATTAATTGATATTTATTGCACGCGTGGCTAGTATTGTTTGTTAATTCACTCAAATTAGAAGTTATCAAAATTTGTATATAGAAAAATATAATGATTAATTCTCTCATTAAATTATAATGGACCATCTATTAAATGAATTTCATCGACATAGACTGTATAGCCCTAAGACTGGTTTGATACAACCACCCATTTAATTTTCCCTTTTAATATTTTAACAGGAGGGCTCGGCTGCTTTAATCACTTTATAAGTTATTTTTCTTTTGCATAAAAACTTTAATTTTATTTTATATTTTTCAAAAAATTAAGATCAAATGTTTACCTGTATGAGTATATTTCGATAGGTTTTTTTTTTTTTTTTTTTTTTGAACAAAATGTTTTTATTTCCAAATTAAAATCTGCATTGGGAGGTCGGGTTAGGCTAGGGGTAGCGTGCCAGCCTGCTAACGAAGTGGACCCGGGTTCTAATCCCACTTGAGGCACCCGGCTAAAATCTGACCCCGAGGTAGAGACAAATTTAAAAAAAATAAAAGTAGTATCGTAAATTGGCTTATGGCTAGAAAGGCCGAAAAGCCAAAAAAAATAATCTATATTATTATTTTTTTATTTTAAAATTATTTGAGAATCGTGCAATAAATACTCCCTACCCATGTCCATATTTACAACAATGACCTTTATTAAATTGAAAGTTTTAATGCCGAGAGTAGCAGAATTTTTATATATTGAAGGAGACAATAAAAGAGTGTGTCTTCTGCTGGAATTATAAATTTTATTTATTTATGACGAGACTATAGTTTCGAGGGCTTTGTCCTCTTCATCAGTCTATTACAATGGATTCACAGGAAACCTCGAAACTATAGTCTCGTTATAAATAAATAAAATTTATAATTCCAGCAGAAGACACACTCTTTTATTGTCTCCTTCAAAAATGTCCTTTATTATTGTTTTTTTTATTTGAATCATTTTTTTAAATTTTAGTGTGAAAATATTTGGATAGATTGTAACTCGGGAACCCAAAAGAGAATACCAGATAGGAAAAAAGCTAAAATTCCTGTCCTTAGTAAACGGTTACTACAGATAAAAATTTTGGTTTTTATCTTTATAAATTTTCTAGAAACACTTTTTTTTAATTAACTTTCTTCAATAATATAAAATATCACAAATATGAGCCATCCAGGATAAAATAAACCCTTGGACCGTAAAAAAAAAGAAGAGGATAAAGTAAAGTAGTAAAATGTTGATTTTTTTATTTCACTCCCTCCCTTTTATAAATTCGTTTCTTGCTTAATCTATAATAATACATTTCTCTGGATCAAAATATTTATTTCTATAATCTATTGACATCATACAACGGCTCTTTATCGAAATTTCGGATTTATTTTACTGTTGGTTTCTTTTTTTAGGTGCCTGAGATTTAATCTATCATTGTAAGCAGAATTTACTCGTAAATATATTTTAATTGAATGTAATGGAAGGCAGCCCAGAGCTAGTGAGGAAAGAAAAAATTAACTCATATCAAATAAGGTGTAATTTATTGGAATCCTTCCTCCTTTCCTTTCAAACCGACGTTTCGGAGGATTTTTCCCTCCTTCTTTAGGGTTTCAAGGGTCAATGAATGAAACAAATAAAATGTTTCCTTCTTCTCTCCACAGTAGTGTTCAGAAGTGGAGAGAAGAAGGAAACATTTTATTTGTTTCATTCATTGACCCTTTGAAACCCTGAAGAAGGAGGGAAAATTCTCCGAAACATCGGTTTGAAAGGAAAGGAGGAAGGATTCCAATAAATTACACCTTATTTGATATGTGTTAATTTTTCTTTCCTCACCTCTGGGCTGCCTTCCATTACATTCAATTAAAATTTATAGCAGTCCGTCTCTCTCCAGAGAAAATTTCGTTGCAAAAAAATATATTTTAATTTTTATTATATTTATTTTTACAATGACATAAGAATCTTGAAATTTCAAATTTTTACTTCTGCCCCCAGGACCGGCACAATGCAGGTTCAGCGCGTTCGCCGAAACCCGGCCCCGCGTTTTGAGAGGCCCCGAAGTCTACGAAAATATCCCAATTAAAAAAAAACGATTTTGATTAATTTTTTTACCGAATTATCATACCATTAGAATAGTTCGATATGCAGTCGTTGCACAAAATCATAAAGTGCTAGAGTTACTCTTTTAATGATTTACTCCAATAATAATTAATAGAAAATCAATGGAGATTTATTGGTTTCTTAATAAATTCATCCATATTATAACTTTTCGAAATAAACATCTCTTCCTAAACATAAATAAATGAATAATTTTTCAATTTTATTTCCAAATAGACCAACTAATAAATTTGTTGAAAAGTTTTTATTTTGCCGAGAGTAGCAGAGTTGTTGAATCATAAAGAGAAAAAAGAGGTTGTCTCGATTGATGGAAATAAACAAATAAGTGTATGAGTGGCTATGAAAACAAATTTTCAATATCCAATTAGTGATTGACCCCATGAGAAATAATAGAGAAAATATTTCTAATTAAAAAGAGTGATGATGAATAGCAAACCTTTGAAAACTTGATCAAGCAGAGGACAATCTTTTTGTTTCTTTTTATGATTAAATTTGTGTTTATCAAATGAATTTATTTCAACGGTTCATTTTATAATCATATCTTTTTTTACTGTTCAATTAAATATAAAAAATATTAAAAATAACCAAGAAAAATATTGCAGTCCAAAAAAAATGTATATATTTTCGCTAAATGTTTTCAGGTATAAAGCTAAAATTTAGTACAGTGTAATGTGAAAATACATTGATTCGAATCGAGTTTAATTGAATACAATTATTTAAGATTGGTAATTTATACTCAGGAAACATTTTCAAATATAAAGCTAAAATTTGGCGCATTAAAATGCAAAAATAGATAGTTGCGTACCAAGTTTCAGATTATTAAATAAAACCATTCTATATTGGCAATTCATATTCTGGGGAAAGATTTTCAGATATAGATACCTATAGCTAAAATTTTTAACATAGTTCCGAAACAATTTTCAGCTCATTAACTAAAATCATTCAAGATTGGGATTTTGTACTTTCAGAAAACTTTCAGGTATAAGATTAAAATTTGGTGAATTGTAATGTGAAAATATATATTTACCAATTTTCAGCTCATTAACTAAAACCTTTCATGATTGGCATTTTGTAATCTCAGGAAACGTTTTCATGTATAAAGCTAAAATTTATTGCATTTTAACATAGTTGCATACCAATTTTCAGTTCATTAACTAAAACCATTCAAGATTGGCATTTTGTATTCTAAGGACACGTTCTCAGGTATAAGATAAAAATTTGGTGCATTGTAATGTGAAAATACATATTTGCGGACCAATTTTCAGCTCATTAGAAATAAGTAAAACCATTTATTTCAAATGAAAATAATTTGCATCCTATATATAAATCAATTATTATTATTTTTTTACTTAAGTAATTGATATTTTTTCATCAGAGAAAATGAATAAATTCGAAATATTCGAGAAAACATTTTTTTGCGAATCAATCTGCCAACACGTTTCAACTTGTCCATGTGTGTCTCGACTCGTTTGAAAGAGTCTCGAGTTTTAATCATTAAAAAATCTATTAAATATTTGTAATTGGCAAAATGGCCAATTCTAGTGCAATTGAGTACTGATACTATCAAATGGTTGACTTCTTGACCACACAAATTGACTTTATTTATTTATTTAAATTATTAAAAAACTAAAATATCACTCAATCGCTTCTTTTAATTACGCGTGTTTACAGTTTATTTGCTAATAAAGTTAGAAGAGAGTGGGAAAGCATTATATCGCCCTCTCTTTCCTACTATGATTGGGCGCATTTGGCGGCCCTCTTGCTAGCCACCCCCGCACTATGCACCAGAGCCTCATTTCACCACCCCACCCCAGCCACCCCCTAAACCCCCATCACCCGAAACCCACCCAGCACCCCCACCCCTATAGATAATTCTTCCTCACACTATTTTTGACCCCCAGGAACCCAACCTATCATTATTGTGTTAAAATTTGAAATTATATAATTTCTAAACATTTTATAAAATTCACTGTAATATTTCAAATGTGAATTGTCCCCTATTGTAATTCGACATCACAAATAAATATTTTAATTTGTATCTTTTTTTCTATGAGGTCTTAATAATAACATGTCGAAATTTTGTATCCCCCCCCTCATCTTATTTAGGTCCCAAATCATAATCTATCATTTTCCATTTGCGTAGATCGAAATTTTAATTTCTATATTAATAAATGAGCAATTCTTGTATATATATACAATCGGGTTCTCGAAAACGGCTCTAACGATTTCACAAAAAATTGGTGTACTTATCAATTCTTATCAGTTATTAGTTGGGTCAAATTTTTAATCCGATTGAAATAAAGGAAGAGGGTGTAAATTAGTCATGTCGCAAAATAAATAATTTAATCATTCATATCTCGTCTTCGGTAAGTCGCAGAGTCTTGAAATTTGAAACTTAAGCTATTTAGAAGCTACAAGAATTACCACAGAATTTTGAATAAAATTAAAGTACCGGAAGTTGATGTTTACGTACGTAAGAGTGTACCCCCAGCTGCGTTTCTCAACCATAAATCTCAGAGCTACGAAACTCGAAACTTAAGCTCGATATAGGCTAGAAGGGTATAGCAAGTTTTTGGTAAATCGGAACACCGTAAGTGGACATTTACATGAAAGATTTTTCGTTTTTTGTTTTATTACTTCAAAAACGGCACTAACGATTTTTTTTAAACTGGTGTACTTATCAAGTGTCATGAGTTATTAGTCGTGTATAGAATTTAATCCGATTGGAATAAAGGAAGGGGGTGTAAATTAGTCATGTCGTAAAATAAATATTTTAATCATTCATATATCGTCTTCGGTAAGTTGCAGAATTGCAAATTTGAAACTTAAGCTATTTAGAGGTAAAAAGTTACCGAGCATCGCTCGGTGCTCCAGACACTTTCTATTATTTGTAATATAATTCAATATCGAAATTTCAAAATTGTGTTGTACTTCCACCTCTTTTTTTCTTTATCCAGGTCTTCTTTATCTATTGTATTTTCTTTTTCAAATTTTTTTTAAATATTTGTTTTTCTAAGATCGCTGTTGATATTTAGAAATTTGTATCCCCCCCCATCGAACTTTCAAAATTTTGGATTTGTTTTTTCCTCTTTTCCATAATTTTTTCTATCCCCTTAACCTAATATAATTCACATTCTTGTATAATTAATATTATAATTCCTATTTATTTTTAACTTTCTAAGACTCAATGAATGGTTAAGTTTCGAAATTACTTTTTTAAATACTCATTAAGCTTCTCCTCCATACTAAAAATAAATTCATATAAAAAAGCGAAAAATTACTCCATAGGGTTTGATAAATCCCATTTAATTGAGTCACAAAAAATGTCATACATTTCAGTTAATATTTTTATCGGCTAGATATTAATATATATATATATATATATATATATTTTTATTTAATTATCCGAATTTTTTTGAATTTTATCACTTTTAAAAGTATTAATAAAAGTAATTTTATTAATTAAATATCATGCAAGTGCTGATTGTTTTTATAGCTATGGGGTAATAATTTACTGCTGGAAAATAAAAGTAAAAATGACAATTGCAGCAATTGTATTCATGTAATTACTTTTTTTTATTGTATCAAAATATCTGTTAACTAAATTTCTTTAATAACATAAAAAAAAGCTCGAATCCGGTTTCAAAACGCAAAAGATTACCTTTTTCTCGAACCCCTCTTATATATCAAGTCATTTTTATTATGCCTATAAAATATGCACATTTGACTTAATTATCTTAATTAACATTTTCTCTGTCTTATTTACGTATTTGCGACTTCTTTACATTTTATTTTCATTCTAATGCATTTTTTTCAAGTGGTTTAGAAAGTAACATTATTGTTAAGAAAATGAAAAAATATTTATTAACTCTGAAAATAATTTAAATTCACAAGCGAGATCAGAATATATTAAGGGGGCCCCTGATTAAGAAATTTTCAATGCTGTACGATTTCCTTTTAGAAATAAAAATATTTTGGCAAATCAAAAGACAGGCAATTATGCTTGAAAAATAATTTTCTTCAAGTCCAGAAATTTCTAAATGTTAAAAAGTGAATAGAAAAATCCCAAATAATAAATACACAAGAGACGTTCACTCGAAAATTTTTAAAGATTTTTTGCCAATTCGTTTTTAAAATGTCTGAAACAGGAAGAAAAATTATTTTCAAGCATGATTTTCTCTACAGTCAGTTCTACACTACGAAAATATTATTTTGTATTATCTATAAAATATACTATTTAAAATGAGTTTAGTTTTTTGAAAATTAAAATTTTATTTTCCCTACAAATTCTCAATCAACTTGATAAGGGTCCCCACTTCGTATCAATTTAAAATGAGTTTAGTTTTTTGGAAAATTAATATTTTTATTTTCCCTATAAATTTTCAATCAAGTTGATAAGGGTCCCCCTTTATATCAATCACCCTTCGAAAAGCGGCTTTAAAAAATAATTTTTTCGAGAAATTCAAACGAAAAATATGTTTTGAATTCTCTAGCAAAATGGCGTACTATTTAAAATAAGTTTAGTTTTTGAAAATTAAAATTTTATTTTCCCTATAAATTCTCAATCAAGTTGATAAGGGTCCCCTTTATCAATCACCCTTCCGAAAAAGAGCTTCAAAAAGTAATTTTTTTCGAGATATTCTAACGAAAATATATGTATTTGTATTCTCTAACAATATACTATTTAAAATGAGTTTAGTTTTTTGAAAATTAATATTTTATTTTCCCTAGAAATTCTCAATCAAGTTGATAAGAGTCCCCCCTTTGTATCAATCTCCCTTTAAAGAGAGGGTTCAAAAAGTAATTTTTTTCGAGATATTCAAACAAAAATATATGTCTTTTAATTATTTTTAAAATATATTATTTAAAATGAGTTTAGTTTTTTGAAAATTAATATTTTATTTTCCCTAGAAATTCTCAATTAAGTTGATAAGGGTCCCTCCTTTGTATCAATCTACCCTTCGAAGAGAGGGTTCAAAAAGTAATTTTTTTCGAGA
Source organism: Forficula auricularia (assembly GCA_024734495.1). Taxonomy (NCBI): domain Eukaryota; kingdom Metazoa; phylum Arthropoda; class Insecta; order Dermaptera; family Forficulidae; genus Forficula; species Forficula auricularia. The sequence goes on from JALMQS010000075.1 coordinate 6,870,140, forward strand.
TATTCAAACGAAAATATACTCTTTTAACTCTTTAAAATATACTATTTAAAATGAGTTTAGTTTTTTGAAAATTAATATTTTATTTTCCCTATAAATTCTCAATCAAGTTGATAAGGGTCCCCCCTTTGTATCAATCTACCCTTCAAAGAGAGGCTTCAAAAAGTAATTTTTTTCGAGATATTCAAACAAAAATATATGTCTTTGTAATTCTTTATACAATATATTATTTAAAATGAGTTTAGTTTTTTGAAAATTAATATTTTATTTTCCCTATAAATTCTCAATCAAGTTGATAAGGGTCCCTCCTTTGTATCAATCACCCTTCGAAAAGAGGCTTCAAAAAGTAATTTTTTTCGAGATATTCAAACGAAAATATATGTTTTGAATTCTCTATAAAATATACTATTTAAAATGAGTTTAGTTTTTTGAAAATTAATATTTTATTTTCCCTATAAATTCTCAATCAAGTTGATAAGAGTCCCCCTTTGTATCAATCACCCTTCGAAAACAGGCTTCAAAAAGTAATTTTTTTCGAGATATTCTAAACAAAAATATATGTTTTGTATTCTCTATACAATATACTATTTAAAATGAGTTTAGTTTTTTGAAAATTAATATTTTATTTTACCTATAAATTCTCAATCAAGTTGATAAAGAGGGTCCCCCTTTGTATCAATCAACCCTTTGAAAAGCGGCTTTCAAAAAGTATTTTTTTTCGAGATATTCTAAAAAAATATATGCTTTTGTATGTCTCTATACAATATACTATTTAAAATGAGTTTAGTTTTTTGAAAATTAATATTCCATTTTCACTATAAATTCTCAATAAAGTTGATAACTTGAGCGAAACCATGGCATTTCTTTCTACAAAAAAGCCGTAATAAGTGAACATCGGAAAAATTATATTTTTCGAGATAATAGCTGTTTTGTCAAAATGTCTGTTAGCACGTGCGTTACTAAATTTTTGTGGACGAGCTATCCATAAACTAGTTTGAATATCAAAATCAAATTTCACACATAGTTTTAGTGTTTTGAGATTAAGAGCTGATTAGATTTTGGTGCATATCGACCCAAATTTAAGGGGGGAGGAGGAAGGTTAAAAATTAAAAATCTAAGCCATTTGAGCAAACTCAACCAAATTTTGTATACATAATCAGTGGACCCCTCAGAAGTCTAAAAATGAGAAAACTAACCATCCAAAATGGGGGGGGGTTGTTTGTAGGTCCAAAAAATGAAAATATAGGCCTATGAAACAAATTTAACCAAATTTTGTATACATAATCTGTGGGCCCTCAGAAGTTTAAAATGGAAAAACTAGCCCCCCTCACCTACACGATTCTAAATAATTTTATTAAACATTAAATATAAGTGAGGGGCCAGGTTTTATGGTAAAGTCAAGTGGATGGGCACACCAGAACGTCCCAGTTTATTTTTCTTTAAGAATCTTAATTTCTTTTTTAGTTGAATCCAGGTGTCCTTAATACTATTCTTATTTCCATTTACTGGAAGCATAATACACTTGTTTCAGTAACTGGGAAGTTTTTTTTTACGGAGTGAGCTTGTTAGCCTCACCTCCAACTCCTTTGAGTCGCCTTTTACGACAAGCAGGGGATACTATGGACCTATTCTACTCCCGATCCATAGGTGTCAAGAATCTTTTTCTTATTTGATGAAAAAATTAAGAAATTTCCGTAGAAAATTGAATTTTTCACAAGCTAATTAGAAGAAATTTCCAATGTAATTTTTATAGATCCGTTTAATTTAGTTTACCAAACCAAGTTTTCGCAGGTATCAAATATCTTGCCAGACGCATAACTTCTATTTACATGAATAATTTAGGATATATAGTATTTATACCTCTGCCTAGCTAAACTTCACATTAATTTACGAAAATGAAAATTATATATCAGAAGTGGCCAACCTGCTGCTCGCGAGCCACATACGGCTCTTTGAAGGATTATTTGTGGCTCTCGATATAGATTTCAAGACTTTAAATATTTTAAATCGTCTCTAGATTTTTTTCTGAATCCATTTGAAATTAACATACTTCAAGGTGAATTTTCCATTCCCAGTATAATTATGACCCAAAAATCATCTGGAGAATTATAATTAATAGAAGAAGATCAAGCTCTACAATTAAAATATAAGTTGACGTCGATTACCGAATTTTGGAAATTTATACCAGAATCAAAGTATCCTGAATTAAAAAAGGGTGCTTGTCGAATTATTCCAATATTCGGAACAACGTGCTTATGTGAATCATTTTATTCCACTTTAAAATTCGTGAAATCCAAACACCGATCAGTATTAACTAACCAGCATCTCAAAGAATTACTGAGAAGTGCTGTCACCAATTATTCACCAAATTTTAAAGAATTATCAAGAGAAGTGAAATAAATGTGTTTAATTTTTAATATTTAAATTCAATACACATATTTTGTACTTTTATTTATGTTTTCAATAAATATAATTTCTGTAAAAAAATTTTTTTAATATCTTTTTGCATATCTTTTAAATACGTATTTAATTGCGGCTCTCGAAACATTTCAAATTTTGAAAAATGGCTCGGACTAGCTTGGCCACCCCTGTTATATATGTTCTTATAAAATGTAAAAAAAAAAAAAACAGTTATAAAATAACCGAAATATGGTATTTTTTTCACTATTATAATATATAATAAAAACAATAAAACCATTTTTTTTTTTTGAATTTCAAAGATATATATATATACACTTACCTTTGATTGGTCTGTAACTTTTAAATGAACATTAGAATAATGAAGAGAAATCCTCACCTGAAACAAAAGTACAAAAAATAAATTAGAACAGGTATTAATATTAAACTTTTAAGTAAATGAGCGCGCAAGTCAAATAATTTAGTCAAAAATTCTACAGATCTAGAAATTATTTTATTATTTTTGAAAAAAATGAGGAATGAAATTGAGCATACGACAGGATTCAAAATATTTTGATTTTTGAAGGTCTGAAAGTTGTAGGGTGTTTTCAACATTTTCAAAAATGAAAATTCCAAAAAATTGAGAGAAGGTTGCCCTGACTGATATTGACTCCAAAATTTTCAATTTTTTTTTGTCAATACTTGTTAAGAAATATCTAAATACCGAAGGTTTTTTTTCAATAAAAGTTCATTTTGCCGATAGTATAGTACATATTAGACAGTTCTTCGAGGGTGTGTTGTTTTTTAGAAAAATTTTTAAGATGAAGATTTTATTAAGAGTGTTTATTAAGCTGATTTTGATTTGAATGACAGTCAATTGACCTCAATTGCTTTTTGGCACTTGAGATCAATTTACAGGGAAATGAAAACAACCCTTCTGACTAATGTAAATGAAATTATCCCAAACGATTCGGATTCACTAGAAGAAACCCTGTGTTTTTTCTGTCTAATGCTCTTTAGTGTCTGTTAAGATCAATAACTAAGAGAAGAAAATCGTACAAAGTTTGTTTTGGTGCCAGAAATTATATTTCTAAAACAAAGAAGTGAATAGATTTGAAGTTTCAAGCTTAGGTAAACTAATAAAAACATAATAATAATAATAGCTATAATACTTCTATATATGTTGCATGTCAGAGAGATTTGTCTTAAGGGTTTGGCTACTGGCCCAGCAAGCTTAGTTAGCGCTTGGGTTCGATTCTATGGGGACGAACCTCTCTGATATGCAATGTAAAAATATTTCAACTAATATCTATGATGTCCTTAAAGTTAAATTCATTTCATAATAATAATGTTGTTATGATGATACATGACAGATAACGTATTTCTAATTAAAAGACTGATGATGAAGGACAAATCTTCAAATTTATAGTCTCTAACAATTAAATTTTATATAGATATTTATAAATTAGGGTGTCCAAAAAAAATCAAAGTCTTTTTTAACGCAACCCTATTAATTTGTTTGTTTTATTTCAAAACAATTTTAAATGAAATTTCGGGCACGCCTGACTACGGCAATCTGTTCCGACTTGCAGCGAAACATGTCAGTACTTGCAGAGCGGGCGAACGTCAGCTGGCGTATCGATGTACTTTAATCGCTTGCTATTTTGTTAGTAATTAGTAGTAATTCTGTTTTCAATTAGTCAACATGTCGATGGAATTAAGTAGTTCTAAAAAGAGTAAATTTTTAATAGGGGAAGTGAAACATCAAATAACGGAAAATCGCGGTGCTTATCTGATTTACCCCCAAAATCCTCCCTAATATAGGTACATTTTATATTCAGTATATATGGTATTTATATGTTTATTTGCATCAAGCAGAGGTCAACCTCATCGATTTCTCTTTATGAATCAACAACACTGTTACTCTAGGCAAAAAAATATTTTCAATTAAAATTATTAAGAGGATTAAACACTCCGGCCGCCCATGGAGCTTAGGGTCTTCATTATTTTGGGTATTTTCGAAATTTTTCGCTGACAGAGGTCATATGGTTCGAAATAAATAAAAAAAAATATCCCGCATGTTTCAAGTCTATACCTCAATTTTTTAACCTCTGCTGCACAGCAATGCAAGTTTCCCATTTTTGGCATTGAACGATCAATTTTTTATTCGGGACAAGGTAATGGTTCAAAATTTTGAAACTCTGTAGACATTATCCTTATAATAGTAGCTATCCCTCAGAATTTTTACAGATTTTTATTTATTATACTTTTGGAGTCTATAACTTACTAATACTAAGATATAACAGTATTTTATCTAGTTGTAACTACAAAATTACAATAGCAAAATATCTGTAAAAATTATGAAGGATAGCTACTATTATAAGAATAAAGTCTACAGAGTTTCAAATTTTTTGAAGTATTACTTTGTCCGGAATAAAAAATTGATCTTTCAATGCCAAAAACTCCACGTTATTTAAATGGAAAACTTAAATCGCTGTGCGGCAGTAGTTAAAATTGAGATATACACTTGAAAGTTGGGGAATATTTTTTTATTTATTTCGAACCATATGAGCCTCTGTCAGCGTAAAAATTCGAAAATTCTCAACATAAGTGACTCATCCTAATGGGGCTACTGAATGCACCAGGTAAAATTAATTAAGATTTTATAATAGAATTAAAAATAATCTTAGAAGAAAAATCTTACTACCTATACTGTTCTCATAAATAGTTCAATTAAATGGAATAAATTTTTTCGCTCAGTGTTTCAAATAATTGTATTAAACCAAATAACGGATATAAAATGCATATTTTCGGCTCCAGTGAGATATAGATAAGGTAACACATTATGGTATAAGTATAGGAAGTTAGAGCAATAGTATATAATTCAGCCTGGGCCTTTCGGGCTCAGTTCGTGTTGGGTGTTAATAACGTTCAAACGTGTTAGCGAGCGTGATGCACCCGAGGTTAAGGAAACAAGATCCGAGAAGGAGGATCCGCCTGTCGCGAAATTAACTTATAATACAAGACTTCCTAATAATTTTCTTAGAAATTGTTTGTGTACTTTCTTTCGAGAAAATATAGACAGTTTTCTCTTGGGAGAATATTTTCAAATAAATCTTCACAATCAAAGTTCAATTCATACTCAATACATTACTCTTATTCAATATAGTCGTGAACAATTTGACAGATAAAATTAAAAACTCATTTTTTGCTGAGTGTTGCAGAATTTTTAATTTATATTGAATAAATTAGAAATTATATTTTCTGATTAAATAAACCATTTATTTTGTACTCAAGAAGCTTGCGCAGCCTGGTGGGCTGTAGTATTGAATTTATCCTATTTTTTACTTTCACATTTATATCCATTCATAGAATATAATGTGGAAATATTAGAGATGCCCTGTCTAGGTCCTGACTCTTTTGAGAGCTTGTTTTCAGAGATGAAAAAAGTTAATTTCATTTTCTAATTCTAGAGTGGAAGGAATCGATGGCCTTAATAGTTGCGAACCGGATTTAAGACATAAAACGTTTTTGGTTGAAATCGTAAAACCGGAAGTGGACATTTACTTGAAAGATTTTTTTTTGAGAAAATAAAAAAAACGAAATAAAGGAAGGGGGTCTAAATTACTAGTGTCACGATAATTTCAAATAAATGAAAATGTGAAAGTCGTGTGGTGAACACACCAGTTGATTTTTCTTGTGTTTAAAAATTTCTGAAATTTGGACAATTACCTAAACTTATTTTTTTTCTAAATGTGTCTGTACTTCGATATTCACGATAAATCAACTGAAAGTCATACAAAGTTCATTCTCGTGTTAAAATCTTTGTATTTGTATTTTCACCGAGGACTTGTATCTCTAAGCAGGTCGACTAATAAAGATTTATTTATTTATTTAAAAGATGATTTCTAGCTTCGCTAGTTCCGGCTCAAAAATTAAAAACATAAATTATACTACGAAAAACGAAACTTCAGGGAAAGCTGAATAAATAAACTACACCAAAATTTTGAGAACTTGTTTTCCATATATGTATACATAAAGAATATAAATACCAATTAGTAGAGATTGTGGTGTTGGTGCAAGGTGAAACATCTTTAATAAAGATAAGAGTAAATAAATATTATATTTAACATTGATTTACTATGAGTCCTATCCTTAACTCATAGTAAATCAATATTAAATATAATATTTATTTACTCTTATCTTTAATATAAATACCTATATGCAATTTGTAAATTTTAAGTTTGTATCTTATACAGTTTACGATCTGCTCTGCAGAGACGACCTCACATTGATTATTGTATCGACACTAATTTATGTTTGAATCACTCCTTCACAAGTTTCAATATGAAAAAAGATTAAACATCAGACAATTTGATAAAAATCACATTAGAGGTATTTTATAATAGAAAATGAGAAAAATCGAATTAAAAATATTTTTAAATGAAACGAAATTGTGATTTATGACATAACAGATTTACGCTTATTTTTCATTCATTGGAATTGAATTTCTCTGTAAGCTTTTTAATTAGTTTGAAGGTTTTCACCTATAGGTACCTACTGGTACCTAATGGCCTTTAAAAAGTATGGTCTTTTTGAATTTACCAAAAATAAATAGGCTCGCAGCTTTCAATATCCCGCTTTAAGCCTCTCCAATCAATTCTAATATAATGCGTGAAGCAGGCTTAGACTGGAAAGGTTGTAAATTTTATTCTGAGAAAAATTCAAAGATTCTAAATATCATCAGTCTATTAAAAGAAATTAATTGCCCGATTGAACATTCAAATTAGAAAATAGCGTAGTTGTTCTCATCCTGGAAGTGGGTCAAAAAATTCACTTTTCAAATAGGATATCCTACTTGGGATAGAAATTGCCCTTTAGATGTAATAAGAATAGGGAGCGATTAAGGCGAAATCATTAGCATCCATTTAGTTATAAAGTAAATTTGGCTTGCAAATGGAGCCGATTAAAACAGTCAATTCTGATCAATTAGGATTGCTTACCTCTATCGTTATACCTCAAAAGAACCGGTACTTGTTAGGGCTAACCTACTATGGTATAATAAATTGTGTTTTTAGTTCTGTCAAAAAATCATTTTAAAAATACGAGCATTAATTCGCTAGCTTAGAATAAACTGAATCCAATCTGATAAGAATAGATGATTAAAAATAATCTCTAATAATATCTAGTTTTTCTTGTTGTATTGACAAATATCTAAATAGAAACAGTCAAATCTAATTATATGAAATACTATTTGTTGAGAATAGCAGATTTCTGAGGAATAATATGAAAAATTGTACTTTTGCATAATGTTTCCATTTTTATTTTGTGAAAGAATTTACTTAAAAATTTAGATTGAGAGAATTTTTTTTTAATATTTAAAACTACAACTAGTGTTTGTTATCTTTAATTAATTTTATTATATCTGTCGGTGGTCTGACAATTTCAGCTAATATAAAGGTAGGTATATAAAAGTTCAATTTGCCGATAGTAGCAGACTTAAAATTTCTAAAGAAATTAGGGAAATTGTCGTCTGCTAAAGCCGAGCTATTTTGGATAACTTTTATTACATGTTAGAAGGGATGTCTGTATTCATCCCTTTGGAGTTTAAATTCACAGGATAGCCATTGGCTCAGATTGCGTTTTTGGCAATCAGTTTCACTTTCTGAGAAAATTAATACAGCCCTTCTGACATAAAATAAAAAATATCCATTTTAGCTCTGATTTAGTAGACGACAATGCTTTTTAATTTTTTAGGATACTAATCTAGTTTATGTAATATTTGTTTTCATATATTGTGTGTAGCTTCAGAAAAGGATTGATTAAATTTCTGGAAAAATTAATATTAAATTAAATTCGTTCTATAGCCTCTGGATATAAATTGTACCATATTTACTATTTCAGATATATTTACGAATGCTCGTCTATTAAAAAAGTAGATGGTTTCATCAAATATATGTCCTGAAGATGATAGTTGCGTCAAACTAGTCTTAGGACTGTATACTTTATTTTTATGTTAATGATCCAGATAAAAAGAATATTTGCTTTCCATTTGATTGATCAATAAATCTAATAATAATCTCATTTATTTTTAATAATAATTGAAAATTGTGCAATAAAATATGAATTGCATATTTTGTTTTTGGTTAGTACTTATCGAAAAAATAAATACTTATCTATGGCACATATAAGATGGTTATTAAGCGTCAAGAATGTTTGTTTTTTAGATCCATTGACGTCAAATATCTACTACTAATCGCATCACAGTATTTACTTCCCCATGAACTGTCAAAAATTCAAAGCTATTTACAAGCCATGGTCAAAGCAATGTAAAAGTCAGGTAGGTTAGTAAAAGCACCTGAAACGCCAAGTATAATCTTTTTGAAGGAGACAATAAAAGAGTGTGTCTTATGCTGGAATTATAAATTTAATTACATACATAAAACATACATTAATTCCTGTAAATCATTTGTAATAGGCTGATGAAGAGAGGCAAAGCTCTCGAAACTATAATCTCGTTATAAATAAATTAAAAATTTGTAATTCCAGCAGAAGACATACTCTTTTATTTTCTCCTTCAATTTATAAAAATTCTGCTACTCTAGGCAAAAAGAAACTTTCAATATAATCGTTTGTGTATCTTCGTTGTTAGATTGGCCATTACCTAATAGTTTACGATTGAAGAATATATTTCAATTCACAAATTTTTAAAGATTCAACATTTTTCAAGTAATTAATTAAAAATAAATTTGTATCTAATTGCCTATCCCTTATTAAAATGTTTTTTTTGTATCAGGTCGAAACCTCTCTGCTTGCTTATAAACTAGCTTATTAATATTTGTGAATGGAGATGTTGGTGTTGTCCTGGCACTCTTTCTCTTTCTGACCTGCTTGCGTGGAGGCCCACAGGTCGTCATTGCTGTCGGTCGTCTCGGAGGGCATCTTGGCTCACTGCACTTAGGTCTTAGGGGTTTTCGCGTTGGGGTAGGTCTTTCTTCCACCCACGACAAGCGCCAGTTGGCTACTGAGGGCTCCATGCGTCCACCGGCCCCCCCTCTAGGATATCACGCCCCTCAAGTTCCAACCTCCTGCCTTTCTCTCTTTAATTACCTTTACTTTATCCTTTCTCTTGTGATTAATCAATCTGGCACTTAGATGAAAACATCCATCCATTCTATTCTCCCTTTATTAGCCCACTAGAATCCCCTTGGCCAAAAACAAACAACTGATAAGGTTGAGTAAAAGCACAATTTCTCAGACGTAGCCTATTTCCGACAAAATATTTT